>CAWUFW010005201.1:0-600000 GCA_963921515.1 Calotriton arnoldi
AACGACCCACACGCAATTAAGTAATTATTTATTTTTATTTATTGTTATTGATAATTTATTGTTAATTAATTATTAATTGGTAATGAATTTTTATTAATTGGTGATTAATTTTTATTAATTGATTAATTGATAATTATATTAATTTTATTAATTTATTATTTGGAGCGGGTTGTGGGTTTATAGGAGAATAGGGTGGGAAGTAATTTAATTGTAATAAAGTAATTATTGAAATTATTTTTGTGTATTGATAATTAATTTTCTGTTAATTAATTATTAATTGGTAAAAAATTATTACTTATTAATTTCTGGTATTGAAAATTAATTTGTTGATAATTAATTATTAATAGATACTTTTTAATAATGAATATTTATTGGTATTTATAATTAATTAATTATTAAATAATTTGTAATTGGTAATTAATTTTTAATTCATTTTTATTGGTATTGATAATTAATTTATATATATTTAATTATTAAAGGGCACATTACGATGGCGGGCGGAAGCACCACCGCCGTGCTGGCGGATGCAAAAACCACCAGTTACCGCCGGCACGCAGCAGTCCACACGCCCGTCCAATTACGATGCGAAAAGTAGGCCAAACACCGCCGGCAAGCCAGCAACACCGTCCGCCATCAAAGTGCGCCCGTACATGTAGCGGCGCAGCCCAACTGACACACACCGTCCGACGAAACACGTCCCGCCCGGCGCATAAATTACGATGCCGCAAACAAACGGCTCCCATGGCCAAGAGATACCGTACGACAAACCGAAGCGGTAACACGGATGCCGAGCACGGACAACGAAGAAGCGGCTCCCCGAGCATGAATCCAGCACTGCAGGCACTCCCCATGCTTCTGCTGATGCACCACCAAGGACGCAACGTACCGCGGAGACGCAGGTAGGCACACACAGAACAAGTGCACGCAAACAGCGCACACAGTGCAAGGGCGGAAAAGCGGACAACCCCCCACCAGCGCGTGTACACTACACATCCACCATCGCATCCACATATGACACACAGGCCAAATCGTAACATCGCAGAACACATGTGTACACACCACCTGGGACTAGGAACCAACCACCCCGTCACGGCCCCAAAGCGCCGATGACGCCGCCACACATGCGCACAACGCAGAGGCCAACCGCAGCGCCATGCATGCGTCGCACACAGACACAGGGACACAACCAAGCAGCACACACATCAGCCCCACCCCGAACGCACATGACACGTGACAGGCCGGCCACAGACATGTCCCCAACGCCCAATTCACGGACAACACCCAACGCCACACAACCGACGCACACATGTCAGTGAAGACACGCAACAGCAGGACACACCCCAGTGTAACAAACATGGCGTAGCACACAGCGGCGGCAACACCAACTAGGAGAAGCAGGGCCCCTTCGGGAAGAGGAACGCCAGTACCACACAGAAACACCCATACCACCCTGCACATATGAACAAGACATATAAAACGGAACACCAAAGAGCCCGGGGACCGACAACAGGTGGCCCAAGAATAACATTCACACACAAGGCCCAACGCAGAGCGGAAAGGCAGCCTGCCGCCCACACAAGGGAGAGCAGACAGCACTGAATGACCTTCCATTCCAACTCCGAAACCACAGCCCTACGACAGAAGCCGGTGAATACAGCCATTGTCCAAGAATAGACCAACACAGGCATGCCGAGGAGACCGACCACAGGGCAGATAGCGCATATCACAGAAGCACACAACGGACGGGGAAGAAAGAAGAAAACACTCCCCCATGTCGGCCACATGCAAGTTAATTGGAAGGAGTCACACATCACTGACCTTGAACTGTCTGAGAAGCATGTGGGAAGAGGGCCCGTGTCCTCCAAACAAGCCAACAGAACACAAGTCCTGTCTCCCTACGACTACACAGAGCTCACAGCAACCCCGGAGCGTGCACATTGCAGACTGCACACACAGCCGGAGCACGCCACCTCAACGAACCGCTGCGAAATGGCAACCGCAACACACCTACCCAACTACGCCGAACAGCTCAAGCTGTACAAAACCAACCTGTTCCATACATTGGGATGCGATCTCCTGTCCCTGCTGAACGTAAGTTACCGACTGACTTACCGCATCACATTGTTCAGCTGCGTCATGCCCGTCTTCTACTGTCGGAGGTGTCCCTACCAGCATCCCGTCGAGATATGCCTCTCCAACCCGGCATGTCTGAAGGCGGACCTGCTACCACTACTCCTCCCTCTGGACGCACACGACAGGGCCTGCTCTGCCTATGGGGGCATGGCGTATGTGGCCAACATCGCACCCGCACTGAAATGGGACCACTGTGCCTCCACACGACGGATCATCGAGAACAGCTACATCGAATGTCACCCAGCATGCCCCATCATGGTCCTCCAAGGGACAACTTACGAACAACACCTTGACAGCCACCATCCGCTACATTGGCTGGCAAACATGTACACCACCAATGACATGGAAGCCCTGCTGGACGGCATCGCATACCTGACAACCTGTCAATTCGTCGGACCACAACGCAGGTTCCCCGAGTGACCTATGATGTCCAACCCCGCACCCATGCTTAGCTTCCGCACGGACTGGCCAGTCACCACCACAACAGCCATACCAAACGACCGGCAACTGTAACCACACCATCAACGACATCGCCATGACATCGGATATGACCGGGACATGCACACTGTTCCCCATCACATCCAGGAACACCGCATGCATCGTGGGAGGCAGTGGCATGGGCTCTGTGTATCGCACCCACATGGACGGAACTGCACGAACAACCAGGACACGACATGGATCCAGCGCACATGGACACACACACCGCTCAGTGGACATGAATAGGTCGCCTGGAGTCTGTGGGTGCTGCACCCCTCCCACCCCCGCCCCGGGAATCCCATACCAGGACCTTTGCATGGACGACAAGTGCATACAACAACAACACGACCCCAGTGACTGTGACATGTCCAGTAACCACCACAGTGCAACAACAAGTGGCACGCCGCTGCATGCACGCAAGCACATGCCCTGATGTCATCTCACATGCACGCGTGCATGAGGAACAACCGCAGCAAACCTGTCACATGGAACTGAGATGGACTGTGCCCATGATGCCAAGCGGTCTGGTAGGCTACATGTATACCGTCTGTGTCAAAGTCCGCAGCTCCGCAGCTATACGTAAATGTACATTAGCACAGCCTTGGCCAAGCAGATGTCACTCTGAAGCCCACATCCCACATGCAACAGCCAATCACATGTAACCCCACACCCTATCCCATTTGCAATCATGCTCAGTATATCCTCAACATGTATTCCGCTGCCAGTAGTGTCCACTATACTGCATCACAGAGGACAGAAGACACAATATAATGTTTGAAACCAAAACTGTCTCCGCTGACTCATTTCACAAGTACGAATGAGAGAGGATGAGAGTATGTGAAGTACACGGCAGTCGTGACATGACCATGTAGTCCACTGGTATTGGATGTCAACGCAAATGAGTAGCACTACTGTGGAAGACACACATGTGTCGTGTGAAGTCGTATGGACGCAGTGCTCAGGTGGGTGGGTGCGACGGGTAGATGCGCACATGCCAAGTTGGAGCACGCCGTGTTGGGAGGGGTCATGAACAGTACACCACCGCTTCCCTGGGCATTGTGAGAGGACACCTGTCGGGGGGAGTGAACACGTGTGTGCACAGCAGCCGGGCACACGTACAAAGCGGTACCAGGCGCACCTCAGCCCACCCTCTGTGGACAAGCTGGATCCTGTTGTGCGCCCGCCATGCCCCTTGACAAGGCACACACAGCCCCAGTCGACCAGGTGTAACCCCAACATAGTCAATCCGCACAGGCGATACAGGGCACGGGATGGCAGTGGAGCATGGTGTGTGAGAGGTCTCCTCGCGCTCCTCCTGGTCATATCACGCAGGCAATAGAACCTCAACGTCTAGCATGGCACAAGTCACATGGAAGTGTAGGGGACGCACCACAGCACGAGCAGCACTGACGTCACGGGAGGTGGCTCGCACCATCCCATCCATTGCCCATCATACCAACCACGCCACATGCCATTGCGACTAAGTGCAAGCGCGTGCGCCACCACCCCCGAGCCCTCCCCAGAGAGGCCAAAGAGTGAATGTGTGGGCCATCAGTCACAGACGGACGTGGCCTGGCCGCAAGGGCAGCCACAGCCAGTGGGTGTCGCAGGTGGCGGATCCGGAAGGCGAAGACTGTGATGCATAGTCCATGCAGGCCGGGTCTCCATTTGGGGCACCACGCAGGTGGACGGCGTCCCGCAACACATCATACCCTGAGACAGCCCACTCGTGCAACTGGACCCACACATACACTCCTTGCCCTCTCTGGTGCGAGCTTGGGGCTGCCTGTGCAAGCGCTAGCCTCGCAGGTGAGCATGCATATTGGGGGAGCGAGGGGAGGACATGAGGGCTGGGGCGAAGATGACTGTATCACTGTCAGTCAGTACAAGGGATGACCCAGATGTGGAAAGGAAGAGACGTGTCCCGTGTGTACTGCAACTAGTCGCCAATCCAACTACCCCCCATGTCCGGAATGTAAGCCCGCACCTAGGCCCGCCCATCCGCCACATCGAACATACCACCAGCACGACAACCTTCCCATTCGAAACACTGACTGGGGGTGGCGACCAGTGTACAATCATGTGTAGCCTACCCACGCGTACATGTGGGCCCTCCATGATCCATGTCACCTGCGGCAAAGTCATGACATGCGCAATGAGGGAAGTGAGGAGAGCTGTCCGCCCCACGCGCAGAAGGTGCATCAGCTCCACAGACCCAGCAGCGAGTCCAGCAGGGGTCACATGTGCAGGGGCAGCTGTGCCTGGTGTGAAGGCACATGCATATAGACAGCACATCGACCAATGTGTAGTCTGCCCACATCTACAGTCCATCATCATGCGGACATAGGAATTGAACACAGGGCAACACATCTTAGTTGGTGCACCCACCGTGACCAACAATGCGCAATCATCGACGTACCCGCCCTGTGCATGGCCCCCCACCCAACGGAGGCACATCCAGTGCCACCATCCCACACACACAAGCCTACCACGGAACATGCTGTGTCCAATGGTCAGTACAGAGTCAGCGCCCATCTGGTGGAACCTGAACAGGAGACACATGCACACACATGCCAGCTCCCACTATGTACGTCTGCCACCTGGCACGTGCAATGTAACCTCTCACCTGTGACGTGTGACTGCAAGCACACAGCCGTCTTGGCATGGGGCTGTCAATGTGGACACCTGTCAATGTTTCGGGAGGTGTGATCCGTACAGTGCTGTACATAGGGTGCAGTGCTGACACCTACTACTGTCTCATATCCCCTCGTGCCACAGGTCCCACTTGTTTTGGCCGCTCAGCCTGTGCCCACATCGTTGTCGTCGTGTGCCATACTCATCCAGCCGCGGAAGCAGTTCCATGCTCAGCAGACATTCATGTTGCCGTGGCGTTGCCGCTTGACGGATATGCAGTCAGTCCCCATCAGCACGCCCCGCAAGTCATTGGGGCCTAGATCCCCATGTGCATGCACATGGCAGTGGTTTGTATCACTAGCCATTGCCATTGTTGGGAGACCTGTGTAAGTGTATTGTGGCCGTGCCGTCCCAGCTTGACAGCTGGGCTGTGGCTCATGTGCTTGCTCAGTCATGTCAGTGATGTGTATGCGAAATTGCTATGTGTCGTGTTGCATTGACATGTGTCCTCTGCCATTGTCCCTAGGCGGAGACCGAACATTGACCGCCCATACCAATTGCTGGCGGACATGGACGATACAGAGGTTATTAGGAAGTTTCGGCTGGACAGGCCAACCCTGCATCGACTGTGTGCCATGTTAGAACCCCATCTCCGTCCCCGCAGGGTGTATCCGACTGCTGTCACCCCCACGGCTAAGGTGATGGCCGCCATGCATTTCTTCGCCACTGGGTCATTCCAGCACACAGTGGGCATTGGAGGAGGGATGTCCCAGCCCATGTTCAGCAAGGTGCTGAGGGATGTACTGGCAGCCATGATGCTGTACCGGAACAGGTACATCCGCTTCCCCAGGGCTCGTGAATTGGCGGCAGTGAAGGGTGCATTCTATGCCCTTGGCAGAATCCCACACGTCGTTGGAGCCATTGACTGCACACATGTCGGCCTTGTTCCACCACAGGCCACTGAGCACCTGTACCGCAACAGGAAGCACACGCACTCCCTGAATGTGCAAGTGGTGTGCCTTGCGGACATGGTGATCACCCACGTGTGTGCAAAGTTCCCAGGCTCGGCCCATGACGCACACATAATGCGCAACAGCATCTTGCCACGACTGATGTCCAATATGCAACAGGATCGTGCCTGTATTGTCGGTGAGTATGTGGAGTGGTGTAGCGTGCTGGCTGTGCGATGCTGTCCCCTGTCCAGTTGGATTAGCAACGGTTCTCTGTGTCCCTCACACCCAGGTGACTCTGCGTATCCGAATGGGGCATGGCTGCTCAGTCCATTGAGGAATCCTCGCACCCCAGCAGACGATCGCTACAATGAGGCACATGGGAGGACCAGACGTGTGGTCGAGCGTACCTTTGGCCTCCTCAAGTCCAGGTTCAGGTGCCTGGACCGCACCGGGGGTGCGCTGGCGTACTCCCCACAGAAGGTGTGCCGGATAGTGGTGGCGTGCTGCATGCTGCACAATCTGGCCATTCGGAAGCAGATCCCCCTCATCGTGGATGACGGAGATCAACCAGGGCCCCAGCCCGCAGACCAGGACAGCTCGAGTGAGGAGGACAGCGGAGAGGAGGAAGCTGGTAATGTGCGGCAGCAGCTCATCGCCCGCTACTTCACTTGACGGTGAGTGTCCATGTACGACGGCTGATGTGGCTGTATCTGTGCAGGTGTGTGTGTGCTGTGTCAGGGTGGCCGTTTGTTCACTGCGTGCTGTGTGTCAACGCTCCATGGCCAGGGTAGTATGCCACTGTTGGTGGCTGTGGCATTGTGCCCTATTGCTCTGTGCGATGTGTGTACATTGCTTGTAGTTGTTGACATGTACTGTGTGATGGGTGTGTGACACACTCATTGAATGTGCTCCTGTTCTGTCTCCCACCCCTAGGTCCCTACAGGCCCTCCGGATTCAATTGCCATGCCACGCATCAGGTGCCTTTCCGCCCAAGGTGGCCGTTGTATTCCGTACAAATAAGACACAGGGCACAAACAGCAGTTAGTGAAAAAGGTGCATTTATTACAAACTGTGACATGTGATTGTGTGTAAGGTGATGACAAAAGTGGTGCGTGCAGTGACAATGAGCTGTCGGTCATGGCTGCGTGATGATCAGGGTGTACCCACTGGTTCTATGTCCATAGTCCAACACACACATGCCATCCAGATGGCTGTGTGGAGTGGGATCGTAGTCCAAGTCAATGCAGTGGCTGGTCAAGGAAGGCTGGCGGAAGGCTGGCTGGCTGCCTCACTTGCGTTTGGAGCGTGCGAAGTCCTCCCGGGAGATCTGTTTCCACTTCGGACGGCCCCTTCCACGTTTGCGAGGGGGGTGCCTGCTTGCGACATGCTGGTGGTTGAGGTGTGATCACTGGCTGTGGACGCAGGGGAACTGGACACTGCTGCTCCACCCTGCGCCCCGGCAGGTGGTGGCGGAGGGGAGCTGCTGTCCCTGGCTGTGACCTCACCGCCACCACCAGCTGTCCCATGAGGTCCACGATTTGGCCCATACGGGCGTCCATGGACCTCAGCACCCCCAGCACCTCACGCGTGTCTGAAGCAGACCGGACCCATTGTCCTTGGGCCTCTTCATAGGCCCCAAGGACTCTGGCCATGTGAGGCAGGGCATGGCTCCCAGGGGAGGCTGGCGTTTCCCTGACCCTGCTCCTCCTACCAGTCCTGCTGCCACCGGCCTGCCCACTAGCCACATTGCTCACCACGGTCCTCGCTGTGGCTCCCAGGGTGGATCCAGTCGTCCGGGCCACCACCTGCGCTGGGGCTGGTGCCAGCGAAGACGTGGCGGTGGTGGCGGCGGTGGTGGTCGGTGCGGCGATGGTGGCGGTTGCGGCAGTGGTAGTGGCCACAATGACCGTGGGTGTGGCCGCAACGACAGTGGCAGCAGGGGGCTGGGAATGTTCAGCAGCCCTGGATGATGGGTTGGTGGGTAGGAGGGGTCCTGGGGAGCGGCTGGGCCCTGCCACACCAGATGGGCCTGCTTGGTGGTCCGTGTCCGAAGAGGAGGACAGATCCTCCAGATCCGTGTGTCCTCGTTGGGGGCTTGTAGGCTGGCTGTGCTGGCTGCTGGCTCCATCCCCAGCATCCAGCAGTTCGTCACCTGTGGAGAGAATGAGATTTGTTATTGTGTTGCACCTGGCGAAGTATGTATTTGTCGTCTGACATTGACAGTTCGTGCAATCTCGTACATGGGTTTCCCGGAGGCGTGTGTGTGGCTGTAGCATCTGTAGTTGTGTGTGCTTGGCAATGGGACTGTGTGCTGTGCACATGTGGCATGGGACGGATTGGCCATGCCGATGGGTGTGTTGCTGTGCCCCTACTTATTGTGACTCTGGTGTATGCGGGCTCCTGGCCCATCCTGGGTCTGGTTTGTACTTTGCTTTTGGTGTTCAGATGGGACGCTTAGGAACGCATATGGCAACATGGGGGCCATGCCCCAGATTCGCATTTGGGAGGGGATATGCTTTTGGGGTTCAAATGGAACGCTTAGGAACGCATATGGCAACATGGGGGCCATGCCCCAGATTCGCATTTGGGAGGGGATATGCTTTTGGGGTTCAAATGGAACGCTTAGGAACGCATATGGCAACATGGGGGCCATGCCCCAGATTCGCATTTGGGAGGGGATATGCTTTTGGGGTTCAAATGGAACGCTTAGGAACGCATATGGCAACATGGGGGCCATGCCCCAGATTCGCATTTGGGAGGGGATATGCTTTTGGGGTTCAAATGGAACGCTTAGGAACGCATATGGCAACATGGGGGCCATGCCCCAGATTCGCATTTGGGAGGGGATATGCTTTTGGGGTTCAAATGGAACGCTTAGGAACGCATATGGCAACATGGGGGCCATGCCCCAGATTCGCATTTGGGAGGGGATATGCTTTTGGGGTTCAAATGGAACGCTTAGGAACGCATATGGCAACATGGGGGCCATGCCCCAGATTCGCATTTGGGAGGGGATATGCTTTTGGGGTACATGCTGTGAGCCATGGGTGCCGAACGTGACATGTGTTGTGGCAGCATGACAGTGCATGGTTTGAGGTGTGTGCATGCTTGACATGGCCTGCATATTTGCTGTCTGTTGTGATTACTGGACATGGCATTGGACGCATCGTTATGAGTGAGTGATAGTTGTGTGCCAGCCAACGTATTGCAGTTGTCCCATCTCCTTGGTGTGCGTGCTGCCCTGTGCCATGTGCATCACTGCAGTGCTCGGGGGGTGTGGCCCATGTTGTGTGTTGTTGCTCACAGTGTGTCGTGCGCTTAATTGACTTCTGGCACATGGTTGGTCATGGGCATGTGTCTTAGCGTGACTGCTGTATGTGTGGCAGCTGTGCGGATGACATGCCTTTCATGAGACTGGGGCTGACGGATGGGATGGATGGTATGTTGTATGTGCATGGTGTGTCTGTGAGTTTGATGGGTTCAGTGGTGTTCGTGTGCATTTATGTTGTTCCGCTCTGTTGCGTCTAGTGTTGTTTGTCTTACATAGGCGTAGTTGTGGGGTGTGTGGTTGACAGGCAGTAGGGGCTACATGGACAGGACTTCAATGGTGTTTCGGTTGTGTGTGATGAGTTGCACAGTGGCTGCCGTGTGGGACTATATTCAGTGTGGCTTGTGCATGCAGACGTGGCTCCTTGGGTGTTGCTATGTCTGTGATGGGTCATGTGGGGTGTGAGTCTGTTGTTCATGTCCGTGTGCACATTGTTCACTTGTTCGTGACGGTGGGCGGTGCTGCGTGTTCGTCTGCTACGTGACATGTCCCATGTGTTGGTCGTGTTATGGTCCTCATGCCTCCAGTAATCCAGCCCTGTCCAGTTTCCCACCTGCAAGTTGTTCGTGCGTGCACTGTACTGGATGCCACATGGCTCTAAGCGGGGGTGCTCCATGTTGCAGGTCTGTGGGGGTGGGGGGGTGTTGTGGGTCGTGGGGGTGGCTGGACACCCACTGACACCGATTGCTGTGGACCGTGATGTCTGCCTTTCGGCTGTCGTTGTGCACTGCGGTGGCTGACACGTGGCTGTGGGGTGTGGGGGATGCTCCTCCTTGCTGTGCTGTGGGACTGGGGCCTGGTGTGTGTTGTACTTGGGCTGTCCACCGTCCCACCCACTGCACTTTGTGTTCCTGCCACTTACCTGTTACTTGTCGGTTAGTGCAGCTGTGGCGGACACATGGGTGTGGTGGGTGCTCGTTGTGGCGCTTCTGGCATATTTGGGGACCTGTTGGTGGTTACGTGGCTGGCTTAGTGTACACATGTCCCCACGCATCTTACAGTTGTTCGGTTTGGGCTGTGTGTGGTAGTGTCTGTTGCATGTGTGTGTGATGTGTTGTGTATTGTGTGCTGGACATGGGGGTGTTTGTCCCTGGGAGCTGTGGCATGGTAGTTGCGCATGTGAGTACATAGCGGTGTGCTGGTATACATTAGTTTGTACTTACCAGCCTCCACTCCCCCTGCTAATCCGGCGAGGATCTCCGGATGTATTACGACTCGCACCTTCTCCTCCCACGCTTTGAAGGTCTTAAAGAGCGCGGGATTCCCTCCGCCAGTGACGGCAGCCAGCTCTCTGTTTTTGCCCTCCTTCTTCTTGACCAGGCTCTTTACGTCATTCCAACGTTTGTTAATTTCGACTCTGTTCCTGGGCAGGGTCCCGACTGCATTGACCTGGTCTACGATCCGGTTCCACATTCTGTTTCTGGTGGCTAGTGGTGTGTGCTGGACCATGTTCCCATAGATTTGTGGGTACACCTTGATGATCTCGTCGACCATGACCGTCAGCTCCATGGGCGTGAACTTGGGCATTCTTTGTGGTGCCATGGTGTTTGTGGTGCTGGTGCGGTGTGTGTTGTGTAATGTGCAGGGGGTTTGTGGTGCCGGTGTTTGGTGGTGGTGGTGGTGGTGGTGGTTGTGTTTGGTGGTGGTGGTGGTGGTGGTTGTGATGTGTGCGTTTCTGTGGTGTGCTGCTGTCCTTGCTGTGTCACTGTGTCCTCTCTCTCTCTCTGGTTTGCAATGTAGCAAGGGGTTGTGGTCTGTGGGAGTGCTGCTTTTGTACTCACCTATGTGGGTGTGTCCTCATGGTCTGTTGTTTTCAGGTGTGTTGTGTCTGGGGTTCTGGCCTTTGTATTTTTTGTTTGTCCGGGGGGTGTTTTCGGGATGTGTACTGTGCTTGTGTATTTGTGCGTGCCTTGCTGTGTGGACTTGTTGGCCATGTTGTGTGCTATTGGTTTTGTGTGCGGATGGTTTCTGTGCAGGTACGTTGGCGCCATGGCTTCTGCCGTGTCGATTCTCATCGGCGTTGTTTGCGCTGGCGGGCGGTATATTTGTGGTTTTTCCGCGCTCATGTCGGTGCGATCGTAATGTCACGTGCGGTGTGTCGGCCGTGAGGGCGGGCGGTTTTGTGTTGTCGTGCGTGTTTCCGTCCGTGGCGGGCGGTTTGACTCCGACTCGGACGTTGGCGGGCGGTATTTTGTGTGCTTTTTCCGCCGATGGCGGTTTTCGGTTTGTGAAATCGTAATGGCGTGGTCGGTGTTCAGGCGGTGTGTGCGGGCGGATTTTTGCCGCTTCCATGCCTGGCGGATTTATTTACGCCGGGTATCGTAATGGGCCCCTAAATCATTACTTTCCCTACTGTTGCACTCTCTGGAGTGGGAATAGTAATTTTTACCCCTACGCTATCCAACACTTTCCCTACTGTTGCACTCTCTGGAGTGGGAATAGTAATTTTTACCCCTACGCTATCCAACACTTTCCCTACTGTTGCACTCACTGGAGTGGGAATAGTAATTTTTACCTACCCGCTATCCAACGCTTTCCCTACTGTTGCACTCACTGAAGTGGGAATAGTAAATTTTACCCTCCCGCTATCCAACACTAAAAATATTGAATATTTTTTAATAATATTAAGTTAACATATATGTGTATTACAAAATAAAAATGCATGTTTTTTTTTTTATTTACATTAATTATTTATTAATTTTAAGGTTATTTAAGTATTTTTAAGTATGTTTTACTTAATTATATTCATTTTTTCATTATTTTACATTACTTTTAAGACATTTAAAAAATTCGATATTTTAACAAACTATGGTGTCCATTACGATGTCGGGCGGATAAAAATCCGCCATCAACCACAGTGGCTAAAATCCGCCCGCCTACACCCCCTGAATACCGACCGAGCAATTACGATGGCGCGAACCGAAAACCGCCGGAGGCGGAAAATAAACAGAAAAAACCGCCCGCCCATGTCCGAGTCCAAGTCCATCCGCCCGCCACGGACGGAAAGACGCACGAAAAGCCAAAACCGCCCGCCCTGACGACCGAGACACCGCCCGTAAAATTAGGATCGTACCGACATGAGCGCGGAAAATCCACAAATACACCGCCCGCCAGCGCAAACAACAGTGACGAAAATGGACACGGCGGAAGCCCTGGCGGCCACCTCCATGCACAGAAACCATCCGCTGACGAAAACAAACACACACAACATGGCTAACAAGTCCACACAGCAAACCACGCACAAAAACCCAAACACAGTACACATCCCTGAAACACCCCCCTGGACATACAAATCAACTACAAATCCCAGAACACCAGCCACAACACACCTGAAAACAACAGACCACCATGACACACCCACATAGGTAAGTACAAAACCAGCCCCTCCACAGACCAGAACCCCCTGCAACATTACAAACTGAGGACGAAAGCACACAACACAGCGAGACAGAAAGGACAGCAGCACACCACAGACACGCACCTATCACACCCATCACCACCACCACCAAACACCTGACCCACAAACCCCCTGCACATCACACACCACACACCGCACCAGCACCACAAACACCAAAACACACACCATGGCATCACACAGAATGCCCAAGTTCACTTCCACCGAGCTGACGGTCATGGTCGACGAGATCGTCAAGGTGCACCCACAAATCTATGGCAACCAGGTCCAACAGACACCACTATCCACCAGAAACCGGTTGTGGAGCAGGATCGTAGACCAGGTCAATGCAGTCGGGAACGTTCCACGCAACAGAGGAGAAATAAACAAAAGGTGGAACGACCTCAAAAGCGTGGTCAAGAAGAAGGAGAGCAAAAATCGAGAGCTGGCTGCCAGGACTGGCGGAGGGAATCCCGCGCTTTTCAAGACCTTCAAGGCGTGGGAGGAGAAGGTGCGAGTGATCATACATCCGGAGATCCTCACCGGATTACCAGGGGAGTGGAGGCTGGTAAGTACAAACAAACGTATACCAGCACACCGCTATGTACTCACATGCACCACCACCATGCCATAGCTCCCAGGGACAAACACCCCCATATCCAGCACACAATACACAAGACATCACCCACACATGCAACAGACACTGATACACACTCAGCCCAAAGCTACCAACCAACAAAACCATGGGGGCATGTGTACAGTGAGCCAGCACCGCAACTACCACCAGGTCCCCTTGTACTCCAGATGCGCCAGAATGAGCACTCCCCACACCCACATCCATGTGTCCACCATAGCTGCACTGACCGACAATGAACAGGTAAGTAGCCGGAACACAAAGACAGTGAGTCGGAGGGGGGACAGCTGAAGTCAAACACCCACCAGGCCCCCACTACCACAGACCAGCAAGGTGGAGCACACCCCACATCCATGTGTCCGCCATAGCTGCACTGACCGACAATGAACAGGTAAGTAGCCGGAACTCAAAGACAGTGAGTCGGAGGGGGGACAGCTGAAGTCAAACACCCACCAGGCCCCCACTACCACAGACCAGCAAGGTGGAGCACACCCCATATCCATGTGTCCGCCATAGCTGCACTGACCGACAATGAACAGGTAAGTAGCCGGAACACAAAGACAGTGAGTCGGAGGGGGACAGCTGAAGTCAAACACCCACCAGGCCCCCACTACCACAGACCAGCAAGGTGGAGCACACCCACATCCATGTGTCCGCCATAGCTGCACTGACCGACAATGAACAGGTAAGTAGCCGGAACACAAAGACAGTGAGTCGGAGGGGGACAGCTGAAGTCAAACACCCACCAGGCCCCCACTACCACAGACCAGCAAGGTGGAGCACACCCCACATCCATGTGTCCGCCATAGCTGCACTGACCGACAATGAACAGGTAAGTAGCCGGAACACAAAGACAGTGAGTCGGAGGGGGACAGCTGAAGTCAAACACCCACCAGGCCCCCACTACCACAGACCAGCAAGGTGGAGCACACCCCACATCCATGTGTCCGCCATAGCTGCACTGACCGACAATGAACAGGTAAGTAGCCGGAACACAAAGACAGTGAGTCGGAGGGGGACAGCTGAAGTCAAACACCCACCAGGCCCCCACTACCACAGACCAGCAAGGTGAAGCACCCCTCCCTCCCAGTACCATGTGGCATCCATTGCATTGCGCACTCAGAAACAACCTGTAGGTGGGAAACTGTACAGGGCGGGGCGTCTGTAGGCATGAGGACTGTACTACGACTGACACATGGGACATGACACGTAGCAGAGGAACACGCAGCACTGCTCCCAGTCACAATCATGAGACCAATGTGCACACGGACATGTTCGACAGAGTCAAACCCCACATGACCTATCACAGATACAGCAACACCTAAGGAGCCACGTCTGCATGTACAAGTCCCACTGGAGCACAGACCCACACGGCAGGTACTGTGCCACCCATCACACACATCAGCAACACCATCGAAGTCCTGTCCAAGTAGTCCTCACTGCCTGTCAACCACACATCGTACAACAACGCCCACGTAAGACAGACCGTACTAGAAGTAACAGCTTGGAACCACAATATTGCACACAAAGACAACCGGACCCATGAAACACACAGGCACACAATGCACATTCAACATATCATCCATCTCATCTCACAGCCACAATGTCATGATCGGATGTCATACCTAACAGCTGGCCCACATCCAGTAGACATGCAAAGATACCTGCCTATGACAAAACAAGTGCCTGCAGCGACCGAAGCACACGTCACACTGCGAATAACGACACACATAACATAGTCAACACCCCAAGAGCACAGCACTGATGCACATGTACCAGGGCAGCGTGCACACAAAGGAATTGGCCCATCTTCAATACGACGTGTGGCACACAACAAGCACGAACTCACAACATTGCTACCAATGTGATGTCCATGAATGATAACAGTCAGCAGATATTCCGGTCATGTGAGACAGACACACACCTTTGTCCATGCACTGTCACGTTGCCAGAACACATGTCACGTTCTGCACCCATCACCCACAGCATGTACCCCAAAAGCATATCTCAACCCAAGAGCGTGTAGGGGGCTGTACCCCCTTCTGGCATCAGCGTACCTAAGCGTACCATCCCTCCCCCTAAACCATCGTTCAACCCAACATCGCCGATGGCCCTGGAGCACGCATACACACGAGCCACAAAATGTAGGAGCATAGCAACACACACCCATCGGCATTGCTAATCCGTCCCATGCCACATGTCCACATCACACAGACCCATTGCCTAGCCCACGCATACACACATCGTACATCCACCCACGCCACTGGGAAACCTGTGCACGACAGTGCACGAACTGTGAATGTCAGACAACCAATACATACTTTGCTAGGTGCAACACAATGACCCATTTCATCCTCCCCACAGGTGCCGAACTGCTGGATGCTGGAGAGGGTGACAGCAGCCAGCACAGCCAGTCTGCAAGCCCCCGACCCGGACTCACGGATGTAGAGGAGCTGGACACCTCTCCGGACACTGACCACCCAGCAGGCCCATCTGGAGTGGCAGGGCACAACCGCTCCCCAGGGCCCCTCCTGCCTACCAACCCATCACCCAGTCACAGACCCCTGCTGCCACGGCCGTTGCGGCCACCACCACCGCCGCAACCACCACCACCGCCGCAACCACCACCACCACGCCATCCCTCGCCACAGCACCTGTGCAAGGGTCGGCACGGCCGTCGGGCTCCACCCCGGGAGCCAGAGCGAGGACCGTGGTGAGCAATGTGGCCAGTGGGCAGGTCGGTGGCAGCAGTACTGGTAGGAGGAGCAGGGTCAGGCCAACGCCAACTGTGCCTGGGAGCCAAGCCCTGCCGCCAATCGACAGAGTCCTTGGGGCCTATGAAGAGGCCCAAGGCGAATGGGCCAGGTCGGCAAGCGACACGCGGGAGGTCCTTGCGGTGTTGAGGTCCATGGACGCCCATATGGCCCAAATCGCGGCACTCATGGGCCAGCTGGTGGTGGGGGAGGGCACAAGCAAGGCCAGCAACACCACCTCCGCCACCACCTGCTGTGGCGCAGGCTCGTGCAGCCTCGCGTTCCCCTGCGTCCACAGCGAGTGAGCACTCCTCAGCCACCACCAGCGGAACATCAACACCCCCCACCAAACGTGGAAGGGGCCGTCCGAAGAGGAAACAGGTGTCCAGAGAGGACTTCGCCCGCACCAAACGCCAGTGAGTCAGCCAGCCACCTTGACCACCTACTGCATTGACATGGAATACGATCCTACCCCACACTGCCATGTGAATGGCATGTGTCTGTTGGACTGTGGACATAGAACTCCATGGGTACACCTTGACCATCACGCAGCCATGACCGTCAACTCATTGTCACAGCATGCACCACATTTGTCATCACCTTGCACACAATCACATGTCACCGCTGTTAATAAATACACCTTGTTCACAATCGGCTTAATGTGTCCTGGGTTTATTCCACGATGTGCAATCGCCACCATGAGCAGAAATGCATCTGCTGTGTGGCATGTCGATGGGACAGGAGAGGCTGCAGGGACCTAGGGGTGTAAAACAGAACAAGAGTACATTCAATGAGTGTGTCACACACTCATCACACAGTACTTGTCACCAACTACAAGCAATGCACACACATCTCACAGAGCAACAGGGCACAATGCTACAGCCACTGTCAGTGGCATACCAACCTGGACATGGACCATTGACACACAGCACTCAGTGAACAAAAGGCCCCCGTAACAGAGCACACATACACCTGCACAACTACAGCTACATCAGCCGTCGTACATGGTCACTCACCGTCAAGTGAAGTAGCGGGCGATGAGCTGCTGACGCACATTCACAGCTTCATCCTCTCCACTGTCCTCTTCACTGGAGCTGTCCAGGTCTGCAGGCTGGGGCCCTGGTTGATCTCCATCATCCACAATTAGGGGATCTGCTTGCGGATCGCCAGATTGTGCAGCATGCAGCAAGCCACAATTACCTGGCACACCTTCTGTGGGGAGTATGCCAGTGAGCCCCCGGTGCGGTCCAGGCATCTGAACCTGGACTTGAGGAGGCCAAAGGTCCGCTCAACCACACGTCTGGTCCTCCCATGTGCCTCATTGTAGCGTACATCTGCTGGGCTCCCAGGGCGTCGTAATGGGCTGAGCAGCCAGGCTCCATTCGGGTAAGCAGAGTCACCTGGGTGTGAGGGACACAGAGAACCGTTGCA
This sequence comes from Calotriton arnoldi, assembly GCA_963921515.1. Classification (NCBI taxonomy): domain Eukaryota; kingdom Metazoa; phylum Chordata; class Amphibia; order Caudata; family Salamandridae; genus Calotriton; species Calotriton arnoldi. Next base: position 17,738 of record CAWUFW010005201.1, read on the forward strand.
ATTCCAACTGGACACAAGACAGCATCGCACAGCCAGCACGCTACACTACTCCACATACTCACCAACAATCCAGCCACGGTCCGGTTGCAGATTGGTCATCAGACGTGGTAGGATGCTGTTGCGCATGATGTGCGCGTCATGGGCCGATCCTGGGAATTTCGCACACACGTGTGTGATCACCATGTCCGCAAGGCACACCACTTGCACATTCAGGGAGTGCGTGTGCTTCCGGTTGCGGTAGAGGTGCTCGGTGGCCTGTGGTGCAACAAGGCCAACATGGGTGCAGACTATTGCACCAACGACGTGGGGATTCGTCCAAGAGCATAGAATGCACCCTTCACTGCCGCCAATTCACGAGCCCTGGGGAAGCGGATGTATCTGTTCCTGTACAGCATCATGGCTGACAGTACATCCCTGAGCACCATGCTGAACATGGGTTGGGACATCCCACCTCCACTGCCCACTGTGTGCTGGAATGACCCAGTGGCGAAGAAATGCAGTGCAGCCATCACCTTAGCCGTGGGGGTGAATGCTGTTGGATACACCCTGCTAGGACGGAGGTGGGGTTCCAACAAGACACATAGACGATGCAGGGTGGGTCGGTCCAGACGATATTTGCGGATGACCTCAACATCCACCATGTCTGACAGCAATTGGTAGGGGCGATGAATGTTTGGTCTCCGCCTAGGAAAGATGGAAGTGTACACATGTCAAAGCAACACGCCACATGGCATATTCACATGCACAGAACATAAATGACTGGGCAGGCAATTGAATGACAGAACGGCTGTTAAGTAGGGACAGCACAGCCACAATACACTTACACAGGTCCCCTACCAATAGCAATGGGCAGTGACACACACCATTGCTATGAGCATGCACATGGGGAGTCAGGCATTAACAACTTGTAAGGCATGCTGAAGGCAACAGACTGCATTATCGGTGAGCTGCAACACCACGGCAACATAACTAGCTGCTGTGCATCACACTGCTTCCGAGGCTGGGTGTGTAGGGCACACACCAACAACGCTATGGACACAGGCTGAGCGGCCAAAACAAGTGGGACCGGTGGCACGAGGGGATATGAGACAGTCATTGATGTCCCTACTGCACCCTAAGTACAGCACTGTACGGATCACACCTCCTGAAACATTGACAGGTGTACACATTGACAGCCCCATGCCGACACGGCTGTGTGCCTGCAACTACACATCACAAGTGACACGTAACATTGCACGTGCCAAGTGGCAGATGTACATAGTGAAAGATGGCATGTGTGTGCATATGCATATCCCATGCTCCCATGCCAATGTGTACATGATGATGTTCCTACATACATGTGGAGGCTGAGCACTGGCCGTCCCTGCCTATGCACACGGCATGTTGTGGCCCTGTCCATTGTGGTCCTGCACCCACACGCAAATCATGGCCACACCTGCAGATGCATTGCGCACATTATACTGTGTGGTGCACATGGCATCAGCGGACTGTACCCGGCATGGGCCAGGCCCTTACGGCCAACTCCAATGACCCTCGCGGTTGCACCCTGCGTGTTCCACTGTGGAGGTAAGCGTCCCGGGCCAGCTGGGAGCAGGCCAACGTCTTCAATTGCAGCTGCCAGACATGGTACACGAATCGCAGCAGCTTGTACCCACTGCGACGGCCCCAGGGGGTAATATGTGTGTGTGAGTGGGACAGGCATGACCACAGCTACCTGGCACTGCAGCCTGGCACCCCTCGACGACAGCTGCTGCTGCCACCACTACACCTACACGTGGATGACGCTGAGGACATATCCAGGTCCACTCACCAGCGAGGAGCCGGTGAACCTGGATTCCGTGCTCCACGCACACGGCACATGGCTATTCCTTGCGAAAGTTGTGTGTGAGAGACAACTGCAGTGGGTGTGGGTGTGCATGTGGGGGACACACATGTCGTTGCTCCTCAGCACTATGAGTCAGAGCCTGTGGAGTACAGACATGCACTGCACACCATGCTGGCCGCAGGTGGCATGGGTATGTGAGCTCTCGGGCGCTTTGACCTGTCTGTCCCACCCGAGTGGTGGTACATGGCAACTTCATGTCAGACATCCAGTGACACAGACAATTGGCAATGCAGGTCTCAGTGCACCTGTCGGTCGTGTGGAAGTCAGGCTGGGGCCATGCTGCCCTTCTCAGTCCCAGCAGGCCTGGCCTGCACATTGACTGCACAATGCCAGTCGGTGCCGACACAGACTGCCTAGTGGGTTACATGTGTCTCCTGTTCAGGACCCCCGGATGAGCGCTTACTCTGCACTGTCGATTGGACACACCATGACTCGTGATAGGGATGTGTGTGAGGGATAGTGGCACTGAATGTGACCTTCGTTGCGGGGTGGGCCATGCACAGGGCGAGTACGCTGATGGTTGCGCAGTGTTGGTCACAGTGGGTACACCCACACAGATGTGTTGCCTTGTGATCTTTTTCTAGGTCAGCCTGACAATGGACAGTAGATGTGGGCAGGCTACACATTGCTCGATGTGCTGTCTATGTGCATGTGCATTCACACCAGGCACAACTGCCCCTGCACATGTGACCCCTGCTGCACTCAGTGCTGGGTCTGTTGTGCTGATGCACCGTCTGTGCGTGGTGCAGACAGCTCTGCTCACTTCCGTCATTGCCCATGACATCACTTTGCCGCAGGTGACATGGTTCATAGAGGGCCCACATGTACGCGTGGGTGGACTACACAAGACTGTCCAATGGTTGTCACCCCCAGTCAGTGCTTCGAATGGGAAGTATGTGGTGCTGGTACTCATTACGCAGTGTCGGGTGTGCGGGGCTAGGTGCGGGGCTACATGCAAGACATGGGTAGGTCATCGGCTTATCTACTAGTTGCAATACACATGAGACATGTCTTTTTCTGACCACATCAGGGGCATTCCTTAAACTAACTGGAAGTCAAACAGTTATCTTTTACACTGTCCTCATGGCCTCCCCTCGCTCACACCAATATGCATTTGCACATGAGAAGCTAGCGCATGCACAAGCAGCTCCAAGCTCGCCCCAGAGAGGCCAAGGAGTGTATGTGTGGGTCCATTTGTACATGTGGTCTGTCTCACGGTATAATTAGTGGCGTGACGCCGTCCACATGCGTGGTGCCCCGACTCGGGACCCGGGCAACATTGACAATGCATGACAGGCTCCGCAGTCCGGATACACCACCTGCAACACACAGAGGCTGTAGCTGCCCTAGCGGGCCAGTCCGCGTTCAACTGGAGCTCATGGCCCCACACATTCACTGTTTGGCCTCTCTGGAGCGAGCTTGGAGCTGCTTGTGCACGCGCTGGCTTCTCTGTTGCAATGGCATGTAACGTGTGTGGGTGTATTGTCAATGGGTGGGATGGTGCGAGCCACCTTCCGTGACGTCACTGCTGCTTGTGATGTGTGCGTCCCCCACTACTTCCATTTGACTTGTGCCATACTACACATTGTGGATGTGTTGCCTGTGTGATGTGACAAGGATGGGCGCGCCATGACCTCTCACCCACCATGCTCAACTGCCATCCCGTGCCCTGGATTGCCTGTGCAAGTGGACAATGTTGGGGATACACCAGGTCGACAGGGGATGTGAGTGCCTTGGCAAGGGCCTGGCGGACGCGCAGCAGTATCCGGCATGTCCACGGAGGGTGGGCTGACGTCTACACTTGATGCGGCATTGTTCGTGTGCCCGCCTGTTGTGCACACACGAGTTCACATCCGTCACCAGACAGGTGGTCTTTACAGATTCCCAGCAGTGCGCCAATGTACTGGTCCTGAGTCCTACCAACACAGCGTGTTTCAACATTGCATGTGCGCACCTACCCGTCACACCAACCCACCTGAGCCATGCGTAACTCCCGCTTCACATGACACATGTGTGTCTTCCACAGTTGTGCTACTCATTTGCGTTGACATCCAATGACAGTGGACTACATGGTCATCTCCACGACTGCCGTGTACTTCGCACACTCTCATCCTCTCTCATTCGTACTTGTGAAATGAATCAGCAGAGACACATTGTTGCTTCAAGCCATGTATTGGGACTAATGTCCTCTGTGATGCAGTATAGTGAACACTACTGGCAGCGAAGTGCATGTGGAGGATATACTCAGCATGATTACACATAGCATAGGGTGTAGGGGTACAGTGTTTAGTTGTTGACTGTGGGATGTGGGCTTCAGAGTTACAACTGCTTAGCCGTTGGTGTGCTAATGTACATTTGCTGATTACTGTGGTGCTGCTGACTGACACAGACAGTATACATTTAGCCTACCAGTCCGCTTGTCATCATGGGCACAGTGCATCTCAGTTCCATGTTACAGGTTTGCTGCTATGGTTACTCATACACACATGTATGAAACCCAACGCTGACCCCTTGGTCCTGAGTAACTTCCGCCCAATCTCTTTACTTCCTTATCTTAGTAAGATCTTAGAAGCTCACGTAGCAAATTGTTTGAGCTCATTCATTGAACATTCTCAGTTTCTTGACCCCCATCAAGCAGGTTTTAGACCTGCACACTCTACGGAGTCAGTCATTCTTGCAGTCATGGATGAACTTAGGAGAGGGGCCGATAAAAACATCACCCAGGCCCTGGTGCTCTTGGATTTATCGGCTGCTTTTGACACGGTCGACCATGACCTCCTGATCGATCGTGTCAGTAATGCTGGCATCCAGGGTCTGGCCCTGAAGTGGATCTCCTCTTTTCTACACAACCGATCTCAGGCAGTCCATCTCGCTAATTTCTCAGCCAAGAAAGCTAGGCTGACTTGCGGGGTCCCCCAGGGTTCCTCCCTTTCACCCCTCCTGTTTAATCTGTACATGCTTCCTCTGATTCGGTCCTTACGCAAAAAGAGAGTTGTCACTTTTAATTATGCTGATGACCTCCAGCTGGTGTTTGAAATTGATTCTTCTAACACCGCAGTATCCAATTTCCAGTCCACCATGAGTTATATTAGCGAATGGATGTACGCCAACCAACTAAAACTCAACCCTGATAAAACTGAGCTGGTCCTGACAGGAGGCACCGCCAACCCTGTGGAATTCTAATTTTTGGCCCCCTCTTTTAGGTAGCCCGCCTCGCCCAGCAGAATCTGTAAAAAGTCTAGGGGTCATAATCAGTAATGATTTGTCCATGAAAGCTCAGATTAGTGCAGTGGTCTCTACCTGCTTTTTCCACCTACGCAGAATTCGGAAGATCTGTAGATTTCTGACCACCGAGGCCTTGACCCTAGTCATCCTGGCCTTGGTTATCTCTCGTATTGATTATGCCAATTCACTTTATGTTGGCATTCCGGCATACCAACTCCACCGTTTGCAACTGGTACAAAATCAAGCAGCCAGGCTCATCTTCCGTCAACCCAGATACCAACACGTCCGCCCCCTGATGAAGAGCCTGCATTGGCTCCCGGTGGCTAAATGGTGTGTATTTAAACTGGGCTGCACCATCTTTAAAGCCCTTGCCGGTCTTGGCCCAGTATTCATCTCATCTAGGATCCATCGTTATGTCCCCTACCGTGAACTACGCTCCTCTCATTTGAATCTGCTCACCATCCCCACTTTCAAACGCAAAAAACATAGTGGCCTTGGATTTTCTTTTTTGGCCCCTCAATTTTGGAATGCTCTCCCCATTGGACTGAGGTTAGCTACCTCCTACGCCCAGTTCAGAACACTTCTTAAGACTATTTTGTTCTCTCAGGCCTATGAGTAAAGCTTCTGTTCATTATAACATTGTCGCTCCTCTGCTCTCAGCGCCATGAAACCGCTTGGTGTTAGTGCGCTCTATAAATACTTTTAACATAACATAACATAACATACACACATGCGTGGAGGTGACATCAGGGCTTACGTGCATGCAAAGGCGTCCCACTTGTTGTTGCGATGTGGTGGGTACTGGCCATGTCACAGTCACTGGGCTCATGTTGTTGGTGGATGCACTTGGTGTCCATGCAAAGGTCCTGGCACGGACGTTCAGTGGGAGGTGTGGTGACAGCTCTCACATACTACAGCAGGACGATTGCTGTCCACTGACCGGTGCATATGTTCATGGGCGCAGGATCCATATCATGGCATGGTTGTACGTGCAGTTCTGTCCATGTGGTTGCCATACACAAATCCCATGCCTCTGCCTCCCCCTGTTCATGCAGAGTTACTGGATGTGATGAGGTACAGGGTGCATTTCCCAAATAGTATCAGATGTCATGGCAGTGTAGTTGTTGTGGTGTCAGTTGCATGTTGCATGGTGTAGTAGTTGTACTGGTAACTGCCTAGTCCGTGCGTAAGCCAAGCATGGGTACGGTGTGGGACATCATTGCTCAGTTGGGGGTCTGGCGACGGGGCCCGACGAATTGACAGGTTGTCAGGAATGCAATACCTTCCAGCAGGGCTTCCATGGCATTGGTGGTGGACATGGTTGCCAGCCAATGTAGCGGATGGTGGCTGTCAAGGTGTTGGTCGTGAGTTGTCCCTTGTAGGAGCATGATGGGACATGTTGGATGGCATTCGATGTAACTGTAATCCATTATCCGTCGTGTGGAGGCACAGTGGTCCCATTGCAGTGTGGGTCCGATAGTCGCCACATACGCCATGCCCCCATAGGCTGAACAGGCCCTGTCGTGGGCGTCCAGGGGGTGGAATAGTTGTAGCAGGTCCGCCCTTGGACATGCCGGGTTGGAGAGACATAACTCCACAGGATAGTAGAAGGGACACCTCCGACAGTAGAAGACGGGGATGACGCAGCTGAACAATGCGATGCGGTAAGTTAGTCGGTAACTTACGTTCAGCAGGGCCAGATTGTCACATCCCAATATCTGTATCAGGTTATGTATGTACAGCTTGATCTGTCCGGCGTAGTTGGGTAGGTGTGGTGCAAGTGCCATTTTGCTGCAGGGCGCTGTGGTGGCGTGCTCCGGCTGTCTGTGCAGTCTGCAGAGTGCAACCTCCGATGTTGCTGGGAATTCTGTGATGGTCGTAGGGAGGCAGGACTTGTGTTATGTTGGCTTGTGCGGAGGACACGGGCCCTCATCCCACATGCTTCTCTGAATGGTCAAGGTCAGTGGTGTCTGACTCCTTCCAGATAACTTGCATGTGAACCACATGGGGAGTGTTATCATTTCTTCTTTCCGTTGTGGATGTTCTTTGGTGTAATGCGCTATCTGCCCTGTGGCCGCTTCCCTCTGCATGCCTGTGTTGGGCTTTGTTTGGTGCAATGACTGTTTTCTCCGGCTTGTTTAGTCGGGATGTGGTTTCACAGTGGGAATGGAAGGTCATTCGGTGCTGTCTCCTCTCCCGTGTGTGGGCAGCAGGCTGCGTTTCCGCTGTACATTGGGCCTTGTGTTATAATTGGTCCCACCTGTTGTCTGTCCCCGGTATCTTTGATGTTACGTATTGCATGTCTTGTTATTGGGTGCAGGGTGGCACCGGTGTTTCTGTGTGGTACTGGCGTACCTTTTCCCGACGGGGTCCATATTCTGCTGGGTGATGTTGCCTCCGCTGTGTGCTTCGCCGTGTTTTGCACACAGGGGTGTGTCCTAATGTGGCGTGACGTCACTGACATATTCGGGTCAGTTGTGTGACGTCAGGTTGGCAACAGTGAATTGCCGGTTGGGGACATGACTGTGGCAGGGCTGTCACGTGACATGTGCGTTCTGGGTGGTGCTGGTGTTTGGTTGTGACCCTGTGTTGTTTGTGTGCGGCGCATGCATTGCGCTGCCGTTGGCCTCTGCGTTGTGCGCATGTGTGGGTGCAGTGGTGGATGTGTCGTGTCCACGCAGGGGTGTCGGGGTGGGGGCCATATGCAGTTGTCCCGCCCTTGCACTGTGTGCGCTGTTTGCGTGCCCCTGTTGTGTGTCTGCCTACCTGCGTCGCCGCGGTGCGTTGACTCCTGGGTGCTGCATCAGGTAGAGCATGGGGAGGGCCTGCAGTGCTGGATTCATGCTCGGGGGGTCCGCCTCTTTGCTATCCATACTGTGAGTTAGGTTTTCCGCCTTGCTTTCACGTGCGGTGTCTCTTAGCCGGAGGAAATGTTTGGTTCTGGCATCGTAATTTGTACGCCGGGCGGTACGTGATTTCGTCGGGCGGTGTGTCTCCATTGGCCGCGCCGCTCCGTGAACGGGCGCACTTTGATGGCGGACGGCGTCGCTGGCGTACGGGCGGTGTTTGGCTGTCTTTTCGCATCCTAATTGGGCGGGCGTGTGTGCTGTGGCGGGCGGACGGTAACTGGTGCTTTTTGCATCCGCCAGCACGGCGGTGGTGCTTCCGCCCGCCATCCTAATGGGCCCCTATATTATTTACAACGATATTTTGGATTCGATATTTTTGTACTTACCTGTTTGTAGATTGTAAGTCGATATTCTGTCATTCTATATTTTTTCATCGATATTTTGGCAGGTCGATATTTTGCTCCTCGATATTCTGTCAGTGATCCCTCTACAACATAGCTTAAAGACACTGACAAAGCCAATAGCTCTGCCTAAACACTTACAAGACCCCAAAGGAGAGACCTATTGGCTATGCCAATGCTTGTTTTTACGAGAATCCAGACACGCCCACGACCCTGAAAGTGGGTTGCTCACAACAGGTAAGCCCTTGAAGAATCCTCCAGCCCAGAAAAACGTTTGTGTTAGTTTTTAAGAAAAATGGGAGGTTGTTATCTTGGGCAGCTATTTCCTCTCCTCCCCCCTTCTGTTTTGTGCACAATAAATGAATGACTCTGCTGCAACATACAATAGCTGTAATCAGGGGCGCAGCATTCAATAGAGCAGTGGGCGTAGGGGCAACGGGGCCCAGGTGTATGAGAGGGCCACTTTACTACAATTAGTAGTTGTTTTTCACTGCTAAACAAGGAGATCCAATTCCAATGCCTACATTAGGGCTCCTGGGGTCCTGCTACACTATTGGCTGTACTGTTGATAATACTACTTCTTTATATTGAAGAAAGCAACAAGTTGGGTCATTAGAAATATTTAGCAATGCAGTACTAAATGATGTGCCGGGCTTGGCTGAATTTTTCAGAAGGGAAAAGGTTACTTATGAGGCGACTAATTAAAAAAATATATATTTATGCGGCATAATCTGTGGCAATATTGTCTAGCTTTTATACCATTTAAACAACGTTAGCTGTTATTACTGAATAGGCTGCATTTTAGTAAATGGTCAGCTTTTATTTGGAAAAAGTGTATACTTTGAGCAAGTACCTTGCACATTTGGCGACCCATGACCGAGCCCATCCTTTCCATGGGTAGCAGGAAAGCTAGCAATGAAACAGAGCTGGAAGATTTAGACAGAGTCGGAACACTGCTGGTTTGGCGTTGCAGAAACCTCCACAACAATGGAGGAGGAAGTTCTATCCATTGTAAACATTGCCTCTACAACAGCATTTGTTGTTCCTCAATGTCAAATTCTACCTACATAGTGGCATATTTATTAGAAAATCAAGCAGCACAATACAGAAAGTCCCCTTGTTGTGTGATAGGGAAAGGGCAGGAATGTGCTGTATCTAACATTATACAGCGCATGCCTCTGAGCTGGCGAACAATTGGCTGCCTAGCACCAGCGCAGGCACCCTTGCACCGTGGTGCAAGAGTGCCTGTGTTGTAGGCATGATTGTTTTTATGTAGGAAGTGACACCTTCTTGCACAAAGACAATCATTGATGGCGTTTTCCTCCTTCTACATGTAATGCAGCACACATAGAAAGAGAAAAAAACGAGGAGAAATATATTTCTCATCGCTGTGCCACTTTAATGCCTCCCCTGGGGAGGCATAGGAATCTGCCGCATTCGCAGGTTTACAAAACCTTGTCAATCTGGGAATGCGTCAGAATCCATGGGTGTTGCGTGGGAACACCCACAGCAGCACCCATGGAAGGAACCCTTTCAGGCAGAGTAATGCATGAAAGGGGGCCATATTTACAAGGACATGAAAAGCCACACAGGGTGGTTTTGCATGACTTTGTAAATATGGTGAAGCAGTGTGCGCAACCGGAGCATAAAAAAAAGTGATGCTCCGGCAGCGCTAGGGGCTTGTAAATGCCCCAGTGTGTGGCAGCCTCTACCTGCCACACTGGCTTCCAGCATAGCAGGTAGACATAATGGCAACACAGGGAACAACCAGTGGCACGGTGGGACTGCATCAATGAAAGCCCCAAGAAACAGACAAGTAGCAGCTGGCAAGATAGCTAGGTTCATTAAAGATGAAACCTCATTCTTGCCAAGGAGTTATGGTCGCATGCGGAGCTACTGTACCATTCTGACCAAAAACAGACAGTCCTCTAGCTAGCCACTAAAGATACCATCCACAAGAGGGTCTGTACTAAGGTTCAACACAGTCTCATTGTAGCACAGAAATAGATCAAACACCAACATATTAAATTCCCTCTTAAGCGATGCCTTAAAGAGATACAAGCCTGGATGGCAGCTAAATTAACTTCAGTAGAGAAGCCAAGCAACATGACGGAACAGGAAGATATTGTGGCTTCCACACTCAGGAGGAAACGAATTACCAAAACTATAGTGACTGTTATTGACTAACAAGGTAAGCAGTGGCTAAAGTATGGGACAAGTCCCCCCTCCTATATAGTTGGTGGTAGAGGCTAGCGATTAATTGAGCACAGGTTGGGTGTAGCAGTACCACCTTCTGCCTGATCTGCAACCCTGAGAAATGCTGTACAGAATGAAATAGGCAATAAGGAATGATGTGAGCCACCTCAGCACCACACACTGGGTACTTCCCCGCAGACTCTGTGGCAGGAGAATTTCTCATTCACTACATCACACTGAAGGAGAAGTGTTCACACAATCCCTGTGCGTGCACCACTATATCAATACACATGCCCTTCATAAATTCCTGTGTGTCCACAGGGGATCTGAGGCACACCACTGTCTGGTCCAACTGTATGATGTAGCATCTATGCAAGATGGAATTGTCTGCAACACTGACATGCTTTCCTCCTCTACTTACAGATGTATCCACGAAAGACATGAACAACCAACGTGGTGGAACTTCAAGAGATGAAGGTAGGTTAATGTTGTTCCTTTCCTACCTTCCTGAACTTTGCATAGGCCATGCCAGCCCCCCAAGAACTTCACAAGCCTTGGCAAGCTCCAACAGTGCAAAAGCTACTCACCTTTTCCCTTCAGATGCCCAATTCTTAGAATGGAATGGGTGATGTGCCCGAGTATTGTTGCCCACTTAGATCTGGATGTACATCTAAGGCTGTATCTCCAGCCCGGTTCCTAGCTAAATAGTGCTTGTCCTTGACACTTGGCATATTCTGCCATTGCACATGCATTTCCCTATTGCACAATGGGTTTCTGCAGGTAAAATGCCCTATGTGGGTTCTATGAGTAGACGAGGTCTTTCCCAGGTGGCCTCATGTGACTTAACAGTAAGATGACATTCACTCTCCAAGCACATCCACACAAATGTACATATATGGTGTTCTGTTCAATAAATATGTCCTCTGACAACACAAAACTGCTGTATCAGAAAAGGATTGGTATCAACAGCAATAGACCTATTACATGCAAATCCAAAAAGGAAAGGAAGGAGTAGGATATTGGATTATTATTTGGGGTGGACAAGTGTCCAACTCAAACGATAAGACCACCATCAGCTTGATATCATACAAATTAAATAACATAAAACTGTGCTTAATCCCTGGAAATGTGACACAAAGTGGTCAGGCTTAATTCAAAAGCAATTTGTAAAAGTATTTAAGCAGTGCATAAGCAGTACAAAACAACACAAAATATGGTAAAGCTCCACAACCAATTTTAAAATTAAAATAAAACTTATTATTAAATATGACCAAAACGACAAAAACCATTAATGACAACCAGAAATATGATTTTTCAAAGAATTAAAGTGGAAACAAATGCCAAGAAGAATAAAGCACCAATTGTAAGTTAATAGTAGTGGTAAACCAGGAACAAGGAGCAAATTCAGGCTGACCTTGGTGGAGCCGGACTGGATAAACCAAGTAGATTATTCCAAGTGAAAGTGTAGAAGTCAAAAAGTTTGAAAAACTTCCTAAGTTCTACTTCAGAAAGGGACTTTGCAGAAAAATGGTGAAATTTCTTCTGAGTCCCAATTCAGAATGGGGCTTTGTCACTTTTTAGGGAGGATAATCCTCTCCATGCTGCACACCACAGAAACTATAGCCGCCGTCGTGAAAAGGCTGGATTCCTAAAGCAGATTGTTCAATCTGGAATTCTGGAGCTTGTTTCTCCATGAAAATTTCTAACTCCCATCTCAGAATGGGACTTAGTTGCTTATTCACAGGCACAGAGACCTCCACAGTTCATGAAGCTATAATGCTATCGTTCACACTGGAGCTGCAGGTCTGATACTTTTTCCAGCATGTCGCACTGAAACACTGGAGGCCTGTAGGAAAATATTTTTATAGTTACCAAACTTTCGTCTGGTGCCCAAATACCACAGGAGTACACTTCTAAAGCCCCCAGGACCTTAGAGGAAGGCACTTAGAGACTCTAAGGATGTCCGGTAGATCCAACAGCAAAGTCCAGTCAAAGTCCTATTGCCACTGGTCCACTGGAATTCTTCACAGGAATGGCCTCTTCAGCTTTTTTATGTGCCTGGGGCAACCCAGCATGATCAGAGTTATGATCCTTGGACTTCTTTCTGTCATTGAATTTTAAGTGGAAGGGAATACAACCTCCACAGGTTCTTCTCACGGGTCACAGTCGTCAAGTGTTGCTGGTTCAGTCTAAATGCTATCCTTACACAATTCCAGCAGTGTTCTGTGGAAGGGTGGGTGAGAGTCAGCTTTGTAGAGTTCGCCCGCCTATGTGTGGGGACACCTTAAGACACTCCTAGTCCTAATCCCACTCTGACCAATGGAATAAATGTTCCCAAGTCATGGCCTTCCTACATTTTCAGTAGGTCCTGTTTGCCTTACTGCAAACAGGCCCAAATGCAGTGAGTCAGGGCAAATCCAATAAGGCCAAAATCTTCAGCCAATCTAAACCAGACTCTGAGAGCTGGGGGCATGTAGGAGAGTGTTTTGTGTAAAGTATTAGTGGACTCCCAATCTAACTCTAAATTTCAGTTTGAAGCAGGCCCTGGGCCCACAACAGAAAATGAGACAGAGGTCTAGTAAGACAAAGCAGGGTTCTTTAGAAACCACAAGGGATAAGAATTGTGATATTTGATCCCTTTCAATGGCGCAAAAGTTTTACATGCTCCTCAGACTGGCCCATTACGCAAGATTTGTCAGTATTGTGACAAAAGAAGGGGCAGTCAATCAAAGTGGTCTGTTGTGCAGCTCCTGGAAGGAATTTCACCCCTCATCATAGGCAGGGTAGGGAAGGGCTGGGCACCAGCCGTAGACTAAGGCTAATTAGCCCATAGTGGCCCAGTCAAGTTAATAATTTTTCTGAAATTCATATTTTTTAACTAGTTAGAAAAACTATGTCTTTACAAATATTGGATTGTTAAAAACATGAAAAGTAGAACTAGGGATTTAATCTGCTTCACAAGTATTTCCTGTGGGAGCAGCTAGACCCAATACTATTGTAGGTACATGCTAACATTACCTTAGGCATGTATCACTTCTATTCACTATGCACTTCACCTTATAGGTAATGAGGTAACTTTAGGTGTGACTTATTTAGTGCTTAGAAGACAAAATGTAGGCATGTGAAAGAGTTTATTTTTTTCAGGTCTGCAAATATGAGAGCTTGCAAGCTGAAGAAGAAAATCCCTCAGCTGATCATTAAATGCTTTGCAATAGTTTCACAACTACAGTTCACTACAGAGGAATATATTATATTTGGGAAGCTGCAATCCCTGTACAAAAGCTTATCTCTGGTTTCCTTATTACAGATGACTTGTGGTGCATATAGTCATCTGTAATAAAAGAAATAACGTAGCCTTTTAACTGTAATAACTTAATAAAGGTGAGTTCTGCCGTCATATTGCCTGCAGTCAGAGCCTGCAGCCAAAGGTAAAGACAGGACACTGAGCATAATTAAAGCTGCAGTTTAAACAGCAAAAAGGAAACCTCGCTTTTCCATCTTCTGCTCTTTTTATCTAGTTGAACAGTGCTAAGGAGAAAGAAGATGTGTATGGCACATATTTTTTTTTTGTACAGTTTATGTAATTATGAGAAAGACAGAATCACTATGCATGCCTCTACTAACCTCTTAATCTGCTAGTGTAGTATGACTTTTATCAAATGAATTTTAATATATGTTGTGCCAAATATCTCAATGCTTTTTTGTGTGTTTAATTTTGTACTAGAGATTCTACTTTTATTCTGCATGTTTACACACATTTTATCTCTTTCATATGGTAGAGCAACACACTAGGGGGTATATTCACAAGAACGCGTGATAAGTACCGCAAGAGTAGCGCAACGCAACTTTCAGCATCACAGCCTATCGCGGGAAAATAACCCAGTGACAACGTGGAATTCACAACACGGCGGTAGCATGCGATAGTTGGGCGACACCGCGGCCAATGCTCGCGATACAACCACCTCGACGGAGATAAAAACACAAACCACAACGTGAAAAAAGCTGCGATGGGCCAAAGCGCGATAAGAAAACAGTGACAACCAGCGCGAGGGCAGCAATACTCACGCACAATGCGGGAAAAAGCACAAGAACAGTATACGGAAAATGCCACAGAACAAAATACATCAACAGCGGAGTACCACGGATGCACCCTGGCCAACTGCAGAGGACAACATGCACACCACAACATCCAAGCACCGTGGAAGAACAGAACCTACAGGCACACCTCATGAAAGAGACCAGTGGCAGACAAATCAGAGCCGCAGGAGCGACACACCCACCGTGCAGCATACGCACATAAGCAGAAGTGCACCCCGACATTGACAACATCCCGGTACAAACAGCAACACCTCCACAACTGAACACAGGACACAACTGGTTCGGAAAATGTGCACAACCTGGCAAATCACATCTGAAACCCCAGGGATATGTAACATGACAATGTACAATTCCAACCTGTAACCTGCAAATATGTTTTATTCACACATGCAGTGCAATTGGACATCTACTACTGTCCCATGAATGCCACGGACGGTCACAATGTGACGTGCTCATGAGAAGTAAGTGGCAATGATGGAGTCCCTACGGGCCATTCCTGCCACAGCTGCAGTGGGATGTGGGCCACCTGTCCCATCACCACCATCATCGTCCGGTACCTCTGGAACTGGGATCCCTGGGGCCCTGGTGCGAACACAGATGTTGTGCAACACACAACATGCAACGATCATCTTGCACACGACGTCCGGGCTGTACAGGAGCTTCCCAACAGTGCCGTCCAGGCACCTGAAACGTGACTTCAACACGCCAAATGTGCGTTCAACGATGCCCCTGGTGCGTATGTGGGCCGCATTGTACTGCCTCTGGGCGGGTGTGTTTGGGTCCCGGAGGGGTGTCATCATCCAAGGGCAGAGTGCATATCCTTGATCACCTGTGACAGTGCAGGGAGAAAAGAGTCAATACTTGGTTCGGCAGGATGTGATGGCAGGCCCACCAATTCAGTGACGCCTGTGCTGGCTGTGTGTGGGGTGAGTGTAAGCCAGCCCTCAGGGAGTGGCTGGTGCTGGCAACTACACCAACAGTCATCAGGCACACAGACATGCAATGTCAGAACTACAAGGGGGGATGACTCAAGTTGCACAGGGCTAGTCGCCCCGGATGCACAGCGACCGACACGGGCCCACCACCACGGGACGCTGACCTACGGGAGACTGTCCCGTAGGTCATGAGGGCAGAGCAGTGCCTCACATGTGTCATGGCTGCATTCCGCATCTCCACACGTTCAGCTGTTTTGTGGCTGTGGTGCCATGTGAAGTCTGTATTGGGTGCAGGGGTAGCCCAGGATGACCATGGAGTGGTGTAGTCGTGTCTGGTAGGTGGTCGTGTAGTTTGACATGTCGGATGTGGTTAGGTCACGTGTGCATCCCCACAGTTGTGCTTTGTGCGTTGGTGGCTGTGGGATGTGTGGTGTGTTGATTTGGTACTTACCAACGAGCAGTCCCGTTCCATATGTGCCATCCTGGAAGCGCTGGTTGATGATGGACTGTCGGAAGATGAAGGAATCATGCACACTACCTGGGTAGTTGGCGACGACATTGGTGAAGAGTCCCCGGTGGTCCACTATTGCCTGCACATTGATGGAATGCGTGTGCTTCCTGTTGCGGTAGTGGTGTGCAGTATCCGCAGGGGGCACAAGTGGGACATGTGTGCAGTCGATTGCCCCCAACATGGCCAGGAATCCGGCTATGGCGTAGAAGCCTTGCTTAGTCTCCAGCTGTTCCTGCGCAGTGTTGGGGAAGTGAAGGTACTGGGGTATGAAGCTGATGATGGCATCCAGGACAGGTGTGATGAACTTTGATAGGGCTGGCTGTGAGACCCCTCCGACTCTGGCAGTTGTTGGTTGGAAGGTCCCAGAGGCCAACAGGTGCAGCACTGCCAGCAGCTTTGTCTGCGGAGGGATGTTTGTTCTCCGCTGTGTTGGGACCGTCAGCCTGTGGGCGATGTGGGTCAGGATGCGGAGGATGGTTGTCCCTTTGAGCCTGTAGTGGGCAATGACTTCCGCGGGCGTTAGGTCTGTGAGAGTGGTGCGTTTTCGGTAGGTCCACTGTCTTACTCTACGCTGCCTCTGTGGTGTTCCGGGGGGGGGGGGGCGGGTCCGGATCCTGGGGGTGGTGGCGGTCCTGGGGGTGGTGGCGCTGGGTGTTGTGGCCCTGTTGGGGCTCCGAACTGCATGTAGAGTAGCTCCATGGCGTTGTTTGTTCTTCGGGTATGGCTGTGTGTGGGACTCCGTTGCCTACTGCAGGTAGACATCCGTCTTTACACCTGCTTGAGGCAGGTGTTAAATCCCTGGTGCTACCGCGGCTTATCGCCTGTTTTTGGTTCTCTTTGCAGTTCTGTCAGTTCGTTATGAAAGTGGTGTTGTTGTTTTTTCGTGTGTTTTTGCACGGGAACGCCTACTCTGCATCTCATTAGGGTTAGTTGGTGATGTCCGCCGTGGTGTTAGATTTTGGGGCAGTTATCACGGGAATACTGGCGTTGTCTGCAATTTGCACCAGCTTGTGAATGGGGTGTTAAATTTATCTCCACTTTTGTTGCATTAAGGTGGCGATAAGTCGGAGTTGAATCCTTGTGAATATGCCCCAAAGGGTTTAAGCGGTTTGTGGGAAGGATTGGTGTGACCATGTGTTATTAGGGATAAAGTCACCCCCTGTCGTACATTAAAAGGATATTGCAATCACCTTATAAAAGAACTCAGCCTCTGCACTGGCTAATATAAGTAACAATATCTATTACGGATGAGGGCTGAGATTAATAGCACAGAAAACCTTTTCTGAGGGGTTGAAATCACTTGCCAATGATCAATGACGAATTTCATGTGCCTCATCATTCTTAAATCCACTGATCAATCATTATGTTATGCAACAAGACTTTAATTTTTTTAAGAAATTAATGGAAGAGATCGTATGACTATAAAAGACGGTTTAAAGATAGCATGAGAGAGTCAGTCTGCTTTATATCTGGCATACATTTCAATACTTTCCTGTAATATTTAATGCCAAGATGACAGTGGAGGAGCTCTCACACAGAGCTCTGTGAAGGTACATAATATTGTACCCTGTGCCCTCCTGCCACCTTACCTCCCACCTCACCCTAAGTCGTCCAGAAGAACCAATATACTCAGCACATCACCTCTCCTCTGATGCATCCAAGGGCTCTGGGCTGACAGGAGACAGTGTTCATGGCCACTCTTCCTTTTATGAACCAGTCTCCAAGATGGAAAACAACAATGGTGCCCGTAGAGTAGGGAATGGTTGGAAGCGTTAATACAGCAAACAGGATACTTGTCAGGAAACGCAGGAAGGGAGGGTGCTTTCCGCACAGAATATCCCCCTGGCAGACATAGAATACTGAGCCCAATCATTCTGAAATTGGTGGGGGTGTAACGTGATCCTTTCCAATGTCACTGAAGGAGTGAGAGGAGACCAGTGAAGGGGCTTTATCCATACATGGCCCCTTTCTGGGGAGACCTCATGGCCTCCAGGATGGAACACGGAGGCAGTCCTATCGGAATTCTTACAACAAGTCTTACTCCTGGTTCTGTTACATCAACTAGACTGACACCCTGCACACTAATTCTGTCAACAGGGAACATGTTCGGAGGAAAAATAGTCACCCGTCCATATTCCACCATAATTATTTTACCTTAGGGATGTCATAATCCTCAATTCTAGAGGAATACACAACCATAATTTGTCAACAAGTCGTTCTAGATCTGGAAAGATGGGGGGCGCTACCTTGCTGTACCTATACTGGGATTTGGGAGGTGCACATGGGCAGGACTTGAGGTGATTCAGTGGTGATGGATGGTTACTACCTAAGGAAGGGGCAGACTAGATGTCTGGATGCTTTCAACTTAAAGATTTCTTGTCTGCTTGCTGGCTGAGAAAATGCCACTAAACTGCCAATTATACTTGATTGTAACAGTTCCTCTTGAAACCTGAATGAAGTGAATGTAAAGTAAAGTTCCTGTAATGCTTTTGTACCAAAACTGCTGTTATGTATCATAACTGTTCTTATGTAAAGTACTGTGTCACCCATTTAGCTCTTGTTTCCGCTATATAAAACTGCAAATAAATAAATAAATGCCAGGATGATAGGGGCAAGTTGGCCAAACCAGATTCATATGGGCGATGGATTTAGGAAAGGAAAGTAAAAGTAAAAAAAGGGGAAAGAATGGGAAAAGCTGTGTATTGTAAATAATTCACCATACAAACTTCATTTCCCTTGTCATGGGCTGAGTAGCATTGTCTGTTATCAAAGTATTTGGAAAGCTTTCCCTCCTAAATATATTTTGCAAGTTATTACTGGTATCTCTAGTAGAAATTTCCTTCATAAATCTGACTTCCACCCATTTTGAAGAAAACATCAACCATGGCAAATCTTAATTCTTTTTTTACTCCAGCTAATGGACCTAGAAACCCCATACACACACTATGCCATGGTTCTTTGGGATCTTAGATATGACTCAATTCAGACTGCAAACCTACCTTGAGTCTCTTTTCATTGTTTTCACTCTTGCAATCCACCCATCTTTTCACCCATTGAGCAGTTTTGACATTAATCCCTGGGCACCAAAGGTTTTCTTTCACTCTTCTCTGTGCCATGGTTTGACCTAAATGTCACCATGTGCTAGTTGAATGATTCTCCTCCTCGGATTCTCAGGTGGTACAAACCTGTCACCCCTCATCAAGACGCTCTTCCCACTAATTGACAATTAATCTAAGATATTGACATATGGTTTCACTGAAGGACCAGCTGTACTCTCTCTTCCTCTACCGCTTACCACCATTTTACTTTTAAAATTGTGTCTGTTGCCATCTCCTGCACTCATTCTTATTTTGTGAAACCCTCCACTCCACTCTGCATAGCATCCTCTAACCATGCTACTGCTCTCTCTTTCTCTTTATTTCACACCGCCTCCTTGTCAACAATCTTCCAATCAACAGCTAAATGGGAAAGCCCATCAGCCTGTGCATTACGCCACCTGGGAATGTATTCAATGATGTACTGGAAATCTTGCAGATGTGCTGCCAACCTTGCCAACCTTGCTGACCCTTTTCCAGCCCCACCAAGTGTCAAAACTTTAACTAAAGGTTTGTGGTCCGTTCTCAACTTGAAACTCACTCCCCATAAGTATATTCTAAAATATTCAGCACACCAAGCTGCTGCCAAGTGCCAATGCCTCATACTCATTGACAGAATAATTTTTCTCAGTATCTGTCAATGAATGTGATGCAAAGGCTACTGTCTTCTTAATCCCATTATAAAGTTGTGACAAAAAAGCACCCAAACCTGTGGCACTGGCATCCACAGTAAGAATTGTATTCAACTTGATCTCAAAAGGAACTAAAATTCCTGCTACACCTATTTCCTGCTTAATGCTATCAAAACGCCTTTGGTGTTCCTCAACCCACCTGAATGTACACCTTTTTTTCAACAGTAATTTGAAGTCTACTGCCTTAATGGCAAAATACTCGACAAACTTGGCATAACATTCAATCAGGCCCATGAATGGCCTCAACTGGTCTTTATTCTTGGTTAAGGGAGCTGATTTTATAGCTTCCAGCAAGTCTCTCTTCTGCTTTACCTCTTCTCCAGAAATTATATGTCCTAAGTACTCAATTTCTGTGCTTAAAAACACACACTTTCCCTTGTAAAGTGTAAATCCAACATCCAACACTTTTTTAGCATTATCTTTAAAACTTAGTTATGTTGTTCTACCTAAGCGCCATATACTAAAATGTTACCTTGAAAAACAATTATATTCGAGAAACCTTTAAATATTTGGGACATCATCCGTTAGAACACACTGGCTGCCAATTATATTCCAAATGGCATTCTTGTGAAGCGAAAAGTCACTTCCTTAGTAATAAAAGCTGTAAGGTCCCTAGAATTTTTATGCAAGTGAATCTAGTGATAAGCACTCTTTAAATGTAATTTTGAAAGGTACTTACCACCATTGAGCAAAAACAATAACTCATTAATGACTGGAAATTGTCGGTAAAAATGTTTTGATTGACACTGTGGAGGTCCACACAAAATCTTAATCGCCTGTCAGCTTTCTGCGTTATGACAGTGGGTGATATCCAATTGGATGCCTCCACAGGCTCAATTATTCCCTCCTTCATCATCTCATTTAACATACGGTTGACTTCCTCTCTGGCCACTATGGAGACCTTTCTAAAAATGTGCTTCACAGGCACAGCTCCTGGTCTGACCCTGATCGCATGCACATACCCCTTCAATTTGCCCAATTCCTCATGAAACACTTCCTTCATCCTTCACATCACTCAAAACTTCATCAATGTTCATTTCTTCTATTATCATGACTTGCTCCAAGGCCCTGGGGTTCACAATTATATTTAAATCATACAGATGCATCCATCCTAGTATAGGGGTCCCACTCTCAGCAATATAGACTTTTCCTTCAGTATTCGGGGTCTCAAATTCAATGGTAGTGAAAAAATAACCTAGTATATCAATTTCCTCTCCTGGATAACCCCTGGCAAAATATCCTTTGGAAGAAGACTCACGTTAGACCATATTTTCTGAAAAATATCCTTTGGAATGATAGTATATCTGGAACCCGTGTCTACCATGAGTTCAATATCTTACCCCAACACAGTAAACCATGCTTTGGATCTGTCCTTTCTTTGTTCACCCCCTCATCATCACCTAAGCCCAAAATATGGTTATGAATAGTCCCTGCACTATCCTCACTCATTACAGCTACCTTAGATTTGGACCAATCCTTACACATATGTGCGAAATGGCCCTTACGTCCACATTTCCTACACTCTTTACCAATGGCATAGCATGATTTGGAATCACTCCCATGAAGTTACTCCTGCACCTGTTGCATATTTTTGTATTATGTTTGTTTCCTGAAGTTTTCTGTTGTATTTTGTTTATTCCTACTGCCCCCACAATGTTGCTTATCTTATCTACCTCACCAACTACCTCCACATCCTCTTTATCTCCTGAACGTTTGTTCATTTCCCTCATGCAAATTTCTGATTCTTCTACCACTTTTCCCATCTCATTAGCATCTTTCAAAGTGGGATTTGTTGTCTCCTATAAACGTTGTTGCATTTTCCTGCTCTCACATTGTACTATGAGCTGATCCCTTAATAGCTCGTTATCCATACAACCGAATTGACATTTCACAGACACATTGACACAAATTCATCAATTGTTTCCCCAATGTGTTGTGGTTGACTATAATACTTATATCTTGCCATTACCACATGTGTTTCCTTGGAAGATCTATTTCCTAGCCTAGTTCTTGCTTCCCTACACACATCTGATATTCTGGAACCATTTTCTAATGCCTCTGGCAGAAACTTAAACACTCTTTGACCTTCACATCCCAATGAACTTAAAAGAATTGCTTTTTTTCTCTCTGAGATAAATTCATGGTTATCCAAATTCAGCAACTAATTATCAAATATATTAATCCAGTCCACCCACTGGATAACTGGTGCCCCTTGATTAGGCAGAAAAGGAGGTGGTACGGTTATTGCTAATTGTTCCATTTTTTTTTTCACAAGTGCGATCAACATAAAAAAAACTAGCACTTAACAGCAAATAGTATGCGCATCATGCGCATCACTGCATTATTTTTTCATTTGAATCACTGAAGCCACTTAAGATGTGCGCATCACAGTACTTTTATTTTTTTTCCTTTGGTACATGCTGATGGGAAAAGACACAAAAAATTTTTTTTATCACGGTATGTGCATTACCGGATAATAATCTTTATTAATAGAAATCATCCAGTGAAATCGCCTTACCCATTAAATACTTTTAATTTAGTGCGTGCATCACCGCACTTCGTTCCGCTTCCAGCACATCCAGCAAAGTACCTGCGCCTTAAATGGAACTATGCACCTTGCCTTTAAGGACTTTGATGTCAAGAAGGTGTGCATGTCAATGCCCTTCGCTCGACGTCCTGAAGAATCGCTCGACAGAGACAACACGCACCGGGAAAGGCTTGTGCTCTGTACACGTGTCATCTGACTGCCTGGCTCGCTCATGCTCACAATAAGGTAAGCGCTTTTAAATAACTTGCTTTTCGGGGTGCCAGTACCAGTTTATTGGTGTTAAAAACTGGCACTAACACTTTTAAAGGCTTTGTCCCTAAAGGCGCCAAACTACTTGTTAGATCGCAATGTCAATTTCACGCTGCAGCAACCTTCAAACAGTACCTTAGACTGTTGTCTTCCTACCCTCCCCTACACTCACTGGTGTCACCTCACAACATCTGTAACAAGGTTCATATGCTGTATCAAGAAGGATATCCTCTTCACCCGTGCGTTGCTTATAGTCCTTCACACGCTGGGTAAAGTAAGGTTTTTCTGTCCTCACGTTCAACGTTTCCCAGCAGGCTGATTGCAAACTGTCTAAACGCCACCAAAATATTGTAAATAAATCGCCATACAAACAGCATATATGTTCATAGGATAAAGCATTAATCAGCCTGCCATTGCATGACTTCCTCCTGTCAGCCCCAATGCTAAACTGACAGCATAATAATTTCAAACTATGACATTCTTAATGGAACCAGGAACAAATGTTCCACTCACTTCATGAATAAAATTATTGTTTCAATAGCCTAGGATAGGAACTGAGATAGCTGTAATATTATGGCATTTACCTTTTTATTATACATTTATTAGGTAAGAGTCAATTAATTTGCTGATAGGGTCTTATTTATATCTCAGCGGATTAAATATCCGTCACAAACGTGATGGATGTCCCGTCCACTGTAGTATGCTGTCCATAGGATATAATCGGATCATAATACGATGGACGGGGTATCTATCACGTTTGTGATAGAGTATTCCCCTCCACCAAGATCTAATCAGGTCCGAAATTGCCCTAGAAGTAAAAATACAGGAGATAGATAGATAGATAGATAAATGGAGGTACATGCTCTCTGCATGTCTGTACTCGCTACTTACTTGAGTGACATTTTAAACTTAAATGTGAAGGGTACATACCAGCTGACTCACTGGGCAAACATTTTTTAGATGAGATGAGATGAGATTTAGGTGTATATTTATAGCTGTGGGAAAGACAGTTGAAATGTGTGTGAAGGTCACCTGTAGAGAGTCTGTTGGTGCATTAACCCCACAACTTGTAGAATCTTTACAGGGTGACATTATCACACCATTAATGGGCCATTACAAGTTTTGGGCCAAGAATGAAGAATAACATACCGAATACGTTAACAGCACCATTTTACAATCTTATTTAACCTAATTATCAGGCCTTTTTCAGGCATAAATTCCACCTGCTAACAACACACGGATTATCATACTCATCTCGAACAAGTTTGGCAATAATGCAGATTCACATCTCCGCCTGCATGGCCACAGTTGCAGTATGAATCGGCAGTAATTTCTTGAAATTTAATTGTGATAAAAATTGAATTGTGATAAGACGGAAATCTTGGTATTTGGATCTAAATTCTCTTGAAGGTCTTCTAGTTGGTGGCCTTATGACTAAGGTCCCATCCCCACCACCCCTTTTTCCCATTCTCAGAATTTGGAAGTGTAATTTGATTCCAGTCTATCCTTCGCCTCTGAAATCTTGTCAGTGGCAACTAAATGCTTTGATCTGTTTCTTTTGGTCCGTAAATTTCTTCCTTTTCTTCCTGTGTCAGCTCAGAAAACTGTAATCCATACTTTAATTATCTCCTGTTTGGATTATGGTAACTCTTTATATCTTGGCCTTCCTGCCTGATGTATAAATAGGCTTCAAAACATGCAGCGTGCTGTTGCACAAGTGGTTTTGAATCGTCCCTACATGGTGCCTGCTCGTCATCTTCTTAACATTGGCTACCATTACAACAAAGATGCATCTTTACGGCCCTGTGTGTGGCCTAAAGGCCAACAAAGAACAAAGGTCCCATCTACCTGAGAAGAAAATTATGCCTGCTTGAGACTGCTCGCACTCTTCATTCACCTGGTGCTAATCTTTTGTTGGTCCCTGCATAGTCGGGTCCGGTGGCTCAGTGGACTAATGCATCCACTGCAGGGGCCTGTGTTCGACCTCATGGTCACAGGTTCGAATCCTGGTGGTTCCACTCAGCCTTTCACCCATTTGAGGTTGATAAAATGAGTACCATTGAGTTGGGTAACAATAAACATCTGTTATTCAGCGCCAAGGTGCCCCGTTGCTGGGGTGAACGTGCGCTTTACAAATACACGTTATTTTGGAGAAGCTGCATCGGAGGTCACTCTTTTTCCTACAGAACTGCTAAGATTTAAAATTCTTTACCTCTTTTACTAAGACTTTACCCAACATATGCATATTACAGGAAAAACCTCAAGACCCATATGTGTTGAAAGTAGGCGTGCAAGAGGAACTGCTGGACCCACACAATAAACAAGCTGAAACTCGGAAGGTCAAGAGCAATAAGAGGCTTTTAAATTTTGTTTTATCTTGTCACATTTGCCATGCGTTCAAAGACAAAGGTCAAATGGCATTGCTGCTTATGCTTTTAACATGTAGATTGGTATTTACTTTTCTTTCCCTGACAGCAAAGTTAGACACTTTTGTAAAGGGAACTATCTTACAATCTTGTTGGGCCACAGGGAGTGCGAAAAGAAAGGCTGTAGGAATGGATACCAGGTTGAAATAAGTAGAAAGGTGTAGCCGAGGTATAGTAGTTAAGTAGGTTTATTGATGAAGTATAATTCCTCAGTACAGGATTACAGAAGGATCAGGTCTTAAGTACAGGAATATAGAAGCCCCACCAGGACCAGCTCCCTTGCTGCTCAGCCCATCCTCTCAACTGACACTCCACACACACAGGCATTCCAGCATTCTATCATCTCATCACACATACCAACATCCCACTGTTCACTCACACTGGCTGAGCAGCAAGGCAGATAAACAGGGAAGATGCATTGCACTAAAACCAAGATACAACACACCTTCCCCCTTTAAGGAACACAACAAATGAATAATAGAAATAGTGAGCATAGTAATATCAAGATTGAAACTTGCAATAAATCCATAAATGAATGCAATAAACAAATAAACAAAGAATGACATGACACATGACCACCTCTTCCCCCTTTACAAACCAAATAAAGAATAAAGAAATGCAAATGTCAAACTATTGTTTCAATAAACGTAAATCTTGCACTAAAATTTTTTAGAAAGAATACAAGAAATTGACTTCTATGCTACCAGCAGGACATACCAGTTGGCCAGACTAGCATGGAGATGGAAAGCAGAGAACGTCAACCATTAGAAAGAAAGAGCAAGAATGAAAAGCACAAAAAGGTACACCCATTAAAATAAATCCATAAGATAGTAAGTAGGTGTGAAGTCACTCACCGGTACCATGTGAAAGTGAAAAACACCTATAGAAAATTATAGCTTATACACATACCTAACTTAATAACAATTCCTACGCAGAAACTTGTGAAAAAGTACTGTAAATTAAATAACATGTAGGTGACAAATCCACGGGCAATAATTTAAATAAAGGTGGAAGGTCAAATGCTATCCCATAGCACCGTAATTAAAATAAAACATCATGCACTAAGAATGTAGGTGACGAATCCACGGGTGGAAGGTCACATGCTCAAATGCTATTACAAAGCATAACTCAATGTAAATTATTATCATGCAGTTAAGTTAAATAACATACAGTAATACTGTAGGTGACGTATCAGCATAAGTGAAAGGTCACAGGCTATCAAATGCAAACAATGAAAATTCTGTTACTAAAACTTACAACCCAAACACTGTAAATTGGTGGGCTAACATACTTCAAATAATGAAAATTCCCATCATGAAACTTATTGATAGAAACAACTCCGACTCCCCAAAACAGTAGTACATTTCCTTTTAGCAAGCTAAAATAAACACTTGAACTGTAGGAAATGAGAAAGTATAAATCTCCCATACTTCTTATAACTGCGCCCAGCTGTCTAGGCGAATGTACTTTAAAACGGAATGTAAGATGAAATTCCGAATCCCAGTAAATAACAGTACCACACATCCATGCCCAAAGGAAGACTAATCCCACGTAGGTAGACTGAGGCACGTCGGAAACCAGATTGTGGGAAGATAACAACTTGCTCTCATGTCTGAAAATGAAAACTTCTGTTATTTCTTTAACAAAATAAATGCGTTCGAGCTCTCCTTTCTATTTTTAGATTAGATCGCACTTGCCTGACTCACCCCTAAGTGTTTGTGGGAAAAACAACGCCTCACACCGCAGTAGATATGACGTGGTTGGCAAATAGGAGCTATTAACGTGGTTGGCAAATAGGAGATTGTAAATGCTTGAAAGGTTGATAATGATTGAAACACCTGACATCACAAAATGGAGGCACGTTACCAACGTCATGCCGGATGGCTCTGGGCGCGTTGATGCCGAAGACGTCACAGCAGGCTAGATTGCGAACAAGAAGAAACGTCACTCACGGCAGACTCGCACTGAAGGCAGGCTCGTGCTGGAAACAACGAGTGATGAAAGTAGGTGACGTTTTTTTTTTTTAAAACCCAACAGAAATTACCTCCAACCGGTGATTCTTCCTCAAAAAATATGAGCCGTGAAGTCCTCATTGCACAAACAAGAACAGCGGTAAAATCAGTAACGATCGCTGTAAAGATGTAACGGTAACTGACAAGTTGAAAATGTGCTCAGGAAACATTTTCTTACGTTTAAATGAAGATGCAGCCAAAATAAAAGTTAAATATTCCTCCAGTAGATGGCAGCAAGTATCCATTCACTCCCGCCGATGTAGACAATACAATTACACAATTTACACTTCAGCTCGCCTCTTGAGCCTCTCAATCAGCCCCCTGACCTGAAGTAGCATGCGACGCACCGACCTTATCTCGCCCTCCTTCTCCGGTTCTGGGTCTCTTTCTCCGGTTTCATCTCTCTGACGCAGATCAGGGATCACTGACGTAGACATTTCTTGTCCCGGTTCTGATTTTCTGAAGGCTGAAGGAAGGCAGCTAAGCATCAAGGCAGGCCATTCGCAGTACAAGGAAGCAGCCGGACACAGTCAGAAACTCGCACATTTCAGATGTGGGTGACAGGAACTGGCACACTTCACTTGTGTGCAAGCCGGAACTGGCATGCAGGCAGGAACTGCTGGCAAAACTGGAAAGCATCAGGATCTGCATTCATAAACTGGTACATTTCAGTTGCGAGGTAGCAGGTCAGCAAGTAGAAACAGCCGGTAGAAACTGGCACATCAGTTGTGGGCGACCGATGGGAGGTCACTGGTGGGGCTCCAGGGGTGCCAAATTTCTTTAAACATTCATACCTTTAAGTTTCAGGAGGTTCATGGGGTCACTTTGTAGTTTCTTCTTATTTTAACGTTTGTAATCCATAAAGTACGCGTAGATTGTTTCCAACTTGTCGCCAGATGAAATAAGTAGAAAGGTGTAGCCGAGGTATAGTAGTTAAGTAGGTTTATTGATGAAGTATAATTCCTCAGTACAGGATTACAGAAGGATCAGGTCTTAAGTACAGGAATATAGAAGCTCCACCAGGAGCAGCTCCCTTGCTGCTCAGCCCATCCTCTCAACTGACACTCCACACACACAGGCATTCCAGCATTCTATCCTCTCATCACACATACCAACATTCCACTGTTCACTCACACTGGCTGAGCAGCAAGGCAGATAAACAGGGAAGATGCATTGCACTAAAACCAAGATACAACACAGGTTTCATGTTTTAGAATGTACAATATTTAAATACCTGTAAATGAACTGTACAAATATTTCAAAACATATTAGCAGTTAGGAAAGTACAAATTAAGCACTTTTTTGGCAATTCTGAAGTGTGATGGAAAGGAAGATTTTATTAGGATCAAAGCAAATTAAGACACTTTACTTGGTGATGTCCAAAGATAAATATTTGCTAAAACTATTTTCACGCATTCTCTGTGCCCTATATAGTTGTATCAGTAAAACTGCATTTCAGTGTAAAGGATGTTGCCATTTCAATGGAAAAGGTGCTTTCTGTAAATTACAGTGCACTACCACACCCAGCTTTAGTAATATATTTGCAACAATGTGCTGCAAAAGTCGTCACTAGCTACATACAACACTCTTACCACTCTTCGGATAGCCTGGCATCGCTCATTTGGCTTTTTCAGATGCTTGGACTTTTCACAATCTCTATGATGTCTGTGATGAAACATTAATGGCAGTACCCCAAAGCCGAAAAGTGTTCCATCACCACTGGCCAACATCCCTTCACAGCAGTATGCACAGAAGCAGAGACCATGAATGGAACAGTATGACATCACAGGCTCTCGACTGCTGCCAGGAGATCTTAGTTACATTGAGCCTGCAGAGGGGAAGACCCCTCCAAACATGAGAGAAAAATAGAGACCACATTTGAGGTAGCATGTCAGGGAGCACATGGTCGTCTTCAAGTACACGGCTGGATAAGTTTTATTTCTTAATAAGTGACCTCCTCAAGAAATCGGAATGTGTCAATGCATTGACCTGCTTGCTCTATAGTCTGGAAACACATTGTATCACCCACAAAATGGTGAAGTAATAATGTCATATGAAAGAGTCTCCATTGTGACGTATCATGTGTATAAAGGGCTGATAATCAGGAAGCTGCACCAGAGAACACTAGTTGGGAGGACCAGAGCCTGGAGCTGGAGATAGAGCTGCCAGAAGCCACATGGGCTGCCCAGACCCCACAAAAAACGTGAGGGGGTGGGGCAACGGGACAAAGCTGAGTAATTAAACAAAATGAAAATTAACCTTAAAACCAAACTGAAAACTGAACTGGAATCCAAACTGACCGCTGATTTGAAAATCCACGTCTGCCTAGCTACCACTCCCAGCATAGGAGCAGGCAGTAGGGCTGTTGGGGGGGGGGGCTGCAGCACCCCAGAAATAACTATGCTGGAGTTCAAAAGGTGACTAAGCAATAAAAATGCCTGTAAATTGTATTTTTACCTTTCTACATTTGCTGTGCGTTCAAAGACAGAGGTTAAATGTCATGCATGTCTTCTAACACAGTGCTGCTTATTCTACACAATGGGAGTCTGGTGTTACTTTTCATTCTCTGAAAACAAAGGGGCAGATTTACAAACCCCTTGCGACACTTTTGCGCCGCTGTTGCGTCACTTTTGTGACGCAGCAGTGGCGTAAAACATGCGGCCAATATACGTGACTCATCTAGGGAGATGCGTCACGTTGTAAAGCCCTGAGTCACATTATACCTGCGTCAGGTATAATGTATGCAGGGTGGGCGTTCCCACGCAGGAAAGCCTCGTAACAGTAATGCAGTGAAATATACAAGATTTCACTGCGTCACTTCTAGGGCGCCACTGCGTCAAAACCTTATGCCTGCTTGAAACAGGCATAAGGAGTGATGCAGTGTAGAGGGAATAGGCCACAAAATGCATTGCTGGAGTTGCGTCGTGCTTGCGACACAACTCCAGCAATGCGTGACTTTTGCCCCAACAGATGCGTCAGAATTTCTGATGCATCTGTCAATCCTTGCGCCATGGTGCGCCGTATTGTAAATACAGCACATCCATGGTGGCGCAATGGTTTCTCAGGGTGGCGCAGGGAAAGTGACGCATCTCTACAGATGCGTCATTTTCTTATAAATCCGCCCCAAAGTGAGAGAATTTTGTAAAGTGAACTATGTGACAGTCATGCTATAGTACAGGGAGCTTGAAAGGAAAGGCTGCGGGATGGCAATTTTTTTCTAAAACAGCTACCTTTAAATACCTGCAAATGGACTGCGCTAATATTTTACAATATATCAGCTGTTAAGCACAAATGAAGCACTCTTTTTGCAATCCTGAAGTCTGATGGAAAGAAAAATTTTCAATAGCATCAAAACAAATCAAGACACTTAACTTAGTGATGCGAAATGATAATTATTCTCTGAAACCCGATTTACACACATTGTAATTTGTACGCTATATAGTTCTACCAGCAAATTTAGTGGCTATTCCTGTGAAAAATGTGCTGTCTGTAAATGACACTGCACAGCCACACCATGCTTAAGTAATATATTTGTATATTTGTGACATAATGCTCCAAAATGGACACCAGCTGTCTACATACCACACCTTTACCACTCTCCTTCCTGAGTGACATGGGCGATGTAACGCTGATGGCAGCACCCCCCTCTCTGAAAATTGTTCCAACCCCACTGTCAAGATCTGGTTGTTTAAACATAGTTAATTTCTGCTGTTGCTCGCTGTTATGTCTTCTTTTTAGCGCCATGATGCCCCTTGTGCTTTAAAAATAAGAGTTATATCATTCATCAAAAGTCCAGGAGCCAGGCCTGGTACTCACACTCGGGCGAATTAGGCGACAGCATTTGTACATGTCTGTTTTAAAGTCAGATATATTGGCGTTGCAAACGCTTGTTTATCACAGGTGTGCGAGAGCTGCACGAGGCAAAATGTGACTCCTGAATAAAACGGTAGCCTGCTGTGCCGGAAAAAGGATTGTTTTCTATATGCAGTGCATGTACAGCAGAAATATTGTACTGGGTGATGATTCAGTGTAATTTTGAGACGTAAGATAAGTTCCTCGTGCCTTTGCAAAGCAAGCATTTTATAGGAGCCAGAATGATACGCCAAACAGCTAATAGCATGAGGTGAGATAAAATTACTTTTCTGGGTGGGCCAAAGCCCAATTTATGTAAATGTTAAAGAACTGGTAACAAACAATAGGCTTTGCAGAAACCTGCACGGCCAAGACGGGTGTAAAATAGTCAAATGTATGGACATTTAATGTGGAAAAAAGTGCAATCCAAAGCAAAGGAGTAGTGATAGAACTGATTTTTAATCACTTTGAACACTAATAATGGCCCTAATGTGAGAATGCAAATATAATTTGAAACGTATGCACGTACTGTCATTAAGTAAAAGGCTACATGTTATGTTGTAATATGATGTACCTGTTGTTCTATGAGCGAGGCATGGAATGCTTGTTGCATTCTCTCACGTCGTTCCAGTCCGGAGTCAGTTACTGTTTGCTCCGCGGACTGGAAGCCGTGCTGCCTGGCCCTCACCTGTTCTTCTTCATTAAACTTCACTTTTACAAGTAACCTGAATTGTACCATCATTACAATTGGCGACGATTGGTTACCTACGCGTGGAAGCCATCTATCAACTTAATAGGAAAGCAGAAGAAGGATTTGAGTTTTCTTTAATTCCTTTTCCTTCCCTTTTGTAGAATCAATCTTCTTTGGTACTTTACCAACCTTTCGGACCGGAACCTTCACCTTCGTCCAGGTTCAAGTTCCGAGGAGCCTGTAAGTGAGTAGTAGCGATTTGGCCCTGCGCATTTACCGTTGATGCATGCCTGCTGCGTCTTTCAAGCAGCGGCAACGTTCCAACATCAAAATTCCGTGACGCGCATACGTCAGACTCATCACCCTGATGTCATTGCGCTAGGTCACTCAACGTGACCTTTACGTGGCGGCCATCTTAGCGACACAACTCCATGGCAACAAAGAAAACTGACTGATTTTCATCAGAGATATTTCTGAACAGGTGAGGAAGTCGGGGAGGCGGATATTTATGGTACTTAATATTCTATTTTTTTTTTTGTGTGTACTTTTGCTGCATTTGCTCACGTTAGACCAGCATGTTAACACACATACAATATAACTTTCCACTACATACCAATTGATATCGATATTTGGAGGATTATTATCAAGACATATACTATAGTTGTCACTTTTATATTTTAACAACTTTATGGAAGAAGGTGATCATTAAATTCAAGGAGAAATGGCTCAACAAAATTATACTATAAGCCCTCCTCATTCCTTTTGGTCATCAGGATCGCGTCCAACCATGGAGTGGTTAGAATGGAAAAATTATTTTGTGAATTACATTAATGCTGTAGATGAAGCAGGTAAAATGAAAGCAGATCAAAAGAAAAGAATTCTTTTACATTCTTTGGGTCCTATAGGGATAAAAACTTATAATCGTATGCCCAAGATGACAGCAAATGCAGAAATTGATGATTTTGAGGCAGCTTTGAAAGACTTGGATAAATATTTTGCACCTAAGGTCTGCATGGGAGTGGTGCGTTACAAATTTTTTCAGAGGAAACAGAACAAAGGTGAACCTGTAGATGACTATATTGATGAATTGAAGAGACTTGCTATTGACTGCAGGTTTGGGAATCTACACGATGAATTACTAAGAGATCAATTAGTCATGCATTGTAACAATTCTGCAATACAAGAACGCTTATGGGTAAATGGTGACTCGCCTTTAGAGGATATACTTTCTATTGTAAGGAAGGCTGAAATGTCTGGAAGGTGTGCGACACAAATTAAAGATTCTGACAAAGACACAGGAGCGGTTCTTAAAGTTCAGAGTACTAACCGAGGACAACAGCAACACAGCACGGGCAGAACTTTCAATCAAACACAAAGGAATCTATGGAGAGACAAAGAACCGGAAGACAGGCGATGTTATCGTTGTGGAAGTAAAGAACATTTAGCGTTCAGCAGGAACTGCCCCGCTGCAAAGAAAAGATGTAGTATTTGTGGGTTGATAGGCCATTTTAGTAAAATGCGTAGGAGAAGGAAAAGCAATGTTAAATATGTATATGAGGATGAAGATCTTAATGACCCTGACGCTGACAAGGAAAGTAATGATTGGGAGTGTGTTAAAAGTGTCCAGGGTAACTTTGTGATTAATATCACGGATAATACAGTGAAGGATAAGCCCATATGTGATATATCCATTGGGGGAGTACTAGTTAAGGTGTTCGCTGATTCAGGATCACCTTATACTATAATTGATAAGGAAATCTGGAAGGAAAAAGTTATCAAAAAAATAGGCAAACAATTAATTCCTACAGATGTTAATCCACTGAGTTTCACGGGGGAGAGAATCAATATGTGGGGGTTCAGATGGTTGACATTTTTATTCAAGGGAGATCTGCTAGAGGGAAATTATATGTAGCTGAATTTGGTCCTTCCATTTTAGGTTGGATGGACCAAAAGAATTTGCACATTATCTTGGACCCCAACAGTGAAGAGAAGGTACTCATCGTGGATGATTCTAGTAGACTACAAGATGATATAAGTAGGATATTTCCTAAGGTGTTTAGTAAGGATTTAGGATCACTTAAAGGTTTTGAACACACCATTATGCTTAAAAAAAATGCTGTACCTAAGATACATAAGGTGAGGCCAATTCCCATACTCATAAGGGATGAAGTTGCAAAAGAGCTGGAAGGGTTGTTGGAAAGGAATGTAATTGAAAAGGTGGAAAGTTCAGAATGGATTTCTCCGGTGGTGGTGGCGCGCAAGGGGAATGGTAAAATCCGTCTATGCATTGATTTGCGCCACCTTAATAATAACATCATTATCGATAGGTTTCTGCTGCCCAAGATCAATGAAATGGTGTCTTCCCTCAAAGGTGCTAGTTGGTTTTCCACCATTGATTTGTCAGCGGCTTACCATCAGGTGGTGTTATTGCCTGAGTCAAGGAAGCTCACTGCTTTTATAACACCTTACGGTTGTTATCAATTTAAACGCATGCCTTTCGGCCTCGCATCAGCGGCTGCTGTTTTTCAGCGGTTAATGCACAAATTGCTGGGGAGGATGAGTGGTGTTAAATTTTTCCAAGATGACATTTTAGTAGCTGCTAAGTGCAAGGAGGAACACGATTGTAAACTCAAAGAGGTTTTGAATGTGTTACAAAATGTTGGTTTAACTGTCGAAATCAGCAAATGCAAATTTGCTCAGAGGAGCGTATCCTATCTAGGACATGTTATTTGTCAGGATGGTGTAAGACCCAAACCATCTCTAGTCAATACTATTGTTGACTCACCTGCTCCTACTAATAAGGAGGAGGTGAAATCATTCTTAGGAATGGCTGAGTATTGTGCAAAGTTCATCCAAAATTTTGCTAGTTAAGTATTCAACATTCGTGCATTATTGAAGAAAAATACAAAATTTGAATGGACTTGCGAGTGTGATGGAGAGTTTAATCATGTGAAGAATGACTTACAGAATGTAAATGCTCTGAGTAGTTTTGATCCCAATTTGGAGTGCATTTTAACAACAGACGCAAGTGACAAAGGTTTAGGGGCTGTATTGTCACAGAAGGGTACTGATGATCCTGAGAGGATAATTTTATTTGCTTCTAGGTCTTTATCCCCCACGGAAAGTAAATATCCTATCATTGAAAGAGAGGCTTTAGCTTGCGCTTGGGCTTTAGAGTATTTTCGTGTATTTGTGTGGGGGAAACCTGTTCTGATTCGCACTGATCATCGCCCCTTAATTAAGATTCTCACTACTCAGGGTAGTGTTACAGCTTCTGCAAGATTAGCAAGAATTTCCATGCGAATGAAAGAATTTGTTTACAGTTTAGTTTATGTGCCTGGCAGGGAAAACGCTGTTGCTGATTGTCTCTCCAGATTGCCTGTTCCTATGGAAGAATGCTCGGATGATCCTTGGAGTGATTTCAACATTGCATTTGTACAAGATGCTGGTGTACCAGCCATTGATAAAAATGAATGGATGGAGGAACAAAGTAAGGACATTAGATTACAACAAGTTTTGGAGTGTTTATGCAAAGGTTGGCCCAAGAAGGAAGATGTTACTGATATTTTGAGACCTTTTTGGGAAGTTAGAACGGAATTGTCAGTGAATAAAGATGTAATTGTGAGAGGTGACAGAGTCATTCCTCCGGAGAATTTGAGGAACGAAGTTTTACTTTTATGCCATGAGGGTCATTTTGGTATTGTAAGAACAAAAATCATTGTTTAGGGTGTATTCTGGTGGCCTGGTATTGACAAGGCTGTGGAGAGATTCGTAAGAGACTGTGAGATTTGTTCATCTGCAGACAAATGCTTAAAAACATTGAATCCTCCAATGAGTGAAGGTCTCATTCCTAATTTACCATGGGAAGTGATTGCTGTGGATATCTTTGGTCCTGTGGGAGAGTCTAAGGAATATGGTTTGGTTGCCATCGATTTATTTTCCAAGTGGCCAACAGTAAAAATTGTTGAAAGAGTTGATACCGATGTTGTTTTAAAGTTCCTGGACAAATTGTTCATAATGGAAGGTTTACCGGCAAGCATTTTAAGAGACAATGGGGTGCAGTTTACATCTAAGAGAGCAAAGGAGTATTTTGATAGAGTAGGCATCAAGCATAGGACTACTGCTCTTTATAATCCTAGTGGTAATGGCACTGTTGAGCGCTTCAATCGTGTAATTAAGGGTGTCATTCAAGCGGCCATGAACAAAAGGCATGATTGGAAACTTGAAGTGCAAAAGGCAGTTTGGGCTTATAGGATCACCACCCATGATGCCACTGGTTTGTCTCCTTTTGTTATCATGAGAGGTAGGAGACCTAGATGTAAATTTTCTCCTGCTTGGCTTTGTGATGGCACGCTGCAACAATGGTCTGCTACGGAAGTCAGAGATAGACTTATTCAGGTACATGATAAGAGTAAATCCTATTATGATAAAAACCCATGGTGTGAAAGAAGTACAACTCAAAATTGGTGATTTGGTTCGAGTGAATAGACCTGGTAAGATTTCTAAGGGTGAAAGTCAGTTTGGTCCACCACAAGAAGTTGTGGAGCTTTTGTGCAATGCAGTGCGTTTGGATGATGGAAGAGTGTGGAATTTAAAGAGCATTGCTTTATGTTCAGGGAGAAATTTCAGTGTTTTACTTGAGGGTTTGAAGTGTTCTGATGGTGTAAAGGACACTGAATGGATGGAAGATTGTCTTGACCCAGGAGCTATGGGCACTGCCACTCTTCCGGTCGTTAGCTTGGAAAAGGAGGTGGTGGAGAGCGCGGGCGGAAAGAGCGATCCGGCTGCGGAAGTGTCGTTGGAAACCACGGATGTTTTAGAAGGGATGACATCTGGAACGAGTGACATGATTCCTGACTCCACTGACGCCACTGAGTCGGCTGTGGTAGCAGAAGGTGTCAGTGTTAGTGGTACCAGAAAGAGAGTGCTTCCTGGATGGCTCAAGGAGTTCGTTATGTGGTTGTAGAGAAATTTTAGTTATTCATTTTGTATCTTTATTTTTGCATTTCTCTTTCTGTAAAAGGGGGGGGATGTGTTATGTTGTAATATGATGTACCTGTTGTTCTATGAGCGAGGCATGGAATGCTTGTTGCATTCTCTCACGTCGTTCCAGTCCGGAGTCAGTTACTGCTTGCTCCGCGGACTGGAAGCCGTGCTGCCTGGCCCTCACCTGTTCTTCTTCATTAAACTTCACTTTTACAAGTAACCTGAATTGTACCATCATTACACTACATTCCTAAGCATACTGTGTATTAAGACTAATGATTAGTATCTCTGATTATTAATGTGGGGGTTTGCTGCCCTCTACAGGCAAGTTCTGGGACTTGTAACAAGGGAAAACGGGAATTAACACCACCAGTCAATATCAAACACTGCAATTAATTAAAAACCAAAGTGTACCGATTATTGTGGCTGTGGGGATCGAAAAACCCAAAGAGCAGTGTACAGGTAATAGCAACCCACAGAGATGTAGATGAGATTACTGGTGTGGGTATGTCAATTATTAAGCAGCACACCCTTTGGAGGAAAGCCTTGCACTCAGTAGACTCCGGTAGCATACACGATCTGTGTTCAGGGGCGCAGTCTACAATATTGCAGGAGTAGTGGCAACTGGTGTATGAGGAGGCCACTTCACGCCAATTAGCTGTGGACTCTCCAACAATCACATGCTAGCCTCTGGTACCACTGACTGAAGGACAGTGTAGCAGTGCCCTTCTCCCTCACTCATGTCACAATAATTCATCAAGGCCAGCCTAAAATAGCAAACAAGCTTATCGATCATTTGAACACTTTCCCACATAATCAATGAAAGAAGAACTCCTCAAACTCAACATTACCCATGAGCCAACAGCAAGTTTCTACACACTTCGCGACACTCAAACCACCACTCTCTAAGACACATGAACACTAATTTGCCACAGAATACAAGATCTTTCATTCCCAAGCCTTCAGCAGCAGGTAACTTCCAAAAACTCACTAAGGAAAATCAGACATTTGCAGAAAAAGAAAAGGATGGAGACAGACTAAATGAGATCTCACCCAGCACTCAAAACACTCCCCTCGGTGTGTATACCCCCAGCATCTCAGACACCTCCTAGGAAGCCACCATCAACAAAGCTTCCACTAAAAGCAAAAGACTCTTGAAGTCGATCAAACCTTTCACCAGACCCGACTCCTCCCTCAGCCCCACACTCAATAAGCAAAGAAATGCCACCAATCACTGTAGTAATGGGTAGAATTAAGATAATAAAGTTGTGGCTTGCAGAATTTAGAGTTAGAATTGTTAGCATGTTCTAGGTACTTAAGTAGATGTGTGGAATGTTGGGACAGAGGGAGCTGTGCAGTCCTTGTGTTTGTACTGGTTCACCTGTGTCCTGCGAGGTTGTTCAATAAAGAAGAATTTACACATGGTTACTACAGATATTGGCGACGAGCTGAGCAACCTCGGGAGTCCGCGAATTAAGAAGCGATCCTTGCTCCTAGGAATCCACATATACCACACCAATGCGGCCCTCACAGAAGGCAATGCGGACAGAGCATTGCGATCAATCCGGGGATCCCTTCCTGTTAAGTATGACTCTGGAGGTAATATCTTCAAGAAAGCTTTTATTCCCTTCGTAAACAGGCAGGTACATGAGCACAACTCATCAGCTAGCTGTCTCCTGTAACTGACTCCTCTCCGTCTGCAGGCTCCGCGTTCCATATTCTATGGAACGCGAAGACAGCAAAGTATTTGAGATAGCGTATTACATAGCACATAACATAACACTCCCCTCCCCTTCTGGCGCTCTTTGCCCCCCATCCCCACTGGGACGAAAAGCGATTGCTAAAATGTTAATCTAACCTAGACTGCTGTATTTTTTTGCCGCGCTTCCACTGGTACTCCCCCAGGTTTTCTTCCTGGAACTAAAGAGCCTTCTCCTGGACTTCATATGCAGGTCTGTCCGGCCGCTGTAGGGTGGCCCTGGCCATCGTGCAGAGGCCACTGACGGATGGTGGCCTGGGCGCACCGAATTTTGAACTACATTACGCAGTGGCACGGCTCCAAAGGCCGATGAGTTGGCTGGATGTGGCTCCTTGCCCTAAGCAAGCGACGGTCCGGGAGATCCTGGGAAAGATCTCTATTTACACCTGGCTGTCCAATCGCGATTATCGTCCTCGGTGGGAACCGACTCAAATGACGACGGCGCAAACATGCTGGTGTCGGTATGTGCATGGTAAGGGCTCCCATATTCCCTACTCATTGTCCATATTGCTAGAACTCCTTCCGGGTACATGCAAGCGAGGCGGTAGACATGATCTGTCAGCCTGGCGGGTGGCAGGGATTATACAACTCGGCGACCTTTTTCATGAAGGGGCTTTCATGTCTTTCCCTGACATTAGGGGGTGATTATGGCATAGGGGCTGGACATTTCTTGTCATATCACACCATCCAACGGATCATGAGGGCTGTTGTGTCGCAGCTGTGACGGAACAGTGGCGACTGGGATGGTGTTTTCCCCAAGTGCACATTCTCATGGGGGTCTTACTGGTGCTCCCCTGTTGTGACCTGGCCGCATGGTATGGTCCCGATCACGTGATGTAAGGTTAATAAAACGGCCACCGCGCACATGACGTCAGGAGACGTGTGTACGCGCGAGCCATCGCAGGCAACACCTCTGGCTCCGTGTAATCATTAATATGGGCCTCACCTCTTAATGCCGGAGCAAGATACAGCGAGTGCCTAGGCATCCAGGCACTACACAACACTGGCGACAAGGGCGGGCGTACTCCCGCCGTGTTCCTGTGTGGGGGCGGCCGCGCACGGTTGCTGATAGCCCCGCGGTGCTCGTGCCCCTGCTCATGCCCCTGAAGGCCGCTGCCGGCGCCTACCGCTGCGGAAATCCACGGAGCAGGTCAGAAGTGTCCCTGCTGCACAGGCGGGCGCTGTCCCACACGCGCTGCGGCCGACATCCGCCCGTTTGGTCCCGGAGGGCGCTAACGCGGCGATCCGCGTCTCAACGCTTTGGCAGGCCGCACGCATGCGCACTGGCCCCGTGAGGGAAGGAAGGCCTGAAAGACCGCGCTGCGACCCGCACACACGCAGCGCTGCCCCCAGGTATCCCGCAGTGCCTGGGAGGGCCGCAAAGCAGCAACCAGTGCTTCCCAGACTTGGCCCAGAGAACGTTAGGCCTCATCACACTGCCTGCACTCCTGGTCAGTCTGCCAATGGTGATAGTGATCAGGCCCATCTGCACCAAGTAAGAGGATTTGGGCTAGCAGCAGTGGCAAGTGAACGGCTCATCTGCATACCGCAAAAAGGGGTTAGTCTAGCACCGGTGGCATCGGCCTACTCCACATTTCATCCAGAAGAGGTGTTCAGCGCGAAGCACGGCGTGTCCCTGGCATACTGTCGTGTGGAGGCTCACCATGGCTACCATCCCGCCTATTGAACCGTTCGTGGTGGAGGGATCTCCATCTGCCCAGGCTTCCAGATGGAAGGAGTGGGTGGAACGCCTCATCATATTCTTCAAGGCCACGAAAGTCCACAAAGACCAGAAGAGGGCTATGCTACTTCACTTAGGAGGGAAGGATATTCACCGTATCACGAAGACTCTCGTGGAGGCGACGCCCAAGACTCACAATACCCTTATTAATGTGCTCACAGGCCATTTCGAACCTATGGCCAACCAGGATTACGAACGTTTCAGCTTTCGTCAAGCCAGACAACTTCCTGACGAATCACTAGACACATTCCATGCCAGACTCAAGCTCCTGGCATCCAGGTGTGGGTTTAGAGATGAGACAGAAGAGATAAGGGGGCAAATTATCCAAGGGTGTGCCTCGGCGAAGCTCCGCGAGCGGATCTTGGAAGAATCAGGCAAGCCACTACCGGACATTCTAACCCTTGGACGAACAAAAAGCGCTGTCCAAAGCCAGGACAGCGCACATGGAGGCGGCACTGCAATCAACCGTGAAAGCGGAACCGGTAAATGCAGTCACGACAAAACAGACAGACTGTCGAAACAAAAAGCAATTCACTAGCGGTCCGCAAGGGACTCAGCGATACTGCGGGTACTGTGGTGGTCCACCTCACAAAGCAGCTGATTGTCCAGCGAAGGGCAAGAAATGTACTGGCTGCAGCCGATTCAATCATTTTGAAAAGGTGTGCCGTTCCAAACAATACCGAAAACCCAAGCGAGCAGTCAATGCGGTACCCGAGGGAGGTGGTGAATCAAGTGATATGGACGACGACGAAGATGAAGAAAAATCGGTACACAAGATGTCACGACTGTCGTGGATACCGGAGCTACCATAAATATAATGGCAGCCGCCCTCTACAAGTCCATGCACCCGGCACCCAAGTCCACTAAAATCACGGTCTTCGCGTATGGACAGGACAAGCCGCTGGAAATGAAAGGAAAGTTTAAGACCACGGTGACCCACGAGAACAGGTCAATCACCACCATGGTATATGTCACCAAGGATGGACAAGGCATGCTTCTGGGATGTCGGGCAGCAGAGGACCTAGGCATTGTGTCATTTGCATTCGGGATCCACCAAGAATCGGTCCAGCACATACTCACGGAGTTTGCATCGGTCTTCGAGGGCATCGGAAAGTATAGAGGAAAGGAAATACACCTTCATATTGACCACACAGTGCAACCTGTAGCCCTGCGACACCGACGTGTGGCCTTTAATCTACGCCCATTGGTGGAGCAGGAGCTGCTCAAGCTGGAGCAAGCGGGAATAATTGAGAAGGTGTCTGGTCCCACACCTTGGGTCTCCCCAATTGTCGTCGCCCGAAAACCGAAACAACCCGGAGCTGTTAGAATATGTGTTGACATGAGATTGCCGAATGCAGCCATCAAACGAGAGCGACACATCACCCCGACTATTGATGACTTGATCGGAGAGATGGCAGGGGCGTGCTGGTTCTCGAAGCTCGACCTGCGGTCGGGATACCACCAACTAGTCCTCGATCAGGCGTCCAGGAATATTACGACATTCTCCACTCATGTAGGACTTCACAGGTACACCCGTCTGAGCTTCGGGATATTGAGCGCCACAGAAGTGTTCCAGAAGGTGATCCACGAGCTGATCGTGGACATTCCTGGAGTCATCAACGTGAGTGATGACATCATGATACACGAGAAGTCCATCCCGGAGCACCACTACCGCCTGGTGCAAGTTCTCCAGCGAATCCAAGATGCTGGACTGACACTGCACAGAGAAAAATGCGAATTTCTCATGAACAAATTGCAGTTCTTCGGCTACACCTTCTCGGCTGAGGGTGTGAACGCCGACCCGGACAAAGTCAGAGATATCAAAAATGCACCTGCCCCAGTCAACGTCACGGAAGTCTGCAGCTTTCTTGGCATGATAAATTACTGCGGGCGCTTCATCAGAGACCTCACGACCCTCACTCAACCCTTGAGGGATCTTACCAAGGACTCAGTCCCATGGGTGTTGTGGGAAACACAAGCCAAGGCGTTCCAGGACATTAAAGACGCCCTATCAGCCGCCACCACTCTGGCATTCTTTGACCCACAGAAGCTCACACTGGTGGCAGTTGACGCGGGCCCAAAGGGACTGGGCGCAGTGCTCATGCAACGTTGCACGGTTGAAGAGGACTGGGCCCCGGTGGCTTTTGCTAGCCGTTCGCTCACTGACACCGAGCAGCGGTACTCACAAATTGAAAAAGAGGCTATTGCGATCCACTGGGGGTGTCGCCACTTCCATCTTTACTTCTACGGCAAGCCGTTCGTGGTAGCCATTGACCACAAACCCCTTCTGCCTCTGTTCTCTGGCACCTCTTCGAAGCCCCCGCCGAGG
The DNA here is from genome assembly GCA_963921515.1 of Calotriton arnoldi. Lineage (NCBI taxonomy): Eukaryota > Metazoa > Chordata > Amphibia > Caudata > Salamandridae > Calotriton > Calotriton arnoldi. The sequence goes on from CAWUFW010005201.1 coordinate 60,218, forward strand.
ATAGAAAAATGGATGCTGCAGCTGCAGAACTATAACTGTCGAATTGAATACCAGCCTGGGAGCCGTAATACCGCGGATTATTTGTCAAGACATCCCAGGGCTGCTACAGCCCAAGAGGAAGAAGATGCCGCAGACACCGAGGAATATGTCAGATGCATCACTGAAAGATCATGACCCATTCCTCTCTCTATGGGAGACCTGAAGAGTGAAACTGACAAGGATGAGTGCCTACAAAGTGTCAAAAAGGTGGTGAAGCACGGCAACTGGCACAAAGCTAGAGAAGAATGGAAGATACTTACCGAGGAAGCCTGCAGAATACTGGAGAGTCTGTATCATGTCCGTGAAGAGCTGACGGAAGATACCACAGGATGTCTGATGCGAGGACACCGGCTGGTAGTTCCCTCCTCACTGACTGCCAGGGTCATTCAACTGGCACATAGCGGACATCAAGGGATGGTTAAGACCAAATCGCGGCTGCGAACCAAAGTCTGGTTTCCCTTAATGGACAAGCTCGTGGAGGCTGCTGTTTGTGAGTGCCAGTGGTGTCAGGTGATGGGAGGAAGCCCCAAACTTGCGCCTGTGATCACAGAGCCAAGGCCCCCCTTGTCCGTGGATGAGTGTCAGTCTCGATTTTGGGAGCCTGCCCGATGGGAGACATACCTTTGTGGCCATCGACGACTACTCCAAGTATCCAGAGATTGAGATTGTGAATACCCTAAGTGCCGCTGAAATAATCCCGAAGATAGAGAAGGTGATGGCGACGCATGGCATTTTTCAAGAGCTCAAGACCGACAATGGGCCGCCTTTTCAGAGTCAGGAGTTGGCCACCTATCTAACATCACTCGGCGTCAAACATCAGCGGATCACCCCTCGCTGGCCGCAAGCAAACGGGGAGGTAGAGCGATTTATGCGGACCTTAAACAAGGTCATCCGCATAGCACACGAGCGTCACCAGCCCATGGAGCTGGCTCTATTCACATTCCTGCGGAATTACCGACAAACCCCGCTTACCACGACGGGCCTGGCCCCTGAACATCTGTCAATGGGCCCAGTGGTCACGGACTCAATTCCACATCATCCCCAATGGTGCCCGGAAAGCCCTGATGATTGCAAGATAGATGCGCAGAGGCGTAAGGTGCATGAGCAGGTCAGTCAGCGCCGAGGAGCTCAACAGGTTCATCTGCAACCAGGCGATAAGGGTCTGTTAAAGAACCGCATGACCAAAGGCAAGTTCCATCTCCCGTATGAAAGGCGCCCCTGGACTGACATCAGAATACAAGGTACGAGAGTGATGGCCCGGAGGGGTGGAGAGGTTGTAACACGGAACATTTCCCATTTCAAGAAGTATCATCTCACAGAGGTCACTGCGTCGGACGTGGGAGCGCCGAATCGGAGTCAGTTCCCTGTCGACACTCCGGTTGTCCCCATGGCCGAGGAAGAAGTGGAAAGTACCCTATCACCGACACTGGAAATGGATCCCAGTTTGTCAATGGACGCTGAGACCGGGGTGGCCGGGCATGATGAAATGCCAGAAAGCTCCGTAGAATCCTCACCCCGAACATCAAGTGAAGAGGTAGGAGCTGAATCCTGTGGGCGAGGAAGTTCCCAGTATCATCTCCGACGCAACCCTGAGCCGAACAAGAAACTGAGAGACTACTTCATGTAAGACTGTTCCTTTTGGGGTTTCACATTGAGTATCTGGCGGGGAGTGTGGTTGTAAAGTTTCATGGACTATGGTGGGAGTAAGTTTCTGTTTTTGGGAGGAATGTTGTGTCGCAGCTGTGATGGAACAGTGGCGACTGGGATGGTGTTTTCCCCAAGTGCACATTCTCATGGGGGTCTTACTGGTGCTCCCCTGTTGTGACCGGGCCGCATGGTATGGTCCCGGTCATGTGATGTAAGGTTAATAAAACGGCCACCGCGCACATGACGTCAGGAGACGCGTGTACGCAGGAGCCATCGCAGGCAACACCTCTGGCTCCGTGTAATCATTAATGTGGGCCTCACCTCTTAATCCCGGAGCAAGATACAGCGAGTGCCTAGGCATCCAGGCACTACACAACAAGGGCCACCTGGGGCAAGGGAGAGGCAGAACCGACACCGTCAGGGCCGGCACTAGGCATGGGCAGTGTGGGCAGCTGCCCAGGGCCTCGCGCTCAGCCAAAAAACAGGGGCCCTGCGTCACTATTGTGAAAGGCCACACTTTCACAGTTAGCCCACCTGTTCCTACAGGGCCCCCTGCCCCACCCGATCACATTACCTCTTGACCTTGCTGATCAGGGTGGGTGGCATTTCTGGAGGTGCAGGGGTGGGGGGAAGGTACAAACAGAATGGGGGACGGCACAGCAGCTGGACCAGCAATTATGTTGGCTCACAGTGTCAGGGGCGGGGCAGCGCCTCTGTTAAGTACCGGCCATTCTAGGCGCCCTTTCTGCATTTTGTATCCAGGCGCCTCTGTTAAGTACCGGCCATTCTAGGCACCCTTTGTGTATTTTGTATCCAGGCGACAGAAGGCCCCTTTGTTTCCAGGACCAGCCGGACACAGGTAAGAGGAGGTGGGTGAGGGGAGGAGGGAGCAGCCAGATCAACTGGCTTTTGTTAACCTTAACCTTTGTCTGTAGAACTGCCTTGTTTTGGGAATTGCCTAGTCACTGTTTCAAGGCCCAGGGGAGGGGGCCCCTCTCCCTGGGCCTCGAAGCACTGGATCAAGCAGCAAGATCCAGGTGTGGGGGCCCCCTTCCCTGGGCCTTGTAGCCATTATGTAATGCCCGGGTGGGATTGGGAAGGGCGGTATTTGGCTGGTGCTCGAGGCTCAGTCCCCGAGGCTTGATGTGGGCCATTTTTTATTCCTCTCATTTTGGACTTGCTCTGCTGCTGTGAACTCGAGGGGCCTCAGCAGCCCCTTCCACGGCCCACTGTCATATAAAGAATGCGTTTTTCTATTTTCCTTGGAGAAAAGAACTGAATGGATTTTTTGCACTGGTTTTAATTTTGAATGTTGAATCTTGGTGCTCCGTGTAAAACAATCATTTGCAGTGTAATAGGTCTCGCATTTACGCGAGTTTGAGCTATTGACATTGTAAATGACAATACCTTTTATTTATGATTTGGCTTTTAAAACATAAATAAAAGGCATTGTCATTTACAATACTAATAGCTTAAACTCTCGCAAAAGTGAGACCTACTGCATTGCAAATGCTTGTTTTTAATGCCACTTGACCGCTGATTAGTTACTGTGGCAGGTCTGAATGCAGTAACAGAAAACCCACAGAGGCACCCAAATGCTGGCTGGGGGCGTGCTGTGAGAAGCTATGTTTTCCTATTTTGGAAAGGCAAAAGTTTCAATGTGCTCTATTGTCCATCCAAGTTGTGAATGCTGAAGCAATAGCTTTTATGATTAGTAACAAAAATGGTGACCTTAATGGGTGTTATATGATATTCGTGGGTCCACCAAAGTGTAAGAGAAAGTCACATGCACCATGGAGTTAGGTACCTTGTCTGTCGTTTTTCAGATACAAATTGGTACATCCAAATAATTAGCAATTAGCTGAGCAAGGCAATTATTATATTTTATCATAATCAAGGTTCACATGTAACAAGAAAGTGTGGGAACTAAGCTGCAGCGGAAAGTTGTTCCAGTAAGCAGCAACACTGAATGGCCATAGTTGCAGCATGAGGCAGGATCACAGTGGTCATTTATGTTACAGGAAGTAGAATGAGGACAGGGAATTGTGTTTGTAGAAATTTAGAGCACCAAGTTGGAGGGGTAAAAGCGGGAAGCTTTATCACATACATCACATACTCAGTACATGGGATGTCGGAAATAAAGAGCCACATGATTGTGATATTCTAAGAAGTGGTGCAATTGCACTCCCAGCAGGAGATGGGCAAAGAACGAGAAGAAAATTCTCCTTACCTCTCTAGAAGAAGCAAAACTATTTGCATTACAACAAAGACTTCAAGGTTCACTGATGCTGTGGTTTTTATGCTTGCAAGGATGTTACAGCATACATGGCCAAAGGTATACAAACATAGATTAATGTATTTATTGCACAGCGGGATAACACAAAGTTAAAAGGTTTTAATCTTGGGCAGGACCCAGTCTGTCTCTCATCCTACCAAAGAGGGTAGCAAGAATACCAATTATTCATACACACGTCCAACAATAGCATATCATTATTTGATGACTGTTTAACAGGCAAGAATAAAGCGCGCCTTGCTGAGTTATATTAAGCACTCGGCCACAGAAAGTCAAACTATTCAGGTCTGGAAAAGTATGTTGAAAGGACCAATCTCACCTATCTCACACCTGAGCCCTTTTATGACTTTAAAGATGCAAGTCAGGGGAAGCAAAAGAGGGGAGCACCAGGACACCTTGCAAAATAAGAGTATGTATCAATAATTGAATTACATATTGAGAAGCACCTTTTATTCTCCTAAGAGCAAAATGCAATAAAAAAAGAAAAGCAAAGAAAGGAGAGACTTTTTTAGGTCTCGCGCCTAGCGTTGCACTGCGCAGAAGTGCTCGCGCAGCGCGAGACATTTAGTAGGTGAAAAACGGGGCTTCAGCACTGACCTAGGAATCGCACACGCTCGTGCGTGTGCGATTCCTTTTGTGCTACCCCATTGGCCTTTTCGTGCGTCTTTGTATAAAAGACTGCACGCAATTGGCCAAAGGCGGGCGCATTGCTCCGCCCATGGCCTATTGGTGTCTATTACGCGCTTGGTGCGCGTAATAGACACCAATAGGCCATGGGAGGAGCAATGCTCCTCCCATGGCCTTTCTGGTGTCTATTACGCGCTTGTTACCTTTCGGAGCGGTGTCCAAATCAGGGGTCGGCTCCCCCGTGCTGGAGGAGCCTGCGTTGTTGGTAGCTGTCTTTGTTTTCGTGCCTCTGCCTCCGCGAGACGCCATAATCCGTGGCAGATAATGTAGGGCTCTCCTTAGAGTTCGTAGAGCCTCAGCGGGAACCGCAAAGCAGGTGAGAAGTGTTACGGCTCCGAGCAGAGAGAGATCCCAGATTGTCCCCGCATCCGCTTCAAGCTGCAGCGTGTCGCCAAGGGTGCTTGTTCTCCTGCTACAATGTATCCAGCGGCAGCCTTTCCGCAGCGAGATCAAGGGCTTGTGAGCCGGCGTGTCAGGGCCAGGTAGCATAGCCGATGACAGAGTTTGCTTGTGGCGTGGGCGGCGGATGACCGAGTATTACACAGACACCATCTTGCTTGCAGCCCCGCAAATTTCCAATTAATATTCTATCCTGCTCATATTTGTGTATATGGACAGAAGAGCATCTTGAAATTAGCATTATAAGAACTGAATTTTAATGGCCACTGACTTCCTTAAGCCTCAAACCCTTGATCGAAACATTGACAGTTGCAGTAAGCAGGAACTGTGTGTGTCTTTGAATAGTTCTGCTATATTGTCGAGTCATTTGTCCTTCCTCTATTTTGTTTCACCCGTCTGGTGCTCTCTTGCCCCTGTGATGAGGTCACCATTATATAAATTAATAAATACCTGCAACAAATGGATAAGTAGAAAAGCTACTCAATTTACATAAAAACGTATATATGCAGAGTTTCCATTTTAACTGGAAGGTCCCAAATGGAAGTGAGCCAGGCACATTAACAATCTTTACTATTGGAAGAAGCAAATGTTTCAAAATACACCTGAAAACACTGTTTCCATCTTTCCTGGGAATTCAAACCGGAAGATACCTCGGACCCACAAAACAATTTCAACGGGCACTGTATAGTGTTCTTGGTGGTAAATTAAATCATGCTTGGTGCAAACAAACGTTTACTGCCGTATTATGGAACAGCTTTCTGGAACTGGCAAACAGTGACCAGAATATTTGTAGTGTCGCATTTTCTTGTAGTGATAAAGTGTTCTGATACTTTTGCGCTGCTGTGTTTTTGTGCTGCTAAGTTGCAATGTGATGTTGTGTTGTACTCTGTTGTGTTTTGTCGTGCCCTGTTATGTTTTCAATTGTGTATATCATTTTGCCATGTACTGTTGTAAATGTTGTTACATTTCCAGCGAAAACAGGCACATGCCTTTAAGTTCCCAAGGCAAGAAACCATTTACCACTGCCTAAGGTTGTAAAATAGCCAGTGCGGCCCCAGCTCCTTGAACTGTTTTAGACACCAGCCAGCCCACACCTGTGCCAGGGGCCACGTCATATGGCACATGTAGTGCTCACACTGTGTGAGATGGCTCATACTCTCATGGACTCCCTGTTCATCAGCCTGCTCTCTTCCTATTGGACGAAATTCCACACATTTCTTCTCTCTCTTTCTTGATTCAACCAAACTTTGATCTTTAAACTTCACACATTTGATCTGAGAACCTTCAGTGTAAAGTTCAACAGATGCTTCTGGCTTCCACTATGTAATGCGCTGCTGTACGCCCATAACCAGTGCTTCAAGTCTAATATTAGAGCAGGACGTGCAAAATAATACAAAACCACCTTATCCATTGAGGAATCAGATCTCATTTGTTCATTACTTTAATGAAAATCGTTCCAATAAAATATTACCGCTCACTTGGTAATTTACTTAACAGGAACACTGGGTGACATACCTTATAGATGCAGTGGTGAAGTTACTTTCAGGAGCAGAGGTTGATGTGCCTTTCAAGAGCATGGGTCACGTACCTTTGAGGAGTACTGGTTGAAGTACCTTTTAGGTGCATGGGTCACGTACCTTTCAGGAGTACTGGTTGAAGTACCTTTCAGGAGCACCAGGCCATATAACTTTCAGGAGCATGGGTCACGTACCTTTCAGGAGTACTGGTTGAGGTAACTTTCAGGAGCTCCAGGCCATGTACCTTTCAGGAGTATGGGGCACGTACCTTTCAGGAGTACTGGATGAGGTACCTTTTAGGAGCACCGGGCCATGTACCTTTCAGGAGCATGGGTCACGTACCTTTCAGGAGTACTGGTTGAGGTACCTTTTAGTAGCACCGGGCCATGTACCTTTCAGGAGTATGGGTCACGTACCTTTCAGGAGTACTGGATGAGGTACCTTTTAGGAGCACCGGGTCATATACCTTTCATGAGCACTGGGTGATGCACCTTTCAGGAGCATGGGTCACGTACCTTTCAGAAGTACTGTTTGAGGTACCTTTTAGGAGCACTGGGCCATGTACCTTTCAGGAGCATGGGTCACATTCGTTTCAGGAGTACTGGTTGAGGTACCTTTTAGGAGCACCAGGCCATGTACCTTTCAGGAGTATGGGTCACATACCTTTCAGGAGTACTGGTTGAGGTACCTTTTAGGAGCACCGGGTCACGTACCTTTCATGAGCACTGGGTGATGCACCTTTCAGGAGCATGGGCCACATACCTTTCAGGAGTACTGGTTGAGGTACCTTTTAGGAGCACCGGGTCATGTACCTTTCATGAGCGCTAGGTGATGCACCTTTAGGAGCATGGGTCACGTACCTTTCAAGAGTACTGGTTGAGGTACCTTTTAGGAGCACCGGGCCCTGTACCTTGCAGGAGCATGGGTCACAGACCTTTCAGGAGTACTGGTTGAGGTACCTTTTAGGAGCACCGGGCCATGTACCTTTCAGGAGCATGGGTCACGTACCTTTCTGGAGTACTGGTTGAGGTACCTTTTAGGAGCACCGGGCCATATACCTTGCAGGAGCATGGGTCATGTACCTTTCAGGAGTACTGGTTGAGGTACCTTTTAGGAGCACCAGGTCATATACCTTTCATGAGCACTGGGTGATGCACCTTTCAGGAGCATGGGTCACGTACCTTTCAGAAGTACTGGTTGAGGTACCTTTTAGGAGCACTGGGCCATGTACCTTTGAGGAGCATGGGTCACATACCTTTCAGGAGTACTGGTTGAGGTACCTTTTAGGAGCACCAGGCCATGTACCTTTCAGGAGTATGGGTCACGTACCTTTCAGGAGTACTGGTTGAGGTACCTTTTAGGAGCACCGGGTCATATACCATTCATGAGCACTGGGTGATGCACCTTTCAGGAGCATGGATCACGTACCTTTCAGAAGTACTGGTTGAGGTACCGTTTAGGAGCACTGGGCCATGTACCTTTCAGGACCATGGGTCACGTACCTTTCAGGAGTACTGGTTGAGGTACCTTTTAGGAGCACCGGGTCATGTACCTTTCATGAGTACTGGGTGATGCACCTTTCAGGAGCATGGGTCACGTACCTTTCAGGAGTACTGGTTGAGGTACCTTTTAGGAGCACCGGGTCATGTACCTTTCAGGAGCATGGGTCATGTACCTTTCAGGAGTACTGGTTGAGGTACCTTTTAGGAGCAACGGGTCATGTACCTTTCATGAGCGCTAGGTGATGCACCTTTCAGGAGCATGGGTCACGTCCATTTCAGGAGTACTGGTTGAGGTACCTTTTAGGAGCACCGGGCCATGTACCTTGCAGGAGCATGGGACACGTACCTTTCAGGAGTACTGGTTGAGGTACCTTTTAGGAGCACCGGGCCATGTACCTTTCAGGAGCATGGGTCACGTACCTTTCAGGAGTACTGGTTGAGGTACCTTTTAGGAGCACCGGGCCATGTACCTTTCAGGAGCATGGGTCATGTACCTTTCAGGAGTACTGGTTGAGGTACCTTTTAGGAGCAACGGGTCATGTACCTTTCATGAGCGCTAGGTGATGCACCTTTCAGGAGCATGGGTCACGTACCTTTCAGGAGTACTGGTTGAGGTACCTTTTAGGAGCACCGGGCCATGTACCTTGCAGGAGCATGGGTCACGTACCTTTCAGGAGTACTGGTTGAGGTACCTTTTAGGAGCACCGGGTCATATACCTTTCATGAGCACTGGGTGATGCACCTTTCAGACGCATGGTTCACGTACCTTTCAGGAGTAGTGGTTAAGGTACCTTTTAGGAGCACCGGGCCATGTACCTTTCAGGAGCATGGGTCACATACCTTTCAGGAGTACTGGTTGAGGTACCTTTTAGGAACACCGGGTCATGCACCTTTCATGAGCACTGGGTGATGCACCTTCCAGGTGCATGGGTCACGGACCTGTCAGGAGTACTGGTTGAGGTACCTTGTAGGAGCACCGGGTCATGCACCTTTCATGAGCACCGGGTGATGTGGTTCATGGAAGCACTTGGTGATCTACGTCTGCAGCACTGGGTATTATGCATCAGAGGAGCACTGGGTGATGTGCAATTCAAGGGCATAGGGAGTGTATGTTTTGGACGCACAAGGAAGTACGTGGAGGGGGCAAGTTGTTATGTACAATAGAGGACTCAGGCAGGAACCCTCCATACACCAATAATGACAGGGTGGCAGGATGGTCTGTATCTGCCATGCACCACTGCCATCTGCAAAAGCTGAATCATCATTACACAGTAAAGGAGAGGACTGGTTGGGATTGGGAGGCTGGAGAAAGCATTAGTTGCTAGGAGTGGACCATAGAAACGCTTCTCATAACGAGCCAAGGAGTGGACACCACACATCCTTCTTACACCCGGTTAAGGTATTTATTCCCTGCAGATCAATGGACCACTGAATGTAAATGCCTGGGCGGAGAGCAACATGTAATGAGAAGGCTTCAAATGGAGCACCTTAGAAATCAGACTCTCAGATTGCCCCCAAGACAGCACCTGTCATTTTTAGGCTGAGCCAGCGCGCAAGCGCTGCTTTGGGGATGATCTGTTGTAGTTCAGTACGGGAGAGAAGCCCCACCCACTGCCCCGCCCATATTTTTCTTTGGCTTGTGTCTTTGTCCTTTGTAAATGCTGGCGTCTGATTCCTTAATAGGCTTGTTATTTCCTCCTTGTTACAGACATGTCGTCATTTGTATCCTCCCATGGCTACTGGCCCCTTTACTTTGATTCTTACACAGTAAGCACTATATTCTGTATTGAGTTTGTCCTACTTGAGGCAGGACGACGTGCTTTGTTTAAATTCAGCGTGTTGTGCGCGCTTTCACTTTCGGAGCTGCCGGGACACTCGCGACCGCTTGTTTCTGTTTCCGGTGCGCCATCGACTTTCTGTGGAGCCGCTTTGCTTTCCGTCCATCGCTGCTTCGCTGCCGCCATCTTGCTGCGGCAATCTCCCTAATAAAATGTTTTCTTTCACTAATGTGTTATGAGCTACGACTGCGGATGCATGTTTTTTAATGAATACAAAAAGTCCGACTGCTGGCGCACAAAGTCCTGATACAAAAACAGTGTGCACTAACTACGTATGACAGGCGCGGTATGTAACCTTTTTTATTGGCAAGAAGTTTGTAGAAGTGCACAAGCGCATGCGTTCTCCTCCTCCTGTGAGCATGTTTTTCCTCTTCTTGTAGCCTACAAAGATGCGTGTCCAAGTGGTGCTCGAACCTCAGTATCTGTCTGCTGGGCAAGCTACCGCAGGAGCTGCACAAGCTGCAGTCTTACCCTCGCACCGACATCAGTGCTGTAACTCCGGGCAAGAAGCAGAACGCGCCCAGCGAACCCCTGAGTGCTACGCACAGTACAACGACCCCCCTGGGCGAGCACTAGCCGAGGCTGCCTGCCACTCCTGCAGTCCCGGCTCCATGCATGGTGGCCTCACCTCCTGGCTCAGCTTTGTTGCCAGCTGTTTTTGACTATTATTTTCAATGCCACGTCTCCCTTGGTTTTTTGGGGAAATAATACCACTGTGTCTTTCCCCATTACTATGCTAATGATGTCACTGGTCGTTTGTTTGGGCTAGCGGCTAGGGTGGCAGACTTAAACGCTGGGGAACCGGGTTTGAGTCTGGTGGGAGGCTGAGACATCTCGTAATCTCACCGCACCTAAAACTGATTGTTTCGGTCTGTAATGCAACATGCGGTCATGTAAAGCGCTCTGCTACTGTCGGGTGGGGTTTGCGCTATATAAAACTGCGGAAAAAAAAGCATCGACCAAGGCTGCCAAATGAACTATCATAACATCTCTACGTCCCCGCTCAGGCCATTGTTTTTGTTTATTGGTTTGCGTTTCTCGTCAATTCATTTTGCATCAAAATAACTCACTAAGCCCTGTCTCATGAATAAAAGTCACCTATAAAACCAAATGGGAAATGAAGCATGGTTAGTGATTTAAGGATCATTCACTGGCTTATTACCAACACTGTCCAGCAGATATTTTTGAATAAATTACTCTTTTTATAGGCTCATTGTATTTAAACAAGTAGTATGAACAATTTCTCTTAAAGGACGCTGAAAACAAACAAAAAAACACATCAGCTAGATTGCGTATGTTTACATTCTTTAATAAAAAATAGTTCCTTTTAAAATGACTTTCCCTTCACCCTATAGTCCCATCTAGTCTCTGTCACTGGCCCCACTCCCCGGGTCATTATTTCTATCCCTCCCATTCCGTCTTCTTATTTACTGGGTTCAAGTGGCTCTATTAGCATCTCCCAAGCAAAGCTCCTACAGTGTATCTCACAGTAGAACATGGACAATGAGACCCTCACGGGTGAGTAGCGCGCTTACAATTCCCTGATTGATTGATCCCTCCCGTTCCGCCTCCTTATTTACTGGGTCCAGTGGCTCTATGAGCATCTCCCGAACAATGCTCCTACAGTGTATCTCACAGTAGAACATGGACAATGAGAGCCTCCCCACTTGGTCATACATAGCACATCTCTGAAACACTATGTGGAAGGCATCATGTAGATAAGAATAATTTACATAGTCTTCTTAGCCAAGCACTGATAATTAAAGGTTTTCTTAAGTTGTTTTTAGTCCATTTGGATCTTGTCCAAACACATGTAGCCCGCAGCCTTAATTAAAACAAAACAAAATAAAAAAAACAACTTAAGGAACTCTTTAAATAACTTTTTTTGCATCAAAAGAGCGGTTGTGTGACTGATTCTCTGGCACTCACAAAACTGTGTCTGAGGTTGCTGTTTGCTCTAACTGACATAAGGCCATGTGCAGATGTTCGCAGCTGGTAATCATCTCAGTGAACCTTCACAGAAGTGTCAATTGGGCTCAGCTACATGTATGTGGCTCAGCTACATGTATGTGGCTCAGCACCATTTGTCCCCATTTGAGCTTTCTAAACTGTCAGTCTGGTGCTCCAGGGATCTTGTTAGTATGGACACTGACTGTAGGGCACCAGCTAATGAATGAGTTCATCGCGCAGAAGCGATATTGCTTTTTACACAGCTGCAACTAACTCGAATTCTGCCTTTTCTGACTCCCCAGTCCACCTACTGTTAAGTTTTATTTTTGTGTAATTGTATTTGTTTTACCTTTGCCTACACTTATCAATGCCAAAAAGTAATTTTATCGGGTTGCAATAAAGCAGTTCATAACTCCATTCATTCAGGCGCACAAGGTTCACCTCCAACTGAGCATGAATATCTTGAAAACTCAGCTGATTTACAGGCTCTTCTTATCACACTCCAATTTAAAAAAAAATAAGTAAAAAACAATGTAATTTGCAATGCCAATAGCTCTAACTTTCACAAATGCGAGACCTAATGCATTGTAAATGCTTGTTCTAAATAGGGTCTGCCAGATGATGAGTTGTATAATATGAATACTCAAATTCCTCTATACCTGAAGGTGCTGACTTACGACTAATGGTGGATAAAATACTGTTTGTGCCTTTCTTTCCTTGCCTTAGCTGGACCTGTCTTATTTCTTGGACGAAATTCGCTTTTTTCAGATTGGTCTCCACTCTGATTTATCTTTGTTCTGATCCAGTATCGACCCGTGTGTGATCGGCAATTTGTTTTGCCCCTTTTCTCCTCTGAGAACTCTTTAGGAATTGCTTTACTTCTGGATTTTTACTTTTACGGAGCTGTGGCCTATGAGGAGTGTACATTGTTGCACCCAGATTGACTCTGTTCTAAAATTCTTAGCAGACTGGCACCTCCCCTCCCTCTCTTCCCCCCTCTCCCCGCCTCCAACCAAGTGCTCTTTTCTGATGTTTTAAGTCTCCAAGTGCCCTGAGGAAGGTGAGTGGCTACCTGTTAGCCTACCACCGAAACGCGCGTCGGCACCGTGCAAGCCAGAAACCTTTGGGCGACCAACCACCGATAGCACCACCTTGGTGCACAACTGCCCTTCATTCTGTTTGGGTTTCTGCCTTCTGTATATATTGTATGTATATTATCTGTTTCATGTGGTGTTTATGAGAGTGCGGCCCGTATGAATGGTAAGACTGATGGAAATATATGCTGTTGTCTGTGTTTCTTAGAGTTCTTTTGTGGGGATAGAGAGAATCTATTCGTGTAATTTAACACCTTTATTAGTTCAGACATTTTTGTCTATGTATGCAATAAACTTATTTGTTTAGTGTTCATATTGTTTTTTTGTCTGCTCCGTGATTGATCTATCAACTTAAGTTCAAATAAATCTCGTTATCATTTTTTAATAAAAAAATATATAAAAAATTTTTTTAATACTGTACCCTATTTGTGTTCTTATTGTGTTTTGTATGTGGTTCTCCCCTGATTTTATCTATTGTCTGTCCTTATCCACTTGAAACGTTATTACGCTCCTTGATTATCCTGTAGCAGGTGACATTTTCTTCCCTTGCCCTTGGGGGTTGATTACTATTTATCCTTGCTGCTTACCCACCTCCCATCTCAAACCCAGAATTTAACTGGAAAGCAACACCCTGCCTTACCAGTTTCTTGCAAATTTGGCACTTAATTGAGAGGCTTTGTCAGCAGATGGCCTTGGCAGTGAGTTTCCTGAGCTTGAGTGCCACCCCATTGCAGCTTTTAAATTGCCGTAGTCAAAGGACAGCCCTACAGAAACTGTTACTATTTGTCAGAGAGATCAACTGTTTGAATATGTACTCCTTCCTTGAATACAACGCTCTTTAAAACAAAGCCAGTGAAAGTGTTTATGCCTGTAGTTTAATCGTTAAGACAGCACAGTCATTAATGTGCTGTCTGCTGGGGTGTACTGATATAACCAGGGCCACTGGAATGATGCGGCAGTCGAGGGCCAAACTATGCAGCAGGGCTGAGTAAATTATACAACAAGACAAGAAAAATTATGTGGCGTGATGAAGCAAATTAATGATAGTATTACTTCATTATTTTGACATTTTTACACTTGTCAACAGTGTCTGTTCATTGGCTGCACCTCATTAGTACCAGCTTAACACTCAAAAAAGAGAAAAAGCAACAAAAAGGTGAGCAGCCAAGCATTGCAAAGAAGCTTCTACTGCGCGGCAAAACGTGTCGCTGCGTTTTAGGTAACTTTTGAACCCTTTGAGCTAGAAACAACTTTTTCTGTTAAAATCTGCGGATTATGCAGGAGTGATGGAATAAGTGGTAAATGCGGCAAATCTATATGCATAAAACACTGCAGCCAAACAACTGCATAATTCCAGTGGCCATGGATATAACTTACAGGCTTCATTCTGACCAGTACCAACCCAATTATTCCTCTTTCTGAGAGAAGTGGATCATGGTATTAAAAACACCTGTTGGGTACTGTGCTACTAAAGGCAGGAAATTCAGCGGAATGCACTATGTAACAACTCAAATTGTATGCACCTTTCCTTTATTTTTCTGCCTCTTTCAGCAATGCTCTGCTTTTTGACTCTGTTGCACCAATGTCTGTAGCTCACTTTATTTGTCCTCACTGAACACATCCGCATCCTTTTATCAGAACATCAACACAGTGCCTAATTTGTGCAGATAATTGGTAGTGGTTGGCACAAGAACTCCTTTTTAGACACCAAGGCTTACTTTTTAACATGAGATTTTGACCAGTGCAAGAGAGAGAAAGGCAGAAAACGAGGGGAACAGAGTCATAGGAAAGGACTGACAAAGGGAGAAACGTGAGAGGAAAATGAACTTGCAAGAGTGAAATACAGAGCCAGGAAGAGTAGGATGGTGGAAGAAAGCAGAATAGCGCGAAACCAAGTGTTGGTAGCCTTGGTACTGAGCAGCCCTGTGTTCAACAACTTCGACCAAGAGCTCCTTAAAGAAAATCTGAGCCCCAAACACATATAACGTGTGTGTGTGTGTGTGTATATATCAACACATAACAGGCCATGACTGAGAGCACTGGAGTTGAGCCTGTATCTAGTGCAAGGTTCTCACAGAGGCTGCCAGAGGATCATCAAAGCGTTTAGAATACTACCTATGGGGTTGTCTAGATTGAACAATGGTGCATTCTTGCAGTAAATATTTACATTGGTTTCTTTCTTTTGCTGTAGAACTTACCTTATATATAGGTCAAACTCTACCTCCTGAGAAGGAGCAATCTCTCTAACAGTGGACCCAGTTACTTGCAGATTACGCTTATATCACTGATATTGAAGTAAGTGCCTGCAGATCGAATATAGATCTGTGTAGAAAGTGCCTACATATGTTGAGGGACCTTCCACAAACTGTAGCCTCTTTATTTTTCGTTTTTTTTCTTTCTTTTTTCTATTGTATAGGTCATGAAGGAGAAGTATGTTTTGGATAAAATGTACAGTCTTATTAAATTGGTTCATAGAAACTTATATTGTTCACAGTGTTTAAAAATTATGGAGGTACAGTAGGAGTCACCATATTAAAGTATGTTTTAGATTGAGCTGGGTAAATAATATTTATTGGTAAGTAGTAATGGATAGGATATCAGATAAAAGATTAACTTTTCATGCTTTGATTTGCTATTTAAATAGAATCCTTTCCATTTTTCGTGATAGGTATATTGTATATTTGTAAAACCTACACATACTGTATGTTCCCATTTCTGTATATAAAATGGTATTTCATTTTACATTTATCCTGCAGGGTCAAGCTTTTTAACATAAGGAAAAATGGCTAGCCGTGACCGCGACATTGGACGGAAATATGCCTCTGTTGCATTCAAGAGGAAAAGGAAGCGGGAAAAGATTGAAGAAGATAAAAGTCAGCGGGAAGCGCTACTTAAATTTATGAGAAGAGGGATGCACAATGAGAAGGAAAGTAACCCCAACACAGCAGTCTTCCAGTTCCAAAATCAGGAGCCAGAGAACCCTTAGGACCAGCTCCAAGTATCAACTGCCACTAGTGTACTCATTCAGTATGACAATAAAGTGGTCAAGAGCATCCTGGGTCAAGATCCTAAACACATCACTACTACCTCAGCCAGTAAAGTCTCCAATTTTGAGGAACGTGATCAGGAACATGAGCATCAAGTTACAAAAGGACCAGTATCACAGTTGCAAGAACAGGAACTGGAGGACCAGCAGCAAGAAAAAGCCAGTGACGCTTCCAAGCTCCAAGGAGAGGTACACAGTAACTAGGAGGGGCAACAGCAAGTTAGGGTCACAATTAATATGCCATCTGAATATTATGATTGTGGAGTAAAGAACCAGTATGGCCAGCGGCTGAACATTGTAAAAGTGGCAGAGACTGATAACGATGAAACTACTAGCGAAACTGCTGAAAAGGTTTTCCACCACATTGATGATGACCCAGGAATATGGCCTACTACTCAAGATGATAAAATAAGTTGCCACCTAGTAGAAAGAGGACCTACCCAGGCTGGACGTAATGCATGTGATTATTTCCCACGTGACTCTCAAAGTCGATCCTTTAATCCAACATATTTAAAAGGGAAGTGAGTAACGGTCAGCAAATTAACCGTCAGTGGCTAGTGTATTCGACGTACAAAAATGCTGTATTTTGTTTCTGCTGCAAATTGTCTACCACTTCTTTCACTACCACTCAGCTGAGCAGAGGTTTGTCTGATTGGCACCATCTTGGACAGCGTTTACATGAACATGAAAATTCTCAGGAGCACCTAAAAAATATTAGGGAGTGGAAGGAGCTTGAACTTCGACTGCGGAAGGAATGCACTATTGATAAGCAAAACCTTGCTCAAATCCAACAGGAGAAGATGCATTGGCGAAATGTCTTGGAGAGGCTCCTAGCAATTACACAGTACCTAGCAGAACATAACTTGGCATTCCGCGGCAGTGTTGACCATCTGAACCAACCCCACATTGGCAACTTCTTAGGGCTTGTACAACTTTTAGGCAAATTTGAGTCAGTTATGATGGAACATGTTTGCAGAGTTACCACAAAGGAGATTCATACACATTATCTTGGCAAACACATTCAGAATGGATTGATTGAGCTGATGTCCGAGATGGTTCTCAAAGAAATCCTACGGCGTGTCTGAAAAGCCAAATAATGCTCAGTGCTCCTTGACTGTACTCCTGATATGAGTCATACCGAACAGATGGCATTTATTGTGAGATTTGTCAGTTCTACAAATGGATGTGTGACTATTGAGGAACATTTCATTGAATTCATTCCCCTGGAAGAGCAAACTGGACAGGCTCTTACTGTTGCATTGTTACACAAGCTGGAGGCACTAAAACTTCCCCTTGCTGATTGTCGTGGACAAGGTTATGACAACGGTGCAAATATGCGTGGACAATACAGTGGCGTGCAAGCTTGAATCTTAAAAGAGAACAGACAGGCTTTTTTTACACCGTGCGCCTGTCACAATTGGAACCTGGTCTTGGGAGATGCTGCAGCTTCATCTACATATGCTGCCAATTTCTTTGGTATTATTCAACGACTTTACTCATTGTTCTCTGCATCAACAAAAAGGTGGAATGTATTAACTGAAGCTGGAGTGACCCTTTCCCTCAAAAGCATCTCTGCTACTCGGTGGGAATGCCGTTTGGAAAGCGTCAAAGCTGTCCGATTTCAGATGAGTCTAATACATGAAGCACTTCTGCAGGTATCTGAAATGGATAAAGATTTGAAAACCAGAAGTGAAGCAACATCACTAGCATCAGAGCTTGAATCACATGAATTCCTCCTATGTTTGGTCATATGGTATGATATTTTAATGAGAATCAACACAGTCAGTAAACTGATGCAGAGTGAGAATATGCAGCTTGATGTAGCTGTGAAACATGTTCAGGAACTACTTGCATTCTTAACAAAGTATCGCCATGACGGATTTACAGCTGCGTTGATATCAGCAAATGAACTTGCAGATGAATTGGAAATTCGAAAAGAATTCAAATGTGATCGAAGAATATCGAAGAAAAAGAAAATGTTTGGATATGAGGGAGCTGACACGCCAATAAAGGACCCAAAAGAGCAATTTCGCATTAAGTTTTTTAATGCTCTTGTTGATACAGCAATTGTGTGCATTGACAGACGATTTGAGCAGCTGAAAAATCACCAAAAGCAATTTGGCTTTCTTTATAATATTTCCAGCTTAAAAGACATGAAAAGTGGAGAAATACAAAAGCACTGCAATGATCTACATCATCTTCTGTCAGACAGCTCAGCTGATGGTGTTATATCTTCTGACATAGATGGGATTGAACTGTTTCGGGAGATTTCCTTTCTTGCTCAAGTCCTTCCTGAAAAACTAAATATGTTAGAGGCTCTTCAGTATATTTATATTAACAAATTGGAAGACATCTATCCAAATGGTGTGCTTGCCCTAAGAATTCTGCTAACAATTCCAGTGACAGTAGCATCTGCCGAACGCAGTTTCTCACGCCTCAAATTGATAACGACTTATTTACGCTCTACGGTGTCCCAGGAACGACTATCAGGATTGGCCCTTCTTTCCATTGAAAGAGATATTGCAGCAACATTGGACTACAGTGAAATGATTGTTGCCTTTAGTAGAAGAAAGTCTAGGAAGATCAAATTTTAGCATGTAGTGCTACACACAAGATATTGATTTGTTACAACAAATTTCCTTATTCAATATCGCCCTGTCAGAAAGAACTCATTGGGCTCTTTACTGTGTTGTTTTTCAGAGTTCAACTTATGTTTCCTGTTTTGTTCCTCCTTCGGATTCAGCTGTGAAATTTTTGCTGATGTTTTCTTGACACTCTTGTTCCTTTGAAATTTTTGGGCATAACCTGATGCGCTCACAGGATCGACACCAACTAATCATTGAAGGAACTGGTAAGCGTTACACTCATTTTGTTGCCTTGCGTTATTTCTCTGTTTGTTATGAATGACCTTCCTGATAAACTGTTACATGTATATGTTTGTATTAGGATGTAGGCGAAACAGACAGATTCGACCAGTGACCCCCAGATGCATACAGGACATGAAGATGGCAATTTCTTTTTTTCCCCATTCCTACCCTTACCCCAATTTTCCCCAAGTTGGAGAACCCCATAAAGTTGGAAATATAAACAACAATGGTGCTGTCGTTTTGGGGATTTGAGGATTGTCATCAGAATCCTGAAATTCTGGCACTACCACTTCCTACAGTTACAACACCAAATTTAAAATGGTGATTTGAAAACCCCTTGAATCTGCAGCATACCTTCACTTTAAACACACCCAGATACTTGACCTTCCCTAAATGAATCGATATCAGAGAACCACTCAACGAGAATAATCTAGAACGTTGGAGTTACTCTATTTATGTTTTACTGGAATTGTATTTTTATGTGTTCATTCTCTCCTCATTGTTTCATTGCAATTTTTCCTTTTTTCTGCTTTTTTATAAGAAATGGATATTTGCTCACCTGTTTTCCATCCCCTCATCTTTTTGTCCATATGTTATATCCACATTAGGTCACTTCAGTGATGCCAACTAAGATCAATAGTCCTGCGATGTCACTTTCTGTGATGTCACTTCTTGTGATGCAATATGCAATTAGAGGAGCCTCACATCTTCCCTTTTGCCCGGGGCCTCAGAAGTCCAAGGATTGGCCCTGGACACCATCACCTGTCTTACATGCTCTTCTTACATGCGGGGGCATGCCACATGCTATCTCCAGTTTATACTCAACATTGCTTACTGACTCTATGGGCGACACAGCCGCAGAATTGGCCAGATGGACCGCTGTGCTCCAGCAGCCTCTAATGGCCAAATCATGGATGTGGGTGCTACAACACATTAAGGCAGTGTCCAGAAATCCTTGTTTTCAGTTCACACAATGTAATTACATACACCACTTACCTCACTCCCCACCGTATCAAATGCATGCTCCCTGACTTGATGCCATAATGTCCACAATGTAAGCTGGCAGACACCGGCTTCTACCACATGGTGTTGGAGTGCCCGCCACTACAGGCCACATGGCTTGAGATCATGGCCACCACAGCGGAGCTCGCAGATCACACACTGCTACCTACTCCTGGATCTTGCCTACTGGGTCTTTGCCCCAAAGTCAAAGGAGACCAACATCTACACCAGTCTATAGACATTGCATTTGTACTCTTAAAGTGACAAATAGCAATGACTTGGAAAGCGGCCTCTGTAAGGACACACTGGAATGGCTACATGGACTCATGCACTGGGCACGAGCGGAAGCCAGCACACTGCACACATTACGCTCCAAAGGGATGGGCACAGTAGGCAAGGGGAAATGGGACACCTATATTCTCAATATAGAGGCCAAAAAAAATACACACCTGCCATGAGGCGGTCACCTCAAAGCCCCCAGAAATGTTCACTTTTATACACCAGGATTCATGTTTACTGTATACTTTCAATACCATATGTTTTTCTGTTGTAGGCCGGCGGACGAACCAAGAGACGTACCAGCCGGTGGCGCAGACTGTTCACAATGATGTCTTATTCCTTGATGTTCCCTGATTTTTCTCCCTGCCCCAACACATATATACTTATTGTTTCATCAGCACACTTCATTTTATTTGGGAACTACCTGTGATACTGTATTCACTGCCCTGTTTACCATGCGCTAACCATTTGTCTTTGTAGGTCCTGCTTTAGTAACAACGTGAGTGGTTTTAATGTCCGCCCACGATATGACATCAGTATGTAGCATTTATTATGTTCATGATGTTCCTTGTATTTGGTATGCTGTGGCACTTTGAAGAATGACAAGAGTGAACTATCACGGTTGAACAGAAAGTTTATTCCTTTTTTAATTGCTTTACAGTCTGTCTCTTCCACGGGTGATTGTCTTCTCGTCGGGGAGGCTTGATTCTTCCTGTTTGGGCTCACCCTCGGAATAAAGAGAAAGACTCGTTTGGGTTAAGGGTTCAGAGTAACCTAAATCAGGGATTGGGCAGTGAGGGGGTATCTGAACACCTGGTTAACCGTCACCAGTGTTGCGCTCATAGCAGGAAATAACGCGCTGAGCATTATTCTCTCATGCCCCATACACGCTGTGAGCCTTTCCGCGCTACCCCCTCCCTTCTTCCCTTCCAAACTCTTGGCGTCGGGTTGGCCCTTCTTAAACAACCCCCTGAGGCGGCCACGTACCTCCGTGAGCCACGTTCCTCCGGGAACGCGGCTGGTGAGTTCCTATTGCCGGGTTGGGTCCGGCTCCCTTCTTGCCTCCTCCCGCAGGATCCTCGACGTCGCCTCCTGGGTTGCCTCTTCTATCGCTTGACACCGGCCACCGTCTTCCAAATTACTGCCGCTCCTCGTGCTTCTTTCCTCGTTGGATTACTCCCCTGTACTCGGGAACTCTCCATACGGATCCAGGAATCCCGTGAAAAAGCTCTTCGCCGGCCCTCCGGGGCTCCTGATTGGCCCAGGTGACCCCGTCACATGGGCCGGCTTTGATTCCAGGAAGTGCTGTTCCTTAAAGGCGTCCTCCTCCTGACATATGGCCACATCCCAGGGAGGCTGGAAATAGAGGAGAGGAGAGACGTAAGGGGGGAATACATCCTCACTGTCTCCCTCACCCTCGGTCCGAGCAGGCAAGTCGTGACATATGCCTTTATGAGGTTCTTTTGGTTGGTACTTTAAGAAAGAAAAGAAAAAGCGATCCTTACTTGCTGTTTACAGGATTGCTTTCTGAACTGCTGGTGAACCTTTCTTTCACCTTGAAATTCCTTTCTGGAAGGGACCCTGCCCGAAGCCACAGCCCACATTATATGCTACAGCCTACACTATGATAAGGCTAATATCTACCTCTAATTTGGAGATTTTGGGCCCTGCCTGGCAGCTGGTGTGAATGGCAGTTGAGTGGCCGCGCAACGCTCAGCACATTTTAGATGTCGCAGTGGGAACCGCGTGAAGAGGAGCGTGCCCGACTTCAGATTTGCAGAGCATTTAAAAGACACAGTGTGCAGAAGCAGAGCTGTGCTCGTGATGGGAGCGCGTAGACCACATCATGAAAGGACGTGAGGAATAGAATGCCTTTCTACTGCATGTCTGCAGGCGCCCATGCGAGGAGTAGAATGCCTGCCCACATGTCACCACGCAGTTTCATAACCCTAGCATGCAGCCATATTTGTTTCATGAAGGGAGCAGAGCGGAAGAGAACGGCTCTAAGATTTTAAGAGACTTTCATCTGTCAGCACAATTTTTTTCAATGAATGAGGTAGTGGAACCGCTCAAAGAAAATGTAGTCTCAATATTCCAATTCATGGCGCAAAGGCACTTTTAATGTTTATTTAATGTTTTTTCCTGGAGACAATAAGTAAGTGCTGGACCGTAACCAAACACCAGTAAGTGTTGGTTTTTTTGTTTTCTTTTTTTTTTTATGGTAGTGCCTTAAACTATTTCTCTTTATTCTCTCACTATAAGCCTTAAAGAATAAGTGATAGTAAAAGGAAATTTATAAACATGTCTACAAGTGAAAATACCCCAGCAGTTGCTGATTCAGCATTGAACCTAAAAGAAGTTTTAGCAACCCCTGCTGCGCCTGCCATACAATGGAGTGAGTGGATGAGTACTTTCTTAACTGCATACCCAATGTAGAAGACTGTAATGAAACTTTTTCACCGGAAAGGAAGAAAAGGATCTTGATGTATTGTTGGGGTCCAGAAGGTTTGCGACTATATAACCAACTTCAAAAACAGGAGAGGATTGCTGGAGATTTGAATGTTTTTAAGTTAGCCCCGTTGGATTTAGATGATCATTTTTCACACACAGTTTGTGTAGCTGTCATGAGGCATGCTTTATTCCAGAGAAAACAAGAAAAGCATGAGTCTATTGAGGATTATGTCTAGTCTCAAGGACATCATGGCAATTGTAAAAAAAGCTTATCCGAACGGTGCACAAAAGTGACCCTACCACTGGAGAAGAAAGAAAGTGGTGATACAGTAAACAAAATATCGGATGGTGAATCTAAATATGTACAGCATCCAGGGCAGCACAGCTCAAATAAATAAATCCTTATTCGGATTATTTTGAATCCATAGAAGTAGTTGAAGCATAGTACAAGTTGTAATACTTCAGATTTATAATACATTAAAAAAAACATTTAAAACACGCTTGTACCTGGCAATAACTACATCAATGCATGATATGACATTGCACTCAATTGTTTCCGATTATATATAAGGCATGTCAATTACTTTAGGGAATTTGGTACAAATAGAAAAGACATCCTAAAATACTATTAGATTGTAAATGTGCAAAATAGCAGTTTCTCCATCAGTGCAATTTTACTTTTATGATTTAATAGCTCATATCATGTGCTAATCCTAAAACAACTGCAAAATTCACATATGAATTAAATTTGAAGGCCTAGGACTATTACTACATCAATTAGTCGCTTTTATAGACCACACTATCAAACATTACAGGTGACATCCTTTTGATGATGGCACACGTAATGAAAGCAGCAACAGCTTGATAAATAATATCTGTCTCAAGGTTACATAGAAAAGTAAAGGTTTCCTGATTTAATAAAATTCTCTCTGGTAAAAACAGGGGTCATAAAAAACGCTTTCTAATATCACTATAAAATTTGCAAAACAGGATAAAGTGCTTTGCGGATTGTGTAGCTTTCCCATCACACGGACACTTTGGTAAATTGTTTGTCCATGCCTCTCTTTTTGGGATTGCAACAAGTTGGTGCAGGATACCCACCCGTAACCTTGACAGCACAACTCGAAGAAGGATAAACGCAAAGCCAATCATCCCATCCCTATGAAGAATCTTAATTTTACACGCTATTGTTGCGGTAGCAGATCAAACTCTGCTAGATTTGATAAGTGCCCGGCTAAATCAGCCAAATGTTTGGAGTTTAATTTAGTGGGCCATATTGCAAGGATGGGCAAACATAAAGAGAAAATAAAAATCTAACAGCAAAGTTGCACGTGTGAAAGAGAGTGATGCCTGTGAGAAGTTGGCCTGGTATATGCTGTTCACTAGTTAAAGTGGACACCTTGCACCAGTACAATTCGACTCTTATGGTAGGTAGGTTTAAGACAACCTTTATAGAAAGCTATCCTAGTGGTAGCTGTGGAGAGCAGCCTTCGGGCTAAGTCTTGGAGGAATGTAAAGCAGCTTGTTTTACCACACAATCTCTTGAATCACCAAATGAAAAGACACCACACAGGTATATATATCAAATATATATGTATTTATTACTAAACAACTCTCTACTAATCTCTTGTGAGATTAGAAGACAGGAACATATTCATAAATCAACGTTTCACAATAAATTAAGCACAAATATGGCTGGGGCCCTAGGGGCGTACCAGACCATATACTAAAAAAGAGACTTAAGAACAACGACTTGCAAGGAGACAAGGCCCAGGGCCTTCAGAAGTGCTGGGGCCTCACAAAACCACCCAAGGCAGGAAAGTAAAGGACCCACGGGGGACGCGTGCAGTGAGTGAACACAGGCGCGGATCGCCGTAGACTTCAATGGGGCAAGTCGCGGTTGGAAATTAAGAGTTTAAGGGCAGTTCGGGAGTAGCTACAAGCAAGTCACTTACAGGGTAAGTAGTTCTAGGGCCAACACCCACAGGAGCACCGTAGTGCTGGAGTTACCTCACCCAGGGAAGCCGGGTGCATAGGTGTCCTTTGGTGTCGGGTCGCGGCGTCGTTTTCAATGGGAGCCAATGAAGACTTGCTGCTTGTGAAGACAGAAGAAGTGTCCGGTGGAATGCAAGCCTGGATTCGGAAGAAGGAAGACCTGAAAGCAGAGGGAACAGTGTTCAAAGTCACTTGGCAGTGACCCGGGGCAAGGAAGATGAATGCCCACCGTCGTCAACAGATTCAGGTCGTTCACGGGTGTCTTGACTCTTTGGCCACGAAGTCCAGGAGGCGTCGAGGACAACCAGGAGCTGGATTTAGCGTGTCCCACAAAGTCTGCAGCTGACTGCGGTGTAGGCGACCCGATTGGAGCCAACAAGCCTTGGTAGCAGCAAGTCTTGTAGAAAACGTAAAAAGTCAATGGTGCAGACCAGCAAGGTCTGGGGAACTCACCCAGCAAGGGTAAGTCAGGGCAGGCCTGGAGCAACCAGGGGAGCCCTTTGGTTCTGTAGAAAAGTCTTCAGGGGACCCACAAGCTGGCTGGCAAGGGATCGCAAAGACGCCTCAGGAGGATTCCTTCAACAAGGGCCCACGGTCACTCGGGACGGGGTAGGCCTCTGATCTTCGGAGGGATTCTTGCTAGAGGCTGGGACCACACGTGGTCTAAAGCACAGGTTCGTAGAACATCGTGAAGGGGTTGCACTTGACAACAGTGCACGGTACCCAGGGACTGCGGTTCCTCGTCACTCGTGGGGTCCACTGGCCTCAGCTTCGCTGGGGACTCACGATGGCCTTGGAGAAGTCAGGAAATCCTCATTTTGGGCTGCAGGGACCTCGGGCTCCAGTGGGAGCAGCGTAGTTTGCGACCGTCGTTTCAGTTTTTGGTAGCCTGCCAAGCAGGGGAGTCACTCCTTGACTCCAAGGAGATTCTTCAGTCTTCCAGAGGTAGTGGAACGTCGAAGGTCCAGGATTCTTCTCTCAGAGCGTCGTCCAGGGGTATCTAGTTTGCAAGTGGCAAGGGTTCCCTACCTTATACTAAAAAGGAAGGGAGGGACTAGCTCTAAGACCCCACCTATGGGAGGGTCAGGGGAGTGGGTGGCTACACCCACTTCCCTTTGTCCAGTTTCGCGCCAGAGCAGGGGCAGGTAGCCCCTGAGCCGGTTTGAACTGGTGTATGCACAGAGGAGCCTTCTGCTCCCCCAGTGCAGGACTTCAAAGCACTCTAGGAGTGCACCCACCCAGCCCCAATACACTAAACCCTGTCTGGGAGGTGGTCACACCTCCCTGGGACAGGATACCTATTGTTGGGCTTCCTCCACTGCGAGTTTCGGTCATCAGCAGGAGGGCAGCCCCGTGTCTGTGACTGGTGGCATCCATTTTGTGATGCCAGGGCTCTTCAGGATTCTACCGCGTTTCCACAGTAGGTACATGTCTATCCCTCTAGAAGGGTGGAATGCTACCCCCGCCGCCAGAACTGGCGGGGGGGGGGGTAGTATTCCAAGATGTTTGACACCAAACACGACATGTTTCTGTGCAGCCATCCCAAAGTTAGCATTTAACGCGAGGTTATAATGCGCTTAAGAGTATATGGTCAGGCTGCACTACAAACAGCATCAGAGAAGGGTCTCCGAATGCTGCAGAGGGGCTCTGCTCATGCAGGGGCACCCTCTCACATAGGAACCAAGCACTCTGCCTTCAGGATTGATAAGGCCTGCCATAGGAGTGACTTATAGGTTTATATGTGTGTATCTATGTAGTGATATAGGTAGCCTATATCACAGTAAGGGGTGCATGCACCACCTTACCCAGGCTGCAGTAGCAGACCTGTGGTGTCAGATTTAGTCTGCTTCCCAGGGGTGGCATAATACATGCTTCAGCCCCTGGTAGGCCTGTGAAGTACCTATGCCCTTGGCACCTAAGGTACCATATACTAGGGACTCATAAGGTACCACAGTATCCAATCACTAGTGCACCTAGAGTGCACTCCAAGTCGTTTAGAGAGAACAGAGAGGCTGGGGCCCTGATTGGCAGGGTCCCAGCCTGACTATAGCCAGAAACCAGTGTAAACATCAGAAAAAAAGTGGGGGCAACATAAGAGGCAGATCCTACTCTCCTACACAACCCCCCCAAACGCAGGGACACTAAACTAACCTTGACCAGTTGAGTCTTCGTGCTCTAAGTGGAAATACCTTGAGAGTCCATCTGCATTGGCATGTTGGGTCCCAGGCCTATGTTCCACTGTATAGTCCATCCCCTGTAGGGAAATGGACCACCTCAAAAGTTTTGGGTTTTCACCTTTCATCTGTTTAAGCCATAGGAGGGGCTTGTGGTCAGTCTGAACTATGAAGTGAGTGCCAAACAAGTATGGCCTCAGCTTCTTCAGGGCCCACACCACAGCAAAGGCCTCCTCTCTATAGCTGACCAACGTTTCTCTCTAGGGGTCAGCCTCCTGCTAATAAAAGCTACTGGCTGGTCTTGACCTTCATCATTCAGTTGAGACAGTACAGCTCCCACACCCAGCTCAGAAGCATCTGTTTGGACAATGAACTTTTTGGTGTAGTCTGGACTCTGTAAGATGGGGGCAGTGCACATGGCCTGCTTTAGGTCTTCAAATGCCTTCTGACAGCTAGCTGTCCACTGAACCTTTTTTGGCATTTTCTTTGAGGTCAGATCATTCAAGGGGGTCACTATAGATCCATATCCCTTCACAAACCTCCTATAGTACCCAGTCAGGCCTAAGAAGGCTCTCACCTGTGTCTGGGTGGTTGGAGCAACCCATTCCATTATGGTTTGGATTTTACTCTGTAAAGGCTGAACCTGGCCTCCACCCACAAGGTGGCCCAGGTATACAACCTGACTCTGCCCTATCTGGCACTTAGTGGCCTTGATAGTGAGGCCTGCTTTCTGCAGAGCCTCCAAAACATTTCTGAGGTGGACCAGGTGATCCTGCCAGGAGGAACTAAAGACAGCAATATCATCTAGATAAGCTGAGCAATAAGTTTCCATCCCTGCCAGAACTTTGTTCACCAACCTCTGAAAAGTGGCAGGTGCATTTTTCAATCCAAAGGGCATCACCACAAAGTGGTAGTGCCCACCAGGGGTCGAAAATGCTGTTTTGGCTTTTGCATCATCAGCTAACCTGATCTGCCAGTAGCCAGCTGTTAGGTCAAATGTACTCAGATACTTGGCTGAGGCCAAAGTATCAATCAGCTCATCTGCCCTGGGTATGGGATAGGCATCAGTCCTGGCGACTGCATTGAGGCCTCTGTAGTCTACACAAAACCTCATTTCTTTCTTACCACCCTGGGTATGAGGCTTGGGTACTAGGACTACTGGGCTAGCCCAAGGGCTATCTGAAGGCTCAATCACACCTAACTCCAACATTTTCTGGACTTCAGTCCTGATACAGTCCCTGACACGGTCAGGTTGCCTGTAGATTTTACTCTTGACAGGCAGACTGTCCCCAGTGTCCACCTCATGGGTGCACCAGGTAGTCTGACTAGGGGTCAGGCTAAACATATGTCTGTACTGCTGCAGAACTTGTCTGCACTCAGTTTGCTGATGGTCAGTGAGGCTGCTTGCCAAAGCAACACCATCTACTGACCCATCATCAGGGTTCTGTGAGAGCAGGTCAGGGAGAGGGTCACTCTCCTCCTCCTGTTCCTCATCAGTTGCCATGAGCAAGCCCATGTCAGCCCTGTCAACATATGGCTTTAATCTGTTGACATGGAGCACCCTCAGGGGGCTCCTGGGAGTTCCAAGATTCACCAGATAGGTGACTTCTCCCTTTTGCTCAACTATTGTATGGGGGCCACTCCATTTGTCCTGGAGGGCTGCTGGGGCCACAGGCTCCAACACCCACACTTTCTGTCCTGGCTGGTACACAGTCAGCACAGCCTTTGGTCATGCCAAGCTTTTTGTAATTCTTGGCTGGCCTCCAGGTTTTTGGTTGCCTTTTTCATGTATTCGGCCATCCTGGAGCGGAGACCAAGTACATAGTCCATCACATCTTGTTTGGGGGTTTGAGAGGTAACTCCCAGCCCTCTTTTACCAAACATAATGGACCTCTTACAGGATGCCCAAACAGAAGCTCAAATGGGCTGTAACCAACCCCCTTCTGTGGAACCTCTCTGTATGCAAACAACAGGCAGGGAAGAAGAAGGTCCCATTTCCGCCTAAGCTTCTCTGGGAGTCCTTTAATCATTCCCTTCAGGGTTTTGTTGAAACGTTCAACCAACCCATTGCATTGTGGGTGATAGGGGGTGGTGAATTTATAAGTTACACCACACTCCTTCCACATTGCTTTCAAATATCCTGACATGAAGTTGGTACCTCTGTCAGAGATGACCTCCTTTGGGAAACCCACTCTGGAGAAAACTCCAATGAGGGCTCTTGCCACCACAGGGGCTGTGGTGGTCCTCAGAGGAATTGCCTCTGGGTACCTGGTGGCATGATCCACTACCACCAGGATAAATCTGTGCCCAGATGCAGTTTGAGGGTCAAGGGGACCAACAATGTCAATCCCTACCCTTTCAAAGGGTACCCCCACCACAGGTAGTGGTATCAGGGGGCCTTTGTGGTGCCACCTGCCTTGCCACTGGCTTGGCATGTGACACAGGAGCGACAAAACTCCTTTGTGTCCTCTGACATATGTGGCCAATGAAAATGTGGAACAAGCCTGTCCCAGGTCTTGTTTTGGCCCAAGTGACCTGCTAAAGGGATATCATGTGCTAGGGTCAAGAGGAACCCCTAAACTTCTGAGGTATTACCAACCTCCTGGTGGCTCCAGGGGCTGGATCTCTACCCTCAGAATATAGGAGTCCCTCATCCCAATAAACTTTATGGGACCCACTAGCACTCCCAGCAGCCTCAGCAGCAGCCTGCTGTCTGAGGGGTTCAAGAGAGGGGCAGCACTGTTGCTCCTTACTCAGATCTTCCCTAGAAGGGCCCCCTGCCCCCAAGAACTCAACCTGATCAGGCTCAAGTTCCTCTGGGGCAGTTCCTTCTTCAGGATCTGCTCCTCCTCCCTTAAGAGGGGAATCAGTGATCTGAGACAGAGGGGAAGGCACTGCCTTAACCCTACTGCTCCTCTTCTTGGGAAGTATATGGTCCATTGTTTCAGGATCCAGAGCTGGTTCAGTGTCATGCATTTTGGCCTGTGACCTGGTCACAGCAAATACCTTTGCAGGAATGCCCAACATCTCAGCATGAGTCCATAACTCTACTTCAGACCAGGCTGAAGTTTCTATATCATTGCCCAATAGACATTCTACAGGGAGGTCTGCACTGACTACAACCTTCTTGAGGCCAGTTACCCCTCCCCAGGAGAAATTCACAACTGCCAGACTATGGTTGGTCCTGACATTGCTTGCATTGGTCACCTGGTACATTTCGCCCAGGATGATCTGTCCAGGGTCCACAAGATCCTCTGCCACCATGGTGACACTAGCACCTGTGTCCCTAAATGCCAAAGCCTGTTTGCCATTTATTACAGGCTGCTGTTTGTATTTGCCCAGATTACTGGGGCTTACCAGGAAGGACATGTCAATGTCTCCATCACAAATCAGCATTGCCTGAGTGGGTACTCTGACTAGGCCAGAGTCCACTTCAGAACCCAGGGTCAACCCTACTACACCCTTATTCTGAGTACCACCTCCACCAGTAGCTGAACTAGGGGGAACAGTTGCCTTAGGGGCAGGAGTGGTGGTGGTTTGGTCTTTGGACTTGTTACAATCAGAAGTCCAGTGCCCTTTCTGTTTACAGAATTTGCACCAGGGCTTCTTTTGGCCTTTTCCCTTGTTGGATTGTGACTCCCCACCAGATGCAGATTTTTGGGGCCCTTGTGAAGACTTCTGGTCTTTTGACTTATCCCCACTTTTCTCAGAGCCCTTAGAATCCTGCTTCTTTGTGTCACCCCCTTGGTTCTGGGTTTTCTGCCTCACCCTGGTTCTGACCCACTTGTCTGCCTTCTTTCCCAATTCTTGGGGAGAGGTCAGATCTGAGTCCACCAGGTATTGATGCAACAACTGGTTCTGGCAATTATTAAGGATCTGTTCTCTCATCATTAGATTATACAATCCCTTGAAATCAGTAACCCTACTGCCAACCAGCCAACCCTCCAGAGCCTTGGTTGCACAATCTACAAAGTCAGTCCAGTCCTGAGTCTGTGCCTTCTGGGTGTCTCTGAACTTCAACCTGTACTGCTCAGTGGTTAAGCCAAACCCATCTATCAGTGCACTCTTCAGGACTTCATAGTCATCAGCATCCTCTTCTCTAACAGTGAGGAGCTTGTCTCTACCTTTATCTGAAAAGGAGAGCCACAAGATTGCTGCCCACTGCTTTTGGGGGACCTGTTGTACTCTACAGGCCCTTTCCATAGCAGTTACCCACTTATGGATATCATCCCCACTCTGGTAGGGAGGAACAACCTTGCTCAGGTTCCTATGGTCTGGAATATATTCTCTGCCTCTAGGGACACTGTTGCTGCCACCAGGGGGTTCTAACCCCTCTTTTCTAGAAGCTCTCTGGAGCTCCAGGGCTTCCTTATCTAATGCCAACTGCTTGGTTTTGAGGGCAAACCTTGCTTCCTCATACTGCAGCAGTTTGTACATTCTGTCAGAGGAGGTCTCTCTTCTTGAGAAGTAGGAGTTCCTCTGGTAGACAGATTCTCTGCCAGAGTGATAGGAGTGTTCAGATTCCCTAGAAAGGGACCTGGGCCTCTCCTCCACTATGTCAGTTCTCTTAGGGAGAATTCCTCTGTCCTGTTCAGACCCCTTGGGACCTGGCCCTACAATCACAGAGTCTTGGTCATCCAGATGTTCATCATCTGACCCAGACACTGTAATTGACCCACTCACTGATTCAGACCCATTAGCTCCTAGAGCTAATCTAAGATCATCTGCTGTCAGCAGATCTATCAGGTGTAGTGTGGAGGGACTCTGTCCTAGCTTCAGGTGCCTTGCAGCACACATGGCTCTCAAGTTCAGAGAAAGCCATGTCCTTATACTGAGGCTGAGTGGATCCACTGGGTCCACCCTTTAAGGACATTCTAGTGTTGTGCAGTGTTGTACTACCTACACTAGTTTGTGGCCTACTGATACTAGCTTGAGCTGTAGAAAGGGTGTGCTATCCCTTGGCACACAGCTCTAAGTTCAGTAGAACTTATTGATACTAAGCTTGACTTTATATGTACCTTGAGTACCTATAGTGGTTTTCAGTTAGTAATTCAAATAGAGATTTTCTGGTAAAACAATAGCAAGCTGGAATCCCACACGCTGCCACCAATGTGAGAAGTTGGCCTGGTATATGCTGTTCACTAGTTAAAGTGGACACCTTGCACCAGTACAATTCGACTCTTATGGTAGGTAGGTTTAAGACAACCTTTATAGAAAGCTATCCTAGTGGTAGCTGTGGAGAGCAGCCTTCAGGCTAAGTCTTGGAGGAATGTAAAGCAGCTTGTTTTACCACACAATCTCTTGAATCACCAAATGAAAAGACACCACACAGGTATATATATCAAATATATATGTATTTATTACTAAACAACTCTCTACTAATCTCTTGTGAGATTAGAAGACCGGAACATATGCATAAATCAACGTTTCACAATAAATTAAGCACAAATATGGCTGGGGCCCTAGGGGCGTACCAGACCATATACTAAAAAAGACACTTAAGAACAACGACTTGCAAGGAGACAAGGCCCAGGGCCTTCAGAAGTGCTGGGGCCTCACGAACCCACCCAAGGCAGGTAAGTAAAGGACCCACGGGGGACGCGTGCAGTGAGTGAACACAGGCGCGGATCGCCGTAGACTTCAATGGGGCAAGTCGCGGTTGGAAATTAAGAGTTTAAGGGCACTTCGGGAGTAGCTACAAGCAAGTCACTTACAGGGTAAGTAGTTCTAGGGCCAACACCCACAGGAGCACCGTAGTGCTGGAGTTACCTCACCCAGGGAAGCCGGGTGCATAGGTGTCCTTTGGTGTCGGGTCGCGGCGTCGTTTTCAATGGGAGCCAATGAAGACTTGCTGCTTGTGAAGACAGAAGAAGTGTCCGGTGGAATCCAAGCCTGGATTCGGAAGAAGGAAGACCTGAAAGCAGAGGGGACAGTGTTCAAAGTCACTTGGCAGTGACCCGGGGCAAGGAAGATGAATGCCCACCGTCGTCGACAGATTCAGGTCGTTCACAGGTGTCTTAACTCTTCGGCCACGAGGTCCAGGAGGCGTCAAGGACAACCAGGAGCTGGATTCAGTGTATCCCATGAAGTCTTCAGCTGACTGCAGTGTTGGCGACCCGATTGGAGCCAACAAGCCTTGGTAGCAGCAAGTCTTGTGGAAAGCGTAAAAAGTCAATGGTGCAAACCAGCAAGGTCTGGGGAACTCACCCAGCAAGGGTAAATCAGGGCAGGCCTGGATCAATCAGAGGAGCCCTTTGGTTCTGTAGAAAAGTCTTCAGGGGACCCACAAGCTGGCTGGCAAGGGATCGCAAAGACGCCTCAGGAGGATTCCTTCAACAGGGGCCCACGGTCACTCGGGACGGGGTAGGCCTCTGATCTTCAGAGGAATTCCTGCTAGAGGCTGGGACCACACTTGGTCCAAAGCACAGGTTCATAGAATGTCGTGAAGGGGTTGCACTCGACAATAGTGTACGGTACCCAGGGACTGCGGTTCCTCGTCACTCGTGGGGTCCACTGGCCTCAGCTTCACTAGGGACTCACAATGGCCTTGGAGAAGTCAGGAAATCCTCGTCTTGGGCTGCAGGGACCTCGGGCTCCGGCTGGAGTGGCATAGTTTGCAACCATCATTTCAGTTTTTGGTGCCTGCCAAGCAGGGGAGTCACTCCTTGACTCCAAGGGAGATTCTTCAGTCTTCCAGAGGTAGTGGAACGTCGAAGGTCCAGGATTCTTCTTCAGAGCATCGTCCAGGGGTATCTAGTTTGCAAGTTCAAGGGTTCCCTACCTTACACTAAAAAGGAAGGGAGGGACTAGCTCTAAGACCCCACCTATGGCAGGGTCAGGGGAGTGGGTGGCTACACCCACTTCCCTTTGTCCAGTTTCGTGCCAGAGCAGGGGCAGGTAGCCCCTGAGCTGGTTTGAACTGGTGTATGCACAGAGGAGCCTTCTGCTCCCCCAGTGCAGGACTTCAAAGCACTCTAGGAGTGCACCCACCCAGCCCCAATACACTAAACCCTGTCTGTGAGGTGGTCACACCTTCCTGGGACAGGATACCTATTGTTGGGCTTCCTCCACTGTGAGTTTCGGTCATCAGCAGGAGGGCAGCCCCGTGTCTGTGACTGGTGGCATCCATTTTGTGATGCAAGGGCTCTTCAGGATTCTACCGCGTTTCCACAGTAGGTACATGTCTATCCCTCTATAAGGGTGGAATGCTACCCCCGCCACCAGAACTGGCGGGGGGGTAGTATTCCAAGATGTTTGACACCAAACACGACATGTTTCTGTGCAGCCATCCCAAAGTTAGCATTTAACGCGGGGTTATAATGTGCCTAAGAGTATATGGTCAGGCTGCACTACAAACAGCATCAGAGAAGGGTCTCCGAATGCTGCAGAGGGGTTCTGCTCATGCAGGGGCACCCTCTCACATAGGAACCAAGCACTCTGCCTTCAGGATTGATAAGGCCTGCCATAGGAGTGACTTATAGGTTTATATGTGTGTATCTATGTAGTGATATAGGTAGCCTATATCACAGTAAGGGGTGCATGCACCACCTTACCCAGGCTGCAGTAGCAGACCTGTGGTGTCAGATTTAGTCTGCTTCCCAGGGGTGGCATAATACATGCTTCAGCCCCTGGTAGGCCTGTGAAGTACCTATGCCCTTGGCACCTAAGGTACCATATACTAGGGACTCATAAGGTACCACAGTATCCAATCACTAGTGCACCTAGAGTGCACTCCAAGTCGTTTAGAGAGAACAGAGAGGCTGGGGCCCTGATTGGCAGGGGCCCAGCAAGACTATAGCCAGAAACCAGTGTAAACATCAGAAAAAAAGTGGGGGCAACATAAGAGGCAGATCCTACTCTCCTACAATGGCGAAGATTCTTCATCAGATGAGAGTATGTATGATGTCAGTTCCAAGTATGATTACAAAAAAGAAGGTAGTTCTGACAAAATTTCTGGTGATGGTGATAATAAACCGCTTTGTTGGATTTCATTTAATGGTATATCATTAGAGGTAGCAGCCAATTCTGGATCACCATACACGATTATTGCGGCAAGTGTTTGGCAGAAGCATTTTGTTGCAGTAATTGGAGCCCATTAGGAGCCATCAGATGTTATCCCTGAAAGCTCTACAGAAGAAAAGATTGATATGGTGGGGTTGAGGCAATTAGTATTCAGATTCAAGAATAGGCATGCACTATGCAAATAATACATTGTCATGGAGGGACCATGCGTGCGAGGGTGGGAGGATCAAAGGTAGATAAACGTAATTTTAGATCCAAATAGTCCAGAACAAGTACTTGTTGCTTGTGAGGGAGAAGACACCAGAAAGTGGGTTTTGGATGAATTCCCATCAGTTTTTAGTGGGTAAATGGGTAAATTGCAGGGGTTCGCCCATCAAATTAGAGTAAGAGACAATGCTAATCCTAAAATCCACAAAAACCGCTATATTCCATTCATTGTCAGGGATGAGGTAAAATTGGAATGGGATAAATTTAAGGAGGCTGGCATTATTAAGCCAGTGGAGGCATCTGAATGGGTTTCTCCATTGGTAGTGGCCATGCGTGCAAACAGCAAAGTGCAATTGTGTGTTGATTTGAGGGGGCTTAATAACAACATAATTGTGGATCAATTCCCCTTGATGCAGATCAATGAAATGTTGTTGTTAACCAGAAATGTGAAATGGTTTTCAACATTAGATCTATCCGCCGCATATCACCAAGTAGACATGGATCCTAGAAGTAGACGTCTTACTGCCTTTTGTACACCGTTTGGCTGCTAACAATTTCAACGCATGCCATTTGGTATAGCATCAGTTTTCCGAAGACTCACAACACAACTGTTTCAGGGCATTCAGGAGGGAATGTTTTTCTGGGACGACATCTTGATCATGGGGAAGACCAGGAAGCACCATGACGAAATATTAACAAAGGTGTTGAATATTCTCAGAAAAAAAGGTTTAACTGCTGAAATTAACAAATGTAAGTTTGCTGAAAGAATAGTCACGTAACTTAGACATGAGATTAATGACAAAGGAGTTAAACCCAAGGAGAAACTAGTGGAGGCTATTAATAAGGCTTCCATCACCTAAAAACAAAGATGAACTCCATTTGTTTTTAGGCTTGGCAAAGTTTTATTCAAAATTTGTTGAAAAGCTCTCCAAAAAGATTCATGAAGCGTATGCTGTTGAAGAACAAAAGCAAATTTGAGTGGTCAGATCCTTGTGAAAGGGCCTTTTTAGAGATTAAACAGGCAGTTAGTAAAGCTCCCACTCTACAAGGTTTTGACCCCACAGCTGAAACTCTTGTCACCATGGATGCCAGTGAGAAAGGTTTGGTGAGTGAGCTCACTCAAAAGGATGAACAAGGAAGTGAAGTTGTGATAGCTTTTGCGTCCCGATCACTTGCCCCTTCAGAGGAGAAATAGCCTGTAGTAGAAAGAGAAACCTCGGCATGTATTTGGGCACTAGAGCATTTTCGCAAGTTCCTGTAGGAACAAAATGTATTTTACGATCAGATCATAAGCCTTTGACAAAGCTTTTAACTACTGAAGGTTTATCTAGAACCTCTGCAAGAATTGTGAGATTATGGATGCGCTTACAGGATTTTCTTTATGAAGTCCATTACATGCCTGGAAAGAAAAATGTAAGCAGATTTTCTGAGCAGGTTGTCGTTACCTCTCAGGGAGGATGATGTTAGTCCCTGGAATGATGATGTGTGTGTTGTGGGAATCTTTATGATTAATGAAGTCAAAAACATACTAATGGAGGAGTGGATAAAGGCGTATGATAAGGACGATATTTTGAAAACTGTTAAAGAAAAAGTTGTGAATGTTTGGAGAAATTGTGCGAAGGCGGAGCTACTAGGTGAGATGAAGGGGTACTGGGATGTCAGAGATGAGTTAGGAGTAGAAGACATGTTTGTGGTGAGAGGCGATAAGGTGATACCGCCTTGTAACATGTGAAGTAAAATTGTATCGCTTTGTCAAGAGCGGCATGCTGGAATAGCACAACCAAATGTAATCTTAAAGCATTATATTGGTGGCCCAAAATAGACACTGAAACTGAGAGGTTTGTGAGGTCATGCATAGATTGTGAAAGGGCTGACAAATCCCAGAAAACGTTGAATCCACATTTGAGTTCTCTAGGGTGTCCTAATCTACCATGGGAAAATGTGTCAATGGAGATCATGAGACCTGTTGTATGGAGTGATGGGTTTTATAGGTATATTTTAGTGTTGATGGATTTGTTTTCGAAAGTGGTTGAAGGTGGATGTGGTTGAAAAGGTGGACACTAAAACAGTGATCAAGAGTTTGGACAATATATTTTTGAGAGAGGGTTTTCCATCATCCTTATTAACAGGCAATGGAGTTTAATTCAAATCTGAGGAAATGAGAAATTTTATTGAGTTTGCTGGTATTGCGCATAAATTCACAGCAGTTTATCATCCATGGGGAAATGGTGTTGTGGAGAGAGCAAATAGATTGATTAGGGGCATTTTGCAGCTGGCCAACCAAGGAAAGAAGGATTGGGAAATGGAATTAAGAAAGATGTTCTGGACAAATAGGGTGACTTCCCATGATTCTGAAGGGAGGAGGCCATTTGGACTAATGAGAGAACGAGTACCGCATTCCAAAGTTAATCCTGGTTGGATGAAAAGAGGGAAGAAGGTAATTTGGCATGCGTAAGAAGGGAAAAAGTGCAATTTAGCGTCCCAGAAAAAGAATAAGTCTTATTTTGATGCCAAACATGGAGTACATGAAGTGAAATTGGTGGTAGGACAATGGGCACGAGTGAAATCTATTAAGAAAGTTGCTACGGGAAAAAGCAAGTTTAGCAATCCTAAGCAAATTGTAAAGGTGATGAATAATACTGTGGAATTAGGTAGTGGCAGTATTTGTCATAGGAGTCGCTTGGCAATAGTCAGACGGAATGATGATAGTATGGAAGAACACAGATACATTGGTAATGACTGGTGTGACAAATACTGATGGCTGAATGCTGATTCAGCAAGTGCACTTGAGGAAGTTGTGAGTGGAGAAGCCCAAGGTGATAATGACATTCTTATGAGATTCTTGCGAGATAGAAATGATGGAACCCTTTTGGCCCCTGATGGACTCCGTAGAACTGTGACATAAGTGTTAGAGTGGAATGAAATGAAGGCTGGTTTCGAATGTTGAGTTTGCCATTACGTGCAGATGAATAAAGATGTGTTATACAAAAAAAAAAAAAAGACATTCTTATGAGAGGGGAGAAGAGTCGGAGTGGAAATAAGAATATGAGTTCTGATGGTAATCAGAGTTGTCAAGGGAATGAGAATGTGAGTTCCGATGGTAATTAGAGTTCTCATACTGAGGACATGAAAACGAGTACTTTTGGTAGAAGTATAAAGAAAGCTGGGAATCTAGAAGATTATGGGCCTGATTTAGATCTTGGCGGACGGGTTACTCCATCACAAAGGTGACAGATATCCCCTTTGCCGAAATCTAAATCCCATAGGATATAACAAGATTGATATTTCGGTGAACTGGATATGCGTCACCGTTGTGACGGAGGAACCAGTCTGCCAAGATTTCAGTCAGGCCCTATGCATCTAGTATGGAGTATAACATGTTATCCTTAAGTTCAGAATGTCATAATAGGAAATTGTACATATGATTTATAGATTAGCATAGAAAGGTATATATTTGTCATTTTTTTAGCTATTGTATTTTGTTTTTTGTTTAATTTTATTAAAGGGGAGTGATGTGTATTAAAGGGTAGAATTAAGATAATGAAGTTGTGGCATGCAGAATGTATTTGTGTCAATCAGAATTTAGAGTTAGAATTGTTAGCATGTTCGAGATACTTAAGTAGATGTGTGGAATGCTGGGACAGAGGGAGCTGTGAAGTACTTGTGTTTACTAGTTCACCTGTGTCCAGCGAGGTTGTTTAATAAAGAAGAATTTACACAGTTTACTTCAGTCCATGGTTACTACAGTCACTATTCTCAGAAGAGATACACAAGATCAGAACTCACATTGAAGACATGAGACAGGCCTGCCCCCTGCCTCCACTCCCCCACTCAAACCACTCGCTAATGGATAGCCGTCAGTCCTCTATCGCATACTGATTTCATCAACATACTCAATGCCCTGAAAGACAACACTTATGAAGACAACATTCTACTCTCATTTCTGAAAAACCCACTCCACGGAGATGTCCATACACCACCTCTCATCATCAATCAGTCAATCAATCAGCATTTGTATAGCGCAGCACTGTCACCCCAAGGGGTATATGGGCGCTGTGGGTGTCATGTGTCTGTCGAAAAGCCAGGTCAGCACCTCCTTCAAACAAATAACATTTACATGCGACCCTGAAATAGAGCAGATTCTCTTGTTATTGAACTTAGATGATCCCACCAACTACCAACTCATTTTCCGCCTGACATTTATTGACAAAAATACTGAAAAATAAGTTGTCATTCCAGTGTTGATTGGGGGGGTGGGGAATGCCTTGGATTGGTTCATGACCCATACCTGTATTACTTTATACCAACAACGCTGCCCTTATATCTAGGACAGCTCTGGGTTTACAGTGTTTACTCAAATCTTTTGCATGTTTTGTGGACAGTCTAGACTTGAGTACCAATTTGAACAAATCCCATGTAATGGTGGTTGGTCATAGGTCTACTAAAACTAGAGCCTTTGTGCAAAAGGCAATTCCATCGGCTGAGTAGCAACTTTTCCTTACCTAGGTGTGATATTTGATTTTGCCATAACCTGGTGTCCTTTGGTAGCCTCTAAAAAACGTATCTTTGCAAAGAGCGTAGCACCCGTTTTTGATTTTTCTACTAAATTGGGTTGTAAACTTATTGAGGCTATGTTGAATATCTACTAGGCTAAATGAGTCCCTATCACTGCTTATAGCAGTGAGATTTGGGGTTATACCAACTCCCCCAAGTTATCTGCAGTTGAGAACAAGTTTTTAAGAAGACTTCTATCCCTCCCTCAAGGGTCCTCTTTGTTTAGCATATATGAGAAACGGGGGCAGGGGTATTTCTCAGATGTCTTGCAACTGTGCTCTTTGATCTTATGGCTTTCTGTATGGCAGAGACCTGAAACAAGGCTTAATCGTTTCATCTTAAGGGACTGTATGTCACTTGATTATAACTGCAGAATCCCTTGGTTAAATTATGTCAAACTATGTTTCAACAAGATGGGGCGCCCTGTGATCTTTGATGGCTCAGAGGTCATTGTCAGGGGTGATGTCATTTGGATAAAAAAGGCTTTCAAGGCTTGGAAAGCTAACGAGAAAGAATCATGTGATTTGAACAAGTAGCCAGTAAGAATCTATGCTTTGCTAAAATCCTCTTTGTCTATAGAACCATTTTTAGGTCTCGCATAGGCAGCGCAGCTGCCTCTACGAGGCATCAAGTAATCTGTATGTGTTGGGTGAAACTCCGCCTATTGCTGGTAGTTTCTCCTGCCTCTTGCCATTCGTTAACTCTGTCATTTATTTTGTTAGGGGGCTTATCGTTGGCTTGCGACCCAATGCGGCACTTCCGGTTTGCTTCCGTTTTGCAGGAAGCAGCACCGACCAATTACAGTTTCGTTCCGCTGCTCGGCGTTATCCATTCAAGTAGGGACTACTTCCTTGTTTCTGAAAGCAGACACTATTAAGTGTTTGTGCACATGAGCACGTATTTTAGCATACACTGAGCATTAAATTGGAGTTTTATTCTTTTACATCGACTGGCGCTTTTCATTTTAGCATGGCACCGCTTTCACTTTCCTTTGTGTTTGGTACTGTTAATTGACTTTCTTTTGCGTGCTGTTTATCGCCAGCACCTTTCCTTTTATTTTAGCGCAGCACCGCTTCAATTTAAGGAGTGGCTGACCACCTCACTTGTACACACAGCAGGTATGTTAGGCACATGGGCACGTATTTTAGCATACACTGAGCATTAAATTGGAGTTTTATTCTTTAGCATCGACTCGCTCGTTTCATTTTAGCATGGCTTTCACTTTCCTTTGTGTTTGCGTACAGAAAACATTAGAATTGTGTGTGTTGTGAAAGCTTTTGGAGATCTTTGTATTTCCAAACTGTGCTACAAACAAGGCGCTCCAAATTCTGTGCTGGGTCACCCCCGCTGACCACACAGAAAGTTCAGGTAGCGTGGTTCTGCTCTTTGCCGATGAGCACAGCTAGCAGGGTTTGGCTAAGGTTACGGAGTGGAGCAAGCAGTCGCATCTCATCACAGCCCCGACATCTATGCTTTCCGTCGCTCGTGTTTTTAGTATACATTGGTGCAGTTTTGTTTCTAATCACACTCCATTGCTGCCTACTTTTTTACACTGAACCTCCTTTCAAAGGCTGAACTGCACTTTTGCTTTCAAGTATTAAATCAGCCATGTTAAGCATAGTCCAATAAAATAAAGGGGAGGGTCGGTGTACTTTTTTTAATATATATGTTTTTGTATTGTGCGATCACGGCGTCTTCTAGGCGCTAAAAGGGAGCCTAAGCGCACCCCACTGCACGGTCTCATAGGCGAGACCGATGGCATTGCAAATGCTTTTTCCTCTTCTCTTCTTTCATCTCTTTCCTGTTTCTCCTCCCTCCGCCCTCCTGCTCCTGTTTCTTCCGCACCCGGGCTACAATTACTGCAGCAGGGAGGATTGGTGGGGATAGCTGCCTCTTTGCTGTTGTCTGCCACGGATTTTTGTGGCTCAGAGATACTGAATTATTTCCCTTTCAGGCAGGAGGATAGCTTTTATCTCAGCAAATGCGCTCCATATAGCGGGCATTGCGTGCCTACTGAAATCTCATTGGAAAATCGCAATTTGCGAAATCGCGAAAAACAGTGGGCCACAGAAATTACAGTCATTGATGCCAGTGACAACGCCTAAAGCATCAGCATGAAGATGTCCAATATAGTGACGCCTGAAATCAAGAATTTCGAGAGTGTTAGAGATGACAGAAGAGCATTGATTGATTCAGGCTTCCTGGCAAGATGAAAGACATCCCAAAAACACAGCGATCTCAGTTGCTAAGGAATAAAACTTCAGCACTGGGAGCAGAGGATTAGCATTTAAAAAGCTTTCACAAGAATAAGTGGAAAACAGACTAATGAAAAGCGATTTCTGTTCGTTGCCATCCTCTTCCAGTGCATGAAGGGTCATGCACAAGTGAATCAAAGGCAAGGACTTTATTTTGGTCTCGATGGCACAATCTCCATCTAGTCACTGTCAATCAGGCCAGAGTTCTTCCTTGGTTGTCTTCTTTGGAAAGTTGAGGGCAGGCATTCGTCGTTCGGCCAGGAGCAGTCCCACACTGGCCCTTTATAGAGATAAAAACATATAAAGCATAGACCGTTAACTATGGAAGTAAAACTCAGTATTAGATCCTCAGCAGGAGCACCAGCGCCGAGTGCTCTAGAGTGTCATGCGCAGAAGAGGCGAAGGTAGTGTACATGTAGTATTCCTAATTACCAATGGGTTACACCCTTTGTGGAATTTGGGGGTCTAAGTGGATAAACAATTAGCTAAAGCTCGCCTTAATCCGCCGTCAGACTTTAGGATTAGTGTAGTGAACATAGTGCCACGCTCTTCCCGGAAGTTGTGTCATACGCAAAATCTTCGGGGTAGCCCGTGGGTGTGGTGAAGGTTAGCAGGCAGTGGCAGGTGGTGACCCTCAACAGTGGAGGGCATGGACTCCTTCGAGAATGGAGAGACAAACCCAGTGACAGGCACTGTAATACATCACAATGCCTTTAGGCTCAAATGCCAAAGTTCTCAATCATAGCTCCTTAATAGTTATGTTTATAAGGGGCCCTGACTGAGAGCTCTGGAGTTGAGGCTGAAGGCAATTCGAGTTGCTCACAGTGCCTGTCAGTGGGCCAAAAAGATAATAAATTAAACAAGCATTTGCAATGCAATAGGTCTCGCATTCACGCGAGTTTGAGCTATTAGCATTGTAAATGACAAAGCCTTTTATTTATATTTTGGATTTAAAAACGTAAATAAAAGCCATTGCCATTTCAATACTAATTGCTTAAACTCTCGCAAATGCGAGACCTATTGCAATGCAAATGCTTGTTATTGCTTGGCACACCTAAGCAAAAAGAACAGATGATGGGCGAAATGCTGAACAAATCAAACATTCACCCCCAGCCACAGATCTGGGTTTAATCCATCGTCTTTTTGCTTACCACACCACCTCAGTTTGCACTCAGCCATATGCAAATCAGTCTTTATCCTGCTCTCCATGGGAACGGTCCACCCGAACTGCCATGCCAGGTCCACCCTGGACCTCATGGGACTGGTTTTGGGGTATCACCCCTTATCCGTCAGGATAGCTTGAATTCAATGGCACAGTGAGCACGGGACACACGTCTGGGCATATCCTTCCCACTTAGGGTTACAAAAGCAAAAAGAACAGATGATGGACGAAATGCTGAACAAATCGAACATTCACCCCCAGCCACAGATCTAGGTTTAATCCACCGTTTTTTTGCTGACCACACCACCACAGTTTGGATCAAGCCATATGCAAATCAGCCATGAACCTGCTCACAGTGGAAACAGTCCAGCCCGAAATGCCAAGCCAGGTCCTCCCTGTACCAAAAACAAGCATCATTGGACCGGTTCCAGA
Organism: Calotriton arnoldi; assembly: GCA_963921515.1. Taxonomy (NCBI): domain Eukaryota; kingdom Metazoa; phylum Chordata; class Amphibia; order Caudata; family Salamandridae; genus Calotriton; species Calotriton arnoldi. The sequence goes on from CAWUFW010005201.1 coordinate 103,630, forward strand.
GTACCACCTCTCATCAGCCAGGCTAACTTGAATCCAGTCACACAGTGAGCACGAGACCCATGCCTGGGCATACCCTTCCCACTTAGGACAGCAAAAGCAAAAAGAACAGATGGTGGACGGAATGCTGAGTAAATCAAACCTTCACTCCTAGTCACAGACCTGAGTTTAATCCATTGTTTTATTGCTCACCACGCCACCCCAGTTTGGACCCAGCCATATGCAAATCAGTCTTGACCCTGCTCCCCATGGGAACAGTCCAGCCCAAACTGCCAGGCCAGGTCCTCCCTGGACCGGAAATAAGCATCCTGGGACCGGATTTGGGGTATCACCTCTCTTTAGCCAAGCTAGCTTGAATCCAGTGGCACAGTGAGCATAGGATCCACGTCTGGGCATAGCCTTCCCACTTAGGGTGACACAAGCAAAAAGCACAGATGATGGACGGAATGCTGAACAAATCAAACATTCACCCCCAGTCACAGATTTGGGTTGAATCCATTGCTAAGTGGGAAGGGTATGCCCAGACGTGGGTACCGCGCTCACAATGCCACCGTAGTCAAGCTACCATGGCTGATGAGGGTTGATACCCCGAAACCTGTCCTAGGATGCTTGTTTCCGGTCCGGAAGGACCTGGCTTGGCAGTTCAGGCTGGAATGTTCCCATGTGGAGCAGGGTCAAGACTGATTTGTATATGGTTGGCTCCAAACTGGAATGGCGTCTGAGCAAACAGGTGATGGATTTAGGCCCAGATCTCTGTACTGGGGGTGAGTGTTTGACATTGTTCTGCATTCTGTCCTTAGTTTTTCTTTTTGCATTTGTCACCCTAAGTGGGATGGGTATGCCCAGATGTGGGTCCCGTGCTCACCATGCCACTGGAGTTAAGCTATCCTGGCTGACATGGGGTGATACCCCGAAACCGGTCTTAGTTTGCTTGTTTCCAGTCTGGGGAGGACGTGGCCTGGCAGTTCGGGCGAGACTGTTCCCATGTGGATTTGGGTCAAAACTGATTTGCATATGTCTGGGTCCAAACTGGAATGGTGTTGTGAGAAAAAAAAATATGGATTTAGGCCCCGATCTCTGTACTGGGGGTGAGTGTTTGACATTGTTCAGCATTCTGTCCATCATTTGCTCTTTTTGCATTTGTCGCCCTGAGTGGGACAGGTATACCCAGACGTGGGTCCTGTGTTCACCATGCCAAGGGAGTCAAACTATCCTGGCTGGTGAAAGGTGATACCCTGAAACCGGTCCTAGGATGCTTGTTTCTGGTCCCAGGAGAACTTGGCCTGGCAGTTCGGGGTGAACTGCTCCCATGGAGAGCAGGTTCAAGACTGATTTGCATATGGCTGGGTCCAAACTGGAAAGGCGTGGTGAGCAAAAAACAATGGATTTAGGCCCCGATCTCTGTACTGGGGGTGAGTGTTTGACATTGTTCAGCATTCTGTCCATCATTTGCTCTTTTTGCATTTGTCGCCCTGAGTGGGACAGGTATACCCAGACGTGGGTCCTGTGTTCACCATGCCAAGGGAGTCAAACTATCCTGGCTGGTGAAAGGTGATACCCTGAAACCGGTCCTAGGATGCTTGTTTCTGGTCCCAGGAGAACTTGGCCTGGCAGTTCGGGGTGAACTGCTCCCATGGAGAGCAGGTTCAAGACTGATTTGCATATGGCTGGGTCCAAACTGGAAAGGCGTGGTGAGCAAAAAACAATGGATTTAGGCCCCGATCTCTGTACTGGGGGTGAGTGTTTGACATTGTTCAGCATTCTGTCCATCATTTGCTCTTTTTGCATTTGTCGCCCTGAGTGGGACAGGTATACCCAGACGTGGGTCCTGTGTTCACCATGCCAAGGGAGTCAAACTATCCTGGCTGGTGAAAGGTGATACCCTGAAACCGGTCCTAGGATGCTTGTTTCTGGTCCCAGGAGAACTTGGCCTGGCAGTTCGGGGTGAACTGCTCCCATGGAGAGCAGGTTCAAGACTGATTTGCATATGGCTGGGTCCAAACTGGAAAGGCGTGGTGAGCAAAAAACAATGGATTTAGGCCCAGATCTCTGTACTGGGGGCTAGTGTTTGACATTCTTCAGCATTATGTCCATCATTTGTTCTTTTTGCATTTATTTCCCTAAGGGGAGGGTATGCCCAGACATGGGTTCCGTGCTCACCATGCCACCAGAGTCAAGCTACCCTCACTGATATGGGGTGATACCCCAAAGCCCGTCCTAGTATGCTTGTTTCCTGTCCGGCAAGGACCTGGCCTGGCAGTTCGGGCTGGACTGTTCCCATGGGGCGCAGTGTCAAGACTGATTTGCACATGGCTGGGTCCAAACTGGAATGGCGTGGGGAGCAAAAAAACGATGCATTTAGGCCCATATCTCTCTACTGGTGGTGAGTGTTTGACATTGTTCAGCATTCTGTCCATCATTTGTACTTTTTGACATGCCTAAGCACTATAGCTTTTTATTGACTCATTTTAGGCTGAATATGACCTATTTTTCATTGGCCTTTCCCAAAGAAAGACTGATGGATTTCAATCTTTTTCCGTGTAAATGCGATCATGTCTCAATTCAGGACACCTTGCACTTTTTGTTTTTTCCTTTTTATAAAAGTATCCCTTGTCATACAGTGTAAGGATATTGCAAGTCACTTCGGAGTTCCATGACCTTATAAAAGAACTCAGCCACTGAATTGGTTAATATAGATAACAATATCGATAATGGATAAGGGCAGTGACTAACAGCACAGGACATCTTTTGTGAGGGGTTGAAATCACTTAACAATGATGCATGTAGAATTTCATTACCACCATCATGCTTATATTTACTGATCAAATGTTATGTTATGCAACAAGGCTTGAAATTAATGGAATATGTTGCTTAATTATCAAATATGATTTAATGATGGCATGAGCTAGTCTAATTTATATCTATCATACATTCCAATAATTTCCTATCATATTTAATGGTAAGATGGCAGTGGAGTAGCAGGAACTCTCACACAGAGCTATGTGGAGGTAGATAATATTGGCTTCAGTACCCTCTTGTGATCATACCTCCCACCTCATGCTATGACACCCTAAAGGACCGATATGCCCAGCACATCAACTCTCCTCTGATGCCTCCAAGGACTCTGGTCTGACAGGAGGAAGTGCTCATGACCAACCTTCCTTTTAGGAGCCAGTCTCTAAGATGCAAAATAACAATAGAGCCTTTAAAGTTGGGCAGGGCTGGGAGCGCCCAACCAGCACATAGGATACCGGGCAGGTGAAGTTGATGGTGGGGGTGTTTTCCTCACAGGACATTCCCATTACAGGCCCCGCTCATCCTGAGAGTCGTGGTGGAGCACTTTGAGCCTTTTCAATGACACTAAAGGAGTGAGAGGAGACCAGTGAAGGGTGGGCCACCACTTTGAAGTGGATTTAGCCATACACGTTCCCTCTCTGGGGAAACCTAAGGCCTCCAGGGTGATACACGGAGGCAGCCATATCAGAATTTCCACAATCAACCTGACTCCAGATGCTGTTACATCAAAAAGACTGACACCCGCACACCAAATCTGTCAGCAAGGGACATGTTGGGAGCAAAAATGTCTGCCTGTCAGTCTTTCAGTATTGCAATTTTACCTTAGTTCTGTAACAATGGCCTAATCCTCAGTTCTAGCAGAATACACAATAATAATTTGTCAACGAGTCGTTCTAGATCGAGAAAGATGGGGGACAACAATCCACTGTACCTATAGTGGGTATTTGTTACTCTGGACACCAGGGTTGGGAGGTGAACATGGACATGACTGGAGGTGGTTCCATGGCAACTGACAAGTGGTTACTACCTATGGAAGGGGCAGACTGTATGTCTGGATGCCCTCACATTAGATCTTGCCTGCTTGCTGGCTGAGAAATTATTACCCAAACTGCATTTCTACTTGACTGGAACGCGTCCTCTGGAAACCTGTATGAAGTAAATGCAAAGTAACTTACCCGTAATGCTTTCGTACCATAACTATTTTTATGTATCGTAACGGTTCTTATGTAAAGTGTTGTGTCATCCTTTTAGTTATTATTTGCACTACATAAAACTGCATATAAATAAATAAATACAGGGATGACAGGAGTAAGAGAAATAACCAAATTAGATCTAGATAGGAGATGAATATAGGAAGGGTAAAAAGGGGGAAGTAATGCAAACAATTGTGTAAAATGATATTTTCAATACCTCAGGATATAATTTGAGATAGCTGTCCTACAATGGCATAAACATTTGTATTATACGTGTTTTAGGTTAGATGCAATTCATTTATTGAGAATACTCGATTGCCACTGATTTCAAATTGACAAGTTAGATAAATGGAGGTGCATGATCCCTGCATGTCCGTACCCGCTATGTACTTGGGTTTGGAAATTTAGAACTTCGAGGTGTGAGATGTTTTCTTTTTTTTCTACTTTACATGCACTAGAAGTGAGCATAGGCTAACATAACTGTGTTTACACTGTCCTCAATTTTAAACCACCATCGTGAATACACCATGTGATGATTACTACTATTGCAAACTGAAAGCGTTCCCAGAGATTTCAACCACACTGTTCCTAAACAAGGACACCCCAACAGTCCCTGGCTATCATTGTACAATGTATACATTTGCACGCTTGAATAAACTGGGAAAACGACTAAACTCGACATAATACTACTGTGAGAGAATCCTCAAATGTATTCTGCAGTAAAATGTTTCTTCTTGCTTATTCCTCATTGGTGGAAACTCTGAGAAACATGCATTTGTGTAGCAATGTATGAAAGTCATTGTGTAAAGTCCTACAAAAGGATATTCTTCCCACTGTATCCCGGAATCCCCTTTTCCCCACCTTTAGAAGGCGAATCTATGTTGAATTTCATGTAGAATTTTACTACGTTCTTTGTACTTAATTGATTGTATGCCTTGCTACCAAACTCTTTAATGCCATATTTCATGTATTCTGCCTATTAATCTTTTATATAAATCTACAAAAACGTTAACTTGAGTCTGTCATTCTTACTGAGAATGTTTCATGCCTGAATATTGAACTTATTTAAGGATATTAAGAGACAGGTCCTATTGAGGAGCACCAAAGTCCGAAACAGGACTACACCAATCCCGGTGATAGCGGTTGGCACGCTAGTAACATGATCATATCACACGGGGTTGTGTGCTGACAGATCGAAAAGGTACAACTACCTGACTCACTGGGAAAACATTTTTGACTAGAAATGTCCTTTACATTACACCCCAATGGAAATGGATGATTTCCATGCACTTCCTACCCCACTTAATCTGGATAATTTAGGTGTAGGTTTATAGATATTGGAAAGACGTTGCAAATGTGAAGATCCATAAGTGTGTTTGTGATCCATAAAACCCTACTGAAAGTGGCCCAGTAACAATGATGCATTAACACCACAACTGGTAGTACCTTTACATGGTGGTATTACCACACCATTATGGACCATTACAGGTTTTGGGCCATGAATGAGGAAAAACATTCCAAATGTGGTAACAACACAATTTTATCCACATATTTTACCTAATTATCAGGCCTATTTTCAGGCATAAATCAAAGCTCAAAAGACATATTCATTTGCAGTGTTCAATTTATTCAGAAAAAATTCAGCAGCAAAATTGTTTCTTAGAATCCCGATGACTGTGCTGCCGAGCAGAAAGGCTGCTCAGTCTTGATGCCCCCTCATCCTTCTTTTTTCCACCACCCTACACTTCCGGTCTCTTAGTCTCACTCTTGCAGCTGCTTTTTAATCCCGCCTTTTTTTTTAGTTGGCACTGTTTTGCTCACTTTTTCTTAATCCTTATTTTCCTGCAACCACCGGCTCGACTGAAACACAAGGTATTGCATTTTTCGACTGAAACACAAGGTATTGCATTTTTTGAGCATTCAGAATATTTAGGAGGGCTATTATTGCCACAATCTCACTCTAATTTATTTGTTTTCAAATTGGGAGCATGCGACTATGGGACCCAAGGTTGGAGGTAGCAGATTAGTAATGTGCGCTTACTTTTCCTTGCAGTATCATTTGTGTTAAGTTTGTACTCTTGAGATCTCATAATTTTGAATAGGGATAGATGCATTGAAGTGGATTAGTAAAGGTAAGATGTGAGATGTAATTGGGCGCGGTGGACATATGTGCCTGTTAGTTGGATGAATCAGACAGAAAGAGAGAAGAGTTTGGAAAGATTGTTTGGGAGTACACTGTAGAAATGTTTGGGATGAGTCATAGAGCAGAGGAAATGGCAGAGGTGGAAGGCCTTATTCTTTTTATTTCTATTTTTTCAATGAAAGGTTCATATATACGTGTATACAGACACAAAACATCTAAATATATACATATATAGTCATATATACATATGTACATGGACATATCTGCACATTCTACAGTTATATTTTGAAAGACAGAAATCCATATCTGAATATTTATATATATATATATATATATATATATATATATATATATATATATATATATATATATATTCACTGAAAAAACCACAGGTTTCAGGGACGTTATAGTTAGTTGGACATTTCACTCGTACAAAACCAGAGAAACTCGGCTGTTATAGTTAGTTGAGCTAACTATAACTCGCGCCCCCGCAATGCCCTCCTGATGACGTCACATATTACATCATTCATGACATGGTCAGTGGCATCACTGATGACATCACTGATGACATCTCAAATGATATCACTGATGACATCATCCAGTGACTGTGTGTTTCTGTAAAGTTTAAATATGTTTTATATATATAAATGCCAAGGTGTACTGAAGAATGAGTAGGTGATGAGTGTCTGAATGGATGATTTAGTAGGTGCGTGACTGACTGTATAAGTGAGTGATTAAACGTGTCTTACTGAATGCATGGGTTAGTGACTAAACTGTGTGAATGTCTGTATTAGTCTGTTAGTTGGTGTGTAAGCGGCTGCATGGGTTGGTGAGTAGCTTCATGAGTGTCTATATGGGTTATTGATTGGTTGGCTGAGTATCTGTATGGGTGCCTGAGTGTCTGTGTGGGTGGGTGGGGAGGGTTTGACTCTGTGCATAGATGTGTAAGTGGGTGATTCACTGGGTGTATGGGTTCAAGACTGCATGTGTGAAGGGCTGTATGGGTGGGTGAGTGTGTGTATGGGTGTGTTGGTGAGTGAATAGATGCCTCAGTGGTACATGTGTGAGTAACTACATATGTGAAAGGCAGTATATGTGAGTGTTGGAATATATATATGACTATATGTGAGAGTGAGTGATTGTGAGAGTGGCTGTATGGATGAGTGTGTGCTTGTATCAGTGATTGTATAAGAGAGTAAGTATGTGTTAGTATCTGTATGAATAAGTGAGGTGTGTGTGTATAACTGTATAGGTGAGTAAATGGGAGTGTGTTTGATTCTTTGCATGACTGACTAGGTGTGTGAGTAACTCTATGGATGAGTGGCAGTGTGTGAGTGTCTGTATAGGTGTATGAGTGCATATGATAGTGCTGTATTGATGAGTGACTGCATGTATGAGTGACTGTATTTGTGAATGAGTGGATGTGTGTGTAGACCTAGGAATCAGTGAGTGGGTATGTAGTAACTGGTATTGGTGTGTCTATGGTTTCGAAAATGGTAGTCTGAATTTTAGAGTGGGTGTATCAAAGGTTATATTAGGGTATGAGGAGGTGCATCAGATTATCATGTGGATGATGTCATCAGTGATGTCATTTGAGATGTCATCAGTGATGTCACTGACCATGTCATGAATGATGTAGTATGTGACGTCATCAGCAGTGCATTGCGGGGGCGCGAGTTTTAGTCAGCTCAACTAACTATAACGGACGAATTTCTCTGGTTTTGTACGAGTGAAATGTCCAACTAACTATAACGTCCCTGAAACCTGTGGTTTTTTCAGTGAATTTCTAAGGTTTTTTAAATGCTAATTTCTAACTATAACGTCCCTGAAACCTATGGTTTTTTCAGTGAATTTCAAAGGTTTTTTAAATGCTAATTTCTAACTATAACGTCCCTGAAACCTATGGTTTTTTCAATCAATTTCAAAGGTTTTTAAATGATAATTTCTAACTATAGCTTCCCTGAAACCTATGGTTTTTCAGTGAATTTCAAAGGTTTTTTAAATGCTAATTTCTAACTATAACGTCCCTGAAACCTATGGTTTTTTCAATCAATTTCAAAGGTTTTTTAAATGATAATTTCTAACTATAGCTTCCCTGAAACCTATGGTTTTTTCAGTGAATTTCAAAGGTTTTTTAAATGCTAATTTCTAACTATTCCTACAGAGGTATGACGTGCAGAAAGAGGAAGAAAAGCGCAGAAAGAAGCAAGAGAAATGCAGAAAGGGGCAACAGAAGTCCAGAAAGACGAAGAAAGGTGCAGAAAGAAGCAAGAGCTATGCAGAAAGAGCCAACAGAGGTGCAGGAAGAGGCCTTGTTGCAAAGTCATCTTGTGCCCCCAACTTTTTGCTGACTGGTACTGGTGGTAACTGACTCTGACTAACCAGGCCCGGAGCCAGTGCTATGCTGAAAGACATTTATAATACAGTAAAAACACCTACATACACTAGGGTACATTATGGGTTGGGGTACCCCTGTGATTGGCGTGACCTCCCCTGTAAGGCCCTAGTACATAATAGGGCAGGGGGGATTAAAACTAAGGTCAGAGGTGCAGAAAGAGGAAAGAGAAGTGCAGAAAGAAGCAACAGAGGTGCCGAAAGAGGCAAAAGAGGTGCAGAAAGAAGCAAGTGAAGTGCATAAAGAGGCAACAGAGGTGCAGAAAGACGCAAGAGAGGTGCAGAAACAAGCAAGAGAAGTGCAGAAAGAGGCAAGAGAATTGCTGAAAGAAGCAACAGAGGTGCAGAAAGAGGCAAAAGGGGTGCAGAAAGAGGCAAGAGAGGTGCAGAAAGAGGGAAGAAGGGTGCAGAAAGAGGCAAGAGGGGTACAGAAAGAAGCAAGTGAGGTGCAGAAAGAGGCAACAGAGGTGCAGAAAGAGGCAAGAGAGGTGCAGAAAGTAGAAGAGATGTGCAGAAAGAGGCAAGAGAAGTGCAGAAAAAGAAAGAAATGTACAAAAAGAAGCAACAGAAATGCAGAAAGAGGCAAGAGAGGCGCAGAAGGAAGCAAGAGTGGCTTGCACACCATTAGTACCAATTTAACACCCACATTTAGCAATAAGTAACAGGTGACCATTCTAGGTTTGCAAAGTGCCTTCCACCACGCTGTAACACTTGTCGCTGCATTTTTGGTAAAGTTTGAGCCGTTTGAGCTAGAAACAAGGCTTTTTTTGTTCAAATCTGCAGATTAGGGAGCAGATGATGAATTATGTGGTTAATGCAGAAAATGTATAATTGTGTGAAAGTCAGTGCAGCCAAACAGTCGCATAATTCCAGTGGCCCTGCTCATACCTCTGACTAGGTCCACAAGTGCTCCTCAATGATTCCTTCTTTTTTTGTCTCACTGAGTTCATAGTTGAGCTTCTATGGAAACAAGGAAGAGTAAACCTGAGGTTACCACTCCACAACACAGACTACAATATCACATAATTACTCTCCATAACACATAATCCCACTCTACATAATTCCTATACACTAAATACCACATACTTTCTATCCACATAATTTCACTGCACAACATACCACATAATTCCACTACACAAAACGTACATCCACTCCACTCCAGAAAACATTAGTAAAAACTTTTACATTTACAACGCCAATAACTCTAACTTTCGCAAATGCGAAACCTATTACATTGCAAACACTTCTTTAAATAGTAGTCACGTTTGCAGAGTGGTGGAGAAAGGGTGCTGGGCCTCCGACCAGCGCTCAGGAATTTCACTGCGTAGGACTTACAGGAGGTACCAGAAGGGCTTCTTGGCCCCCAAAGTCCCTCAGGAGTAAATTGGACTTCATCTCCCATCCCGTAGTCTGCCAGGAGGCGCGTTTGCAGAGTGGTGGAGAAAGGGGGGCATGGCCTCCGAAGACGTCTTAGCAATCCCATTGTGTGGGACTTACTGGAGGTAACAAGAGGGGTATTTGGCCCCCAAGGACATCCTTGGGGGCCAACTACCCCTCCTATTATGTCCAGTAAGTTCCACACACAAGGATTGGTAAGTTCTCATAGCAGGCCACACCCCCTTTGCCCACCACTCTGCAAACGCGCTCCCTGGTGCGCTTTTGGATGGGGATTGAAGTCCCCTTCGCTGCTGGGGGTCCTTTAGGGGCCAACTAGCCTACCTCTTACCTCCAGTAAGCCCCACACAGTGGGATTGCTGAGAGGTGGACACAGGCCATGCCCCCTTTGTCCACCACTCTGCAAACGCGCCTCCTGGCGCGTTCTAAGTTGGGGGATTAAATCCCCTTTCCTCCTGAGGGTCCCTGGGGGCCAACTAGCCCTCCTGTTACCTCCATTAAGCCCCATACAGCTGGATTGCTGAGAGTGGTCCGAGGCCACGCCCCCTTTTTACACCACTCTGCAAACGCACCTCCTGGCGCACTGCTGCTCGGGGGATGAAGCCTCGGACCACCTCTCAGCAATCTCACTGTGTGGGGCTTACTGGAGGTACCTGGTGGGCTAGTTGGCCCCCAGGGACCCTCAGGAATGAAGGGGACTTAATCCCCCAACTTAGAACGCACCAGGGGGCGCGTTTGCAGAGTCATGCAGGGAGGGGGAGGGGCCTATGGCGAGTTGCCGGTTTCTTTTCTATATTTTTTTTTTTTCATTTTATGGGAGGGGGCCGCATGGCCCCCCTTCCCTGGGCCACTTCTGGCCCCGGGGACCCCATCTTCCGGGGCCTAGCCAGCCTTTACTAATTTTTTAAAAAAAATTGGGAGGGGGGCCGCGTGGCCCCCCTCCTGAGGCCAATTATGGCCCCGGGGACCCCATCCCCCGGGGCCTGGCCAGCCTTGTTGTTTTTTTTGGAGGGGGACCGCGTAGCCCCCCTCCAGAGGCCAATTATGGCCCTGGGGACCCCATCCCCCGGGGCTGTGCCTCGATCTTTTTTTATTTGTATTATTATTATTTATTTTTTTTATTAGGGAGGGGGGCCCCGTGGCCCCCCTTCTCTTGGCCACTTCTGGCCATCCTTGATTTTTTATTTTAGAGGGGGGCCGCGTGGCCCCCCTCCTCAGGCCAATTATGGCCCCGGGGACCCCATCCCCCGGGGCCGGCCTTATTATTATTATTATTTCTAAATAAAAAAGGGGAGGGGGGCCGCGTGGCCCCCTCCCAGGCCACTTCTGTCCCGGGGACCCCATCTCCCAGGGTCTGGCCATACGTTGGGGACCATGGCGGGAGCCCTAATGCCCCCACGGTCCCTGCCGGCTCCCTGCCTCCTGCGGGAGCCAGCATTGCTTTTGGGCAAGGGGAGCTGCTAACATGTAGCTCCCCTTGCCCAAAAGCAATTCTGCTTTGCTTCTTGGAAGCGAGAGCAGGTTTCCTGCTCTTGCTTCCAAGAAGGAAAGCAGAGTTTGCAATGACAGGGCGGGAGCCGCACGGCTCCCGCCCTGTCATTGCAAAACGCAATGTCCTGGGGGTGGGCACCCCGGGACATTGCAGGAGCCGGTCCTGGGGGGTGACGGTCCCCAGGGCCATCGAGGGCTCCAGGAGGGGGGCCCCCCTCCCAACATTTAACATAGCCCCGGGGAGGTGGTGGTCCCCTGGGCTTCGGTGGGCCTGCGAGGCCCCCCTCATTAATGAAGGAAGCCCCGGGGAGGTGGTGGTCCCCGGGGCTTGGTGGGGCCCATGAGGCCCCCCTCATTAATAACAGAAGCTCCGGGGAGGTGGTGGTCCCCGGGGCTGGGGGGTCCCGCGAGGCCCCCCTCATTAATGAAAGAAGCCCCAGGGAGGTGGTGGTCCCCGGGGCTTGGGGGGCCCGCGAGGCCCCCCTGCCTCCATTATAATGAAGCCTCGGGGAGGTGGCGGTCCCCGGGGCAGCGTGGGGGGGTTGGGATCCCCCCACGCATTTATTTTTCAAGCCCCAGGGAGGTGGCAGTCCCCAAGGCTGTGGGGTCCCCCGTGGGCCCCCGCAAATTAATTAGGCATTGCCCCCGGGACCTTGCCCACCTGCAGGCTTAAGTACATTTTCTCGGCCGGATTCGCGCACCCAGCGCGAATTCGGCCGTTTAAAAAAAAAAATGCTTTTTTTGGGCCTGGGGGTCCTTGTGGGACCCCTTGAGCAGGCCTAGGGGGTCAGGGTGTTTCTACCCTGCCCCCTTTTCTTGTTTTTTACCTCTGTTTTCCCTTTTTCTTGTGGCTCGGTTACCGAGTCACAAGATGGCTGCCAATACATTCTGGTTTAGAGTGTTGGCAGCCAATCAGAGTGAAGCTCGTGCCCGGGAGGGTACGCGAACCCTCCTCGGTGCTCAGATATTGATTTTTAAATTTTTTTAATTTCTCAGCGACTACTGAACGGATTTACACCATTTAAAAAAAGCACGCTTTCTAGACCAAGACCTACCTTTTTGCCAAGTTTGGTGTAATTCCGTTCAGCAGTTCGGGCTGTAGCTTTGTCTAAAGTTTCCTATGGAAATTAACATGGAGAAAACGCGTTTTGGGACCCCCCCTTTTTTCTCGGCCCCCGCTTGATGAATCACCCCGAAACTTTCAAGACAGGAGCTGACCGGAGCGTCTCATTAGTTTTGAAAATTTTGCAAAGATTCGTCAACCCGCGCCAAAGATATTGTTAAATCAAAAAACGCTTTTCCTATGGATAATAGGTCCTAACTATAACTACCTACTGGCGACCGCCAGTAGGTAATATATATAAGCACTAGCACTTTAGTTTTTTTTACCATCTGTTGATAAGTATATGAATTTTAATATACATAAGAAGGAGGATGGAGAAAAATTATGAAATAACAATAAAAAGAAGAAAAAAACAAGAATAAAAACAAAAAATATGAAAAAGAAAGCACTAGCACTTTAAAGTATTGTATATTTGTAACAAAAAGCAAGAAAATAATGAAAAAATTTAGCACTTAGCACTTTAACAAGGCCAGAATAGATTACAAACTTAGTGTAATTCTAAGGACATATGGGTTGCTGAGAAACATTAAGTCTTTGAATGCAATGTATTGCAGGAATGAAACTTATCAATGTATTTATTGGGTTTGTATTGTTGAGTATAGTGACAAAGAACACTGTTTACAACTTGAACCGATATTACATGTAATGCACTTGCATATTAATTAAATGTATCAATGGACTAACTGAACATGTTCCAATATGGCTCCCATGATAACGCAATCTATGGCAGCAATGTGCAATGGGATTGTCCTTTGTCAGTTTTTATGTCACATCCAATATGTATTTATTGTTTAAGAAAATGGCAAACTGCATCGTGATCAAGGCTGCGTGTGACAGCCGAAACGCATGGATGCCATCGACTCACCAATAAAGTTGACTGAGAAAAAACCCCCCTGGAGTGCTGGATTATTGTTCCTATAATCAGGAGATTTGTAGCGCGATACATAGAGATGCGGTGGGCGTCTCAGAACCAGCACCACCGGTAATTAGGAAGCACGCCAGTGAAGCCGTCCATTGGAAAACGAAGTGTAAAGAAGACAGGCGTGCCCCCCGCTAACCTGACAACGCGACCCTTACAGAAACAGACTTGAGGACGAGGAATCTCGGGACCGGGATCGGAGGATTCCAGTCGGCGTGGCAGTACTCGAACATAACTCCGGTAAGCAGGGAGAGCGAGGATTAAGCGGGAGCCGGGCTAAGAAACCGACGAACTCTGCCATAAGCAGCAAAGAGGAGAGGGAGAGAGTCGCAGACAAGCTTGGGGGTATTTCGCCAACAAATAAATAATGAGCGATGAGGAGTGTGCAGCTAGAGAGCTAGAAGCTCTAAAACTCTTTGAGGAACCAGCAACTGCGTCTAACAAGGACAGAGGAGAAGTGCTCCCATTAAGTTCTAATGAAACTGGCAAACAACTGCAGGATTACCAAAAAATGAAAAAACGAGAAATTTCTCGCTGGTGGGAGGTGGCGTACCTGAGACAATACATCCAAGTAGGCAGAGTCCCAAGAGGACTTCGTATTATGATTACGCCTACATATGAAAATCCTAATCCTGAGCTCTTGCGCGAGTGGGCTGACAACAGTGCCAATAGTTCTATGAATATGATTAGGATGCTAACCAAATACGCTGAAATAGAAAGACAAGAAGTAGTAGTGAAAATTAAAGAACTTACTGCTATACTGGACAGAAGTAGTGACCAGACAAGAATAGTCAAATTTAAAGGAGACCTGAAAAATAGACTTGAAAAGTACGAAAAAAGGATTAAAGAGAGAAAAGCGACTAAATTCTTACGTGATCGGTTAGATTACAATAATGGGCGAATATATACATTCGCTAAGAGATTCGACCCGGAAAGGAGGCAAAAAGTTCAGAGTGGTAATGTACCACATACAGAAACATCACAGAGTGAAGCCAGTTCAGATATGGGTTCGGAAGTGGAACAAGAGGAGTCTACTAGAAGAGGTGCATCTAATACGAGGCTCAATGTTACCAATGAGCTTCGTTTTTTACAATTGGACCAAAAAACGGATCACCAAACAACAAGAGGTCGGGGGAAGGGAAGAGGACGAGGAAGAGGAAACAGAGGAGAGGAGGGGAAGGATATCGGAGAAATTCCAGGAGGGCAAACAAACAGATCAATGCGCTCCAATACAAAACAGATATCCAGGAAGTGACCCGCAACAATACAGTAATAAACCTGAGCAATGTGGAATTATCGGAAGAGGATAAATCAGTGTTGGAACTGGGCCTTTCATATTGCGGAAAAAATGAATTCAATTATGCTAACTGCAGAATGGACCTTTACAGGTTCGTCCGGAAAATGAAACTGACTAAGCTGCATAAAAATCTCCAAGGAACCTCAATGTCCCCCCAAAATGACATGTCCCCTGTTGAAAACAACAATCTAATGGTAATGGACGTGCCCACATTGGAAGAGCTGTGGGCACTACAGAATGAAAATAATGGGTCTGAATCAACCAATTCTGTGAACCTAACAGAAAATGAAGACAGCAGCTCTTTTAATCTACAATTGGAAGACACAGATCGTACTCCCTTCCGCCCAAGATCTCGTTACATCCCACAAATGCCAAGAGATAATTTAGATATCTTCTCGGAGAATGTTTTAATGGATCTTAGACGTCTGTATTACCAAATGGGAAACCATAAACGAAAGATGGATCCTAGAGAAGCTCAAATTCACAGAGTTATCAACAAAATCAAAAAAGAGGGGACCCTGGTAAAACCCTCAGATAAGGGGGGAAATGTTGTGCTCTGGGGACAAGATCTATACAAAAAGGAAGCTCTGAATCAACTGAACAACAATGAATGCTACAAACGGATTGAAAGAATGGAATATGAGAAAGTCAAAGACCAATTCTTTGAAAGACTGGAAGATTGGAAACAACAGAAATTGTTAAGTTGGGATGAATTTATGTTTATCAAACAAGACAACCCGATCATTCCAGTCTTTTGTATGACGCCAAAAGTACATAAAAACATTGAAAATCCACCAGGGAGACCGATTATTTCATCTTGTAACAGTCTATTCGAGAATGTCTCCAAATATATTGACTATTTTTTAAACCCTATTGTTAAGACCTTAACTTCATATATTAGAGATTCTGTTGTTTTTTTGAAGCACATATATGATGTACGCTGGGACAACAACATGATGCTATTGACACTTGATATAACTACACTTTATACCAGCATAAGACATGCTGATGGACTGAGGGCTACAGAGTATTTTTTTTAAACTAGACCCATGAGATTTTTAGATCATAATAAAATGCTTTTAGAAATGATGGAATGCTGCCTTACAAAAAACATTTTTCTGTTTGGAACAGAATTGTTCCAGCAGGAGCAAGGGACAGCCATGGGCACCTGCTTTGCCCCCAGTTATGCCAATTTACATCTAGGCTGGTGGGAGGAGCAGGTGCTCCGTGGCTCTGAGCTGGAACAGTGGACAGAACATGTCCTGCTATGGGTAAGGTTCATCGATGATGTTTTTGTGCTGTGGCAGAGCACAGAAGAGAATATTGATCTGTTCATCAATGACCTAAACAATAACAACCTCAATTTAAAATTTGTTGGACAGCACAGCAAGACATCTATTGATTTCCTTGATGTTAAAGTGACCGTAAAAGGGGATAGGCTGGAATCCACTATCTTCCGTAAGCCTACGGCGGGCAACACAATTTTGCATGTGGGAAGTTCCCACCCTGCACCACTCATCCGAAGCCTACCCTTTGGTGAGTTTTACAGGGCGAGGAGAACCTGCAGCAGCCTTGAAGAATATGAGAAAGTCAAATTAGATATGACTAACCGCTTCATTCAAAGAGGGTAACCCAGGGAAATCATCCAAAAGGCATCAGAAAAGGCCAGAAAACTAAAAAGAGATAAAATTGTATTTGAACCATCAAAAACTCAGATGAAAAAAGAGAAGAAAGAGGGATCTACAATGCATAGATTTATAACGACTTTTAATACTAAACATAACGAAATAAGGGCTATTTTAAAAAGACACTGGTACCTAATTAAAGGGGATCCAATATTAGGTCCAGAAAGTAAAAAATACCCTGAGATAACCTATAGAAAATCCAAGTCCCTAAAAGACCATCTTGTGAAGAGTGATTATCAAGTGAACATGAGGAATCAATCATGGCTATCAATGAAAGAGGGTTTTAGAAAATGTTTTAAATGTAAGGCATGTCAACACGGGGAAAATTTAATGCATTTTAAAACATCTTTTAACAAAACCATAAAAGTAAGAGGCCATTTGACCTGCAAGTCCAGCTTTGTAGTTTACATGCTAAAGTGTCCCTGTGAAAAGATCTATATAGGGAGTACCACCTTGCCAGCACATAAGAGAATCCTACAACACAGACGAGTGATTATAAACAAAGATAGAAGCTACCCTGTGTCGAGATACTTTGAAAAAGAACACAACAGTGACCCCAGTTTGATGAAATATAGCTGTATAGCCGAAGTCCCCCAAAAAAGGAGGGGAGGCAACAGGGAAAAAGAACTCCGTAAACTAGAAACTTATTTTATATTGGAGTTCGACAGTAAAGAGCCTAATGGACTCAATATTGATGAGGACTTGTTTACATGCCTGTACTAAAATAATGAAGTTAAACTGCACATTCAAAGAAACTGTTTTTTTAAACTATATATTTTTTAAATGAGGAGAAGGACAAGGAACACAAGCACTTTATCGTCAAGCACTTTATAGAAAAAATTAAGCACTAGCACTTTAGTTTTTTAACATCTGTTGATAAGTCTATGAATTTTAATACACATAAGAAGGAGGATGGAGAAAAATTATGAAATAACAATAAAAAGAAGAAAAAAACAAGAATAAAAAATAAAAAATATGAAAAAAGAAAGCACTAGCACTTTTAAATTATTGTATATTTGTAACAAAAAGCAAGAAAAATAATGAAAAAATTTAGCACTTAGCACTTTAACACGGTCAGAATAGATTATAAACTTAGTGTAATTCTAAGTGCATATGGGTTGCTGAGAAACATTAAGTCTTTGAATGCAATGTATTGCAGGAATGAAACTTTTCAATGAATTTATTGGGTTTGTATTGTTGAGTATAGTGACAAAGAACACTGTTTACAACTTGAACCGATATTACATGTAATGCACTTGCATATTAATTAAATGTATCAATGGACTAACTGAACATGTTCCAATATGGCGCCCATGATAACGTAATCTATGGCAGCAATGTGCAATGGGATTGTCCTTTGTCAGTTTTTATGTCACATCCAATATGTATTTATTGTTTAAGAAAATGGCAAACTGCATCGTGATCAAGGCTGCGTGTGACAGCCGAAACGCGTGGATGCCATCGACTCACCAATAAAGTTGACTGAGAAAAAACCCCTCTAGAGTGCTGGATTATTGTTCCTATAATCAGGAGATTTGTAGCGCGATATATATATATATATATATATATTCTGCTCCAAAAATTGTCCCTCAGGTGAGCAGCACTCTGTCAGCAGTTTTTTCATGATAGGCAAGGACGAGGATCCGCTTGTAGGAGCCGCTCCGTATTGGAATTGCCTGACGCGTTTCGAAGCTCCTGATGCTTCTCTTCAGAGGCTTTAACGGAGACGGTGCGTGTAAACATTGGACCCACTTCGCCATTTTCATATTACACACCCACCAATGGGAAGCTCATATGAGACTGTGCATTATGGGAAATGCGGTCCGGAATGCACACAAATCACGTCCTGTATGGACCCTGTAAGCGGGCTCGCCCCTTTTTTAATCCTATTCTCGGCTGCTGACCCACGTTGCCGGCATGGTGAATACCATGTCGGGTGGCCCCCTCAGCATTACGGGGTGGTGCGCGCTCCGAGGCAGGACAGCTGCGTATTATATTCTGCTCCAAAAATTGTCCCTCAGGTGAGCAGCACTCTGTCAGCAGTTTTTTCATGATAGGCAAGGAGGAGGATCCGCTTGAAGGAGCTGCTCCGTATTGGAATTGCCTGACGCGTTTCGAAGCTCCTGATGCTTCTCTTCAGAGGCTTTAACGGAGACGGTGCGAGGAAACGTTGGACCCACTTCGCCATTTTCATATTACACACCCACCAATGGGAAGCTCATATGAGACTGTGCATTGTGGGACATGCGGTCCGGAATGCACACATCACGTCCTGTATGGACCCTGTAAGCGGGCTCGCCTCTTCTTTAATCCTATTCTCGGCTGCTGACTCACGTTGCCGGCATGGTGAATACCATGTCGGGTGGCCCCCTCAGCATTACGGGGTGGTGCGCTCTCCGCGGCAGGACAGCCGCGTATTATATTCTGCTCCAAAAATTGTCCCTCAGGTGAGCAGCACTCTGTCAGCAGTTTTTTCATGATAGGCAAGGACGAGGATCCGCTTGTAGGAGCCGCTCCGTATTGGAATTGCCTGACGCGTTTCGAAACTCCTGATGCTTCTCTTCAGAGGCTTTAACGGAGACGGTGCATGTAAACGTTGGACCCACTTCGCCATTTTCATATTACACACCCACCAATGGGAAGCTCATATGAGACTGTGCATTGTGGAAAATGCGGTCCGGAATGCACACAAATCACGTCCTGTATGGACCCTGTAAGTGGGCTCGCCCCTTCTTTATATATATATATTCAGACTTGATGACCACCTTGCCTTTGCATATACATAATATTACCCATATCTGAATATATATATACAGCTAGTCTGTCGAAACGTGTTACCATGTGTAAAAAACTCCACTTCGGCACCTCCTGAGAGCGCGGACATCTGTTCTTTACGTGTGTGGCATTATTCGTCGGTTTGCTCCGCCGACATTTCGCGCCACCTACCTTGGGCCAGGGATCCCGGCAGGAGCACTTTGTGTGGGATATATATATATATATATTCAGATATGGGTATATATATGTATATTCAAAGGCAAGGTGGTCATCAAGTGGCGCTCTCTCGCTGCTGGTGAAGTGTTTGGTGATTGACCAAACTTACCCAATGAATGTGCAAGCCAAGAATTTCACTGCACTCCCTGGAGATTTAAATGCAGATATATATATATTTCAGACCAACTGCAGCAGTTGCTGACATGCTCCTAATTGTCAGTGGTGCACAGAATCAGACGTGACCACTAACCTGCCTAAATTACTCCAACAAACCTCTCTCCCATCACCCATCATAGCACAGAGAGGCTGGTGTACACCTCAGCATATGGAACAAATGACTTCCAACCATGGGCGAGAAAGTGACAGCAATTGAGCAAACTGATTCAAATTCTGGGAATTTCCCTTAGGTGAAGAGTCCATAATACTATATCTCCATGGGTGGGACAAAAAATAATTTTCAAAAATTGATAGGTGTGGCCTCACCCCCAAACCCCCCAGGTGTCATGCTTCATCATCGGCTGTGCCTCATTCACCAAAGAAACTTGTAGTGGTGAATAGTCTCCTCATACTCATGACGAGCACTTTTGAGTGGGGAGGTGAATATGGAAGGAGGATCTAGAAAATCTAAAAATTCCTGTACCTAATCCCAAGGATTGTCCTTTAACGTTGTTAGGTCTAGGGAATGACTGAAAACTGTCATAACACACGGGATTAGCTAGTATCCCTTCATCTGAATGGGTCAACATTTGGAGGGTTCGACAGACATCTGTAGTGTACCAGAGGGGCAATACCTTTTATGAATGTGTGACTACAAGGATTTCCCCAGCAAATCTCTCCATGATAGGGACTAATAAAACGTGCATCTCCAGCACATGGTGGTTCCCAGGGCCGTACTAATAGGTATTGTGTTCTTGATGTTGTATGAACGTTAACGTGTGTTTACAGTTAAGGAGTTGGGAAAATAAGATCTGGTGTCCTGAAGAAAGCCTGGGACTCGTTCAGGGCCAGTTGATAGACTGAAACATGTCGACCTATTCAGGCATAGTACAAGATAGGCTCCGGAAAAATGTGCATAAGGATTTAGGTTTAAGATTTTAAAAAAAGGTGATTTTAGTAATGGGCACTCAGTCTGTCTCTAGTGTAAATATTTTTTATAAGGGTCCATTAAAAGCACACTCCAGAACTCCCCTGTTAACACAGTTACATTAGCTCTTAAAAAGTTTGGGGCAGATTTACAAGCCCCTTGCGCTGCCAGTACGTCACTTTTTGTGACGCACTGGCAGCGCATTTCCCTGCCCCATATTTACAAGGACAGGAAAAGCCACCCTGCGTGGCTTTTCCTGTCCTTGTAAATATGGGCCCTTTACACACAGCACTTTGCGTGAAAGGGGCGTTCCATGGGTGCTGCTGTGGGTGTTCCCACGCAACACCCATGGAACCAGACACATTTCCAGATTTACGAGGAATCGTAAACCTGGAAATGCGTCAGTAAGCTACGCCACCCGAGCGCAACAAGGAGAAATGTTTTAATTTCTCCTCGTTTTTTACCTCTTTCAATGCATGCTGCATTCTACAGCACGCATTGAAAGAGGGAAATGCCTGTAGTGATTGTTTTCGTGCAGGAAGGTGCCCCTTCCTGCACAAAAACAATCTCCCCATGACGCAGGCATCCTTGCACCATGGTGCAAGGGTGCCTGTGCCGGTGCATGGCAGCTGTTTGTGCGCCAGCGCATGGGAGAGCACAGGAATGCGATATATCATTGTAAATATGTCGCATTCCTGTGCTCTGAAAGTGCCGCAGCGTGGCGGAGCCAAAGGGCTTGCGGTGCCGCGCTGCAGCACTTTCTTGTAAATCTGCCCCTATATATCTTTGTCAACGTGAAGCTTCAAGTAATTCCATCAATTAAAGGCAATTCTGGCTTCCAAACAGTCTTTACATTTGCCAATTAGCCAATTGCACACATTTACATTTCTTCCAGGGAGCAGGCATCCTAGCAAAAAGCCTTGTTTCTTCTTCAGATCTGTCCCTCATTTGGCTCTACAGCACAGGAGACCCTCTCTATTTCCCTTTCTGCCGAGGCATCTTAAGTGTCAAAATCAACCATTCCGGGGCCATTGTCTATTTTTTTTTCTAAATAGGGCATTTTTTTTAAAAAAATTGAATAGAGTATAGGCGCGTGGTTCCCTTCAGACCTCACCCACTTCGTCCTGCGCTATCAAGAGCCGGGGCCACAAACGCACAAACATAGGGCTGCTGGTCTGGGTGCTGCATACACTTCTCTCAATACTAAGGTGCAGATTTACAAGAACTGACGCATCTCTGCATATCAGCAGAGATGCGTCAGTTAATCTGTGTCAGGTAAAAAAAACCTTGCACCACCATGGATGCGTCGCATTTACGATGCGGCGCACCGTGGCGCAAGGATTGACAGATGCATGACGCATCTGTCGGCGTAAAGGTAACGCAGTGCTGGAGTTGTGTCGCAAGCGCGACGCAACTCCAGCACTGCTCAGCGGCGGCCTATACTTGCTGTGCTGCGTCACTCCTTACGCCTGCTTCAAGCAGGCGTAAGGTTTTGACGCAGCGGTGTCGTAAAAGTCACTCAGTGAAATCTTGTAGATTTCACTGCGTCACTTTTATGAGGCTTTCCTGCATGGGAACGCCCACCCTGCATACATTATACCTGACGCAGGTATAATGTGACGCAGGGCTTTACAACGTGACGCATCTCCCTAGATGCGTCACGTTGTAAATATGTCGCAACGTGGCGCATTGTTTACAACGCAGCTGCGTCACAGAAGTGACGCAACGGCGGCGTAAATGTGTCTCAAGGGGCTTGTAAATCTGCCCCTAAGTCCTCACATGCACGGGACACTGCCCACCGTGTCTTAGATCCGTACAGAAGTGTGCGACAAGATAGACCAGTAGCAGCACAGCAGGTGCCCTGAGCAACCTTGCTTTAAAAATACTTTTACGTTTAGAGATGCAAATAAGTGGAGGGGTGAACACCTGTAGTGAAATGAGAGTTAATGTGACACCGGTGGTGAAAAGGACCTAAAACAGTAGGGGACTTGTTACAAGAGCATTTAAGCAACCGGCAGGTCACGTGTTAACTAGATTGAATTCATGTTCAGTCCACCCGTGACCTTACTGATAAGTAAAACAAACCCAACCCATTCACCAGTCCACCAATCAAGTACATTTCAAAACCACGAGCAGTAACAGTCTTTACATTTCTGTACAGCCCTTGGTGGAAGAACACTGCTTGTCTACTTTGAGGAGTTTCGGGTAGTAAATTGTGTTGCTGTTCTGGGATTTCAGTCGTCCCAGACTTTGAAATCTGCACTAATATATCTGTCACCGTGCTTAATGTCGTCTGCCACGTGCTTTCCGGCTCCCACGTGGCTTGTCTCGCGAGGTACTAAATGTGACAGAAAAAAATATTTTGGGAGACAATTTGGAATAGTATATATATCAGTACATCATATATCGTTTTTGGAGTGATTTGTCACTGCTGATGTGCAAAGAGTACGTCATTAAGCAAAATAATAGGAAACTGCTAGTGTTGTACCTTTCTTAGAAAAAGTTATAGGCCATTTGCTTACGTTTTTCTTTTGTAGAACATTCTAGAGCTGTTAGGTGAACATAATTCGTGTAAAATTGTCACGATTCTTTTGTAGTGTGGCAATTATCACTATCTTTGCTCTAATAATCAATCTGAAATGATTTACACAGCTTTCAAACGCTTTATAACTGGTTTTCGCAGGTGTGTTTTTATTATGTTTATGTTTCAAAAGGGAAAATATACCTAATTTCACAGTATGTCACAATATTGTTATCAGCCTGGATTTAAAAATACAGACCGGGCCGATAATCCGGCCTGGTGGTAACCCAAACTGTGAATGAGAAACTGTTAGTAATTGCACAATTCAGGTAACATGTTTGCTTCCAAAATATTAAGCTAGGTTGCATAAGAACTGCTACAATGCACCCACCAGTGTGGCAATACCGCCAGCTCAGCGGATTCTTATCTGTTCTTTTGCAACAGATACTGGTGGAATCTCCATCATACATGTTCCCTATGCATCATGCTCATCACAGAACACTGACGTCATCACAGCTGACAAAACAAGCATTTGCAATGCAATAGATCTTGCATTTGTTAAAGTTAGAACTGTTGGTGTTGAAAATAACAATGTTTTTACTTTGTTTTTTTATTTGCAGTGGAGTTATTATATTTGCATAGCACTATTGCTAATGTATAAAAAACCAAAAGTAAAAAACATTGTCATTTTCAATGCCTTCAGCTCTAACTTTAACAAATGTGAGACCTATTGCATTGGAAATGCAATCGGTTTCGCATTTGTTGGAGTTGGAATTATTGGAATTATCAAAGCAAAACGTAAATGAAAGACGTAATGGGAAAACCCCCTATTCCCCTTCCATGGTCGGATCATTTCCTAGTCCCCTTCCTATGGTCCCCTGTTACCACAGATGGTCATACCCAGATCTCCCGAACGTTCAACCGTCATTGGTCTAAGATCCCAGTGGAGAAATGGTCCCAGGAACTTTCCCCGTTTCTCACACTAATCCGGCCACCGCTTACAACCATCTCACTTCTTGGATTGAAGGCACCCTTAACCTGGTGCTTCCAAAAAAATCAATTAAGAAAAAAGCTGGAACTACTAAATCAGGATGGTTTTCTCCTGAATTACGCCTTCTCAAAAAACAATGTAAAAGGTTGGAGAGGCTCTGGAGAAAAGATTTCTCCCCTAATAAGAAATTAGAATATAGAGCAACCCTACGGACGTATAAAGTGGAAATCAAAAGGCCCAAGCTTCATACTTTGAGGAAAAGATCCTCCTTGCAGCCAACTCTCACAGGGAAATTTTTCAGATTGCTAAAAAGTTGTTAAGAGTATCTGACCCACCGCCAACTCCCGATCTCTCTGGACACCGGTGCAACGACCTTGCACAATTCTTCTCCTCTAAAGTACAAAATATTCTCAAAATCCTTCCTGTGAAAGACAATGTATACATTACCAATACCACTACTCCTTCCCGAGCCAAGAACGCCCCTGTCTGGAGGCCTTTGAACCCCTGTCCTTGGATTCTTTGTCGTCTATTCTAGCCTCTATCAAAAGTGGGTCGCCACTTGATCCGGCACCTCTCAACATTTTGAAATTAGTAGCCCCCACTGTCGCTCCCTACATTCTTAGTGTGATTAACGTCTCCCTCACCTCAGGCGTGGTCCCTTTTGAATGGAAAAGAGCCATGGTTAAAGCTCTATTGAAGAAACCTCATCTGGATCCTAAGGATCTTGGCAACTATCGACCTATCTCGCTCCTCCCTGGAGTGAGTAAGATCGCAGAAAAACATGTTAATATTACTCTCTCTGTGTTTCTTGAGTCACATGATCTGCTCCACCCTTCACAAACAGGCTTCCTCCCTCGCCAAGGAATTGAAACTGCTCTGCTTGTGGTAGTGGAGGAATCAAAAAAGATTCTTGACTCAGGAGGCTCCTCGGCCATCATCCTTCTCGACCTTAGCGCGGCCTTTGATACGGTGAACCATCAGATTCTGGTTCACAGTCTCAAGGACGTGGGAGTGTCGGGTTTGGCTCTTTCTTGGCTTCAATCCTTCCTGGAAGGTAGGACCTTTCAGGTGTTCGAAGATGATACTTCCTCAGACCCTTTACCTCTGCTGTGCGGAGTCCCTCAGGGCTCCTCCCTGAGCCCGACCCTTTTTAATGATTATATGGCCCCTCTGGCGGACCTGGTTGCCCCCTTTGGAATCCATATCGTGTCCTATGCTGACGACACACAGTTGGTCGTGGCATTGAATCAAGCTGACCAGTCGCCTACTGACCTCCACACCTGTTTGGAGGAAGTGGCAAAATGGATGAGTCTGTCCCATCTTAAACTTAACGGTGAAAAAAACGAAATTATGATGCTTGGTGACTATCAAAGTGCCAATTTGAATGCTCTTTGGCCACCCTGTATGGGTATAGCCCCGGTTTCTAAATCAGAGATAAAAAGCCTAGGCATTTGGCTTGACCAAGATCTGTCCTTCAAAACCCAAGTTAGGAAGACGGTCGCCTCTTGCTATGGTATGCTTAAAATGGTTCGTAAAATCCTCTCTGTGCTCCCATACTTAGCAAACAAACTGTTGATTCAAGCCTTGATCCTATCCAGGATCGACTTTGGCAATGCCCTTTATCTTGGGGCCTCCAAGGCAGTGGTTATGCGACTCCAGATTGTTCAGAACTCTGCAGCAAGACTGCTCACCGGCACCAGCCATCGTTGCTCGGCTAAGCCCGCATTGCGCTCCTTGCACTGGCTCCCGGTCCAGGAGAGGATTCATTGTAAAGCTCTCTGTGTGGCCCACAAATCTCTGAAAGGGGCGGGAGCACCCGTCATCAAAGATCTGATTCATCCGTATAAAGCCCCTAGAAATCTCCGCTCTAATATTCTTCACTTAGCGAAAATGCTGAGAATTAAGAAAGCGAGAAGTGGGGGTAGGCTCTTCTCATACAATGCCTCCAAGTTGTGGAATACCCTCCCACTTCATCTCCGAAGTGAATCGAACCACCTCAGCTTCCGCAAACAGCTGAAGAAGTGGCTATTCCCATAACCCTTCAGGCCTACCACTCTGACTCCGTCTAGCGCTGGGATGCTCCTGGGTAACCATTCGCTCTACAAGTCCCCTTTCAATTCAATTCAATTCAAATGTTTTTTACCTAGCCATGTTGCAGGGTGCAGTACCATATGTGGCCAAAAGAAGTCCCATGGGAACTCTTTTGGCCACATATGGTACTGCACCCTGTAGAAGATATGGTAAATCCACCCTACCCATAATGCATTGCATGCAAGACAGTACCATAAGTACATTCAAATAGCTATGTCCATATATACAAATAGTAGCTTTGAAATGTGACAAAATAATTATTATATTAATTCCAGATTGGGTTGTACTCTGTGTGGAGCTGATGAAAGGAAATTTATAGACGGTATCATATAAATGTGAGATGTGCTAGTGAGTAAAGTAACTACTGCCTCCCTTGCCTAGGACCAAGTGTGTGTCCTGCCTGAAGCCCTTTAAGAAAATAGTGCTCTGAGGCTGTAATCAAAACCTAGGGAGTAACAACATATGTAACAGGGGGTGTCCTCATGGGAGGTTAAAAGAAGAAACAAGGTGGTACTAAGGAGGGACTACTGAGCCTATTGACCAAGGAAAAGCCATCATTTACAAAGGACAAGAGCCAATTAAAAAGATGGGCGGAAAGTGGGCGGAGCTTTATGCCCAT
This sequence comes from Calotriton arnoldi, assembly GCA_963921515.1. Lineage (NCBI taxonomy): Eukaryota > Metazoa > Chordata > Amphibia > Caudata > Salamandridae > Calotriton > Calotriton arnoldi. The sequence goes on from CAWUFW010005201.1 coordinate 130,360, forward strand.
TTCCTGAATACAGCATGTCTCAAAGAGACAGCGCTGCCTAGGCGAGACCTAAAAAGGACTACAGGAGACAGGACATAACATAAACTTTATCTATGGTTTTAGTGCTTTCAGAAGGATGAAAAAGGATGGGGGCTCTCTAAATAGGCAGGGCGAAAGAATCGTCACTAAGAATCCTTTCCAAGAGGTGCAGATGATGTGATTAAAGGCATGGCTCAAAAATATATGAACTAAAATGGTGTGCTTCTCACAGCATGCCAATTGTATCAATATTTCAGTGCCTCTCAGTGACTTTTTTAAATTACATCCAGACTAATCACACAACAACGAACATACTCCTAAAACAATCCAGGTTTAAGGGTTTTGCCAGTGCTTGTTAGCAACATCAATAATTTTGTTGTGAATAATTACAATTGAAAATGTTTCCATTTAGAAAATATGAGACTGTAAATTATACATTACTAAGGTCTCAGGAAGGGGTAGTGGTCTTTCAGAGTTGTAGGAAGGTGGAGTATTGTGTGGTGATGCTGGTTAGGCTTCCCCATTCAATACTATCACAAACCTCCAAAGGTGGACCTTGGATTCACGCTAATAAATCCTTAGTTCAGTCCTGGTAGTGTGGCAAAGAGCAGTCAGGCTTTACTAGAGGAATATGTGTTAAGAATTTCAGAGTACCAACATGGACAATAAGTAATTGACACAACTCGAAAGATATCCTGTACTGATTTATAAAAAATAAAGCAGATTTTTGTTAATTTAGACACCAAAACAAACACGATCATATACATATAACCGGAGTTATGGATTTTAGAAGAAAACATAAATCACGGAAATTCAAAACTGCAGAACTTTTGCATTGCAGTCATTGGGAAAAAGTGGCAGTGACAATCGGTCACGTGTAGGTTGAGTTGCGTGGAACCGACGCAGGGTACAGGTGATGTGGGTCTCAGGAACAAGCCATGATGGTCAGTTCAGTTTTACCTGGCCCATGGAGCTCAGGTGCAGAGTTGTCCTGGTTGTCCTTGGAGCTGAACGTGAGCCAGGGGGAAGCTGCTTTTGACGCTTACATGGTGCTGCTGGAGAACAGGGTGCACAATGTCAACAACCACGCTGACGCCGGATGAAGGTTTTGTGGAGTGTCCTCTAGGTGCAGCGTAGAGTGAAGAGGTCAATTGACGGACTGGCGACCAACAAGCCTTAGCAGCAGTAAGCTCAACTGGGACCTTCTTCAACGTCCGGGGGAACATGGTAGTGCCCTGAAAGGCAGGACTACAGTTCCTACAATGCACTGGACCATCTGCTTTTGGGCGATCCCTCAGAGGGCTCGATGGCCAACGATTCTTTGTATTCAGAGCATTGATTTACCTGCAGCTTACAGGGGACTAGTCTCACTAATCCAAGGGAGTCTGAGGTTGCTTCTGGCTCTCACAGGGGTCCTTCTGTCTGGGGAACCCGACCTTTAGCCTAGGACAAGGCTTGTTCATGCAGTTCCAAGAGCATTGCCACAGCTGCAGAGTGTCCCTCTTTTGGTTTGTGCAAGTCCTGTTGTCCCAGACATGGGTCTCTTCTTTGTCCTCTTTGATGCAAGGTGGATCAGAACTGAGGGTCTGGTGTCGGGGTGGCCCTTAAATCCTAGATTTAGGGGTGTTAGGGGTGTGGATGCAAGTGGCCATTGAGCCACTAACACCAGAGGCTAATAGGCCCCTGAAGTGACCACATCCGGGGGTGTAGTTCACCTTTTCTACCCAGAATCCACTAATTCTAACACTTTTAAAAATGGCAGAAGTCTTCTTCGACTATACAGACCAGGCAGCCCACCCTAGAGGTGTTGCTAGCCTTCCAGGGGTGTACGCCTCCTGACTATCTAATTTTTCCGCCTGCCCGAATGCAAATGAGCCTGGGGCCGGGAGTTGCTGTTACTTCCTTTGGGAGGCAACCTGGATGAATATCAGAGGCGGTGTCACCTTTGAAGCTCACCGCCTTGATGTGCCACTTAACTAGCCACCCTGGGAGGGAGGAGGTGTGACCTCCTTCCTGCCCAGGCCTTTGTTCCTGGCTCCTAGGAGTGTTCAAATTGCCTGGCAGGAGGTCAGAATCCTGTATTGGTGGCAGCAAGCATAGGCTGTCAGCCAGAGCACAGGGGAGCTGGGGCAACCAGGTGGGCAAACTCTAAGATAGCCACCTGGGTGCATGCAACATCGCTCCTGGCATGAGATTCATGTCAGGGATGAGAAGGCACTTTGTTTAATACCAAACATGACATATTTAGGCAGTACCATAATGTAGCTGCCTACCTCTGGTTTGCCCAGGTGCCTTCCTATGCTATCCTATGGACCGTCTATTACTTGTAGTGCACTATAGGGACATATAAGCTTGGACCTAGGTGTCCACATCTTTAATATAATGCACCATGCCTCATGGGCTCTAGAAGGCCTTTCTTAGGGGTAACTGATATATATTAAAAGACAGTGTATTGACTCTGCCTCACATGGTGAGGGCAGAGTCGAGTTTGAGCAGTTTTCACTGCTGCTGCAGTCTGCAATGCCAGGCCTGCTATCAGTAGTGTACTCGAGTCCCTCAGGGTGGCACAATCAGTGCTGCAAGCTCTAGGGACCCCTTTACCACCCATGCCCTTAGTACCACTGGTACCATATGCTAGGGAGGTACAAGGGGGGCAAAGTCCTTGTTAGTTAGGTTTGCCAATTTACACATATCAATTTTGGGGCAAGAGCACTGACACTGGGGCCTGGTTAGCAGGCTTCGGTGCACTGTCGAAAACCAGCATCTAGTAGTCCACTTGGGGCAAAAAGTTGGGGGCATCTGCAAAAAGGCCTGTTTTCCTACAAGAGTGTTAATTTGTTTCTATTCCATTGTTCATCCTCTGGGGGGTGCTGTATATGGACCAACAGCAGCCTGGGAATCACTGCTAAGGTTCATCCAAAGTCGAAAACCAGCATCTAGTAGTACACTTGGGGGCAAAAAGTTGGGGGCATCTGCAAAAAGGCCTGTTTTCCTACAAGAGTGTTTCTTTGTTTCTATTCCATTGTTTAGCCTCTGGGGGTGCTGTACATGGACCAACAGCAGCCTGGGAATCACTTCTAAGGTTCATCCAAAGTCCCTGTATGACTTCTGTCTGCTTTCCATTTTTTGGCTGGGTCACATTGAAACACCTATGTTTGTTTCCATGGACTACTTATCCCAGAATGCACTGCCAAGTATTCACAGAGACCCGACATCCACTCTGTAATGCTTTCAAGAGGAGTAGCTGTGTTGTTCCTGAGCACTTGATTCTCTCTTTTAGGACTTGTGAAAGGTAGTGATTGCACACATTTGTGCCTAGTCTTGTGCAGCCCAATCATGTGACTCCACTCTGGGCTTACTGCTTCCCGGAAATGCTTATAAGCTGCTGTTGCCGGAAGCTCCTTGTTCGTGCATTGAACCGGAACTCTTGTTGCTGTTTTCCAGATCAAATTCGGCCCAGGGCATGTGTCCTGTTTCTGTGCAGCTTTATGCAGATTTTTCTCAGCCTTGCATTGCTTTTTGCTTAACTCCCTGTCTGCCATTTGTCTACAGGCAAATGCAGCCCCTGGGCTGCTCCTTTTCTAATTGTTTCTAGTTTCCTCTTTCTGGTACTACTATATTTGCTTATTCCTTTTGTTTCTTTTATAACTCTTGTATAATTTCCCCAGTTTCCTAGATTTTGTCCCTCGTTTATGTGCCATTTTGCTGTATTTCTCTTGCATTTCAGGTTCCTTTGCACTTTTAGGGGGAGATTTACAAGAAACTGACGCAGCGCGGTGCCGCAAGTCATTTTGCTGCGCCGCGCTGCGTTAGTTTCGAAGCACAGGGATGCGACATATTTACAACAATATGCTGCATCTCTGTGCTTCCCCCTGCGCTAGTGCACACACTGCTGCCATGCGTCGGCGCAGGCACCCTTGCACCATGGTGCAAGGATGCCTGCGTCGTGGGGAGATTGTTTTTGTGCAGGAAGGGGCACCTTCCTGCACAAAAAGAATCAATTGAGATGATTTCCTCTTCCAATGCGTGCTATAGAATGCAACACACATTGAAAGAGGAAAAAACGGGGAGAAATTAAAAGATTTCTCCTCGTTGCACCTCGCTACGCCACCCCTAGGGTGGCGTAGCATTCTGATGCATTTCCAGATTTACGATTCCTCGTAAATCTGGAAATGCATCAGTGGACATGGGTGTTGTGTGGGAACACCCACTGCAACACCCATGTCACGCACCTAACATGCAAAGTGTTGTGTGAAAAGGGGCGATATTTACAAGCACAGGTAAAGTCACGCAGGGTGACTTTACGTGTGCTTGTAAATATCACTCAGCAAGTTGCGCCGCCGGTGCGTCACGCAACGTGACGCACCGGCGATGCAAGGAGCTTGTAAATCTGACCCTTAGTCTCTTGCTGAAATTGGAGTATTAGTTGAGGGGTGAGAACCCACCTCAAATAATAATCACCATCCTTGTCAGGGTGAACCACAAAAGTCACTATATAAGCCGGAGCTTAACCGCTTAACCAAGCAGTCATACTTAACTTAAAATTTCAAACCAATTTAGAAACACTGAGAATATTTTAATAAATAAAATGACACAAAAATGATGAAAATCCAATAGGCAGAAAAAAAAAGATGTTAATTTTTAAAGTTTTAAGAAAAAAATAGCACAAAAGCACTAACTGTGGTTATCTGGTCGCACATGACAAGGTCAAATTCAAAGGTTAAGGATGACCGCGATGGAAAGTGGAAAGTGGATCAGATACAGGGAGCAAGTTCATCCCGATGAAGACTTTACCTTTGGGCTTAGAAGCTTTTATGGAAGTGGTCGTGGATGAGTTGTCGGCGTGGCAAGCTGCAAGCTCTATCCGAAGTGGAGTTCAGCGACAGTGTGTTATGAAAGAGCGGGGTTCCGATGCAGTCATCCACAAAGGTACAAAAGCTCTGAAGGCGCAAAGTCCAAAGTCTGTGCTCATGAAGACCTCAACATCTATGGATCACTGCTCGGCGTCTGTCCTCATGAAGCTTGTGTGTTTGTACTTAGAAATGTTCTGGAAGCTAGATCTTCTTCAACGGGGCGAACCATCAAGCTAAGGCTGACCGGCAATTCAACATTGTCGACTTAAGCTTCAACTGCAGTCCTGTTCTCTAATGGTTCTCCGGGCAGAAATTTGGCAAACCATTTCTAAGTCCCACTTCATGCAAATTGGGAACAGTAGAAATAAACTTTAGCACTATCCAAGAATCCAGGACGAGGGGGGGGGGGCACTACATGGCGGTTAGAACACAGTCTAACAGAGGCTAGCAGCAGGGTCCACGGCATGCCCAGTTATTACTGGTCAGCTGGGCAGTTGCAGGAAAAGGCCTGTGGAAGCTTGATGCGTCCCTGTAGCGTAGCAGGGCAGACCTTCTTCTGATCTTCGCAGGCTCAGGAGTATTCTGAGGAGAGGTCTGTGGTGTCCACTATTATGCCTAGTGCCAGCCTGTAGGTGGAGGGCAAGCCTTTGTATACCCCCTAAGCCAACTATGGTCAGTTCCTCAACCCTGTGCTGGGTTTTGTGCCCACCTGACTAGAAATACAAAGGGAAGGCAGGCTCAGGTGGGAGCTGCAGTTACCAGTGACAGAGCAGGCACCTTTTGAGGCCAGTCCCCCAGGCTACCCATTAAAGCTCAGGAAGGGGCTGGGTACAACTTGGCCATCCTGCTCAGGAGGGGAATACCCCTCGCCATATCCAGGGCCCCTTGTTCACTGACTGGGAGCAATTCAGATCTCACCACAGGGGAGCCATTAACAGTCAGGTGACACTGAACACTGGCAGAAAGGCACATATGGATTAGGCAGCAAAATGACAACTTTCTATAAGTAAATAGTAACTGGGGCAAGACTGACCCAGACAGTGTGTGCACTACCCCTTATACACTCAAAATGAGTGTGTTTATCAAACTCGTAATCAATAGTAAAACTATTCAAAAACTGCTTTATACGATATACTCAATATTTACCAAAAAATACATTCAAAATATTAACAAAACAAACGAAACGCTGTATTCATCCTTCTTTCCATGACACTTCTTTTTATTCATGGAGCAAAAGTTCAAAATTCTGTGCTGCTTCCAAACATGCACATATTACAGATGAACAAAGATGAGCTCATTCCCAATGCATTTCGGGTGTATCTCACACTCTTCGTCAGGAAATCTACAACCAAATCATATACATAATCAGTAACTGACGTACAGCCTTAAACTTGTATCAAACAAAAAACAACCTTATTAATCCGGGAAGAATAATAGCATGATTAAAGAGCAGGTAGAACAACAGCCAACTACGTGGTGCCACCAATGTGAAACGACAGAAAAAGAAATTCCATGCCACCAACCAAAGAAGTGCTCGAACTTGAAAATAAATTGAAAATGAGTTAATGATCGCCTCTGTGCTCTAATGTGAACTCGCTCACTGTGCATTAAAAATAATGTAGCAACAGGGTAAAATACCTCCACTTGTGTACTCCAGACCCGTAGGTCTCTAGGGATGCGCATAAACACCTCTCATTCCTCGGCTATCCAGGAATTTCAATCCCACTATATCAGAATAAATCACGAGTAGTCAAGCTGTACCACGGTGATACTGTAATGACAAATGTTGATGACAAATCAACCATAAGCAAACACTAAGTTTGCGGGGTTAAACTCATGGAATCACTGCGCTCGATCATATGCTCACCTGCCTTGCGATGTGTCAAACAGTACGGGAATCTTTCTCCAAAACGTTAAGTACTATGGCTCAATCTCAGTTCCTGCAAAAATGCAGGAAAACTTATAAACTAAGGTTCCCCCTCACCTCAGCCGCTCGCTATGCGCGAAAATAAACTGACTTACTACTCAAGGCTGATCCACTGTGATTCCAACTGCCGAAAACACTCACACGAATGTTCAAAACGCGCGCTCTACCAGTGAATCCGGGACGCTCTAAAGTAGCGTCCTAATGAGTCCGTCCTTCTATTACGTGACCCACGCTCTACGTGCCAAAAACACACTAGAACGTAAACTGGATCGCCATCTTGGATAGTGAAATGTCCTAATCATTCCCTCCTCTTCACGTGACTCACACTCTACATGTAGTAAAAACGGACTGAAAATAAACCGGGTTTATTTTCAGTCCGTTTTTACTACATGTAGAGTGTGAGTCACGTGAAGAGGGAGGGAATGATTAGGACATTTCACTATCCAAGATGGCGATCCAGTTTACGTTCTAGTGTGTTTTTTGGCACGTAGAGCGTGGGTCACGTAATAGAAGGACGGACTCAATAGGACGCTACTTTAGAGCGTCCCGGATTCACTGGTAGAGCGGCGTTTTGAACATTCGTGTGAGTGTTTTCGGCAGTTGGAATCACAGTGGATCAGCCTTGAGTAGTAAGTCAGTTTATTTTCGCGCATAGCGAGCGGCTGAGGTGAGGGGAACCTTAGATTATAAGTTTTCCTGCATTTTTGCAGGAACTGGAGATTGAGCCATAGTACTTAACGTTTTGGAGAAAGATTCCCGTACTGTTTGACACATCGCAAGGCAGGTGAGCATATGATCGAGGCGCAGTGATTCCATGAGTTTAACCCCGCAAACTTAGTGTTTGCTTATGGTTGATTTGTCATCAACATTTGTCATTACAGTATCACCGTGGTACAGCTTGACTACTCGTGATTTATTCTGATATAGTGGGGATTGAAATTCTGGATAGCCGAGGAATGAGAGGTGTTTATGCGCATCCCTAGAGACCTACGGGTCTGGAGTACACAAGTGGAGGTATTTTACCCTGTTGCTACATTATTTTTAATGCACAGTGGGCGAGTTCACATTAGAGCACAGAGGCGATCATTAACTCATTTTCAATTTATTTTCAAGTTCCGAGCACTTCTTTGGTTGGTGGCATGGAATTTCTTTTTCTGTCGTTTCACATTGGTGGCACCACGTAGTTGGCTGTTGTTCTACCTGCTCTTTAATCATGCTATTATTCTTCCCGGATTAATAAGGTTGTTTTTTGTTTGATACAAGTTTAAGGCTGTACGTCAGTTACTGATTATGCATATGATTTGGTTGTAGATTTCCCCTGACGAAGGGTGTGAGATACACCCGAAATGCATTGGGAATGAGCTCATCTTTGTTCATCTGTAATATGTGCATCTTTGGAAGCAGCACAGAATTTTGAACTTTTGCTCCATGAATAAAAAGAAGTGTCATGGAAAAGAAGGATGAATACAGCGTTTCGTTTGTTTTGTTAATATTTTGAATGTATTTTTTGGTAAATATTGAGTATATCGTATAAAGCAGTTTTTGAATAGTTTTACTATTGATTACGAGTTTGATAAACACACTCATTTTGAGTGTATAAGGGGTAGTGCACACACTGTCTGGGTCAGTCTTGCCCCAGCTACTATTTTCTTTGTTGAATCGGTGGTCGGGTGGAACCACCTCAGAGGTTGCACACCAACACAGACTAATTTTTGAATCAGTGTTTATAGTGATTAAATGTTCAATTTGAGTGCATCATAGCTGTTTTCGCTTTTTTTAACTTTCTATAAGTGTCATTTTTAAAATAGTTAGCTAAAATCCAACGTTACCATTAAGTTGGATTTCATATTACAATTAAAATGCATCCTTTTTCTAGCTGCTCCCAAACTGAAATTAAGCATTATGAGTTCTTATAATGTAACTCAGTGTTTTCCTAACAGGCAGCCAGCCATACTACAGTAAAACATGACTTTGGGGGTTTTTCCCTGCTAGGACATGTAAAACATTAAATATACATGTCCTACTTTTTAAATACAATGCACCCTGCCCTGTGGACATTTAGGCCCTAGCTTATGGGTCACTCATAAGTACTAAAAATGAAGGTCTAGACCTGACAAAATGGGTAATTTGCCAGGTCAAAGTGGCAGTTTAGAACTGCATACTCAGGCTGCAGGAGCAGACCTCGAAACTTGTTTTATAGTGCTACTTTAGTGGGTGGCACAAGGAGTGCTGCAGTCCACTAGTAGCATTTAATTTACATGCTCTGGGTACATATAGTACCATATAAATTAAACTAAATGTACCAGTTAGGAATACGTTAATTTGACCATGTTTAAAGGGGAGAGCATAATCACTTTACCACTGGTTAACAGGAGTCCTATGGCCAACAAAAACAGGTTCAGTTAGAGAAGGCAAACATCTGGGTTGACCCTGCAAAAAGAGCCATTTTCCAGCATCCTGCCCTACTTGTTCTCCTGTTTTTTACTTAAGTGCCTTGCTCTTGAATATTTGCTGCAGTTCTTAGGTTCATATGTAGTGTTTGCTCTGTGTACTACCCTTGGGTTTTTTGTGCCTGGTATGTGTGCTATTTAGTCGTCTCCTGTGCATATAGATATTCTCTTTATACAGGAGTTGGCCCTTGGATTCCAGGAGGCAATTCCTGCCCCACCCATTGTCTTTTATAGCATGTAGTCTCAAGTGCCTTAATTGTGGTAGTGTAATATTGTTAATTTCAGAGGACTCTCCACAGTGTATATCAGCTGAACTCATAGACGCTTGTCGCGTGTATGTAAGTACAATCCTTGTTTGGTCCTTATGGTCCAGACACAAAATCACATCTGCTGCCAACTTGATAACCCTGATTGACAGTCTGTGACATCTGGGGCAGGGATCTTTTTCCTGAGTTAACCAGTCTATCTAGTCCATTAAGGGTGATAAGCTGGAATGTAGCAGGTGGCCGAAGTACAATTTCTGATATTGGATGGATTAAGATGATGAGTTCTTTTGATATTATTTGCCTTCAAGAGACCTGGGATGCCCAGGGGTACTTGCATTTGGACTGTTTTGTCACCGTTTCCGTTGTGGCTCGCCCTCCTCCTAGCGGTTGTGCCAGAGGGTGTTTAGCGACATTCATTCATTTAGGCTTGAATTGTATTTCAGAGGAAGTCACCTCGATTTCACCCAACATACTTGGGGGCATATTATCAATGGCCATTTCGCCGCTTTTTTGGCTTTAAAAGCCAAAAAAGTGGCGAAAATGACATCGCCCTATCTACAAGGGGATGCTAACATGCATTAGCGCATATTAGCACCCGTTTTCCCGACGCCTCGCTTTGCATCTCTGAGATGCAAAATGGGCGTCACTGGGCAGTACTCCTTGTAAATTATCGCTGATGTGCACATCGCGATATTTACAAGGAGGCCACGCATTTTGCAGACGTTAGTTTTTGGCGAAAACCGCGGTTTTTGCCAAAAACTAACGTCTGCAAAAATGCTGACTTAGGTATACTTACCATTGGGGGTGTATTATGCTGATACGACCACAGGGTCGTATCAGCAAGGTTATCGCCGTTTTCCATGGAACATCGCTGAAAAACCAGCGATGTTCCATGGAAAAACCCGCTATCGCTGGAAAATTATCGCCATTGCGCTATGCGTTGTTGATACAGCGATAGCATGGCGATAATTGCCAGCGATAGCCGGCGATAAATAATTTCTCGCTAAGAGCGGCCAGCGATAATTATCGCTGCCGCTTGATAATATGCCCCTTGGTGTTTTGTTGACTTTCCCAAATACGTATAGGTTTTTGGTTGTGAATATTTATAATTATGTGTCTGCCAGAGATGAATAAGATGTTATTTTATGTCTTAGAAGTTTTTTAGACGTCGCCATTAATTCAATATCCAAGTTCACTATGATATTGCTTATGGGAGGTTTCAACTTATGACTTGTCGAATGACTGAGTATTTCGATAATGACCCACTAATCATGGATCAGGTCCATCTGAAATACTCCTGGCAAGGTGATCTGTTAAATCATTACATTACAAATGTTAATTTAGTTCATCTTTTGGATAGAGGCGAACTCAGTGATGCAGAGTGTATCCCCACGTTTAAGGGGAGAGGCACTATCTCCATCACTGATTATATTTTTATCTCTGTCTGTTTATTTTCCTTGTTGGTAAATTTTAAAATAGATCTGAAAGATTATAGCGATCACAACCCATTGACAGCCAGCTTTCTGTAGGAAGCTAAGCCAGAGGAAGTGTCACGAACATCTAAGGAACTACTTGTATCTCCTGATCAGGGTTGTAGAATTAGATGGGAACTAGTCACTCCCAATGACTTTACCTTTAAACTTGTTTCTTCCTGACAGTCTGATTTTTTAACGTGCTTAAATGAGGATGCTCCAGACTATAGTGTTCTGAAGTTCTTCGTTAATACATGTAGTTGTATTAAATCTGCTTAACTTACGTCAGGGGTGCCCTCTTCTCCCCCGCATACGTGGTTTGACAAGCAGTGTTCACGGGCTCACAAGGACTTGATAGAGGCTTTGCACGGAAAGCCCACTAATCAGTGGGAAGTGAGGAGGGCCAGGGCGACCTACAATTTACTTCAAAAGGAGCGTAAGAGCCATTTAAAGAAGGAGGCTTGGAAAAATTTCCTCACCGTGAGTTCTTTGTGGGATAGTGCTGCGTTATGGAGGGTAGTTAACCACCCATTGTTTAGTTCAGAGTTGTTGTTCACCAGGCTTTGACTATCTCCGCGCAGTCATGGAATGATCATTTTGAGGCTATATATGCTTATGAGGATTTTTGACCCGAGTAGCATTGTTAAAGCAGATGTCCTATGGGTCAAGTAGGCCTTTTTCGCCAAGGTGGCAGCGGAGGCCCTGGCTTTGACTAAATCTTCAGTTAGTCATTTCATAATGGTTAAAATGGGCCTGGTATGGAACCTTACCTAAATTTACATATGAATCCTCACCACCATAGATTGTTGACCCTTTTTAGACTTAACCAGATTCCTCGGTTTTTGTTCTCTAAGGGTGGCTGGCTTAAAGATTCTGAACGTGCGATGACGTTTCTATTCCTGATACATTGCACATTGTGAGGATTTGCCCTAAGTTTAATAGCTTATGCCTTAAATTTATAGGGCCCCTTTGCTTCATATGCATTGTAAACAAGTGAAGCCAGCAGTACTGTAGGTACAGTTTTTATCCTCTCCTAATGTGTTTTTTCTTAATCATGGTATCTTTCTTGTGTTTTAAATTCAATCAAATTTTGATATTTTATTCTGTCAATTTGTATGGTTTGATGTACTGAATTGTAAAGTGTCTTATTCTTTTACTTTTATGAATTTTTATGAAAATTTGAATAAAGTTATACTTGACTTGACATCTGCTGTCTCTTTTCTATTGTGTTCGAAAGGTGAATATCTTTAAGGGTACTCTGCACAGAGATATTGCTTTCCGTATTGCTGTGGGTAGTTTGGAGTCTTACTTGTGTACAAAGCTTGTGGCAACCCAGAGTGTTTGTCCATAATTGGCTCCTTTCCCTGTTTGTTCACATTAGAAGTGCCTTGCCTTCTCTGTCCTGATACACTCGCTCCGTAGTCAGATTTTCCTTGACCTTAAGAGGTTATCCCCTGATCCTCTGAACACTCATTCTTTACCCTTTTCCCTTTCACACCACTTTCCTCTGCAGGCTATCACTGTGTTAGACAAGTATGCCTCTTTTCTCCCCATATCTTTCTAGAGTCTTCCATCTGCATATGTCACAAGTCAACATTTTCCAACTAAGCACAGTTTATTTCACTTTCTCCTTCTGCACATACGTCGTTTCATTTTCCCCACTTTACTATCTCTCCACATACACACAACCCACCCATCTGTAAGCACTGAATTTTCCTCTGGAGCTGCCCATATTTCAGCAGCTGCTGTGTGCCTCCTTCAAAAGATTTTCCGTGCAATCACCACTGGCACAGATGTGACTAGCAGTTTCTGTACTCTACAGACAGGCCAATAATAGGATGTCCTTCTAGTCTGAACACATTTATGACCCACTGGCTGTCACTGTGAGAACCTCACACTGCCTTTAGCCTCATTTCCTGATGTATCAATCATTCTCTGTCATAAATATTGTGGGAGTTGAACGCCAATAACCATCTGACCCCAATCGATCACCCCAATATTTACCAAAATAATTTGGCTCCAAAATCTCCAGTTGACCTAGTGGTTAGAGACTACACTCCTCATCAGGAAAACACAATTTAGCGGTTTGTAAACAGAATAAAATATCAGACACATAAAGGACTGAGTTCCAGATTAAAAACAGAGCAAAAAGGGTATTTATTACAGAATTATCAAAAATGCATTACAGAGAAAGAAATGCATGGATCACCATGAAGGCCCAGTATAGAATTACAGATAAATGAAAAATCACAAAATTATATAATCCCTAGTTAGGCATGATCTAGGAAAAAAATCCAAGTAGCAGACTCATATATAGCATAACAGCATGTCAAGTCGCCTAAGAGGAAAATGGAAAAAAAATCCCACGTAATACAGAATCCCAGAGGTTTTATTGAAATAAAAATCACACAAGCTATTAATAGATTCTGCAAATTCAGCATGGTATGATCAACGTTAGAGTCACATTTGGCAAATCAGACAAACAATGTAATAATTAAAAACGACACAATTATTTAACACTAACCCATTTCTTAATGTAAGACAAATTTTCCACTTGCTTCCTCAGCAACTGCACTCCGGGGATGTATAATACAAATGAAACAGTTCTTAAACAATGTCTCATAGAACTCACACCAACACATTTCCAGTAGAATTTCCAGCAGAAGGCCTTCAAAATGATACCTTGGATACATCATGGAAGCCTCATTCAAAATACAGGTTTTCTAACAAATGTTGAATAACACCATCATATTGACGTTGTGCATTATGCTCTTCATAAACAAGTGGGTAGATGGCTTTGCGGCAGGACACTGATTGGGAGGGGGAATGAGCAGGAGAAATGGAACCAAACACAAGAAACTGCATCCATTTTATAATAATGGTGTTCTAAAAGAATACGTGGCATAACTATTTATAGCATTATTTACTCTTCTAAGTAACCTAAAGAACTCGTTTCAGGTTCAATCTCATTAGTTCATTGGTTACGAATCTATGTATCATTAAAACTCTAAGGGGGATATTCTCAAGAACGTGCGATAATCATCGCCAAAATACGTTAACACAAGTTTACATATCGCCGTCTATCGCGGGAAAATAACTCTGTGTTAACGTGGCATTCTCAACACGGCAGTAACATGTGATAGTACCCCGATAACGCGGCAAATGTCCGCGATAACATTACCGGGACGGCGATAAAAATCTCAACCCGAACGTGAAAAAAGTTGCGATGTGCACAACCGCGATAAAAAATCCAGCGATAAGCAGCGCCTGCAAGTCCCACAAGTCAGGCTGCAAAAAGCACAATAAAAGCGGCAACACAAAACACAAACAACTGCAAAGCACCATGGAGGTAGCCGGAGCAAGCACAGAGGACAACCAGAACCCCACAAGCCCCACGGAGGATCAGCCTGGGACCTCGGGGTCAGGGAAGGGCAAGGAGAAGAAGAAGAGGAAGACGCGGTTCAGTCCGCAGGAAAACAGGATCCTGATTACGGAGGTGACAGAACACCATCAACAACTGTTCGTCACCTCCACTGTGTCATCGGCAACAAAAAATGGAATATGGCAGTCCATCGTGGACAAGGTGAATGCAGTCGGAGTGCTGAGGAGGACAATGGAAGAGGTCAAGAGGCGCTGGAATGATGTCAAGCGCAAAACCAAGCTGAAACTCGCCAACACCCGCAAGGCAGCAATGCAGACTGGGGGTGGGAGTCCTGCGCCACTGGAGGAGCTGGATGAGATGGAGGAAATGGTGTCCACAGTCATCAGTGTGGAGACAGTGGCAGGAGTTGGGGGACCGGACGCTGCTCAACATGACCTGACACAACAGCAACAGGGTGAGTAACCACCAGGGACTGGGGGGACGGGGGGAGATGGGCACAATGGCACACATGCACAAGTAAGTACAGCACATCTGCGGACAGACCATGCCCAAGAGTCACAACTCCCACCAAGAGCCCAATTTACCCAAGTCTGCAACAGCTCAGCACTGCATAAGCACAGAAGTCAAAGGCACACCGCCTGAAAGGGAAAAGGGCCAGCCAAATCAGAGCTGAAGGGGCAAATCACCCACAATGCAGCACACACACATAACACTCAGAGCACCTCAACATTCACAACAAAGTGGACCGAACTGCAACACTTTCACAACAGAACAGAGGACACAACTGCTGCCGCTTGTGTGTAGAAAATGGCCATTCGCATTTGGCATAGCAGGAAACTGTGAGATGACAATGGGCAAATACAACCTCACATCCGTGATGGTGGCGAAATGTCAACTGTCCAGCATCAAATAGGCATCTCCACACAATCAGTCACAATGTACATTGACATGCAGTCTGTTCGTAAACTTGGCCAATGTGTCAACATACATGTGAACACAATGTCAAAATGCATCTCCCCTACACATTGCAGAGGGAGAATCATCACCTCCTGCAGAGCAGACCGTACTCCTCATCACCGATGATGAAGAGGACCTACACACCATCGACCCCGACGCCCTCCAACAGCTCATGGACACCCTCAGCACCCCACCCCCAGGAGCAGGGCAACCCAGCTGCATCGAGGAGAACCCACCCCCTGCACAGACCACACAGCAGGAAGCACCCACCACCACGTCCGTCTCCCAGGATCCCCACGAGCACACATGGCATTCCAACGCCGTGTGTCGCAGGGCCAGAAGGGGATGGCTGAGCAGGTGCGGTTCGACCTCATGGCAGCCAAACTAGATGCCATACGTCGGTGTCCGAGTCCCATCAGGGACCACATACAGGCCCTAACGGACACCCACAGACCGCTCCATGGTCTCCAACAATCCATGGCTGACATCGCCGGAGGCATGACTCATAGACAAGAACAACTGTCTAGTCAGAGTGGCTCCAGCGATCTCAGCCGTGAGTTGACCAACATGGGGAGGAACATGGAGCGGATGCAGGCGGGAAGAATGGCTGCCACGGCTGCACACCAGCGAGATGTAGCAGGGATCTACCATGCCCTGCAGATCCTCATCATGGCAGTGCTGCCACAAGGCCTGGCGCAGATGAATGCTGCTGCCACTACTCCCTCCACATCACCGCCCCCTGATGTGTCAGTGCCACACAGTGCGGCTGACAATCCACCTCCGGCCCCTGATGTGTCACTGCCACACAGTGCCGCAGACAAAACACCAACACCCACATGTGAGGCACATCACACATAGGAGGACGATGATGTGGATGAATCTGTCGTTGGGCTAAGTAGGAAGCGGTAGCATTTATCTCCGCCATATGGCCTTTTCCTGCTTGGTTCTGCCCTCTGCATCATGCCCAGGAATAACACCCTCCACTGTCCCCCTTAACACCCTGCGACACTCACCTTGGCCCCCGACATGGACTGCTACATTTGTTCAGGCAACCAATGACACAGAAATCAGACTGCGGACTGAACTCCCTCTCCTACGATGTACTTTTCCCTCCCCAAAGGACCCTGGCTGGCCCCCCACGGGGCAACATTGTGAAGTAGCGTGTGCATGGCCAGGTACTGGTCCACCTTCACCACTCCACCGAATTTGATTAAGACATTCAAATTCACACAGATGAGTCATGTCCATGATCAAGCAAGTATGAAAGTATGGATGTATGTAGGGGCAGTGATTCCAAACAACGGTGCTCCCTGGGAACTGATTTCAATGCGCATGTATGTCCGTGACCCAGATAGGCAGTGAGATGACTGGGAATGTGTGAACTAGCTGTGGCCTCATTTAACCCTGGGCGTAGTTCGCGTAGTAGCGCTACGCGTAGCTACGCGAAGTGCACTTCGCACTACGCGAGCTACGCGTAGCACTACGCGAACAGCGTAGTGCGGTAGGAAATGCTGTTCGCAATGATTGCACAGTGCCGGATGCTTGTCCGCACTGTGCAATCATTGCAAACGGCATCTTGCACAGTGCAAGCAGTCGTTTTCTGCCGCTCGAGTAGATTTGTACTCGAGAGGCAGTTTTCTCAACGCAGACTGGTAGTTTCTCATCGCGAGCTGTCGCGAGCATACGCGACCACTCGCAATGAGAAACCTGACCTCCCCGCATTGAGAATCTCGCCGGGAGGTTTATTTTCCACGCTCGCGATCGGCAACTTGATGTTGCTGATCGCAAACGAGGAAAAAGTCTCTCCGGGATGTCATTTTGCTCGCTCGCGGTCGCCAACTTGACGTTGAGGACCGCGAGCAAGCAAAAAATGCCCGCTATGCGTTTTTGCACTGTGCTACGCGCAATTCGCGTAGCGCGTAGTTGCGCAAACTACGCGAGCGTAGCGTAGTTTTCTGCCCAGGCCTAGCCTCATTGCTCCAAAACAACAATCTCGCTATTTCCAAACTTAGCCGCACGTCAATGTATGAAATAGGGCTGTGTGTCACAAAGGCAAAGTCAAAGTTATGTGGAAGCCACTGCTCGGAGCAATGATTGGTTTGAGTGTGGAGAGCTTGGACTCCTGTGATGGACGGTGCGTAAGTGTGAAGGTCATACCATGCAAGTGAACTACGAGCAAGGACTCCTGTGTGTGGGGTGTGTATTAGTTGGTCTCTGGTTAGCACCGTGCGTAGTGTGGGAGCCGTCAGCAGCTGCTATGGTATCGCTCAGAGGGTGCCGGGCGCATGCATTCCCAAGGTCGGACGTGCAGATATGCTACCGCCTTCTAGTTCAGACAGAGGGGCTGTCATCCACAATGTAAGTTTGTCATCTGCTTGCATTCTGGAAATGTGATGGGGATTGGGTGGGGGGATGTCACAGCTTCGCCTTCCGGCATGGTTGAACCCTTACCAGCCATGTACGTGCCCCCACGGTCAGTATTGCATGCTCTGATGTATCAGTGTTGTTTTGCTGCAGTCTGACAGTGATGGGTGCAGGTAGCTGTGAGGAGGCGGTTGACCACTCACCTTGCACCTATTAGCTGGCACTGATCACTACTCTTGATGGATGACGTCCGTGTACACATGTGACCTGTACATGGCACATTTGACCAGGGGACACCTTGGTGTGTTCCACGCAAGGTGGACCTGCTGGCTACTAGGCTGGTGTGCATCTCCCAATGTTGCTGAGGTGTCCACTGTGCCCACATCCCCTTACGGCCATGTTGTTCATGTTGTGGGACTCGACACACAGGGTGTATATTTGCATCAGGCAGGTACATCTCTGACCACAAATGGCACCCTGTTGTCTTCTCCTGAACACCAATGACGGCCTTCATGTCATGTTCATGTACACGTGGGACGCTGATGAGTGGCATGACGTACTACATGTGACACCCTGATATGGCATATCGAATACGTGACGCCCTAAACAGCCTCTCGGTACAGAGGTGACATACACACCATCTCTTCCTGCAACATATGCGAATGTTAGCACTCAATGTTGCACTTACACCCGTCAGAGTAATGTGCTAATGCAGAAGACTGACATGAACACGGGGAATGTGTGTTGCTAAGATTTTATTTGCACATGATGGTCATGTGGTCATCTTGTACTGTGCCATGATT
This sequence comes from Calotriton arnoldi, assembly GCA_963921515.1. NCBI lineage: Eukaryota > Metazoa > Chordata > Amphibia > Caudata > Salamandridae > Calotriton > Calotriton arnoldi. The sequence continues at coordinate 148,852 of CAWUFW010005201.1, forward strand.
GCTGTGGACAGTCACAATGTGACGTGCTCATGCGAAGAAATTGTTGATGATTGTGTTCCTTCGGGCTATTCCCGTGGCGGCTGCAGTGGGGTGTGGTCCACCTGCATCATCTTCCTCATCATCGTCCGGTGCTTCTGGGACTTGGATCCATGGGGCATTGGTGCGTACACATAGGTTGTGCAATACACAACATGCAGTGATCATCTTGCACACTATATCTGGGCTGTACAAGAGTCTTCCACCGGTGATGTCCAGGCACCTGAAACGTGATTTCAACACGCCAAATGTGCGTTCAACAATGCCCCTGGTGCGTTTGTGGGCCACATTGTACTGCCTCTGGGCCGGGGTGTTCGGGTCTCGGAGGGGTGTCATCATCCATGGGCAGAGTGCATATCCTTGTTTACCTGTGAGGGGTAAGTGTGAATAGTGTTAACTGGTGGTTCTGCATGCTGTGTTGGCAGACATACAAGTTACGTGGTGTGTGATTTGTGCGACCTTGGGATCCATGTTAGCCATGTATTGCTGCTGGCAAATGTGGTAGGACAATGTGGATTACGTAGCCTCACAGCTGCTCCTCCCTCCCACCGAGCCTATTTACTTGTGTGTGCTGCGCGGTTGCATCACTTGCACTCCTACGGCACACCATTGTCATGCCTGTCTGCGCATGTCCGCAGGACTGACAGCAAGACTGTAATGTTGGCCGTTGAAGGTGGGCGGCCACGTGTGTGTAGGCCTATGGTAAGGATAGGGCGGACACAGATGTGGAGTACTGGCCTGACTGAACTCGCGCTGATATTGAGGCTAGGCCTTCGGTTCAGCCTGCGGCAATGTAGATACACACAACAGTTGGCATGTATGAGCCGAGACCCCGAGCGGTCTTGCGCTCCTTTATTAATCCATTCGGGCGAGGCCGCCCTCCTGGTGCATGCTACATTGCAACATTGGCGATTACAGGCCGGGTGGCGCAGGCACTACTACGGAGGCACACGCCATAGTCACTTTTGTGGCCAGGCCGGAACTGAACCACGCCCATAGCCCAGAACTGAACCACGCCCAGAGCCCCGGGCCATTTCTCTGCACTCCTCACACGCGTGCGCCGCCGCCGCGGTGCTGGAATGTCGTGCGCTTCGGAGTACGTCTCCAGACGATCTACCCAGGCTTACCGGCAACCTGCCTGGGACGGGGGTGGCCCCGTGACTGTGAAGGGCTCCAGTGGCGTTACCGAGGACATGCTGTTGGCTACTGGAGGTGGACTTGTGGGATAGCCCCTTGGGACAATGACTTGCGGTGCACTGAGTTCGGCCCGCCAGAAGAGCTGAGCGGGTGTGCAGCCTGCGATGATGCAGCAGGCCTGGTGGCTGGACGATGACTTGTGGTGCACTGAGGTAGGCCCACTGGAAGAGCAGAGCGGGTGTGCATCATGCTATAATGCTGGAGGCTGGACGATGACTTGTGGTGCACTGAGGTAGGCCCACCGGAAGAGCTGAGCGGGTGTGCAGCCTGCGATGATGCAGCAGGCCTGGAGGGGCGGACTGGAAAGGATGTGTCTGTTACTTGCTGTACCGCAGTGTGGTCAGAAGGCAGCAGTAGCCAACTTGCAACTCCGCGGTGCGGTGCCGCTGGGTGCGCTGGGGGCCTGTTGCGCAGAATCCAGCGATTGGCTGAGGAGGCTGCCAAGCTCGCGGAGCCCGGCCTTGGAGATTGCACCGGCACGTGGTGGGCCCTCTTGGAGAGACGCCGGTGGCGGCAGGTGAGCAGTGAGGCCTGGGTGCGCAGGGGCGGGCATTCACCGCTGGGCGCAGGTCGGGTCTGGGGATCAGCGGGCTGGGGTGGGGCAGGCGCACAGGCACCACCGGTCACGACGGCGGCCTCGTGGCAGGGTGAGGGACGCCGCCCTGGCAGACATGCCACTGCAGGCGATGACGAGATGTGCACCGGGTGGTGTGGGACGTAGCCTCCTCGTCGCCGGTGTGACTTTGCCCGTTGTAGATGGTCGGCCATGTGTGTGTAGGCCTATGGTCAGCATATGGCGGACACAGAGCCACACGCAGTAGTTACTTTGATGGACGTCCCGGAAGTGAACCACTCCCTATTTAGTTACTCCCCTACGCTGGACTGGCGTGCGCCGGCCCTACCCACTACGCTTACACTTACAGGGGGGGCCGACATGGCGACTTGTCCAAGGTGTTCCCCACTGCCTGTGATGACATGGTTGCGTCCACTGTCCACGACACTGCAGACTCCAGCAGTATGTGTCCACATGGACATGTCTGTGCTCTGCATACTCAAGACTGTCCAGCACATCACCGCCACACTTGGCATTGTGTGCATTGTTATTCATGGGTCCATTGCCTCCTTCGCACAATCGTGGTTCCCACCTCTCCCCACATTCTGCAAATGTGTGTCAGAGGGGCTATGCCTTAGTGTATGGTTTGTCCACATTTCTGGCCCCTCTTACCACGGTTACTTGTGTTGTCGTGTCTGGCAGGTGTGCATGTTGGTTGGCATGTTGAATGTGATTTTGTTATGTGTCCATTCCCACAGTTGTGCGTTGTGTGATTGTGGAGTTGAGGTGTGTGGTGTGTTCCGTTGGTACTTGCCAACGAGCAGTGCATTTCCATAGGTGCCATCCTGGAAGCGCTGGTTGATGATGGACTGTCGGAAGATGTATGAATCATGCACACTGCCTGGGAAGTTTGCGACGACATTGGTGAAGAGTCCCCGGTGGTCCACTATTGCCTGCACATTGATGGTATGCGTGTGCTTCCTGTTGCGGTAATTGTGTGCAGTGTCTGCAGGGGGCACAAGTAGGACATGTGTGCAGTCGATTGCCCCCAACACGTGCGGGAATCCAGCTATGGCGTAGAAGCCTTGCTTGGTCTCCAGTTGTTCCTGCGCAGTGTGGGGGAAGTGAAGGTGCTGGGGTTTGAAACTGATGATGGCATCCAGGACAGGTGTGTTGGCCTTTGATAGGGCTGGCTGTGAGACTCCTCCGACTCTGGCAGTTGTTGGTTGGAAGGTACCAGAGGCCAACAGGTGCAGCACAGCCAGCAGCTTTGTCTGTGGAGGGATGTTGGTTGTCCGCTGTGTTGGTGTCGTCAGCCTGTGGGCAATGTGGGTCATGATGCGGACGATGGTTGTCCTTTTGAGCCTGTAGTGAGCAATGACATCCTCTGGCGTTAGGTCTGTGAGGCTGATGCGTTTTCGGAAGGTCCGCTGTCTTGTTCTGTGTTGCCTCGGTGTTGGTCCGGGGGGGGGGGGGGGGGGAGTTGGTCCTGGGGGTGGGGGTGGGGGTGGTCCTGGGGGTGGTGGCGGTGGGTGTTATGGCCCTCTTGGGTCTCCAAGCTGCATGATTAGTAGCTCCATGCCATCTGTTGGTCTTCAGATGTGGCTCTGGGCTGGGCTCCCTTTCATACTGCAGGTAGTCGTCCTGCTTAACACCAGCAAAAGGCAGGTGTTAAATCCCTGCAGCTAACGCGCCTTATAGCCTGTTCTTGGTTCGCATCGCAGATCTGACTGGTCGTTGAGAATCTCGCGAAGTGGTGTTTTCGTGTGTTTTTGCACGGGAACGCCTACTCTGCATATCATTAGTGTTAGTTGTCGCACTCATCCGTGGCGATGTTTTTTGCGGTTGCTATCGCAGGTAAACTGGCGATGTCGGCAGTTTGCACCAGCTTGTGAATGGGGCAATAGATAGGCGATAAATCTATTGCCACTTTTGCAGCGCTAAAGTGCCGATAAATCGGCGATAACTCCTTGAGAATATGCCCCTAATTATCTAAAAATATTTTTCACACAATATTTACACATTTTGCATATTTCAGAAAACGCTATAACAAAATCCCATCAGGGCACCGGGAGGTGACTCAGTTCACAGTATGCACTATACAGCAGTAATATGTTAAATGAAAAAAATACAGAAACATAACATTTGAAAAAGCGAATACACTTAGGGAATGTAATATGAAGTAAAACATGGGAAATGGAAATGCAAATTAAAGTAAAACATTTGGAATGTAATTTGACTGCATCGCTGACATTAATTACCTTTAAGAGCTTTTACAATTATTGTTGAGAAATTGAGCAGTATTTTTGCCTGCAGCATTAAGGACAATAATATAGATCCAGGCAGTGACCCATTTCCAAGCCAGTTTTTATTTACTGTTGGGTCTGAAACCTGGCAGGATCCAACCCACTTAAAGCCCTAATTTGCATACACTGGAAGTAATTAGGATCAATAACCGGATTGAAATTTGGTATTCACTACCATGTGTTAACACCAGTGGGAAAACACTGTTGTGATGTCACCAGGGCAAGCACTCGCTTCTCGAGAGACCCAAGCTTGGTGGCAAAGGTGCGGCTAGCAGTCTAGCCTCCTTTGTTCAGCCTCTCCCGGGTCTCTACAAAGCCGAGGGAGGCAGCCGGAAAGCAGCAGTGTGGTGTCTTCACCAACGTCTTTTCCCTGTCAATGTGCATCTTTGCTGACCCAAGCTCACAAGGAAAAAAGATGCTGAGCAGCCCTCCACTCTCAATGTGAAAGCGCAGAGTGCGGCTTTGGGCATAAAGGATGATAGACAGCACATATGGTACTTGGTGGTGGCAAAAGGCCAAGTATTTCTTTTTATATTTGGTTGGGGGATGGTAAATGTAGAGGTTGGTGGAGGTGGGTGACAGGAGTCCACATTTTGTTTTTTTTAATTTGGGCAGGGGTAGGGAAGGTAAATGTAGGAGGAGTTAAAGGTGGCTGGCAGGAGCCAGGTATTCCTTTTTAGGTCTCGCCTAGGCAGCAGCGCTGTCTTTTCGAGACATGCTGTATTCAGGATATGTGCTTAAAACTCTACCTACTTCCCACCCATCTTTTAATTGGCTCCTGTCCCTATCCTTTGTAAATGGTGGCTTTTCATTGGTCATTAAGCTTTGTAGTCCCTCCTTAGTACCTCCCTGTCTCTTTTTGTAACCTCCCATGAGGACACCCCCTATTACATGTGTTGTTAGGCCCTAGGTTTTAATTACAGCCTCAAGCCACTATTTTCTTAAAGACTTTCAGACAGGACACTCACTCAGTCCTAAACTCTATTGGCAGTGGTTACTTTACTCACTAGCACATCTCACATTTATATTAGACCTTCTATAAATGTCCCTTCATCAGCTCCGCATAGAGTACAACCTAATCTGGAATTATATAATAATTATTTTGTCACATTTTAAAGCTATTAATTGTATACATGGACATAACTATTTGAATGTACTCGTGGTACTGTCTTGCATGAATGCATTATGGGTAGGATGGATTTACCATATCTTCAAAGTGTATGATGCTCACTAGGGACCTCTAGGTGCAGCTTGTGGTACTGCACCTAGACAAGCAGTGCTGGTGCCATGCTCACTAGGGACCTCTAGGTGCAGCTTGCTGTACTGCACCTACCACATCTCATTTATATTAGACCATCTATAAATTTCCCTTCATCAGCTCCACATAGAGTACAACCTAATCTGGAATTAATATAATAATTTCACATTTCAAAGCTACTAATTGTATTTGCACTTTTTACTTATTATCGTTGCTTATGAGAAGCAAGGCTGGCAGTAACTGCCCCTCTTTTACTGCCAGCCTTGCTGTTCATAAGCGCCTGCCGCTTTGTTGTGGCTGTGTGCATCCCATTGCCTTATCTTGCCGATATCTACTTACTTACTAGTCATGCGACACGACGCTGCTTGCCACGCACTTTAAAGCCAATCCGCTTTATCTACTTATTTACTTGCCATGCCGACACGATAAAGACAAGACTTTATCGCTGCTTGCCACGCACTTTAAAGCACACAATTATGTCATAACGCAGGCAGTCACCACCACCATTTCATTAATGTCAGCAATGCCTTTCAAAATGGTGACAGACCACCTTTAATATCTACTTTTTTGCTTTTACAACATTGACAGCTTTGCACACTTCAACTTTAAACATATAAAGTTAAAGTGCGGCATACCGCAAAGGCTACAAAAGCCTAAAAATAAAATGCTGAAAAATGTTCAAACTCTTTCCTAAAGCCACTGGGTAATGGAATTTAAATATTAGGGCTTAAAAAAAAGGGCCCACAGGCTGTTACTTAGTGTCCCTGAGACACCTAGTAACAACCTGTGGAACTGCACCCTTTCCTTAAGCACTAATATAGGAATTACATTACGCAGTGGCTTTAGGAACGAGCAGCGCAAGCATTTGCCTTTGCGATAAGAAAAAAATTCAACTTAATAAAGGAAGAAATGCTTGTGCTTCTTCTTAAAAGCCACTGGGTAATGGAATGCTTATATTAGTGCTTAAGGAAAGGGTGCAGTACCACAGCCTGTTACTAGGTGTCCATGGTACTGCGCCCTTTTCTTAAGCCCCAATATTTAATTTCCATTACCAATGGCTTTAGGAAAGAGTGCAAGCATTTGCCTGCATTTTATTTAGGCTTTTGTAACCTTTAGGATTAGAAAAAAAAAATCCACTTATTGAAGGAAGACATGATTGCACTTCTTTCTGAAGCCACTGGGTAATGGGATTTAAGTATCAGGGGGCTTATTTACAAGCCGCTTGCGCCACTTTTGCGTCATTTTTAACATGGGAAAAGTGACTTACGGGTGGCGCAAGGGGCTTGTAAATAAGGCCCCAGGTTTTAAGAAAGGATGCAGTACCACAGGCTGTTACTAGGGACACCTAGTAACAACCTGTGGTACTGCACCCTTTCTTTAAGTAATATTTAAATTCCATTAAATTTCATTACCAAGTGTTTTTAGGAACGAGTTAGAACATTTGCGATCATTTTATTTATGCTTTTGTAGTCTTTACAATAAGAATTTTTTTTCCAAATTCCGCTTAATGAAGAAAGAAATGCTTGCACTTCTTCCTAAAGCCACTCGGTAGTGGAATTTAAATATCAGGTCTTAAGGAAAGGGTGCAGTACCACAGGTTGTTACTTGGTGTCCCTGGGACACCTAGTAACAACCTGTGGTACTGCACCCTTTACTTTAGTAATATTTAAATTCCATTACCCAGTGGCTTAGGAACGAGTTTGAGCATTTGCGAGCTAAAGCCATTGGGTAATGCCTATATTAATTTGTAAGGAAAGGGTGCAGTACCACAGGCTGTTATTAGGTGTCCCAGGGACACCTAGTAACAGCCTGTGGTACAGCATTCGTTACTTTATGATAGGAATTTATTTCCTATTATGCTACTGCTGGTTTTTAGGTCTCGCCTAGCGTTGCAGCCAGGGCCGGTCCTATGATTTGCGAGGCCCTGGGCCAAAATGGAATGCGCGAGGCCCCTCTAATTTATTTAAGGGAATGCGCGAGGCCCCTCTAATTTACGTAGTGACCCCTTGCAAGGAGACCCATTCAGAGACACTGCGGAGGCCCATTGTACAGGATTTTAGCGGCCCCACAGTTTTAACTTTCAGCCCACAAGCAATTCTCACACCTTCAGCCTGATAGGTGTAAAAATTGCTTGTGGGCTGAAAGTTAACACTGTGGGGGCGCTAAAATCCTGTACAATGGGCCTCCCGCAGTGTCTCTGAATGGGTCTCCTTGCAAGTGGAACAAGGGGAAGCTTCTCTCCTCCCGCCCTCCCCCCAGGCCTCCAGACACCATCCCTGAGGCCCAGGGAGGGGATCCCTCCCATGGACCCTAATTACATGGAGACAGGGAAACAACAGGGCACACGATCGGTTCGGGGCCCCATGCTGGTGGGCTGAGTGCGAGGCCCTGGGCAGCTGCCCACGCTGCCCATGCCTAGCGCCGGCCCTGGTTGCAGCGCATGCGCTGCTCGCTTGCGAGATCTATTGTTGTTGGTTTTCTGTCGGGCTTCTTTGGAAGTGGGGTAGGTGACCGCCCTGTCTCCCTTAGGCCCTGCCCACCCGGACTGGAGATTTAGCTCGCGCACGGCGTCTCTTTTGCTCGCGCACGGCGTCTCTTCCAGACACGCGTGTTTATTTTTGCATCGCGCAAAAGTGTGTGATTTCCGACGCTGTGGTTTTTCATTTTCATGTCTAGCATTTATAACATCCGTTCTATTCTTTTTTTGCCATTTTAACGATTAGGTGCCAAGGGGCTCGCCTCAGATAGCGCAGATCCGTGTCACAGGAGTGAGGGGGTGCTTGAGGTCACACGGCGAGTCAGCCATTGGTCAGTAATGGGTTTAAGGGATAGGGGCTGGTTAAACACACTCATCATTTCAGTAATAAATACAGCGGTGCTGAGCTAGAGACGGGACGGCGTGAGGTCACACACAGCAGTGACACAAGTCGGATTAGGGCGGCGGAGGGACCAGGAGAGGTATGGACTGTCTTCGATCACACAGAGAGTCCCAGATGGATCTGGGATTAGACAGGGGTGATGCAGTTGGTTTTATTTATTAGTTGTTTGCATAGCGCGATTTTGTCCCTATTCAGACTGTCAGAGTGCTTCACATATAAAAAAGACAAATAGCATTTATAAAAGAAGGAATAATATATACTGTAGCAGAGAAACATATTTCAAAATACATTAGTAGCGCGGGCCACTTTCACTTCAGCGGCTGCGCGGAACGTTCCTTAATTATTTCACTTTTACTTTGTGTGGAAGCGCACCATATGCGCTTTCACTTTAATATTGTCCGTGCCCCTTTGTTGAGAAGCTGCTCACTGTAACCTGAATACCGTTAGCAGCGTCTAAATAAAGGGGCGCGGTCTAGAAGAGATAAGCATTTGTATTGCAGTATTTTTTATTGTATAGCTATTGTCACAACAACCTAGCTTGCAATGTACTTTGGCACGCTATTCTTCCGTAGGTAAAGTCTGCTAGCACCCTCCTAGTATTCTCCCCTGAGACTTGTTTGGCTTTGCATTTCCCCTCGATTATGTCTAAAAGTATGGCGATGGAGGGACATGTCTCGTGTTTCACCAGTTCCTACGTTTACTGAAGACGACTATTTTCACAATGACGGTCGAATCATAGCATTCCTATTTGGCGGGTGCGATACATACATTCCTCCTTATGACTTCTCAGGACATGCTCTTCCACAGCTGCTTTTTTTTTTTTTACACCAGCGCGGCCAGCAGCAGCTGGTTTGTTTACTTTAAATGATCCTTCTCCCTTCATCAGAAACATTTTCACGCTAATTTAGCATCAGGATCGACATGCGGGAGGCAGCAGAGTCCAAAGCGGGGGCAGCAACTTGGAGCATAACAGCTCTGGGGGCATTCACAGCAGGCGACATGCAAGGCAAAGGGCACCATGCATAGAACCTCTTGCATGCAGCCAGCCCGGCTGACAACATGGACAAAGGTACTTTTAAATTCTCCCCACTCCTCTCCCCTTCTATGCATGTGTGCGCGATTTCTGCTGTAATCTTCATCGTTTAAAATGTAAAACTCTTGTATCTTTCTAACTCCCTTAAAGAGCGGCTCGTTCTGACCTGGAATTCCGGGCACCATCTCGCCTCTTCTAATCACCGTGCCTTCCCTCCTGCTGCTTTCATTTGTGTGAACTTAGCTGTAACAAGTTGAAGCCAGCCAGCATTGCCCCTAGTTCAAATAAATGTTTGTGATCTGAACTGTGCCTTACTTTAAGTGCTGCTTCTGTTGCGTTTCCCAGGAACAAGGAGTTAAAGCTGTGCTTTTAGAATTTTTTTAAAGGGCTTATTTACTAGAACTAGTGTAATAAAGTGCAAGGCAAATTCCTTAGAGGCTACTTCTGTTCTCTCTCTCCCGCCCCCCTCCGTGTAGTTGCTTGATTGCAGCTGTTGAGAAAACATCGACCCTAACAAACAACAAGCATTGGCATAGCCAATAGAATGAATGAATGAATGATTCTTTATTTGTGTGATTAATAAAAACCAATACAAAAGACGATCAACATAAAAGAAATATTAAAAATAGAATAAAATGATATATATACACTTCTTATTCCTAAAATCCTTTTGTGTCCCTTTTTTTTTTTTTTTTTTATACATTGGAGTGAATAACAGTCCTTTAGATGCTCCAAAGCATACTTTCAATGGGGGCCAGACTGGGTGGGCCCCTCATCCTGATAGTTCCCACGCACAGCCAAAGTTGACCTGTCCATAAGAGCTAAGCGGGCGTAGTAAATGAACTTGGCAAAGTTGGCCATATGCTTCACTGTGTCCAGCAGGTATAACTGTTGAACGGCCTCATTTGCCGTTCGCGTGCCCAGTTGAAGAAGAATGGGCCTTAGATGGATACGACGAGCTGGCAACAAGACAGGACAGCATAGCAGGATGTGCGCCAACGATTCTCGCTTGTAATAGCAGAGGCGGCACTCCGCAATGGCCGGTCTTACTTTCACTGAAGGGTACAGATCTTTTAGGGGAAGAGGATGTAATCTGGCTGCAAGAATCCTATAAAGGGCTAGCCTCCCCACCGGCTGTGTGAGATGTAATTTGAGGCCATGCGATGTGTGAGGAGAACTTTGGGTCTCATGAAACCCTCTAGCTATCAGAGCTTCAGTGTCCAATATACGCGAGCAAGATCTTACTTGCTTTTTTATTGATGTTTTAATGGTGGTGTACTTGATTATGTTGGGGTCCCAATTCTCTATAGCTAATTTCAAAAGTTCTTTAGCTGAAGCAAGGCCAGTTGACCATGGATTGCCAGGTTGTTGAAAGATGTTGTTTATGACGGTCTTCATTGAATTCTCTGGTGCCACAGTTGTTAAATAATAGTATTTCGCCAGAGTCGCCAGTTCTTCCAGAGATTGGCGGTTAAGGTCGAATTCCAGGCGAATTAAAGTGTTCCTAGTACATGTTGGTAGACAAAATAACTTTTTGTAAGCCGCACAATGGATCTTTTCAAGATCCTGCGCAAATCTGCCTGGAAACGCCTGTATCGCGTAATTGAGGGAAGGTAATAGTTTTGCCCTCAAAACTCGTCGGATGGCCATTGTTGTTGGACTTTCTAAAATGGCATGGAGTTTGCAGATGGCGTAAGTGACCATTTTTCCTTTCTGCAGGAGTTTATGACGATGGGCCTGTGAACGGCCAGTTTCACTAATCCAGACCCCAAGATAATTGTACGATTGTGTACTATTCAATGTTAATGGGCCCAGACTCCATTTCATCAGTTTCTTTTTTGGATAACGTCCAAAAATCACTATCTTGGATTTCGTTGGGTTGGCAACCAGCTTATTTTTGGCGTTGTACACTGAGAGTGCGGTTAAAGCTTTCTGAAGGCCGATTTTAGTATGGTCGAATAGGACCAGATCATCAGCATATTGCATCAGCTGGATCTTGATTTTCCCAATCCTAGGAGTCGCTAAAGTGGCTCCGTGCAGAGCACTACCCAAATCAGCTGTATATAAATTGAAAAGCAGCGGGGCAAGGACACAGCCCTGCTTTAGCCCGTGATCCGTGGTAATTTTTTTCTGTAGCGGATTCACATGAGAGTTTAACTCTTACCCAAGTTTGTGAGTACAGCGATCTAATGGCTTGTAACAATTTCGGGCAGATGTTCCAATGTGCCAATTTCTTCCATAAAATATTGCGGTCAACCCCATCAAATGCTGCTGTATAGTCAATGAAACAGGCAAAAGCGGCTGGGTGCCTTGGGCCATCGTTTGGTGTACTAGGTATGATAGGGCAATGATGTTATCTAAGGTGGAACTTCCTGATCGAAATCCGGTCTGATAGAAAGGGAGAAGTTCTTCCTTGCTGACCCAATCGGCTAGTTCCGCCAGAAGAGTGCTTGCGTAAGCCTTGCCCTCAATGTCCAATAAAGCAATCATGCGATAGTTCCTAGGGTCCGTGCTTGGCCCTTTTTTATATATTGGGTGTAGCAGTGACCCCCTCCAGGAATCTGGGACATTCTCCAAAAGCCTACACTCGGCATACAACTGTTCCAGATTTACTGCCCAAAAGTCAATGTCTTCCCTAAAGAGGGAGGCAGGTAGGCCATTAGGTCCAGGGGCTCCGTTATGACGAATTTTTTTCAAGATGATTCGGATTGCCTTTTTTTCTGGGGGGTGCGTGAACGGCCAGAGGTTCCATAAGTTCCATTATCGCTTTGCTAGGTTGCCCCCCAGGAGTTGTTGTTCTTTCTATAAATTTTTCCTTTGAGTCATCGGTATAGAGGGTTTTTACATGAGCCACCCAGGTGCTTGCATCAATTGGATTCTCTCTATTAGAGGTCCCATGAATTACCATATTTAGATATTGCCAAAATTCTTGGGATTTGCTAGGTGCAAGCAACTCGAAAATCTTCAGCCATTTTGCCTCTGTGAGTTCACGTTTTACCTGCCAAACCATTGAAGAGTGCCTCTTACCTGCTAGTTTTAGTTCTTTTTTTAGCAGAATCGGATCTAGTTGCCTGATAAGCCCTGCGTTTGGAATTCAGTTGTTTAGAACTTTCCTTGATTGCTGGTTGGTATCCCAGTTTATATACGGGGTTAGCGTTAGTTCTATGTGTAATGCTCCCCCGAAGCAAAGATGCCAAGTCATAGGCAAGTAAACCCCATTCCCCTATATGGTCCTTGTCGTTGAGGCCAGTCTGCCAGCCTTTCCAATAGGTCTCGCCTTTGGGGCCTTATAAGTGTTTAGGCAGAGCTATTGACTTTGCCAATGTGTTTAATGGTGGTGGAGTGGTGGTGGTGGAGTGGTGGTGGTGGAGTGGTGGTGGTGGAGTGGTGGTGGAGTGATGGTGGTAGAGTGGTGGTGGAGTGGTGGTGGAGGAGTGGTGGTGTTGTGATGCTGAGGTGGTGGTGGTGGAGTGATGGTGGAGTGGTGTTGTGGTGGAGTGGTGGTGGAGTGGTGGTGGAGTGATGGTGGAGTGATGGTGAAGTGGTGGTGGAGTGGTGGTGGAGTGGTGCTGAGGTGTTGGTGTTTGTGATGCTGAGGTGGTGGTGTTGTGATGCTGAGGTGGTGGAGTGTTGGTGTTGTGATGCTGAGGTGGTGGTGTTGTGATGCTGAGGTGGTGGTGTTGCGATGCTGAGGTGGTGTTGTGATGCTGAGGTGGTGGAGTGGTGGTGTTGTGATGCTGAGGAGGTGGTGGAGTGGTGGTGTGCTGGTGGAGTGGTGGTGTTGTGATGCTGAGGTGGTGGAGTGGTGCTGTTGTGATGCTGAGTGGTGGAGTGGTGGTGCAGATATGTGTATTGTGGCTACCACCAAGCGCCTGTGCCAAGGTATATTTGCAGATTCCTTTGATGATATAACTTTCCTTGCAAAGCTACCAAATAACTTTTTGATGTTGAAAGAGGCGCAGGTTGACATCATGCCAAGAACAGTCTCGAAGTGTCTGTTAAAACTTACAACGTGAAAAAAACAACAAAATGCCCATGTTTTCCTCCAATGCCGTGCATCAAAAGGGTCACAACAGAAGCATGGCAGACGTTTCTGTGGTGGGGGAGAGGGAGGGGCATTGAAGCGAGGCGCGCACGCTTGGCCGAGCGAGAGGAATGCCAGATGGCCCTCTGCTCGTGCATGTGCGCGTAATCGCACACTGTATGCCATGCCACACAAAGCTGTGGTTGCACTTTTAAAACCCCACTACTATAGGTCTCGCCAGAGGTTCAGTACGAGACCTAAAAACACGTGGACTGTAATGCAGCTACAGTATTTACCAGTGGTTGAGATGAATTCACGTATTCCACCCATCATTTGTTTCTGTGAACATGCAATGCAAGGTCTGTGTTGTTTGTTAGAAAGACACAGACCAAGACAGAGCAACTGAGAGGGAGAGAGATAAAAAGAGGGATATACTGAAATACTATGTAACGCCTTTGAACACACTCTAAAGGGTTTAGGCTCTTGTTTCTGCTACTAAAAAAACCAACAACAAACACTGGAAAAGTCAATAGGGCTCGCCTATGCGAGAGTTGTTGGCTTTGTCAATATGTTTAAGCCACGTTGTAAGGCAGTGTAGCTGAAACTAAAGAAAATAAATAGCGCTATGACACGGTCGGCGCTGGTTGTTTTTAATGTTTTTTGTTTTTTTTTACTTTCATCCGTGTTGCTGTACAACATGGCCAAAAATATTGAACAAGCCAATATGTAGCATAGGCGAGCCATGCTGGTTTTGCCAATGCTTATTTTCTGGCAGTACAGGGTGGGAGCCTCAAAGCAGCAAAGCGGGAGGATGCAATCATAGTAAAGAAACATCCAACAGTGAAATCATAGCAGGGCAAGCATAAACAACTCTCCGTGAAATAAAATCGGAGCATCAAATTCATATTGGGAGTCATCATTGTGAAATCACAGCACAGCAGCCCCATAAAGACATCTCACTGCACCATCAGAGACAAGCAAACGCGTGGACAGAACAAATATACAAAATGATATACTGTTAGCAGAGCAAATTACGAATATTCAGAAAACTTCTTGCGGTGCTGGAGCACGAAAACATGTACATAGACATCTCATTTTCCCATCAGACCAAATCAAACATACATGCATCTGACACGGCACATGCATCTGACACGGCAACGACGCTAAAATACAGAGACACCTTGTAATATCAGAAAAATCAAAGATACAAATACACAGAAGCAAATCGTGAAATCAAACCAAAGCTAACACGCATGAAAAGATCTTCCTGTGACGGTAGAGTACAGCAAACTAAAACACCATTGAAAAGCAACAAGCATTGGCCGCACGGCCGTGAAACTGACACGGCCGCGCGGCCGTGAAAGTAATGGTGAGTAAGCGGGTTTTGGAAGTGCAAACAGTGGCTTTTGCTGGTGACCAGCTTGCGTTCACGCGAGCGTCCAGATGGCGAGGGAAGCCATATGGCGCCTGATCGCGCGTGCACGCTCGCGTGAACGCAGGCTAGTCGCCAGCAAAAGCCACTGTATGCACTTCCAAAACCCGCTTACTAAAACTCTCGCCAGAGCAGCGCATGCGCTGGCTCAGGCGAGACCTAAAAACCAGCCTCCTTTAAAACGAGCATTGGCATAGCCAATAGGTCTCGCTTTTGGGACCTTATAAGTATTTAGTTATGCAGCACAATATCCTTGGTGCAACAACATCAACTGTTGCATGGGTAAACACTTATAAGGTCCCAAAAGCGAGACCTATTGGCTATGCCAATGCTTGTTGTATACTTACCGTAGGCAGTTCATGACTTTGCTTGGGCAGCATTTGCTCCCCTTTATTAGGTTACACTTCTGTGTATGTGAACTGTCTGATTCCTCTCTGTTACCTTTAATCACGTGAAACAGGAACCGAATGAACTTGAACCGAAGGAATGAGCTGTAGCCAGCACACACCAATTACTGTTGGTACAGCAGACTTGCAGGGTATGGAAGTTAACTTGATTCCCTTCACCTTTTGTCATAGATCGCTGGTACAGAGAAGTGTTGAGGTAAAAGTATTGTTCCTAATGCCCTGAAATAATTACAAGTATTTAAAAAGCTGCCTTTGAAACAGGTTGTTACCTTGTCTTATTCTCCTGTCCGGAAAAAACGTGATCAGTCACTTAACCATGATTGTACAAACCCTCAAGGTAATGCGCGTCAATAATATGAAGTCGCATATGCGCAACACAAGTGTTTAATTTGGTCCGGAATGGTTTTGCCTGATGACGTGGTAGTTTTAATAAAAGGGCTGACCTCTGATCTCATGGGGGTAGTTATTATCCTTGCAACAGTGTATGGATCATCATTTATAGAGCGCATGTTGAGGCCTGCTGTCATACGGCGGGGTGGGTTACCTCTCACTGGTGAGGAAGATGGCTCACAATCACCTCTGCCTACTGGCACCAAAGAAAATGCAGCATGCCTTTCCCAAATACCTGCAGCTAGTCGCAGCAGTGCACTGACTCGATCCTCTACATCCTTGCAACTAGCCCGTGCTCCCACTTCTATTGCACCACACAGGAGAGGCAGATCAGCGGTGCGTCTGACACCTTCAGCTATGCACCTGTGGCGAACTGTGGTTGCAAGATGCCCCAGCTCTGTGGTAAAACGAAGAAAAGGATCCGCCTATGTGTGAGCAGGAGAACATGCATGCCACCACCAGAAGCGGGCCATGCGGTAACAGCCAACTGCAATAAAGGGGCAACACGCACAGAACTAACATATAAAGGAAACCGGAGAATAAGTGTCAAGAGCTTTCCTTTAGACAACAAAGGGGATGAATAACCGCTTTCAAGGACAACAAAACAAAAAAAAAGATCATTTCGGGTACACAGTAGAGCAACATTTATGTATGGTAGTGCCAAGTGTAACAAGCACTGAAACACAAGTGCGGCCCCACACCGCGAAAGTGAAACAGTACTCTGGGTGGAGGGGTGGGGGGAGTGCGATTCCCTTGCGGGAGCGAGCGGCGCCAGGAGCGATAATTGCTACCATATGGCGCCAGCTGCTCGCTCCCGCAAGTGAATCGCCAAACGTGCACGCGTTGCCATTGAAGGCAATGGAACGCGTGCACGTTTTTGGCTGAAAAGCCGAATCGATTACAAAAGGTCGCGCTGCGTAGGCGAGACCTAAAAAATAACACCGCTGCTGCTACACCATAGTCCCATTATTGGCAACACACCCCACCCACCACAACACAGTATGCATGCATAAATAAATACACAACACAACTTTTGTTTGGGAAAAATATTGCTGCAGGTTTATTCCATACAAAAGTATGCAATATTGTGGGTTATCTTACGGGCGATCCAAGGGCAGGCAGCTGTAACCAATCTATGCTGCCCTGCCCGCCTGATGAGCCAAGCATTGTGGAGAACCCAAGCAGCGCTACCCTTATGGGGGTGATCCCCTTACTGGATCACGTGACACATTGGTCCATTATTACTCATGCCCCTTTCAGGGCGGAGCGTAGCAAGGCAAGCTCCCGGTTGTTCAGGCCCACAACCGCCCGAAGGACTAACGGGGCGCCGACGTAATTGTTCCAGGACCCTCCCATGAGACTCCTGGGATTTTGCTCTGGCACCTCTATTGTGCTCTTGCAGAGGTACCCTTCTGTACCCATATGCTTCCAGATCGCCCTGTAACTCCGCCTGCAACGACAAAGAAAACATTACAACGTCCTCTATACTTCGCCTGCCAGCCCCACGCCGGGTAAGCGGTAGGGTGGGAGACGGAGTGTCAGGCGCCAAAGAGGACCCAAGATGAAGGGGGGAGGCCTAAATACCCTCCCCACCTCCAAGGCGCACCGGAAGTGACGCGCCTAGTGCGCCCAGGTAGGGGGACTCCTCCTTGAGTCCCGACATTAGGAGGGGGGTGGGGAAGTGCCCAAATGGCACTAAAGGGCCGCCCTTTTAGGGTGGCCCCCTGCGGGGGCCGCGGGCAGCCGCATAGTCCCATTATTGGCAACACACCCCACCCACCACAACACAGTATGCATGCACAAATAAATACACAACACAACTTTTGTTTGGGAAAAATATTGCTGCAGGTTTATTCCATACAAAAGTATGCAATATGGTGGGTTATCTTACGGGCGATCCAAGGGCAGGCAGCTGTAACCAATCTATGCTGCCCTGCCCGCCTGATGAGCCAAGCACTGTGGAGAACCCAATCAGCGCTACCCCTATGGGGGTGATCCCCTTACTGGATCACGTGACACATTGGTCCATTATTACTCATGCCCCTTTCAGGGCGGAGCGTAGCAAGGCAAGCTCCCGGTTGTTCAGGCCCACAACCGCCCGAAGGACTAACGGGGCGCCGACGTAATTGTTCCAGGACCCTCCCATGAGACTCCTGGGATTTTGCTCTGGCACCTCTATTGTGCTCTTGCAGAGGTACCCTTCTGTACCCATATGCTTCCAGATCGCCCTGTAACTCCGCCAAAGCTCAGGAGGCGGCCCCCGTCGCCTAAAGAGCCCCCCACCAAACCAGCTAATTTCTCACCTGCAACCTGCTATTTCCAGGGCCTCCTGTATGTCCAAGAGGAACAGATCCATTCCCACCTGTGACAAGTGAACCCCATCCGTATCAAAATAGCCCTTCACCTTCATTTGGATCAGCTCATGTCTGATAAAACCAAAGCCCCTTTGGTCTGTGAACTTGCGCATTGCACTATTCACCCTTTTGCGTGAATGTTCCTCCGCCTCACTTGACTTGGCCCCGTGCCAAACCATGCGCGGCACTATTTCAGACCAAAAAAGCTCACATTGCCCCATGTACTTGCTGATCTCCACCAAGTCAGTCTTCATTGATTGTAAAAGTGCACCCCTGCCCATGGCAGTGAGGTCGTTGCCTCCTAAATGGATTATCAGATGTTGGGGAAACTTTCCCTCCCAGCCAGTCCTTGCTCCAACCTGTTCAGGAGGCTGCTCAATCTCATCCCGGGGAATGTTCCACTGCCTCCTCTGACTTAGCCCTGTGCCACACTCTGCGGGGGATAATCTCAGACCACCAGAGCCAACATTGACCCATGTATTTGCTGATCTCACCTAAGTCAGCCTTCATTGCTTGCCACAATGCCCCCCTACCCATGGCAGTGAGGTCGGTGCCTCTTAAGTGGATCAGCTTGTGTCTGATGAAACCAAAGACCCTTTGGTCTGTGAACTTGTGCATTGAACTATTCACCCTCCTGCGGGAATGTTCCACTGCCTCACATGACTTGGCCCCGTGCCAACTCTGCACAGGACGATTTCAGACAACCATAGTTCACATTGCCCCATGGCAGCGAGGTCGGTGCCTCCTAAGTGGATCACCCAGATGTTAGGGAAACCTCCCCCCCCCCCCCAGCCAGTCTCTGCTCCGATCTGTTCGGAGGTGCTCCATCTCATTCCGGGAATCCCATCCAGATAAACTGCGTCTGGGAAACCGCATGGAGCTATTTATCCTTCTCCGGGAGGTACAACTGCCTCACATTATCTGTAGGAATTTGATTGCCTCCCAGGAGGGAGCTCTACTCTTATCATGGCTATATTATGGGACAGCAGCACCCTTGTTAGATGACCGCTTCCACAACCAGCCTATCTACTGAGGCTATCAGGGCTAGGAATACTGTGCATAACTTAAGCAACCCGAAACCTGCCCCCAGAGCATGCACATACTCCGTTGCAGTTGACCAGACCTTTGCACTGGACCTATTTGATTGTTAAACCATGGTGACCAGGAATGCTCGTATTGCGCACCCCAATGCAGTTGCACCACCCTGTTTGGAGTGACAACTTCCTCCGTCTGCCAGGCTTGCTTAACTAAAGCTCGCTCCGTAACCCCTGGAGCTCAATCCAACTGGAGACCTAGTTCACTCTGTTATCCCTCCACAAATTCAACTCCACATTCAGCTTACCTTCTAGTCACCTTAAAATTCCGGGTGGGGCATACATACCCCCCATGACCGGGGAGCTGTGTGTATATTACCAATGATACTTATTAGATTCTAAGGTTCCCAGTGTCAATTGGTGATTATCCCAACATGGAATATGTGACATTGAGCAAGGGAGTCTTCGTGTACTTGCCATTTATCCCTCCTTTCGTACAGTAATTTTGCTTTTACAGTTTAATCTGCGTTATTCGCCCCCGGACTCCCAGGCTGCGTACTGCTGGCCATGTGCCCAGCTGCTGACGTAATGAGGGAATCTCATGGTTGCAACTTGCAATCAAACAACGCCCGCCTGAATGTGCTGAGTTGTAAGCGATTAAGTGCCTAACTTATATCTCTTCCCCTTGAAAAGATACCATAACCACATTGGTCATGAGAACCTTAAGAAGCACACAATTTTCACCAGGGCGTACCTCTAAATTAAGAATGGCTCAAAACCGCCGTAAGGCCAGAGACACACATATCTTAAACATATTTACTGGTTTTGCCGCTTGGCACCCTACTGGTTGGTGATACGGAACCTCCTACCCATCATAAGCTGACAGTTTGCGTTGCCGTCACCCCACCTGTGTCCCTTGAATTACCCTCCATCCTCCTGCGCACCAGTCATACTGCTAAGTGGGCGATCAATTAAACATCCCTCCTTTCCTGCCAGACTGTTGCCTGTTCAGTTTAAACTGTGGTGACTGCACCCAGACTTCCCAGGCAGTTTTATTGCTGACAATGTGAGCAGTTGTTCACATGGAGGGAATCTCATGCTTGCACTTGCAGCGATTATTTAAATGAATATGATACTGTGTGTCTGAATGAACTATGCACAGGTAATTGACACTCTCCCACGTGCATTTGCTGTGAAACATTTTGGACTAGTCCATCAAATTCAGCCATCCACCCCCCTAGGTGGCGTCTTGCACGCCCATACTTCTGCTAGTGTAAACCACGGTCACGCCTCCTGTTCAGTTGAATTTAGTAATTCACGACACTGAACCACAGGGGCCTAATACCAGGCTGTGTATATGCGGCCCAGGATGACCTTAAACAATTGGCTTGGTGTGGATGGTGTTGACATTGCCTGGCTGAAGTGCAATGCCTTTGACAATCACTCCGGACAAGATGTGCCAATGCAGGTAGAAGTAAGAGTTGTTCGGTCCGCCTTACTTCCTTTCCCAGTTATCTGTGTATAGCGCTTGTTGGAGCATGACGCTTGTGTATTTTGAAGTGCAAGTGTTCCCGTAGGCATGTTGCCGTTGGATCAGAGATATTTCTTACCCCGCTTACTGATATTCATTTTAACCGCCACGGAAGGAAGAACGGTTGATTGAACACCACGGGGGTTAGGTCCTAAGACCACGAGGTCAAGCCACCCACAGACCCAAAAGCTGAATCGGTCCAGGTATTCTTTACCATGACCCCGCCTGTGCCCTTTGAAATCACCTTCAAATCCGTAAGTGGCCAATTGGCTGACACCAGCAGGCCTGGCAGTTGTATTTAACCTTTATATCCGTACAGCATAGCAACCTCACCGCTGCCAAATGCCTTGGTGCATGAACGTCCGCTGGTCGTGCTAGTCAATACATTATTATTTAAATTAATAATACTGTGCATATGAATAAAACTATGCACTGGCAGCTGAAAATTTCACACGTTAGTACTGTGAAAACTTTTGGATTTGTCCATCGAATTAAGCCAGTCACCCATCCTAGGTGAAGTCTTGCCCTCCCAAGCTCCTGCTAGTATACCAGGGAGCAGGCAAGACAGTGGGAACAGGAGGGCACCACCTGCATGAAGCGCTCCGCTGCTGATTGCCCATAGCTAGCATAGCCCTTCATTTTCCAATTCAAATAAAATTACAAGGCTGGTAATTGCAATGCAACCTACTGGTACTAATTTTTATCACACTCACCGAGTGAAAGAATGAGCTAGCTCCTTATGCACTGAACACTACAGATGGTGTTTGCAGCAGGCACATACCCCCATTGAACTGTCTTGTTAGGAAAGGATCTTTGACCTGAGGAATACACCTCGAACTCTATGCCAAATGCAAGGACACATTAGGACATGTGCTAGTGTTCAAATGTGTGACCTATAGTTTATGCACGGTGCTTTGCAGCAGAACCTGGCCCATCTCATCAACTTTACAAACCTTGGAAGCAAACCTTTGTTACCCACAGATCCTTGCGGTGCACGCCTTAACCCACTGAGCTCTCTTCCAAACGGAAGCCTTTGTCCACCGAACTGCTGTTAAGGTAGCACAAAGAGTTCGTGTTCCTAGAGTGGAAATCTGTAGACCGATTGGACGGGAAAGCCTCACCTGATCAAGCACTTAGATTGCAGGCAGCTACAATGTCCCTTCATCACTGTGTGAACGCCCTTATTAAAGCACGGAGACAGAAAATCAAGTGGCATTTAACTGGGCTTTTGAAGTACTGCAAAGTTAAAGGCACCTCTTTTAAAGCCAACGTACATAAATAAAATGAAAGGCACCGTTTGAAAGACCCTTCCCCCGACACACGGTCTCAAAGGCCAGATGCAAATGTGAGTCGGATACGAAGATGCCAACTGATTGCCAACCAATCCTGAGTAAGATAGCCAGCTGAGTCCTAGGAGGGACCCCTAGGGCAGTTCGGCGCCGTGCATCTAGTGAAGGGTACCGTCCGTTACCCGGCTCTGAGTGAGCGGGAACAAATAATGGTCAAGGGCCAGTCATCCGGGATACATCCGGGTGCAGCTCTAGTCTAACATATGCCCCTTGCATCGGATACCAACCGTACCGCATCTGGCTGCAAGCTGCTCAGTGCATCTGATGCATCTGCGCTCCCTGACCCACGGCCAGCTCCCCTGATACATTCCGCTCGTGACTAGGCTTAACAGTGCGATGATAGCGCAAGACATACTTGCCACTAGCCCTTCAGCCAGGCCCCCCCACAGGAGCCTTTCACAAGCCATTGGCCTAAGACATTCGCCTGTGGGGCAGTTGCAACAGGACCGCAAACCACTCCTGGGCATTCTCTACCAATATTGTATATGGAGTTTCTGGTTGGCCAGGATATGCACCCAAGCCAGGCAGAACCCCCACTCCAATCAGCGAAGCCAGCGAGGATAATCTGCCGCACCCGAACGCTGCAACACGGCCTGTGCTGCAACGAACCAAAACATGCCTCAACAGGGCCCAAGACCAGCCTGACCCAGGGCGAAAGGAACCTGCATTTGTATGCCCAGGGTAAAAGAGGCTAACCAGTGTCGGGACTCGAGCCTGGTCCCCAACCCACATGACCGCTCGAACCGCGGGCCGCTCACACACCTCCTGAGAGATCCAGACTCATGGCGCCGTTCTCTCCACCACATTCGCCGGAACACGGCTATTCTTCTTCAGCTCGGTGGGGGGGAGGGGGGGCTCTGGCTCGCAAGCAACACCGGATGTCCAGCCGACGCCGGGACTGGCTCCCCAGGCGGCTGCCGAGACCCCCAAGCCGCATCCTCTCCCTCGCCACCCACAGTCAAGCAGGCCAGGCACAAAACATGGAGGTCCCATTCATGATGATGGCACACCATCAGCCTCTACGGGGCAGCCAGCTTGACGGACTGTGCTTCCAATCAAACCATTGTCAGTCAGGATAAGTTTTGCTCACTAAGAATGCCAACTCCGAAAGAAAAATGGCTGCGCAGCCCCCTAGTGCCAACATGCACTCTCCTCGGACCCCGCCTAAAGCCGCTGTGCAGACACGAAGCTGCCCAAAACCCAGCAAAGCCCACGTTCGCGACAGCTGGTTAATTCACCAACCCTCGAACACAAAACCACACCACACAAGTTGACAGGGCACCCCAGAGGTGTCCCACGACCCACACCAATCCTCGCTCTTGTGCCCCGCGCCTCCGGACAGGAGAGTGTTCAGAGCCATAGCCGCACTCGACCGCGCAGTTCTAACTGGCGCCCTGCCCGGCCTGAAACCTGGGCGGGCAAGGAGCTGGGGCGAGAAAAGAGGTGAACAGCAGAAAAGAGAGGTGGCCGCAGGCGATCTTAGTGAAAACTGTTGGGACGGGGATTGTTCTCCGTGCAGTTTGATAGACAGAGAATGTTTGAGTGGTGATGGTGATTATCGGAGTATCCAGCTTTACCTTCTTTTCAAGGAAGCCACCCCCAGGCTCAGAAAAACCAGGCTTGCCCCATGCACTGCACCGGCTGCACCAGGGGTAGCCACGCCCCTGCTTCACTCCATTCTTCAAGTATGGGTGCCCCGCTGGGCCTCCGGCACACTCCACACCACTCCCCACAGACCACTCTACGTAACAGAACAATCGACAAACGGGGCCGCCCCTTCCTCTACCATCCGGGAGTACGCTGGAGCTCAGGCAGCGCTAGGAAGAGCTGTATACAATCAGCGCTAGGAAAGCACCATCTACAATCTGCGATAGTAACGTGCTAGGCAGCGCCGGAAACTCAGCAAAAAAAACCCCGGGGTGCCAGGAAGCACGCCGACCCCTCGCGCACCTCACTGAGTGCAGGGGGGGGGGGCACGCCACTCGGGAAAAGCCACGCCCGACTCTCAGCATGACAGCCGCGGCCGACCGCCAGTTGCGGTACCTCGCGGTCGCACCCACTGTGCTGCCTACTGCCCTTGCTTGCCCTACTCCATGAACAGCCGCCGGTTATGCAAGCCAGTTACCAAACAACCCTGGAGTAGGGTTTTACACCCTAGATTATATATTGGCTACCAGCCAAGCAAAAACGACAGCACAGTACGGGACGCAGTTATACTGGTGCTGCCGCAATAGACAGAAAACCTTGCACAAGTTCCCCTCAGGAGATTGTCAGTCTTGAATTTCTCAAGAAATTCGTTGCATAACCGCTGCAGTCATGCCTAGCCCCAGGGCTCTGCTCTGGTTTTGCATTCCAGTCACTACGTCTTGTGACCTCTTGTGACTTTTCCTGAGAAACACGAAGCAGTTACCAAGAACTGCGTAACGTCACTTTACTCCGTAATCGGCCTAAAGCCCAATGACAAATGAGAGGTCAAAGCCTGTTTTGAAAGCATTGGCCTCTCACCTGCGTGGCTGGGAAGTGTAAGCCCAGATCTAACGCTTCATGCCTTTTCCGCTGCAGTGCAAGGTCAGGGCATGCTTCCAGGGTCAACAAGACGCAGGATTTGTCGAGTTTTAATATTTGTATTTGCGTGGTGATTAGATTGCAGCAAAATATTGAATCCACTTAACCTTTCGCCTGCACGTGAAAACCAGGAGATGACATTTCATCACAACCGACCCGGAGCGTCCAAGCTCCTCACCCCGTTCCCCCCCTCCCCCCAAGTGCCAAGCCAAAATTGGGGGGGGGGGGGTTGCCGGCGTGGCGGCCGCCGCTCACGTGGGAGAAGGGGAGCACAACCGGTAGACCTGGGGAGGTCCTCCCCCTCCCTGCCGTGCCGCCAAGCCTGCTGAAAGCATACGAGCGCTTTACATGCACCAGATTACCTTATTTGCAAGCACAGGGCAAATACAGGATTTGCTGCAAGTCGCAGCACGTTGAGCCGAAGACGGGACTTGAACCCGGCTCCTCAATTGTAAAGTCAGGAGCTCTGATCCTCAGGCCACATCTCCCCTTTTTAAGAAGCGTGGGACCCGTGTGGTGCACCCACCCGACGCAGACTCTGCTCTTCCTCCGCTGCTGGCCACCCAGGCGGCGTGACCAGGAGGAACCGGCGGCGCGTAAAGACGGCAAGGTCACGCAAGGCCTAGCATGACTGCCGAGGCCGACCCCCATGGGGGTTCTACCCGTAGCGGTCGGGCCCACTGCGGGACCCGAATGTCACACCCTCTTCCTCCAGGGAGCAGTTGGGGAGGGAATACCGCGGTGTTCGCTGCACTCCCCCCATGCGCCATCCGGCCCCGCGACCGGGGCTCGGCACTCGCTCTGCCGTGCATCGGCAGCAGAGGGTGTGACGCGCCTCACTGCCCCCCCCCCAACCATCAGCAGACCCCGACAGGTCAGCATCGAAGGGGGGGGGGACCCTGGCTGCCCCCCCAATGCAACAAAGGCCCACGCGGGCCGAGGCCCGGGATACCCCGCAGCTGCAGCCCTCCATAGCACACAACAGGGGGAGGGGGGAGCATCGCAGGGTGAAAGAGCTGCCATGTGCCCCCCCGGGAGCTGCTACCCCCCCCCCCCCCGGCGGATCGCAGCATCAGCACTGGCCGGGCTACGGAGTCTTGCCTCCGCCGCCAAGGGACCTGAAACGGAGGGGAGGGTGGTCGATGACTCACCGCATTGCAGCTCCCGGGGATTCTAAGGCACATCTGGACGGCGTGTCAGGCGCCAAAGAGGACCCAAGATGGAGGGGGGAGGCCTAAACACCCTCCCCACCTCCAAGGCGCCGGAAGTGACGCGCCTAGTGCGCCCAGGTAGGGGGACTCCTCCGAGTCCCGACATTAGGAGGGGGTTGGGGAAGTGCCCAAATGGCACTAAAGGGCTGCCCTTTTAGGGTGGCCCCCTGCGGGGGCCGCGGGCAGCCGCAGAAAACACGCCAGGCTGGTTTATTTATTCTTTCCGCTGTAACCTTCATCAAAATGTTTAAATTACATTTATTATTAAAAACTTTTCCACCTTTGTCATTTCCTTCCCTCTTACACCCCCACCCCCCTTCCACCGTCCCCTGGCATTTTGTTTGCGGTTGAGAATCTTTACAGACATGCATGCAATGCAATAGGTCTCGCATTTACGCGAGTTTAAGCTATTGGCATTGTAAATGACAAAGTCTTTTATTTATGTTTTAAAAACAAAAACATAAAAGGCATTGTTATTTACAATGCCAATAGTTAATCATGCGTACATGCAAGACCTATTGCATTGCAAATGCTTGTTCTTACTGCCACTAATATGCAGTGCATTAGTAATCTGTGGCAGTGGTGATAGACCCCGGATTCATTGGGGTCGAGGTCGACAGCACTAGTGTGCGCTTGTCCTGTTTACAGTCTGTGCATGTTTTCCTTTTCTTACAAAAAACCTTACCGCCTCTACACCCTCCTAATGAAGATGGTCCATGCAGAAAACGTCCATCCGAGAGAATGCAATGGTTTTTCCCCACCCATCCCATGTGTTTGCAGTCCCCTTTGTCGCATTTACAGTGCAATATGTGCTGTTTACGTTAAACTAAAGCAGTCCTTCTTGTCCTTTCCAATCTCTCCATTCTCTCTAAACACTGGCCAGTTCTATTAATAGACCTGCGAATCGATGCCGAGTCAGCAGTATGTCGCAAGCATCTGCAGGTCACCGCTGTGTGTATTTGTAAAGTATGTGCACACTTATGATTTGTAGGCTGGCACTGTGTGCAGATGCTTTGTAATATAGTTCTGATGTTTGTAAAACACTGATCTATAATACAGCACTTCTTGCAGATGAGCTATAATCATTCATGAGTCAGCAGTGTCAGATGTGTGTGTGTGTGCATGTGTGTGCGCACGCACATGCCATAGTAGTTTATACATCTGCTATGGTGACGTGCTGTAACAATTAATTGGCCATTCGTAAACTTCGGGTCGGGTGGCTTTAAGTTTGTGTCATTTCTGCAGGCTTTACATTACATTGGCTTTTAGGGGCTTATTTACAAGAAACTGACATCTGTATAGATGCGTCAGTTTCCCTGCGCCAGCCTGCGAGACCCTTGCGCCACCATGCATACGCCGTATTTACAATACGGCGCACTATGGCGCAACGATTAACAGATGCGTCAGAAATTCTGACGCATCTGTCGGCGCTAAAGTCACGCATTGCTGGAGTCGTGGCACAAGCACGATGCAACTCCAGCAATGCATGGGGAGGCCTATTCCTAATACACTGTGCCACTCCTTAAGCCTGCTCCAAGCAGGCGTAGGGTTTTGACGCAGTGGTATCCTAGAAGTGGCGCAGTGAAATCTTGTAGATTTCACTGCGTTACTTCTACGACGCTTTCCCGCGTGGGAATGCCCATCCTGCATACATTATACCCGACGCAGGTATAATGTGGCGCAGGGCTTTTCAATGTGACGCATTTCCCTAGATGCCTCGCGCATGTGGCGCATTGTTTACGCCACCGCTGCGTCACAAAAAGTGACGC
Source organism: Calotriton arnoldi (assembly GCA_963921515.1). Taxonomy (NCBI): domain Eukaryota; kingdom Metazoa; phylum Chordata; class Amphibia; order Caudata; family Salamandridae; genus Calotriton; species Calotriton arnoldi. The sequence continues at coordinate 176,180 of CAWUFW010005201.1, forward strand.
AATGGCAGCGCAAAAGTGTCGCAAGGGGCTTGTAAATCTGCCCCTTAGAATAGAGCCTTAGCATGGCCCCAGATCTTCTCTCTTCTCACTCACTTAGATGACGGTTCCACATGTCTTCATATTGTTCCTACTTATGTTCAATCTATAACATGCATATTGCCTTTAACTATTATATTTTCTGCTAACCACCACCATTTTGTGAACCTGTATCCATTTGTCACTTCAGCATAAATAAAACCATTTCAATACTGAAATGTGGACACATCTAGCATGTACTTAGATGAAGCATCTGTTGCAAATGAAGGTGACATGCCTAGTCAAATAACAGCTACATGAGCATGTTGCAGTAGCCCTACTTCGTCTTCAGTGTTTACATATGGTGCCTGCTAACAGTCCAGTCCTGACGTTGTGCGTTGTGTTCATATTGTGGGGGATGAGTTCAATGATCTACCTTCAGTCTCTGTATTCAGTTGCAATCATTCAGCATGCACATCCAATGGGTACACTATTTATTTGAGTGATTCATTTACAAGAATTTAAAACGTACTTTGCATCACTTATTCACTCTGCATGTTGCATAATATCCGTGATGCACGCACATTAATATTGCATTACTGTAAACTGATGTGATGCACACATACATAGTTCTACATTGAAAAGCATCCCATCACAGGCTACTAGACTGCTGCTTTTAATCCAGTGTTTGCTTCTGATTATGTAACAATCAAGTTATCTTTCGTCATACTGTATTCAGTCTTAACCTGTTCTACTTGGTTAATTTGCATCTCTGAAAGTACTCCTGTTGTGTCCCAAACATTGTGTCCCAAACACCCTGAGAATCCAAACTCTAAGAAATGCCTCTCCATAATAGATAGTGGATTTTTTTAAACCGTTACTGGATCAATCGTGATTCAATCTATTTTCACTGCTCTTTCAGTCATACCACTTAATGTTTTCTGTAGAACACCTTATTGGATAGGTACTGAAACCCTTAAAAAAAATTTCTTGCCAATATAAGGATTTATAATTGTTTTTCAATTCTAAAAATACGTACAGTTTGAGTGTATAAAAGGGAATGTTTCTTATTTGTTTTTAAAGATCACTCTTTCATATTCCATCTACCACATCTCCTTCAGCCTTTTCCAGAGAAGACTCACATGGGAGATCAAAGGAAAGACCTTGATAGGAAAACAAGCAGGCGCACCCAGTCAACACAGATATCCAATTTCAAGCAGGTCTTTACAACTTTCTGCAGATTGCATTTGCAAGACAAACAAGCATTTGCAATGCAATAGGCCTCGCATTAATAAACTTTAAGCTATTGGTGTTGCAAATGCTAATGTTAGTTATTTTTTTTTTTTTGGTTAAAAAATATCCCAACAGTAGCATAAGTACTAAAAGATATTTCACGAAGCAAGGAAAAGATGCCACATAAGATATGGCACTAGGTAAATGCGCGCCGCGAGGCCAGCTGCTAGTGAAATCTATTAGACTATCCCCCTCAGCTCCCTGGTTCTCTGATGCCCTTAAAGAATTAAAAAGCAGGTGCAAAAAATTGGAGCGCCAGTGGAGGGTGCGCTACTGCGACCTAGCGAAGGGTACCTACAAAAAAGCATTAAAAGACTTTCACAAATCCCTAAAAACAGCCAGGCGAGACTATATTGTCACATGCATTCACAACGCCGACCACTCCACCACAGAGGTTTTTAAAGTAGCCCAAACTTTTCTTAAACCTAAGGCTATAGAGACGGGATTGATTCCGTCCCTGGCTTTGTGTGAAAAAATCGCTAGTCACTTTGACAATAAAATTTTAAAGGTCTACGACTCCTTCTCGACCCCTGAGGCAACGGAGAAATCAGATCTTTCCCAGGGCTCGGGTGAGGTTCTTTTATTCACTAACTTCACACCGATCTCATCTCAGGATGCGCTAGATGTAATTCACAAATGCCGCTCGGGCGCTCCAAATGACCCCTGCCCTCCCAAATTGTGGAAAATGTTAGCGTTCTCCCTGATGGGCGGGCTGCTTCATATATGGAACACTTCCCTAGATACAGGCATCTTTCCTGACCAATGGAAACTCGCAACACTTCTTCCTCTGCAAAAGAAACCAAATGGTGACCCAGGCGACCTTGGCAACCTTAGACCCATCTCTCTGCTTCCCGCCCCTGGAAAGATGCTGGAGAAGTTGGTCCAGCAACAACTGACCACTTTTATTGAGCAGCATAGCGTACTGCATGACACACAATCTGGTTTTCGAGCGGGATTCAGTACGGAGACCGCTCTCCTTGAGGTGGCAGAGTCGGTGAGATGGTCATTGGATTCAGGGGCATCAGTATTACTGGTGCTCCTGGATCTATCCGCCGCGTTCGACACTGTTGATCACATCATATTGATCCAGAGACTACAAGGGGTGGGCTTTGGTGGGAAAGTCCTGGCCTGGCTGACATCCTATCTGTGTGGGCGCACGCAGAGAGTTGCTCTCCAACCGTTTGAAGCTGAACCTAAACAGCTCTGGTGCGGTGTCCCCCAGGGCTCAGCTCTGAGTCCCTTGCTTTTTAACTTATATCTGGCCCCACTGTTTGCCCTGATTGCCAACTGGGGAGTGAAGGCGATCTCCTACGCGGACGACACCCAATTAGTGTTTCCATTTAAGGAGAGGACGATAGATGCCTTTAAGAACTTCAAGGGCTGTCTTCGCGACATAGCCCTATGGATGAACTCGAATAAATTAAAGCTTAATGCGGAAAAGACAGAGGTTCTGTTCTTTGGGAAAGGCACAGTGCCAGACTCTGATTTATGGTGGCCGTCAGAAATGGGTCCTCCTCCTCACCCTGCCACACGTATTCGAAATTTAGGAGTGAGATGGGAGGCGGACCTCTCTTTCTCAACTCAAATACAGCAGGTCTCTGCTACCTGCTTCAGCAAACTAAAAAATCTCCGGAAAGTCTTACACTTTCTACCGGAAGACTGTCGTAAAACTGTAGTCCATGCCACCGTTACATCCAGGCTGGACTACGCTAATAGTCTATATCTAGGCCTCCCCAAGTATGCCATCCACCGACTTCAGATGATTCAGAATGCGGCTGCGAGGCTGGTCTGTCGGATACCGTTTCGACAGCATGTCTCTCCGCACCTACAAAAGCTCCACTGGCTTCCAGTCGAGAAACGAATTAAGTTTAAGGCTATGACGCTGGCCTACCGGGCCCTTAATGGCAAATGCCCTAGGTATTTGAAGGATAGACTGTGTCCTTATAAGCAAATTCGTACTTTGCGATCCAATTCTCACAATTTGCTGTGTACCCCACGTTTTGTGAAATCACGTTTGGGCGGCAGAGCTTTTACAGTCAGAACGGCGTCACTATGGAATGCTTTGCCAGGGCCCCTGCGACAGATCAATTCCGAAGCCTGTTTTAGAAGGGCCCTGAAGACATGGCTCTTTATGGCTGACTAGAGAGGGTTTCGCTGGTACTGGTGCTCGCTCTGGGCGCATTTATCTGTTGTTTCAGCACCGGGACTCCCCTATCAGGGGTAGCTGTCGCGCTTTATAAGCATCAGTATTATTATTATTATTATAAGATACTGCACCCTTAATGCAATTATAAAGAGAAAGATTGCAGCTTATCATGGAAGTGATATATATGTTAGCTTGAGTTTTAAAAATGCACCACTGTTTATTTAAATGGTGCCTTTTTAAAACGCAAGCTAGCAAAAATCTCACTTCCAATAAAAAACAAATGGAAATGTATGCTCAGCTGAAATTTGTCTATGTATAATTGCATTAAGGGTGCAGTATCTTATCTGGCTAATACAGGTCCTTTTACAACTCCACAGGTACACCTAGTAACAGCCTGTGGTACTGCACCCTTTCCTTGCATAGTGGATTTTTTTTTTATTACTTATGCTACTGCTGGGATGTTGTCTAATAAAAAAAAATAAACATTTGCAACGCCAATAGCTCAAAGTTTCACTAATGCGAGACCTATTGCATTGAAAATTCTTGTTTAACTTCAAAGGGCAAGCCATGCTTTGTATGGCTCTCCATTACTTCTCTGCCCCTGTGTAGATGCTGAAAGTATGGGAGAAGATGATTTGGGGAGCCAAAACTGCATAACAGGGATGTTTTTCACTTCAGGGTTCTAAAGGACATCATAGACAACCTGAACTTTGCTCTTGTTATCTCTTTGATATCACACAGGACCACTTGGTGAGATAATTCCCATTATCCACCATTTCCCTCCTTTAATTCATATGTTCATGTTCTTTACAGTACACAAACATGGTCATTAGAAAGGATTCTGATAAGTTGTCCCTCAGCCATGAAGAGGGGCCAGCAGAGGCTAGACCACACACAGGCCTAGGACCAGATAATGCAGGATGTATCCTATCAGCTCACTGTGGCGCACAAGCACTTGTTTGGGTGTTTGAGTAGCCATTTTTTCTTTTGCTCTTCAGTTCCTTTTTCGCTTCCTCTTTCTACCCCTGGTTTTCCTTGCTGCATATACTGCTCTCTCGCATCAGGGCCGGCTCTAGGGTGGTGCGATCGGTGCGACCGCACCGGGCATTGACTTGGGGTGGGGGCGTCATTTTTGAAAGTATCTTATCATTTTAAAAGCACCTGCTGCCGCGTTCCTGGCCTCCAGCAATTTTCAGACATCAATAAAAATGTCACGATAACTCCGGTGATTAATCGCCTTCCTGGACAGAGACCAGAGGTTTGTCTAGTGGAAGTTTTGACTCATCCTAAGGTATCACAGAGGGTTAAAATGCCTGCAGCTAAGAACGTGTATCATACAGATAACGAAATGCATCTCATGTAAATAGGTCAGTGGGTTACTGCTTCTGCAAAATACCTCCTTTTGTTACTTGTTGTTTAAAAGTCAAAATCCTAATATAGAACTTTGAACTATTAACTGTCTTCCTAGAGCTGCATGCAAACTGCAAGGTATATGTTAGAGCTATATGGTTTTTTGCCGACTTTCATCATCCTAATCTTATGAAAAGGGTTCATTTGAGTAGAAAACAATTCTTCAATCAATCAGGGAATTGTAAGCGCGCAACTCACCCGTGAGGGTCTCAAGGCGCTGAGGGGGGGGGGGGGCTCCGCAGATCTATTTAGCCAAAGAGCCAGGTCTTGAGGGTCTTCCTGAAGGTGTTCAGGGAGGGGGCGCGTCAGATGTCTGCCGGTAGCTCGTTCCAGGTCTTGGCTGCAATGTGAGAGAAGGAACTTCCACCTGCTCTGGCTCTGTGGATGCGCGGGGTTTTGGCCAGTGCGACGCTGGAAGATCGGAGGTTTCTTTTGGGTACGTGGAAGTTGATTCTGTCGTTGAGGTATTTGGGTCCGTTGTTGTGTAGGCATTTGTAGGCGTGAGTGAGGATTTTGAAAGTGACTCTTTTCTCCGCGGGGAGCCAGTGGAGACTTTGTAGGTTTTGGCTGATGTGTTCGTGTCGGGGGATGCCGAGGCCGAGTCTGGCGGCGGTGTTCTGTATTGTCTGGAGTTTGCGGAGTAGGGACTGGTTGATGCCGGCGTAGAGTGCGTTTCCATAGTCCAGTCTGCTGGTGATGAGAGCGTGGGTGACTGTCTTCCTTGACTCAGGGGGGATCCACTTGAAGGTCTTGCGGAGGGTGTTGAAGCAGCTGGAGGTGACGGTGTTGACCTGTCAGTTCATGGTGAGTGATGAGTGATGAGTCGAGTATGATGCCGAGGTTCTTGGCGTGGTCTGATGGGGTAGGTGGGCTTCCGAGGGCGGTCGGCCACCAGGTGCTGTCCCATGCAGAAGGGGTGGTACCGAGGACGAGGACTTCTGTCTTCTCGGCATTGAGCTTCAGGCAGCTGTTGGTCATCCAGACTGCGATGTCTTGCATTCCTTTCTGGAAGTTGAGTTTGGCAGTGGTGGTGTCTTTGGTGAGGGAGAGGATGAGCTGGGTGTCATCCGCGTAGGATACGATGTTGAGGCCGTGTTGTCGGACGATGGCTGCGAGGGGGGCCATGTAGATGTTGAAGAGGGTGGGGCTCAGTGATGAACCCTGTGGGACTCCGCAGGTGATTTTCGTGGGGTCGGAGAGGAAGGGTGGGAGTCTGATCCTTTGGCTTCTTCGGGTGAGGAATGATGGGATCCAGTCCAGGGCTGTTCCTTGTATACCTGCGTCGTGTAGTCTGGCGACTAGTGTGCGGTGGGAGACGGTGTCGAAGGCCGCTGATAGGTCGAGTAGGATGAGGGCTGCGGAGTGGCCTTGGTCCAGGAGGGTGCGGATGTCGTCTGTGGCGGCGAGTAGGGCGGTCTCTGTGCTGTGGTTGCTTCGGAATCCGGATTGGGACGAGTCGAGGACGGCGTTCTCTTCAATGAATCGTGTCAGTTTCCTGTTGACTGTTTTCTCTGCAACTTTGGCTGCGAAGGGGAGGAGCGAGATGGGCCGATAGTTCTTGAGGTCGGTGGGGTCAGCTGTGGGCTTCTCGAGCAGGGGTCTACCTTCAGCGCGCTTTCAGTCATCTGGGAAGGTGCCTGTTTTGAAGGTGGTGTTGATGGTGCGTTGTAGTTCGGGTGCGATGGCGGCCGCGGCTCTGTGGTAGATGTGAGGAGGGCAGGGGTCGGTGGGGGCCCCCGAGTGGATGCTTCTCATTGTTGAGGCAGTGTCTTCGGCCGTGATCGGTGTCCAGTTGGAGATGGTGGGCTGGCTGGTGTTTCTGGGGGGCAGGGGGCGGTCTGTGGCGCCTGGTCGATGAAGTTGTCGTAGAGGTTTTTGATCTTGAGGTGGAAATAGGTTCCAAGCTTGTCGCAGAGGTCTTGGGATGGGGTGATGTCTGTGGCTTCGCTGCATGGGTTGGTGAATTCCTGAATGACACTGAAAAGTTCCTTGGAGTTGGTGGAGTTGGCCAGGATTTTGTTGTGGAGGAAGTTCCTCTTGGTGGCTCTGATCTGGTTGTGGTAGTCCGTCATGGCGTCCTTGTAGGTGGTGTTGCTTTCGGTTGTCTCTCCAGTTCTTCTCCAGGCATCTGCAGGTGTGTCTGGCTTCTTGGAGAGCGGTGGTGAACCACGCGGCTTTCCTGGGGCATTGTCTGTCGGGGTTGCGTAGCGGGGCGAGCTCGACTGCGCAGTTGAAGATCCAGGTGTGGAGTTCTCTGGCTGCGTCGGGTGCCCAGGTGTGGTTGTCTCGGGTGAGGGTGGAGTTAAGTTGCTCGTCGGTAACCCTGCTCCAGTTCCTTCGAGGTGGGCGAGGGGCTGGTTTGGGTGCCTTGGGTTTGTTGATGGCGAAGTGTACGCAGTGGTGGTCGGTCCATGGCGGCTGCATTGTGTGGCTGAATTGGACGCTGTTTCCTGCCACGAAGATGGGGTCGAGGGTGTGTCCTGCTCTGTGGGTCGGTGTGTTGACGAGTTGTTTAAGTCCGATGCTGGCGAGGTTGTCACGAAGGATAGTGGAGTTGGGGTTGTCGAGGTGGAAGTTCAGGTCTCCAATGAGTATGTAGTTTGCTGAGGCGATGGCGTGGGGTGTGATAAAGTCAGTGATGGTGGTGGCGAAGGGTGTTCGGGGGCCGGGGGGTCTGTAGATGAGGGTTCCTCGGAGTGTGGCTTTGGGGGTGGTCTGGATCTGGAAGTGCAGGTGTTCAGCGGAGGGGAAGGTTTCGCTGGAGGTGGTGAGGCGGAGGGTGCTCTTGTGGGCGATGGCGAGGCCCCTCCTGGGTGGTTGGGGCGGTCTTTCCTCTGGATCTTGTATCCGTCTGGGATGGCGGTGCTGATGTCGGGGGCGGAGGATGCGTTGGTCCAGGTCTCTGTGAAGAAGGCGATGTCGGGCGAGAGAGAGTCGAGTAGGTTCCAGATTTCCATGGCGTGTTTGTGTACGGAGCATACATTGAGGAGGATGCATTTTAGGGTGTCGCCGGTGCTGGCGTCGACGGTGTTGGAGGCCGGGGTGGCGGTGAGGGTCTGGCGGCAGTGGAGGCAGGAGAACTGGCCGTGGTCGTGTTCGGCGAGGCCTGTTGGCATTCTCTAAGTCGTCCAGGGTTGAGGACGAGGAGGGTGGTGGTGTCGTAGCGATGGGTAGTGGGAGGTCCAGGGTTCCAGGCGCTGGCCACAGTCGGGTCGCGGACGGGCGCAGATGGGCTTGCCTTTGGCGCGCCCGCTGCGCGCGTCCGCTGAGCGACCGTGCAGAGGCCGCCATTAAGTAGGGGAGGTGGGAGGGGAGGAGAGGCTGGGAGGCGGGAGCGGGGGAATTCCTGAGGGGAATTCCGGGGGGGAGGGTTGGGGGAATTCCGGGGGGGAGGGGCCGCAGGGGCAGCAGCGGCGAAAGGAACAGGCAGGCATGAGATAATAAAAACAGTGGTGGAATTAGAGCAAGACACAAATGGGCACAATAACAGTGGCACAACAGGGAAAAATTAAGAAAAAAAAACGGCGGAGAAAGGTTACGGTGGTTGCAGGCAGTCTGGTCCCAGTTGGAGCGGACAGCAGGCGCAGGAACGGGCAGCAGCCTCGAACTTCCCAAGGAGGAGTTCGGGGTCTGGAGGCAAGAGACGGCACAGCGGAGCTGCGGGGAGAGAGTGGACCTAGACCGAGGGTCTATTATTTAAGAGAACCCCTAACAATAGTGTTACGTTTTAAGTTCTGTATGTGCTTTTCCTGAATAAGGAACCAAACTATATTGCCTACCAGTATCGATGATATGTCACTCCTACACTACACCTTGTAGTCCTGTCTGATGTAACATTACCTATAAACTGATTTACACACACATGATTGATTGTCTTTGTGCAATGTGTGTGTGATGTAAAGTGTTCTGACACCCTACACTGGTATGAGTGGTGCTATAAAACTAAATGAATCAGAGAGACAGTGGTTATGGAGACTTGAGAGGCACTGTTAAAGGGTGCTAGTGAGGGAATCCATAGCAGAGGTGGTCATTGGGGGGCGCCAACAGACATTGTCGCATGGAGAGTGCTTGCCTGTGGTGCCGTCTAATACTTGTACTCCTAGTTAAGTTATGCTCTTTCCTCCCTGTTACTTGGACTTCCCGACGGATACTCTTCATTGTATTATACTAATTCTCCATTATCACTGATACCATTGCTGTTGAGAGCTCACATTTTGTATGTCTTCACTCATGCTGTACAAATGCATATAGTTACAAAGCTTTAAAAAATGTATTGCAAAAAACCAAAAAATTGTCCCTCAGCTAAATATTTGATCAGGTCAGAGATCTTGTATCAGAATAAATGATGCCGTTACTTGGGCCAATGCATGTGCAATACAGTTCTTCCTTAATTATGCCTAACAATTTATTGAATTCAAGAATCTTGCAGCTATAAGAAACTGTCCTTCAAGAATTGCCTAAGCGAAGGGTGAGCATGGCAGCACTGGGAGTCGTGTGCTATATTTTAGTGGTGTTTATGTAGTGCTTTCCATACCCCTTTCAATATCTAAAGCTCTTTCAGGGTGGTCCAATTGAATTACGCTTCATTCTCCTGGCAAGGTGTTGAAGGACGTTATACATGGGAGGACTCCCTCAAATTCTTAGTGCTCCTGAACGCCATGGTTCTGTTCCTATTATAAGAAGCGGTTTTTCTTTTACCCTTTTAGGGGTAAGGACCTTAACCCATAGAGTTCAGTACCTTCATCTTGGTAGGTTTTAGACAAAATCAAATGACTAGACTTGTTCAAGTTATAAGTACAAATGGCCATACATCTAATATGGCAAACTAAAAATCAAATACACCTTTGTTAGAGAAAAGCTCGTGGTAGAAATATAGCTTGACTAGAAAACAAAGCACAAAGAGTAACAATTTTAGGATTTTTTTGAAGATGGTGTTTATTCTTCATCAGTACATTTCTGTTTCAATGGTTGTAATTACATTTTCAACAGTTGAAAACTGTCCAACAGTTCAAGACAGCCAGCCCACACGTGCTTTGCTCTATAAGGGGGTTGGCCACCCGCAGAGCGTTGGGCAAAGGACTGCAACCAACCAACTCCCACTGCACATACAAATAGCACTGGAAAAAGTAAATCAAGAAAGAATCAAACAGTGTGGGTGATGTAAATGATGGGGTGCGTTGTGTGCTGTTGAAGTTTGACTGTGGTGTCAGAAGTGGATTACTCTGACCTCACACCATGAACAACCTTATCCAGCAGCTGGTGGAGAGCCAATAACGATTGCACAAAGCACTAAAAAAGACAACAGTAAGTCCAGGCTAATCGGTAGGCATTTCAACAAATGATCCATGTACAAGGTGCCCGATGGGTATCAGCCCAGAAAAAAATCAAGAGGCTTTTCTACACCCCAGTGTGTCCAACCTCCATTCAGATTAATTTTTAAGGGTATTTGGTGGAGTTGTGCGTAATGCTGCTGGGCTCATGAATATTAGGGGCATAGCCCCTCTACTTATCAGAGAGATACAGCCCACCTAATAATCCACAAATGGTGATGGAAAGATCATGTATGCTGAAATCAAGCAAGCAATTAGAAAGCCCATAGAATACAGTTCTGAAATCTATACCTTGCACCCTCAGAAACCCCCAGAGAATGTTATTACTGCATGAAAAAGGTTGTGGATAAATGGCTACATACAATTTGGTTGGGGCCTACTTCTGAGAACAACACAGCAGCCGCCCCTATCTCAAGGATGGGATAGAGGTTCTAGTCAACAGTGGGTGCCTGTAAACCATTAAATATGTCCTGACCCACCTGAGGGGGACCCATTAAATATGTCCTCACTCACCTGAGGGGGACTCAAACATTTATACAAGGGGATACAAAAACCTACCGCATCACTGAATTGACTTATAGATAGGAAGTGAACAGATTCCCTGAACTGTTGTTTTCCTTCCCCCTTTACCAGAAACCAGTGGTCTTGGGAACGACATTTCTTATTTTGTCCATCTTTTTATGGAAACACTGATATAACATCCTGGTGAAAAAAAAACTGAAGTTCCCCAGTGGCACAGGAAAAGAAAAACCATAACAGGTCTGAAAAGAGAGGAAAAAAGCCCAGCAGCTCCTGGCAACTCAGGTAGACTGGAGTCTTGCGAATTAGTATACTTATCATAAAAAAATAAGTACAACACAACATGCAGCAGTATGCCTTACCACCAGCCAAAGAAGAGGATGAGGATATTAGGCCTGGGCGAAAACTTACATTTTAGGAATTTCGTGCTACACTTAACTACACAAAATTCCCAAAGTTACGCCATTACGGCACTTCACGTAGTTCCACACCATTCGAAGTTAAAATTATCAGCAAAAACGCTGTTCACTGTAAACATTTACCACAAAAGCATGAGAACAGTGAGCAGCTGTCATTTGTGGTGATTTTATTTGCACTAGTTTATATAGCAAAATGCAACCTCTCATCAAAAATTGCCACAATGGCACTTTTTGCGATAAAATTTGGCACTAAATGACAATTTTGCACTTCATGTAATTTCCTGTAAATTTGTGTAATTACACAAACATAAATTATGTGAATTTCACACACCCCTAGATACACCAACCCCCTCATGTCCCTAGATCCAGAAAAAAGAGGATTGGTCTATCACATACTACTAATGGAATATGCTACCCAGTGTCCAGATGCTTTTCCCTTTCAAGGAACTACTACTACTTTAATACTCTTCACTCTATGAGAGCATTGATAGTCTTTAATAGGTCTGTCTATTTGAATTACTATTTGAGTGGCAACCACAAACCTTGTTACATATAGCCCAAGAAAAACGGGAGGATCAAGATGAGACTAAATTATCCCTGGTTGAGTATTTTTTAAATATTTGGGAATGTTTGTAGTCTGTCAGTGAGCAGCTGCTGTCAAACTTCAAGAAGTTCAGATACTACAAGAGAAACAGTACAACCAAGGAAGATAGGTAGATATGCATGCTTCACCCTGGTGTGAAAGTCTTGGTCTGGTTTTCTACCTGAAAGCATAAATTGCTGGCTCAATGCATACACATCCACTTCCTGGTTGCTATGGAGAACTTGTCTTACTGGGTGTTCCAACTAAATGGAAAACCAACCAGGCATATTTACCACATCAACCTTTTGAAGAAATGGGAAGATTCGGTCGAATCCGTAGGTCTAGCAGGGATCGCTAGTACACAACTCAATGCCGGTGAAGACAAGGTCCCTTTTAGAGCTCCATGTTCATGGCAAAGATTTATACAGTGGTCACAAACAACAGAAAAAGAGAAAATGGATCTTCAGCAATTATTACAAAAAGTGAGAACTGTATTTGAATTCTTTCAGAAAGTACCCAAATATTTGAACATCAAATTAAAACCGATTAAGGAGTATTTGTGAAGATGAGACCATATTAAATTCCAGATGTTGAACGAGAAGCGATGAAGGAGATAGACTTTGTACTGCGCTGTAGTTAGGTTAATTGAACCATCATTGACTGGTCTCCACCAGTCATGATATGTTATGTTATATTATTTTGTAGAGCGCACAGCTACTCAGCAGAGTGTCTCTGCGCTAGGCAGTGGGGGAACCAACAGGCAACTGGATTAGCTGTTAAAGAGGTAGGTTTTTAGTTTCCTCTTGAACATATCCAGGTTGTGCATTAGCCGAAGGTCTAATGGGGGTCTATTCCAAAAGAGAGGTTCCTGATAGGAAAAGGATCTCCCACCTATTCTGAGGCGACTAATGCGGGGCACCCTTGCCAGGTACGCTGAGGAAGAGCAAAGGGTGCGTGGAAGTGTGTATGCGCTGATCCTCTTGCTGAGATAGGACGCGCCCGTCCCGTGAAGGGCCTTATGCATAAGGACCATATCCTTAAAGACCACCCTATTTTTTACCGGAAGCCAATGAAGGGCCCTCATGTGGGACCTAGGTGGGAGTCTAAGTAACTGTTTTGCCGCCGAGTTCTGCACTACCTGCAGTATCTTAAGGAAATAGTCTGGGTGATTGATGTACAGAGCGTTCCCATAGTCGAGTCTTGATGTAATCAGGGCATGCACTACCTTTCTGCCAGCAGACTCAGATAGAAGGGGTAGGAATTTTTTCAGCATGCGAAGCACGGCTAGGGCTTGAATCTGAGGTTGGAAGGAAAGGGGTTTATCTATTTTGATCCCGAAGTTCTTTACGCAGTTTTGTGGGAAACCCAGGTGCGGCAAGTTGCTCGGCCAGCAGGTTTCCACGAAATTGTGGGGGACATCTCCAAAGGTCACGATCTCTGTTTTGTCCGGGTTGCATCTCAAATGGTTCAGATCCAGCCAGTGAAACACCTTGGTGAAACACTGTGAGATCAGCTCCCAATCTAAGTCCTTGCCCTTCTCGCAAGCGAACAGAAGCTGCGTGTCATCTGCATATGAGATGACTTTTGCGCCAAGTGACTCTGTAAGAATATCTAGGGGCGTCAGAAACGCATTGAGCAGAGTGGGACTCAGAGCCGAGCCCTGCACCACGCCCACATTCAGGGGTCTGGCTTGTGCGGTGTAAGGCGGCAGCCAGACTTCCTGAGTCAGTCTGTCCAGAAATGAAGATAGCCAATTTAAGGCCGAGTGTCTGATCCCTATCTCATAGAGGCGCTCAAGCAGCTTAAGGTGGGGCACGGTGTCAAATGCAGCCGTGAGGTCCAGTAGTATGAGCATGGCTTTGCCTCCAGTGTCTAGAGTGCTCCGAACATGCTCCGCCACTTCGAGAAGAGCTGTCTCCATGCTAAAGTGGGGCAGAAACCGGATTGAGTGGGGTGGAGTATTCCGTTATCTTCCAGATAACTGGAGAGTTGGTGGTTAACTTCCTTCTCCAGGATCTTGGAGAGAGCAGGGAGAAGGGCGATGGGCCTATAGTTTGCTGCTTGCATGGGGTCTGCTGTAGGTTTTTTTGGCAGCGGAAGCACTTTGGCCCTTTTCCACGCAAATGGTACCACCCCTGTTGCTAGCGAGGTGTTAAAAATGTGGTTCACAGTGGTATTAATAGAAGGTGCCACCATCTTCAATACTGCGATAGGGCAGGGGTCAAGGGGGAGCCAGATTTTAAGCTCTTTAAGGCAGCAAGAGACTTAGAGGGAGATATGGAAGTGAATGCGTCTAAGGAAGAGTACGTGAGAGGAGGTGCTGGTACCAGGCACACCGGGCTCTATGATTTGGACGGTGGAACTGATAGATCCAAACTGAAGGCTCAGTCAGACTTTGTATAAACTTCCCTGCGATTATGGATGTTGTGGTTATACTTCTTATCTGGTCTGGGGACATAAACTGCGTATTAGATCCTAGTGTAGACCATAGTGTGAGCTGTAAGCAAGAAAGGGAGTTACCTGAACACTGCAAACAATTATGCACTGATTGGGTCTATTGGATATCTGAAGAAGTATATGTTGTAGTCACAACATGACACGGAGACAGTAACTCGGATAATCCAGGTTTATTTCTCAAGCACGTAACATCAGCGCGCCCTATCCTTCAGTCAGCAGATGATCAACTGACCGGAAGCGAGCACACCGTTCACATTCGAACGTTCGCATTCCCCACATTCCACTGAGGCGCGTGTCGCGCTGCCGCAGTGACAACAAGATCACAACATACCCCCCTTTCCTCTACACGCAGGTAGAGCAATGAAATAGAGGAAGAACAAAGAGGAGAACAAAAGAACATAGAGCAATAAAATAACAGTGAGCAAAAGCACACCACAAGAATATGACAAAGTAAAGGGCAAATCACCCCACCATGAAATCTTGTAAGTGTTGAGGGAGTCTCCTAGCTCGTAAAGGTCTTTGCCAGAGTTGAGTATCTTGGGAACCCTGAGGAGCAGGATTATTAACATAGGGCCTAAGGTTGTTACTCAAATGGTCACCACTGGGACCGGCCACTCTCAACACAGGATCAGTGCGGGAAGTGTTGAGCAATTGGTGATCTTGAGCCAACATGTATCCCGAACAGGAATTTCTGTTGGCCGTGACTTTAGGAGGGTTGTCTCTTGAGCAATACTTGGCTACCCTACGTAAATTCCACTTTTCCCCATTAGCCAACACAACGTACAAAGGATGCACTTCTTGAACTTTGAAAGGACCACGAAACTTACATAGGCCTTTGATCCAACGACCAGATCTGACTTTGACCCAGTCTCCCACAAGGAATTTGGCAGAAGACTTGTCTTGGGAATGTACGGGAGAGTGTGCATGCACGGAAGTACCCTTGTCCCTGTCACTCACACATTTCCTTCCACCAACCCTCTGATCCATGAAGGTACTAGTTTGGAAGAAGGTTTTCTACCTCGCATGGCAACGAAGGGAACAACACCAGTAGTAGAATTTTCAGTGGTACGGTACGCCCACACCAATTCATTCAAGGTTTCATCAATGTCCAGGTTGTTGGTGAGAGCCAAACCAATAGCCCCTTTAATCATGCGGTTGGCTCTTTCCACAATACCATTGGATTGAGGATTGTACAGTGTGGTGAGGGAATGTTTGATGCCGCACTCACGAAGGAACTCACACATTTCTGTAGAAGTTAATTGGGTGCCATTGTCCGTAATAAGGACAGTGGGAAAACCTTCCTCTTTAAAAATGGTACGCAGCACTTTAATGGTGACTCTGGTGGTTATCTCTGGGAGAAGATACACAATAAGCCATCTGGAGTGGACATCCATTAGGACCATGCCAAACCTTTTGCTAGGGTGGACTCCGGGCATGGGTCCAATGCAGTCAAGGCAAATACTATGCCACACCACACCCGGATCATGGATGGAACCCGGGACAGACTGTGGTCCAACCTTGAGTCTCTTCTCACATTCTATGCACTCACTGCACCTTTCAACCCAATCAACTACTTCCTTATCCATTCCTGGCCACCAAAATTCATTCCGCAAACGTTTTTTTGTCAAAGTCTGCCCTAAGTATCCTCTATGGGCTAAGTTGAATAGTCTTTTGCGAATGCCAAACGGGGGAATAATCTTGTCGCCACGCATGACAATCTGGTCAGCAACAATGGATAGTTTGTTAATGACAGCATTAAAGGGCCTAACGCTTGTGGGTAGGGTACTCTCTCTACGCCTACCTTTAAGAATGAGGTTGAGAACACCTTTAAGGACCTCATCTTGTGACATGGCTTCAGCCCACTCCTCTCTACAGATAACACTACAGCTCCACTGAACAACATCATCGATGCTGGAGATGGCTCCTTCTCTCTCACACTTTGACACACCACATTTGTCCACTTGCTCCCAGTCTAAGGGCAGGCGCGACAGGCAGTCCGCTTGAACATTGCGCCAACCAGAAATAAACTCGATGTTGAAGTTATATTCTTGCAGCCTGGAGGCTAAGCGAGCTAGTCTAGCTGACCCCTTCCCAGTACCACCAGGTGACAGAATTTTTAGTAAAGGTTTGTGGTCGGTGCGAAGGAGAAATCTGCGCCCCCAAACATACGTTCTGAAATATTCTACACCCCATGTGGCAGCTAGGGTTTCTTTCTCTATTACTGAGTAATGACGTTCAGTAGAAGTCAAAGTCCGGGATGCAAACGCTACAGTTTGCTCTGAAGTACCATCATTCTGAGATAAAACAGCCCCAATGCCAGTATCACTGGCATCAACAGTAACAATAGTTTTAGCATTGACATTGAAAGGAACCAATATTCCAGCATTACAGATTTCAAGTTTAATATTGTCAAAACAATTTTGTTGAACAGTGCCCCTTATGAAATTGATTCCTTTCCTCAAGAGTACCTTTAACGGTTCAGTTTTGCTCGCGAAATTCCTCACAAACTTTTAGTACTCAATTAAACCAATGAAGGAACGCAACTGGTCTCTGTTACTGGGAACGGGAGCCAACTTTATAGATGCAAGTAAATCTCTTTTGGGTTTTACACCTTCAGAAGAGATTGAGTGTCCTAAGTACTCCACTTCTGTGGCAAGGAAGGAACACTTTTCTCTGCGTAGCGTTAAACCAGATTCCAAAAGTCTGGCAAGGGCATCTTTTAACGCTACATTATGGCTGCTCACAGTATCGCCAAATATCAGGATATCATCTTGGAAGTAGATGATATTTTTCAGACCCTTAAAGACTTCAGAGACCATCCTCTGAAAAATACTAGCAGCCGATGACAGCCCGAAAGGCATCCTGGTAAATTGAAAGATGCCTTCTGTGGTGATAAAGGCTGTTAAGTGTTTAGAGGAGTCGTGCAAGCGTATTTGGTGGTAGGCATGACGAAGGTCTAATTTAGAGAAAAATTTAGCTCCTTGTAACAACATCATCAATTCGTTGATACTGGGTAGGGGAAAGGTGTCAGGAATGATATTTTGGTTTAAACTCCTCAAATCGACACAGAAACGCAAATTTCCGTCAGCCTTCTCACAAATAACGACGGGAGAAACCCAAGGGGAGCACTCCACGGGCTCGATGACACCATTGGATAGCATTTCATCTAACATTTTCTTGACTTCCCCTCTCACCATGATAGGGACTTTCCTAAGCTTATGTTGAATGGGGATGGCACCCTGTTTGAGTTTTATTTTGTGGACGTAACCTTCCAAATTACCTAGTTGGTCTCTGAAAACACCTTTACCTCACTCCAAAATGTCTTCAACTGAGAGGTCATCTACCACCATAACCTGTTCAACAGCGTGAGGGTCAATCTTAATATGGAGGTTGTACTGGTGATACCAACCAAGTATGGGAGGTCCAGATTCGGCTACATAAACTTTTCCTTTGACAGACCTGTTTTTGAAAATAATATCAGACAATATGTAACCTAGTATGTCAATCTGCTCCCCTTGATACCCACCGGGATTTATGTCTTTGGGTAGTAAATTCATGTGTGGCCATTCCTGTTAATATATTCTCTTGGGTATGATGGTATATAAGGACCCCGAGTCCACCATCAGATCAACTTTCCTGTCAGCAATAATGAACTCAGCTTTGGGTCTACGTCTCCTTTTATCGTCTAAGGTGACAGGATCGGTGAGAAGGACATCTTCATTACCTACATCATCAATTAGGGAAGGTTCCACACATAGAATTCTGTCTGCCCTGAATGAACATTCGCCAATGTTTGCCTCCTCAGACAACATTGCCACCTTTCCCTTGTTAGCATCTCTACACATCCTAGCAAAATGACCTTTACGGCCACACCTTCTACATTCTTTGCCAATGGCCCAACAATTTTTTGAGTCTGACGTGTGATAAGTACTACCACACTTACCACAAGTCTTAGTGCCAAACTTACTAGGATACAACCTGCTGCCACTAGTACCCCTCCCACCTTTAAACTTGGTAGAGGCAGCCACATCCCCTTCACCACCCTCTATTACAGATGTTTCACATTCGTTACGTTAAATTTAGAATCTCTGCGGTCCATTTCCTTCATACAGAACTCAGATTCCTCAACGATTTTCGCAATGTCAATTGCATCTTTGAGTGAAGGGTCTTTGGCAGCCCACAAGCATGCCTGTGTCTTTCTGCTTCTACATTGTACAATGAGTTGGTCTCTTATCATTTCTTCAACCATGGGACCAAATTTGCATTTTAACGAAAGTTCACGGAGTCTTGTGACAAAATCATCTATGGATTCGCCTACTTTTTGCGGTTGAGTATAAAACTTGTATCTCCTCATGACTACGTTAGTCTCCTTGGCAAACCTGACTTCCAACCTTTTACGCGCTTCCTGAAAAGCATCCTCAATGGGTTGACCACGTTCATTTGTGACAACAGGCAAGTATTTGAAAATATGTTGGCCTTCTCTTCCCAAATTGGTGAGCAAGATCGCCTTTTTCCGATTTGAGCTGTAATCTTGAGCATCCAATGCTTCCAAGTAATTATCAAACATTTCTATCCACTCATCCCACTCTATGCTGGGACTGCCTGGTTGACTGAGGAAATGCGGAGGAGAGGAGACAGCTGATAGGTCCAAAGGTGTGACATCCATGTTAACTTCAATGATGTGCTTTGTTATACACAAAAGATTCCCAGCATGAAATGAGCAAGAGGGGTGTGCTTCCGACCTTCCACCAGCAGATGGCAGCGTCTATCACCTAAACTTTTGACTTCTACCGCACTTAGAGAGTAACACACAGGGGTAAATGAGCTGAGAGGAAAAGATCGTATTGCGTGACAGTATCCAGTCAGCTGCTCACACACTGCAGTCAACTCGGCATACAATGCCTCCCTCAGAGCCCAGAATGAAAGAAGGAACACCGCACTTGCTGAAGTGCAAAACGATGACACGATGTCGAACTGAACAGCTGAGACACCGGGGCCACTGCACTTTCCACGCTCGCAGGGGCGATGCTCATGAGTCTGTTACGGGCGTCTCTTCAAATAACTTAGAGGGCACAGCGTCAAACTTCAATTGGGAATCACGGACACACCATTAGCTTAACACCTTTCTGCGCGTCGCGTTGGAGCTACCTTCGTGCGTCTCTTCACCAGGCACAGCAAATTGTTTTCTGACACCACATTACAGGCGTTAACTACAGGCGTCTCTTCACCCCTCACCACATGTCGCTCAATACACCACAGAGCACTGCTTTTACTCACGGTCAGAGTGTTCTTTAACGGTGTCAAAACACGCGTCGCGTTGGGGTCACAACAGGCGCTTGTACAGCTGAAGATACCGCTCCTTGATTGTTGACAGCACTTTAAATATTCCCAGTCAGACAGTGCCGTAATAGAGGAAAGAGTTTTCTTCGGGTGTCAAAGACGATTTCCACACGGTGAAGTTCCCATTGATGTGCAGGTATAACATCCAACACTCACCCAGCACACATAGATTCTCCGCTGTATGTTACGTGCTCCGCTGACCGAAGCTCGTCGCCAAAAACATGTTGTAGTCACAACATGACACGGAGACAGTAACTCGGATAATCCAGGTTTATTTCTCAAGCACGTAACATCAGCGCGCCCTATCCTTCAGTCAGCAGATGATCAACTCACCGGAAGCGAGCACACCGTTCACATTCGAACGTTCGCATTCCCCACATTCCACTGAGGCGCGTGTCGCGCTGCCGCAGTGACAACAAGATCACAACAGTATACATCCAGGCAACATGGTATATTAGTTTTTCTCTGCTCTTCAAGGTGAGCATAGCAGATTAGATTAGCTCCTGGTGAGTGATTCTATTGGACATAGATGTGAAAAAACTGAAAATATATAGGTAGGACCCTCTCTGACTACTCCATACTAAAGTTTAGGTACTGCTGGGGGAGACTTCGAATCTGAGTTCCCACATGGTGCTTTGAGCAGAATGCTGTCTGGTGCAGCTTTTAGATCTGAGCTATGCGCTGAAATGCAGTCTTTTTTTTGACTGCTGTTTGAGGATCAGCATATACCATAACACTGCAATGGGAGGCGATGAAAGTGTGATCAGGGGAATCTGTATTGGGTATCTATGTGACATCGGTGGGCAATTAGTGTAGGAGTTGGGCGATGCGAGACTCTTTGGAGAGGGTGACCGATCAAGTAGCTAAGAGACAATAGTTGGGATTAGCCTTTGACAGTCTAGGTAAATATACATACACCGCTTATCAGCAACAGCTGCATAGCGAAAGGCACAAGTCTGGCAGGATGCAAGTCTGGATTTTTTAATTCCTGCGACGAGACATACTTGAAATACCATACAAAAAAAGTGACAATAATAGCTCCTGGCTGTAATCGAGGAGTTACATAGCCAGAACTGGGCCCAAGTCATTAAGAATACAGCGGGGGCCCTGACACCGAAAATAACGATTAATAATGGTCTAAGGCAGGGCTGTGTATTGGCCCCCCTACTCTTCGCCATATTCTTGGTTGATTTGCCAACTATCTTGGCGGTGGATAGAAGTGCTAGTCCAAAAATGGATGGGAAACAATTTTCCTGCCTACTGTATGCCGATGATTTAGTAATTCTCGACCAGACAGAGATGGGTCTACCGAGGAAGTTAAATGCTTTTAGTGAATACTGTGTGGCTAAGCAATTAACTGTAAATATGAATAAAACCAAAATTCTGTGTTTTGGAAAGAGACCAGAGGTTTAATTGGTATCTGGGCCCAATCAAATTGGAAAATGTGAATGAGTATAAATATCTCGGCGTCTGGTTTGACAAGTCTCTAAAACGGGACACGCATTTGGAGGCACAGAAAGCTAAAGCTCTCACATCGGTGTATGAGCTGAAAAAATGTAACTGCATCTATGGGGATATGTCCCACAGACCATTGTTGAAAGCGTATAATACAATGATACCCCCGCAATTACAATATGGAGCAGAAGTTCTGTGCTTAAGTGGTAAAGCCAGTTGGGATGTTGAGGAAGGGAAATTGTAGTAATCTCCTTCACCTCCCCAGTAGCATCTATGATGTCATTGCTATGACAACAGAATGTTCCTGTTTGAATGTGTATTACCTGTCAGTATCCTGGGAGCTGTGGAGGCTAACGGTCAATAAACATGAAGTCTCTACTCTCACCTGTGTTTGCCTGATTACTTCAATTTGGAGACGAGTTGGTTGACCGTTAAGTGCCTCCATCCACGCGTGAAGTCTCCCGCTGTGTTTGCCTGCCTTGCCAAGCCGGTGTTCCAGTGCCTTGCCAGTCCGGCGTTCCAGTTGCTGCACCTGATGCTGTTTTTCCTGTGAAGAGCCTACCGACCCTTCAGGACATCCAGTATTACCCTTAACCTTCACACCGATGGGATCGTGGATCTCGGTGTTGTTTCTGGGTAATTAGCAGAGCGTGGGTGCACCGCAATCTTCACTCCCAGCTGTTCTCCTGCGGGAAGTTCCTATCTACAGAACAGTGAGTTACGGACGCCATTTGTGACTCTCTAGTCTTTGTGGTCTCCGGCGGCGTGTTTGGTTTGCGGTTGTGCCTGTACTTTGTTTCTGCCGCTCCGTCTCTTCTGTCGCTGTTTCGGAGCACAGAGATCCTCTCACTCTTACGGCCGCCACTTTCTGATGACGTGGTGGAACGTGTAGAGTGAAGCAGCGAAGGGTTTTCTTGTTAGGCAGTGGTGCTAGGCAACTGACTTCCTGGTCATATCAGGTCGCCTCAAGTCACGCATGCGCAAGAGTGTGCTGATTGAAGTAGTGCATTGCATTGTTCGTGCTTGCATCGTGCGTTCCACGATTTTATGCGCAAATCAGAGCGTTGCGTTTCAGAGTCACGCATGCGCTCTGCACTGTGTCTTCAGCATTCAAGTAGTGGCATTCCAGCAAACGGTGTAGGGGAGCGCGAGTTAAAGGACCGTTTCAAGTGGAGTGGTTGTTCAAGAAACGGAAAAGTGTTCACCCACAAGTAAGGAAAGCATTTTCTTGGGTCGTGTCGATAGTGAAAAAAGTGAAGCAAAAGTTTATGACAATCATCACGCTCTGGGAAGCAAGCGTAAATAAGGAAAAAAAAAAAAGGAACTCACCAACCCAGTATATTTATTAAAGTGTACTTCTTTATTCCTTTCAACTTTGGAGAAACCATAATTTTGCAGTGTGTGACATTTCAATATTCGAGGGCTTTTCTTGTCACTTTTGTTTTTCAGCTAGACCTGAATCTATAAGAGGTCGTTATCCGGATTGTTTTTTTTGTTTTGCAGGTGGAGTTCATGTACTGATTGCTTTACAGGTGGACTTTCAATACTGTCTTTTGACGCTCACTCTGCGTGTGGACATTAACCATACAATTTTATTTAAAAAAAAAAAAAGTGAAAATTTTGTATTTTACTGCAGGGTGTGTATCACTGGTTAATTTGAAAAATGCAAAATGTACAAGCTCCTCCCCTTTCTTACAGCTTCCAGGTGACCCACCAGTTAGGTGGAAGGTCTGGTACAGGGCCTTTGAAAAATATTTAGGCGCTATGGGAGGTAGCAGATTTAGCGCACAGAGGAAACGTTTCATCTTGGAGCACAATTTAGGGTTTGAAGGACAAGCTGTGTTAGAGCATCTTCCTCCTCTGGACGTAGTTCAGGGTGAGGATGAATTAGACGAATTTGAACAAGCTGTTAGAATGCTACAGAAACAGTTTGACGTAGAGAGCAGCCTGGTTGTAGCCAGACATACATTTTTCACAAGGGAGCAAGACATGGATGAGAGCATTGTATCTTACGTGGCAGCTCTTCGCATACTTGCGTCAGAATGTGAGTTTGAACATTTTACGTCACAGCTTATTCGTGATCAAATTGTTGTTCATTCTAATGATAAAAAGGTGCAAGAGAAACTACTCACTCTAAAGAATCCCTCGTTACAAGAAACGATTTCCATAGTTAAGAGCATTGAGCTTTCGCAAAGGCGTCGCGAGAGTTGAAAACAGATAAAAATGTTGTAGGCGCTGTCAAAGATAGTAGAGACAAAAGTGACAAAGCGCAGGTTTCAAGTGATAAACCACAAACTGAGTCCAAAGGTATTAGGTATGTTCCTAACAGAAATGAGAAGAGGGGTGGTTTCTCAAAGAATGTGTGTAATAAATGTGGTTATCCAACTCATTTCCCCAATTCTAGGATTTGTCCAGCCAGGAACGCATCCTGTCGCAAATGTGGCAAACAGGGCCATTTTGCTAAAGTGTGTAGTTTTAGGGGAAGTGTGAGTGTGGTGTATGACGAAGAAGACAAATCTAATGCTGTGTGTGAGGTCGTTAGCTCCCTAACCGACCTAGTAGTAGTCGTCAAGGATGATTCTGAAGACTGTATCGACCCTGTCGTTGAGATTATGGTGGATGGTAAGCTTCTTCACCTATTAGTCGATTCAGGGGCACGTATGACAATGATCACGGAGGAGCTTTTTGAGAGGACATGGGTTGACAAACCCCTTAATCCACCAGATAGGAGTCCAGTTTCTTACGAGGGCAGAAAAATTGAGTTATCTGGGTTTTTTTAAACGCTTCTCGTTTTTAAGGACAGACACATTCAAGGAAAGGTGTATGTAGCTAAGAAAGGGCTCAACATTCTTGGGTGGTTCCACCAGGGATTGTTTGGGATGACACTCAGACCCGGTACTTTGGAGCAAGTTTCGGTGGTGGATGAACACGCTCTAGGTGATACATCTATTCCTTGGTTCAGAAAGTTTCACAAAGTCTTTGGAGACAGTTTAGGATGCATAAGTGGTTTTAAGCATTTAATCAAAGTTAAAGAGGGTGCAGTGCCTATTAAGCACAGATTACGCAATGTACCTTTTAGTGTCAGGGATGACCTTTCAGCAGAACAGAGGAGAATGTGTGAATCAGGGGTCATTGAACCCATTGAATCCTCCCTTTGGTTGTCCCCCCTGGTCATAGCGCAAAAAAAAAATGGGAGCCTTAGGGTTTGCATTGCTTTACGCAGCTTAAACAGAGAGATCTGGGTTGATTCACACCCTCTCCCTCGTATTGACGATATTTTGTCCAAGTTTTCTGGTGCGAAATTGTTCTCCAAGATCGATTTAGCATCAGCGTATCATCAAGTTGAACTAGACCCCACAACCAAACACTTAACTGCTTTTGTGTCACCCATAGGAACATTCCAATTCAGGAGGATGCCGTTCGGACTGGCTTCGGCGGCATCCGTTTTTCAACGCATTATGGAAAAAGTGTTGGAAGGTGTCACTGACACGGTCGTTTTCCAGGACGACATATTGGTTGCAGGGAAGTGCAAGGAATCACATGATAAAAATCTTACGCAGGTTTTGGAGAAGTTAGAGGGTAAAGGCATAGTGGCAAATAAACTGAAATGTGTTTTTGCTGTCGAATCTATTGAGTATTTGGGGCACCGCATCTCTGGAGAAGGGATCGTCCCTAGGGAAGGCCTCATCGAGGCCATTGTGAATGCTCCTTGTCCTTCTTCAAAAGAACTGGTGTCTTCGTTTTTGGGAATGTGTGAATTCTACACTAAGTTTATTCCAAATTTTGCGGCAAAGACTGCACACATGAGAGAGTTATTGATGAAGAGAGCCATTTTTGTTTGGGATGATGTTTGTCAAAATGAATTCTCTCAAATAAAGAAAGAATTAGGGTCCTGCAAGATCCTCACACCCTTTGATCCTTACTTTCAGTGTACGCTGTCAGTGGACGCTAGCTTATACGGTCTGGGGGCATGATTTCTCAGGTTAAACAGGGAAAAGAATACACAGTGGGGTTTGCTTCACGGGCCTTACGGCCAAGTGAAAAGAACTACTCTGTTATCGAGCGCGAGCTTTTGGCGTGTTGTTGGGCAGTGGAGAGGTTTAAGTGTTTTCTGTGGGGGAAGTCTTTTAATCTTTTCACTGACCATAAACCACTTGTTCCCATTCTTGAAGGTAAGATTGTAAAAGACCATACCCCAAGAATTGCCAGGCTAAGTTCAAAATTGCTGCAATACAATTTTGATGTTGCGCATATATCTGGGGGAAAGAATACCAGGGCTGATTTTCTATCAAGGTTTCCTCTTCCCCTTCCCAAACATGCCCTTGATGATGATGTTGATGAGGAGTGTTTGATAGCTGCGGTCGATGCCTGCTCTTTGGGTTGTTTTACAGAACAGGAATGGTTTCAGGGAATGGAGTCCGATTCCATCCTCAAGAGTGTTAAAGAGTACATTGTCTCAGGATGGCCCAAAGAAAAACATCTTGAGAATCATTTTCATCCTTTTGCTAAAATTGCAGATGAGCTCACCTTGGAGGGGGGTGAAATGATCATGCGAGGAGAAAAATGTGTTCCTCCTGAGTCATTGAGAAGCCGTATTATTGATTTTGGACATGAGGGACATCTTGGGCAAACTAATACAAAAAAAAGAATTTGTGCCTTTTATTGGTGGCCCTCCATGGACCGACACATCAATGATGTTGTGGAAGGTTGTCTGACATGTTGCTCCAGCGACAAGGTTGTAAAAATTGTTTCTCCTCCTGTGCAAGATGTCATTGCTCCTGATGGTCCATGGTTGAAATTGGCTGTTGATTTTGTGGGGCCTTTCAACATTCTTCCTAAAAAGTATAAATTTGCTTTAGTTGTGGCCGACTATTTCAGTAAATGGTGGGAAGTACATTTCATGACTGATCCCAATTCACAGGAAGTCATCAAATTCTTTCAGAGTCTGTTTGCAAGAGAGGGTTTCCCAAAAGAAATTGTATCCGACAACGGGGTCCAATTTACCTCAAAAGAAATGTCTGATTTTTTGTGCCAGTCTGGTATTGCTCACAAGCGTGTGGCTCTCTATCACCCACAAGCTAATGGTTTTATTGAGCGTACCAACCGTATTCTTGTTGAATGTATACAATGGGCTGTCTCTTCGAGAATCGAGATTAAGGAAGCCGTTCATAGCATGCTCTGGGCACATCGCACGACTCCCAGTTCCATTACAGGTTCCAGCCCTTTCAAACTCCTCAGGGGCAGAGAAGCTTCCTTTCACATGTGCCCTGCTTGGATGAAAAAATGGGGTTCCCGTACCAAGAGTGGGATGTCACATGATGGGGCTGGTTCAGTTGATCAATCTGTTTTGCCCAGCATTTTGCCAAGGTTAAAAGGTTTCAAGTCAGATGTCTCTGTGGGTGATTGGGTCAAAATCAAGTCCCCTCACAATGTCCCTAAAGGTCTATCAAAGTTTGGTCCTCCTGTCAGAGTTGATGCTGTGTCTCGTTGTGCTGTACGGGTCAAAGGGAAGAATTGGTGGAATCTTTCTAGGGTTTATAAGCTTCCTAAGAAGGTGGTTTTGCAACTTGATCTTGGTTCTGGAAATCTTGCAGACAGTCTCACAGTGCAACCCACACCGTCTCAGAAAGTGAGTCTGGATTCTGCTGACTCGTCTTTGAAATATGTTCCGCCACGCAGAAGTGGTAGGATTTCTTTTCCGCCTAATCGCATAGATTTGTAATTCTATCTCGTAAAGCATTGTGAATTTTAATGTATCTCATGCATATCCTTTACCTTATTTTCTTTCCTATGTTGTTCTTCTTCTCCAGTTATTCATTTATTTACTTATTTTTTCTCCATCCTTCCACGTTTGTTCCTTTTTATTCTCTTTTCCTTGTTTTTCTCTTCTTGTTCACTCCTTTCATTGTGTTTTTAGGGAAGAAGAGAGATGTTGTAGTTATCTCCTTCACCTCCCCAGTAGCATCTATGATGTCATTGCTATGACAACAGAATGTTCCTGTTTGAATGTGTATTACCTGTCAGTATCCTGGGAGCTGTGGAGGCTAACGGTCAATAAACATGAAGTCTCTACTCTCACCTGTGTTTGCCTGATTACTTCAGAAATGTATAAAACCTTTAATGTCATTACCGGGCTCCTCTATGACCCAGGCAATTAGATTGGAGCTGGCTATGACATCATAGAATGTACAGGTGCAAGTGGCCCTTTTAAGATTCTGGAAAAGATTGGGCACAGGAGAAGACATGAAAGTGTCACAATGGTGTAAGAATGAGTCCCTGCATAGTGACCTAAAATGGGCCAAAGAGGTCAGAAAGAAACTGCTCTCTGTCTGTGAAAATTTAAAAGTGAGAATTGATCAGCAGACTCTTCTATTAGAAGTAACAAAGGGTGAACTTAGAACATTAGGGAAGGAAACATCTAGGTTGGAAGATATGGGGTACCTGAGAAAGAAAGAATCTGTGAAATTTATGATGAACAGTTGGGAGAAAGAAATCTGGTACCCCTACCTGGACACTACCCAACCAATGCCTCAGAGCTGAAGTTCTAAGATGGAGAATAGGCATTAATCATTGTGTATCGAATGGGAGAATAAAATCACTAATGCTACGACCTGATGGCAAATGCTCATGTAGGCTGGGCACAAAATGTAATAATTTACATATTATAACGGACTGTCAAAAATTTCTATAATTTCGGATATTGTTTTTACGCCCTATCTTTTTAAAATATGGTGTCGCTTTGCGTTCCCAAGCGATTGAACTTCTTATTGATATGCCGAACCTTGATATAGCAATAGCCATTGCAAAGTATATGAAGGCGGTAAAAAGGTCTTTGCTGGGGGGGAAAAATGGATGGTTAAAAGATATGCCAGAAGTTAGGATGGTTATTGATCTTAAATAATTTTTTACCTGATACTTATCTTTAGAAATACATCTTAGAATAGAATTTTATCGATTTTAGAATATTATGTTTATTTATAGGTATGTTTATGAATTATATATGAAGTACTGTGTAAATTGAAAGGAAGTAGGTGGAAATCAGACTATTACAATGGTGTTGTTGAAGATTTGTAATGTAATGATTTTAAAATATTTATTTAGTGTGCCATGTTTTTATGTTGTTTAAAGACCTACGGTCTAAATAAACGTATTTTTGACTGACTGACTGACACAAGACAGCATTAATTATGTATTTCTGATTTATATGTCTGAGCTGTGCCTGATGTAACTAGGATTAAGCAATGGTTTCAGAAAAACTGCTGCGTCGCCCCATGGAACAGAGAGAAATGCTTGAGGCTCCCACCTCCTGGGAGGAATTGGTAGAATAGGTTAAAAGCAAGAATAACTGCAGCATCCTTAATAACTCCCTACAGAAATGTACAAGGACTATGCAGAAGTCATTTTATACAAGCTACAAGAATTGTACATTGGAGTACTGGAACTGGGTGGTAACCCTAAGGAGGCCACTGCATAGTCCTTAGTCATTCCTTCCACATAATGTTTAACTTGGACCTCCTTAGGCATAGAAAACGCCTTCAACATGGTAGGGCTGCGGTGTCTTTTGGAGGAGGCCTACAATTTTGGTACCTTGATGAGGAAGTGAATATGGTTAGTGTACACTGCCAAGGTGAAAACAGGACAGACTACATCCAAAACGTGCACCCTGGAACATGGCACCGTCCCCATTCATTTTTTGGGTCGAGCCTGGGCACCGCATGCTCTGCTCTGCAAGGCATGCTCTATTGAGGTCGGAATTGAAGCTCTGTCCACTCTCCGCCAATATTTTTCATTGGCTTGTGTCATTGTCCTTTGTAAACTCTGGATCTTCATTAGTTAATAGGCTTAGTAGTCCCTCCTTAGTACCGCCTTGTCTCATTTTGTAACCTCTCACAAGGACTGGCCCTCTTACATGTGTTGTTACTCTTTATGCTTTAATTACAGCCTCTGAGCACTATTTAAATTGTTTTCAGCAGCCTGCTGTTGCAGGCAGGACACGCTCTCTCCTAATGCTTCATTTTTTATGGCACGGCACGCCACAGTGGCGACCATGCCTTTGGTTTATTTGCAGCGCGGAACGCAGCCGCATGTTTTTTTTTATCATTATATTTAGTCACTTTTTTTTAGGTTGTTTCTAAGTGTCCCATGCCGCGCTTGCAAGTCAATAGAGGCCACGCCCCTTCTGTTAGACGAGCCGCATCTAAAGAAAGGAGGCAGCCGCCATTAAAATGAAAACGCCGTTTGGGGCGCTTTTACCAAAAAAGCATTTGTTTTTCAAACAAATGCTTTTTTGGTAAAAACACCCCATACCGCGCTTTCACTTTAATGGCGGCCGCGCCCCTTTCTTTAGATGCGGCTATTCTAAAGAAAGGGGCGTGGCCTCTGTTCACGTGCTAACACGGCATTGGGCGCTTGGAACCCAAAAATATTTGCAATTCAATAGGTCTCGCATTTGCGAGAATTTAAGTTATTGACATTTACAATGCCAATAGTACAAAGTCTCGTAAATGCGAGACCTATTGCATTGCAAATGCTTGTTGACAG
The DNA here is from genome assembly GCA_963921515.1 of Calotriton arnoldi. NCBI lineage: Eukaryota > Metazoa > Chordata > Amphibia > Caudata > Salamandridae > Calotriton > Calotriton arnoldi. The sequence goes on from CAWUFW010005201.1 coordinate 205,688, forward strand.
AGCCAATCTGTAAACTGTGTGCCACAATGACCACGTGAGGCATATAATTTGAACACACCACCCATGTGGTGTCACTGTACACTGATGGATCTGACACTATTATGCCAGCTACAAAAGTTTGCCTCTGTGTCAGAACTATCACACCTTGGAAAAGTTTGTTTTGGTTTCCAATGCATGGTATGGTGAGAGACACTGAAGGAGTGAGGCTGGGTCTGGGAATGTTATGCATATTTTGTGAAGTCTGGGACTGTTGTGGCAATTAAACAGGATAAATATCTGGGGATTAAGGTTGTGTACAATGACCAGGAAGTTTTAGATTGCAATATTGGAAGAGTGATGGAGGGGTTGAAAGGATTGCCACAACTGTGGACCTAATTGCCACCTTTATTGATGGAAAGGGTGGCATTGGTTAAGATGGTTATACTACCCAATTGTCTAGAAGACCTTCTGAGCATGATAACGAAGATGACACTAAGAATTTTCCATAAACTAAATAGCCTCATCACTACGTTGATATGGGCTAGATCAAACCCCAGGATCAAGCAGGTCCATTTAAAGTACCCATATGCACAGGGGGATTGACGCTCGGGGATTTGGAAAGATATTATAAGGTCACCCTTTCACAGTATTTAGCACTGTGACTGTGGTGGGAAGATGTCCTCAACAGGAAGAAGTCATTACTGGCAGGCACTTGTGGGATTAAAAGTGTGTTTACAAAGGGGCAAGTCAACCCAGAGAACTCCCTGTTTTTTTAATAGCGCTTACATGGTATAGGTACGCATGCAAAGTTGGCGGGAGGGGGATTTGGGCTGTACACCAGATCACCGGGAGGCCTGTGGGGCCTGCCTTGTTAGCATAATTTATATCAGTTGGAGGTAATGGTCACTAGAAGGATACCAGGTGGGAGTAGTGACATTGGCCACCTGTTTGCATAAGATAATTTCCTGACCTTTGTAGATGAGCAAACATTGCTTGGCACGCAGCAGGGGCAATTCCTGTTTTATACCAATTTGGTATGAGCAGCTAGGCTGACATGGCCGGAGTTTCCTCGACTGCTTAGATGTCCAGAAACCCTGGGGGAAGCCTTACCTATAACACAGTCAGCATGCAACATATGTATTATATAAAGCAGTAAGAGACCACATCCCTGGGCAGGATTAGGACCAAATGGGAAGAGGATTGCAAGAGCCACCTCACGGTGGGGATGTGAACATGTTAAAAATTCTACAAATAATTTAAACTACTACAGCTTAAGATCCTGCATAGTATCAACATGGCCCTTAATACAACCCACAGGGTATATCCCTCCAGACAGACGAAGTGGCCCATGTGCCTTGGGAAAGATGCAACTTTCACACACATTCTATGGCCATGCCCAATAATGGGAAACTCCCATGATGAGGTGGTGTAGACATTGCATGGATGTCGAAGTAGTTGAGTTACGAATTGAACATGATCTGCGGGAATCTTGCAAGGTACCTAAAGAGGTGAAATGAAGGGTACATTTATGTCTCTGTATCTAACATTGGTCAGACGTATAATTGCCATACAACCTGGAGATAGGTGGCATAACAATATCTTGGAATGGGCGGGCCGGAAGAGCTGCATTTAGTTGGGGTGGAAACCTATTCCAGGGTTGATGAAGACATCGCTCTATGGAAGGGTTTGATCTGTTCTATGATTCCAGAGCCAGATGATCTGCCCCCATAATCTCAATACTATACAAGATTTGAAGAAGAAAAAAAGTACCTGCACAAATATATGGATCATGTGATGGACTTTCTCTGCACATGCCAATGATCGCATGTTGACATTGTCAAATTACATGGGGGCGGGGTCCCAATATAAGTGTAAGCATTGTAAAATATGACGTTTTCCACTTCTCCCTATATTGTTTGGTTGTATTTATGATCAATGAAAACTATATTAAATAAAATGCAAGGGAAAAATGGTGGAGTCTATTTCTCTAGGTCATGGTGCAAAGTCTTCAGGTGAGTTTATAAGGAAGTCAGCTTTGCATTGTAAACAAAAAAGAGCTCTAAGATGGCGCATGCACAATGCAACACAATTGCAGTCTTTGTAGCAGCAAATGCTTCAAGTGGTGGACAGCTGCATTTAAATGACCAATTGTATTTGCAGTAGACACCCTTCTTTTAATGTGATGTGACATCACCCAAATCATGGTAGAGGTCTGTATCTACATTGGGAATCTCATTAGTACAGTTCAATTCAGGGAAATGACATCTTAGATTCGCCACGTGGAAAGCCCTCTAATGGAGGTGAGGTAGCGTTGGCAGAATCAAAGGGTCTTGTCAGGAGGGTGAGAAATCAACACAATGGGTCTGGATCAAGCGTGGCAGATGACGGTCCAAATGTTGGTCCTTTCACTGTTGTTCCTTTTCATAAGACGGTCAGGATAATGTAGCAACCCGGAACCTAAGTGAAGCTTAAAAAATACAAAGAAAGTCTGCATCTTCTGACTTGGTACCAAAAAAGAAGTGACCTTGGCTGGCTTCTCTTTTTATAGCCAAATGGCCAAACCTTCCTGGATCCGTACGAAAAATATAACTTTCTTAAACGTGACAGAACGGACATTTGGAAAGACCCTCAAACCTAATCATGAATATAACATATCTTCATATCAGAGGACACAGTGTTTCCAGTCATTGGCTTTCCTTTAACGAATCGCTGATATACAGTTCTTTTGTCAAAGCGATTTGATTAAAGCAAAGACAATTCTACCATGAGCTGGGTTTCGCTGCCTTTGACGTGATACTCCCGTTGATCCAGACCAATTGTTTTCATGGAACAATGTTTTGTGGAAGGGTGGCAGAAGATCGAAATTTTAAGAAAGACAAGCAACTAAGACAAAATAGCAAAGGGCAGACTATAGTTCTTCCCACTGTGAAGCTGTGTATGTTACCTAAAAGATTCAACCAACTGGACAGAAAACGAGAACAGAATGGCTGATGCAGGCAGAGTATGAAGGCATAACATTGAAACCATCCTAAATGCTGTACTGGGTCAAAGAAATGAAGACATTCCATTACCCAAACCCATTTACTGCCCCAGTCGAAAGAGATATGTCCTGCTATAAACACAGAGAGGGCACTGACATTGGTCTCACTTCCAGTTCCACAATTTTGCTGACTTACTCCAATTTGCTCCAATTGATGGTCACTTCATTGCAATAGGAAGTGATTCATTTACCTCAACAAGGCTTGTCAAAAGATCTAGACGGCTCCTTTGAATCCAATAAAAGGACAGAAAAGCATAAAAGCAGAAATAAACCCATCATGAAGAGTGCTTAAGAAATCTATTTTGGGACATTTCCAATTTATCCTATTAGTTACAGCCCCAATCATGTTTAGCTTTAATAAGACTTGGATTCATACCCCTCTATACCAGCCTCAGCTGATCCCCCTCCCCTCCACTGACTCGAGGTCAAAATTACCCCATTAACATGATAAAGTGCTAGGATCTAGTTAGTCCAGTGATTACTCCAACTAAAATGAGATAGGCATCATATTCAACAGCAGCAATATTAGCTTCTTGTTCCCACACCTTTCAAGAACCCGAGGGCAATGCAACATTCTAAGGCAGATTTTATAATGACAAAAGACCCAAAATGAATTGCTACAGATGATCTATGCTACCGTTTATAGCCTTAGCTGAAACATATAATGTGAACATCCGGTGCCGTGTTGGGCCAATCTGATGATGGTACAGCTGGACTATTGTAATGTGGCATATACTGGACTCCAAAAACAAATAACAGAAAAAACAACTACTGAATAATACAAGTAGTCCATGCCTGCAAACATGAAAGCATAACCGCCCGTTCTGGTTGCTGCTGATGCCGGGGACACCGGAGGGGGCCAGGACTCCCCTATCCAGCCTGCTTTGTGGCTCGTTGCCGCCACCGTCATCCGGCCGTGCCAGCAGGCGCTTCAAAACCCACGCAGGGCTCCCGCAGCACGGGACGCCCATTCTGGTTGCTGCTGACGCCGGGGACAACGGAGGGGGCCAGGACTACCCTATCCAGCCTGCTTTGCGGCTCGTTGCCGCCACCGTCATCCGGCCGCGCCAGGAGGCACTTCAAAACCTGCACCGGGATCCCGCAGCGCGGGACGCGTGCGGGTGTGCCCGGGCCCATCTGCGACCGTCAGAGGCTGGGCTGGGCCAGGTCCCTTGGTTTCAGCTCGGAATCCCTCGGCTTGGGGCCCACCTGAACACGGCTTCTTTGACTGCATTATCAAGGTTATGAATAAGGTACTTTGTATATTTATCTTTTAATTGGCGTCTTATGATCGAATTCCCTGGTATTTTGTTTCTCAGCTCCCCTAAGAATTTTGACTAGGAAATGTGCCACACATTTCCCCTGACCCCCTAAGAGGCCGTACCCCGTACTGCATATTGTGGCGTATATAAGATCAGTGACTCTAGCCCACGCAGCAATGGGCAAAAGGAAAATGACTGTTGGTCAAGGGGGGCCCCCAGGAAGCAATACGGTAGCGACCATAGATTATTTTTTGACTAGAGCGGCAAATGTTATAACGAAGGAGATAGCATTGACCAAGAGAAGGCTTTCTATGTAGACTAAGAAATTTGCCCTGGGCTCTGCTGTGGCCAAGAATGGAGAGGCACTGGAGACAATAGGGGATACAGTCGGGGACAAGTGCCCCCCTGTTTTTGTGCCCGCATCAAAGGAGGGCCCTCCAGCTGAGCTGGCTACGCCCACATGTATTTCCACACCCAAACTGCCAGTGGGTGATGACTTAATCTTGGATTGTCCCCCTACCAAGAGAAAGGGAACTGGCTGCAATAGAGTCATGAGGAAGTCTCTGCGGACAAAATCTCCACCACCAGCCAAACCCAATCTCGAACTGTTGTTGGATACTCTCTTTGTAAGACTGGAGACAATGACTAAAGATCTTTTGGCACCTATAATATCAAAGTTGGAAGGGAATGAGACGAGACTCAACTCTTTTGTTCCCACGTGTAATAATAGTCTCATAGGGCCAGAGTCAGTGGCGGGGGGGGACTTTATGTTCGGTGACTGGTGATTCGAACCAAGTTCCTCAGGCGAGAAGTACTAGCGGGTGAGGAATTGTCCTGTAGACTTAAAAATAATTGTACACTGAGAGAGTCGATCCCTGCACCCCAGGCGGTTCATATGGATAGGCAGCGAACATCCAAAGAGGGTCCATTATCTATATGTACTTTGTCCCGCCCTATAATGCCCACAGCTGAACATCAATGTATTCTTGACCTGTCCCCTGAATCTGCTCCCCTAGTTGCTGTTTTAATGGGGGTTCCATCACTAACACAAGGCATAAAGGAAACGTCTCTGGACCTTATTCACAAGACCAACCACTGGTGTAATAACAATGTGGTCAATGGTCCTAATATATCCTCTGAAATTATTATGGCCAGAAGAGTGGGATGGATGGGCCGTAGGACCAGGAAAAATATAGAGGGGGACTGCGTAATTGTTAATTTCAAACACTCTGTGCAGGCTAAAGCATTAGCTGGATGCCATTATAGGAATAGCACTAAAACTACAATTAGAACTGCTACTTTAGTCTTTTTATCCTTTTAAGCAGCCCTTAATTAATCTTCAATGGCAGTTGCCCTTTAAGTTGGTTAAGCCTGTCCAAAACAGAAACGTGGACACGATTCTATCTATGACTAACCGTTTCCAACCCTTAGCTAGCTCACAGGGCCTTGATGAAAACGATTGACTAATGCCGGTGGCAGAAAAGATGCAGGGCAATAAATTGCCATTTAAGGCCACCGATAACTTAAGCCCACCTGCATCTATGCTTGAACTAACGCCCGACAACCCCCCCCACCCAATTCTCTCCCTACATCTGTCACCTCTCCTGTCCCCTGCACGAAGGTACTCTTGTGGTACATAGCTGGCCTTAGGTCAAAAAGGGGTAATATTTCCAGGGAAAATGTTCTTGTAACACACCACATTATTGCCCTACAAGAAACTTGAAAGTCTAACAACAGCTTTTTTCTGGATGGCTTTATCTCATTTTGTAAATATCCTACCCCCACGAATATGGGAAGAGCAAGGGGGGTTTTTCTTTTAATGTTCTCACTTAACTTTTCCTATAAAGCCAAATTGATAGATTGCCGATCACCCCATGTGCTAGCAGTGGAATTGTCATGTAAGAATCTTCCCACCCTGCTAGTTGTTAATTTTTATAATTTCTTCTCTAGAAGTCACGCGACAGAACATCTTCTAGCTTTAGAGGAATTCCTTGAACATTATGGGGAAGGCAAACAAGCCTACCATGACACGCTAATTCTAGGGGATTTTAATACTCACCAATTCTGTCTTAATTGCATTTCCATGATGGAGCAGGGGGTCGTTTACCACCGACAAACCACTTTGAACATACACCATCAGGCATTTTTTTTAGAAGGTCTCCTCTCAGCCTATAATTTACATTGCTTACAGCAAACAAATGCGTCCGCTTTGGTCCCTACCTATGCAGGAAGTGCCAGCCCTCGTATAATTGACTACATCATGCTCTCAGCACCATTAACCTCGGCTGTGGAAAACCTGAGCGTCTCTTGGAACTGACATAGTGACCATAACCCTTTAACATTGGATCTATCCTTTTCGGCCGCTTTAAAAGGGGTGGCGGCTAGCCACATCTCTAACACAAACATTAGCACTAAAGATCAAGCACGCAGGCTGAAGTGGGAAAGGATTACCCCAGAAAGCTTCCTAGACAACCTGTATACCGCTTGTGCCACAGAGATCCAAGCATGCATGGATTCCACTTTGCATGATAGAGCTATTCTAGAGGCTTTTGACAAAATTACCAAGCAGTTAGCATCCAACCTAACCATTGAGAGCAGGGTAAGATGCCCGAAAGTCAAAAGGTGGTTTGACGGCACATGTTCTGCGGCTCACAAGGAGCTAATGCAGGCTCTAAAGCAAAACCCGAGGGATGTAGCATCAGTTAGGAGTTGTAGGAAGGCTTACAAGCTCGCAGTTCTGGAGAGGAAGAAGCAGATAAGAGAGCAGGCTTGGGAGGCCCTTGTCCAAGCAAGTGTCTTGGCTGACAGCTCTAGATTTTGGTCCTTGGTCAATAGCCCTTTTTTCTCCGACACGCCAAATTCTAACAGAGACTGTACAATATCTGCTGAGCACTGGGCCCTGCGCTTTGGAAATATTTACAGCGGCACAAATTTAGAAGAGACTGAGGGACAAATGGCTACTGGCTTTGCCAGTACTCCTCTCCACTTCAGCGTAGACGAGGTCTATAAAGCCATCAACGCGATATCTGGAGGCAAGGCTCCTGGTCCCGACGGGGTACCTGCGGACCTATATAAGGCTGACCCCACAGTTTGGGCAAAGATATTAGCTCATGTTTTTAATGCAGCCTGCTCCTGTGGCTTTCCCCCCTCATGGGCAATGGCGGTTATCATCACCATTTTCAAAAAGGGTGCACGGGTTGACCCCGCATGTTATAGACCGATCTCGCTTTTAGACTGTGCTGCTAAAATTATGGGGAAAGTGATACTGGATCATCTAAAAGAGTGGCTTGATCATGTTATCTCTGACTTACAGTATGGTTTTAGGCAGGGTAAAGGGACGCTGGACCAATGCCTTAACCTGCATTTAGTGATTTGAAGTATACTATTGTTAAGAAGGGAGTTTTACATCTGGCTTTTATGGATCTAACGTCAGCTTTTGATTGTGTAAATAAGACTAAGTTATGGTTGATTTTACGTGATATGGGTCTAGATACAGAGTTGGTGGCTTTTTGATACACTGCCCATGAAAACACTATGGCCCCGGTTAGATATAATGAAGATGGCGGTCTGACGGATTCCTGGGCAGTCAGGAGAGGTGTCCGGCAGGGGTGCATCTTGGCCCCCTTGCTGTTTACACTTTATATTAACAAGTTAGGAGATTTTCTAATATCCAGCTGCAAAGACATCCCCAGGGCTGGCACCAAGATGATCCCTGGACTCCTGTATGCAGATGACGCGGACCTACTTGCCAGAACTGCCGTGGGCCTCCAACAACTTTTAAATGGTTTTATAGCTTTTATGGACTCATTAGACCTGACTATAAATGTTACTAAATCACACACTATGTCTATAGGCTCCCGAATGGCTGCCAAGGTTAAGTTTTTCTGCAAGGGGGCCAAGTTAACTAAAGTGCCCATTTTTCCATATCTAGGGGCACTATTTGATGAACAAGGGTCCTGGTGTGCGCAAAGAACACACAAAAAGAATGTTTTAGCTAGAGCGGCAGGGGCTACTTTGGACTTCACAAAAAGATTGGGGTCAAAACCCCTCCCTGCCCTGCTAAAGATCTATAAGGAAAAATGTATTCCCATAGCCACATATGGGTGTGATGTCTGGGGCTACAAGATGTGAAGGGTATTCAGGGAGCTGAGAACAAATTTATGCGTAAACTCCTTGCAGTCCCGCCAGCAACTCCGGCATTTATTTTACACGAGGAACTGGGGGTGGGGTACATCTCAGACCAGATAGCGGTAGCCCCACTGTTGCGCTGGCTTAGAATCTGGGCCTGTCCAACTCCAAATTTAAATCAACTCATAATCACAGACTGCACCGCACTTGAGGGGGGCTTTACAGATTCCCTGGCTAAAATATATAATGGAACAGACAAAATGGCTTGGCTGTCCCGACCTGTAACTGAGCCCTGGGCCCTTGGGCCAAGTCGCCATCAGAGATATTAAACAGCAGTTCCTGGACAAACGGCAGGGGCTCAGGGAAGAGAAGGAGTTAGCCAAGCCCTCCGTGAGAAGGTTTGACACACTGAGCCTGAGCCAACAGATAGAACCGCACCTACTCTTTGTTAGCAAAGCGTATCATCACCGTTTGAATTTGGTCCCCTGGCTATTGGCATTTCCTCAAGGATATGCGAAACCTGGCACACTAAAACCCTGCCCATGTGACAATTTCTCAGAGCAAGACACTTTACATTTCATCTTTTTTTGTGACTACTATGACCCCTTGCGTAGAAAGTACATACTTCTGCTGCTCAGAGACTGTCAATATGCCCAAATCAGGCCTGCACTATTAGATCTGCAAATGTTATCTGCTCCCATGGTCTGCTTTGGGGTGGCGAGCTTCCTAACAGGGGCCATTAGACAGAGGAGAAAGTTGCTGTTGCTGTAGCCACCCTGTCTCTCCAGGTTGTGCTAAGGGCCTTATTACACGGCATTATGTGCACTTTATGATATAATACCTATAGCACCTGGTTTTATGCTTAGCACTGTTGCACTTAACATGATGTATCCCCCGTGGTCTAAAACATGATCCTTCAAATAATAACGCTGGTCGTTTTTTTTTATTGACCTGTAAAGCTCTTTTTTAATCTATTTATTTATGTGCTTTAAGTTTTATTTACAGAATGTACCCTGATGAAATGTGTTCTTTTTAAAATTGTTTGCTTTTATGGCTCTTAGTTGCTGAATAAAGTACCTTTTGACTTTGGCATAACCTCATAAAACCAGCTTTAAAAACTGGATTACAAAAGAAGAGAAGATCACATTTAAAGTCCTCTGTACAGCTCATAAAGCCCACTGGACAAAAAGCCAAGGGAACATGGACATTTTTGTACTCCCTGCATCCCAACCAGAAATCACAAACCAGCTGCATAGCATTAGATCTCTCTGTAACTGTGCAAGTGGACAAAACACGGAGGCAGACCCTTAAGAATTTCAAGGGCCAATGCTCTGGAACACTTTGAATTCACCTTGAGTGCAGTATACAACCATCTGCGACTCATAAAACTCCTTACAACATTCAGGTTAGCCTCTTACTAGACATACGATCTAATAGGAGTGAAAGGAATATCGAACAAGAGGTTGTGCCCTTCTGATAAGATTCTTGCTACTGCACAATGTTGAACGTTCACTTTAAACTGTAACACACACTGAAGTAAACCTGAGGTGATCCACAGCGGTATTTAAGTCGCCTAAAAATATAGAATAATAGATGGTTAACAATAAATAACCGAGAAGATTCTGAGAGGTATTAAATAGACAATGAGAGTGAAGCGTAGTTTTAAATAGCTGCAATTTTAAATAGTGGGTTTGACCGCCATATTGTGAAAATACTGCAACTCAAACTTTCATAAAAGTTGAAAAAAGATAGAAAGGGGGCGAGGCAGAGAGACTGAGAAAAGAGACAGACAAAGTCCATACAGCCTGGACTGTGGCCATATCCGGAGCACAACTTGCCAACAGTGGCCAATCCCACTGCTACACATGGCCTTTAGTTGTGTGCATAAGAAAACGGGCACAGGGCCTAACCTATGGCTTATGCCCAAGGGTTAAAACTACTTAACAGATTTGCACCACACCAACAAAAGCACTCGTTCTGAGTAAAAATCTACTTTCATTCCAAGCATGGTGTACATTTGTTCAGAGAGTTGGGCTGTAAGCGTGAGCAAAATTTCCCACGGGAGCTAAAATGCGAAAACACTTCGCTTTTCACATGCCAGTGACATTTTTTTCCCATGCATGGATCTTCACAAATTTCTATAGGGAATTTTAGACAATGATATACAAAAAACAGGTTAGCAAAATTACACCAAATTTGGCATAAGGCTAGATCTTTACGCAGAAAGTGTACTTTTTGTGATTTGTTAGAAATCTGTTCAGTCGTTTTTGTGAAATTAAGACCCCTTCCTGCCCCTCCTGGGCTCAAAATAAAAAATAAAAAAAAAAGGTTTTGGTGCACCATTCCAATGGGAGCTTTTGACACCTCCTGCGGGTGTCACACTGAAGCCAGCGAGGCCCCCGTGCAGTGCCGCGGAAGCGTGAAACAGAAACATTTGAAAAAAGGAAAAATGTGTGGTGAGGTTTGTGGCCGATTGGCCGCTCTCTGGGTGTTGGCCACCTGCAGGGGTTGAGCGAAGACCGTGAGCAGGAGGAGTTGGCTGCACATGGATAGTTGGGTGCAGGGCCATGCAGGTCAGGCCCTGTGGACAACCCCATGATGCGCATGGCTGAAGTCTGTACAAGGCGAGGCATTGGCCACAGCCATATGGTTATATGATCTTACTTTATGTTAAAAAAAATCACATTGAAATTCACTGAAAAAACACAAAGGTTAAAGTGGAGTTATACGTAAGTATTGGTAGTAAGATTTAAACTTATGGTAAAAAAAATTTTTTAAACTTTAGACATTTGCTGGAAAAAAGCAAAAGTTAAGGAGAAGTTATAAATAGGTCTTCTAATAATAAAAAACTAAAATTAAAAAAACAAAAACCACTAAAATTCACCAGTTTGACATAACTGAAATTACATAGTCAGAATTTCACATATTGAACTCTCAATCCCACAAAGAATATTATAGAGAAAACTCATTGTTCATTTTTTATTTTGCACATCCTTAAAAATTAGCAATGTTTTAGTTCTTGCATACAAAACAAAAGCATCTTGCAGTAACATTCATTCACAGAAATGTTGTGTATAGCTCACTTTAAAAATTACAAAAATACAAGTTTTGTGCAAAAAAAGTCTATGTGCTATGCTGGCACATTTCCAACATAACTGTGGAGGCTGACACCCATGAGGGACCTCCTTAGCAAGTATCTGTTCAGTCAGATTTCATGTCAGGCACTCGGGCCCATGTAAGACCAGCAGTCAAACCAGATTGACTCCTCTATAAAATAAGTAATGCTGAGGAAGAGTATGTTGTATTCTAGATGCAACTAGGAGTCCCCTATGTAATGAACATCCGTGTATATATCTCAACACAAAAAAGAAATGTTTTAAACTAAGAGGTGATGAATTTACTTTTGTGATGTAATGGTACTCGCAATATAGTGTCTGCAGTGCTGTGAATCAAGATTCTGCTATGTTATGTATATTTGTAAAGCACACTATTACCCACAAGGGTATCCTGGGGCTGAGCAGGTGTGTGTGTGCCTAGCCCTGCCTATGGTAGGTTGATTAATTGAAAAGCGAGGTCTTCAGCTTCTAGTAGAATAACAACTTTAGGGAGAGAAGACCTAAAGCATCTGCCCCCGCATTCAGAGTGGCCACCGTATGAGCTGAAACTAGAACAATTCCCCATCCCATGACACTAGCACGAGGAGTATCCAGAAACACACACTGTCATGTCAGCTGAGGTATCGTACAGCGGTAGTACAGTTAGAAAGAATTTGCACAAGATGGGCAAGAGAAACACCTTCAGAGCTAGGCAAATAGCCCGCAGCTCCAGCAGAATGTGCATTCATTGATCTGACAGGGATGAAAGAACTCTCACAATCATCAAACTACAGATAAACCCCCAAACGTAACAAGGCGGCATCCATAACAACAGTGGCCTGCGACTGCAGAGGATGGAAGGGATGACCCACTGGAAGGTTGGAAGGGAACATCCATCACTCCAGGTCCCAAAGGCCTGAAGTGTGGAACTCCACACAAGCGGAGAGGATCCCCTTATGCTGGAACCAATGTCACCTAAGATACCACTTTAGAGGTATCATTGGCCACTAGGTATGTCGTACCAGAAGAATGCACAAGGCTATTAGACACACAAGGTGGAGAACCTTCAGAACTGAAATCGGCACTGGAGTTCGAAACAATGTAATCATATCCCAAATGTCAGAGATCCTCAGAGGCAGAGGAAACACCCTCATGCTGGTAAAGTCAAGGATCACTCCACTAAAGGCCAGCCTCTGAGTCACGGTGAGCTATCAAGCAATGTAACAGGATCAAGGCATGTACCAATGATCTGAAACTAGCATAGCGGAATCTCCCTTCACCAGCCAATCATCCAAAAATGGAAATCGATGGACTGCTAAGGATGGCTGCCACTATAGATTGCACCTTGGTGATGAGTCATGGAGTGGTGGTATGACCATAAGGCAGTACCACCAATTGGTAGTGTTTGGACCACACAATAAAATAGAGAGAACACATGTGTGCTAGGCATCCTGGAAATCTAGGGACACAATCACTCCTGTGCATTCAAGATAAGGGTAACCAGACTCGAGAAGAACATCTTTAATTGGTCCTTATGGCCAAAGAGGACCAGAAGCCTCAAGTTTATGAGACTGAGGCTCCATCCTTTTTAGGGACAAAGGAATAGAGAACACAGACCTGCCATCCCCTCCTCAAACAAAAACCTTGCCGATTCTACCACCAATGTTGTCCGGTGTTCTCACACCCCGGAATGGACATCGGCTGCATAGAACCTCCAAAGAAGAGCTGGAAACCCACACAAAGCACAAATTTTCAGCTCATTCTCTCTGCCCAGCATGACTGTGAGAAGGGAGCCAATACCGTTCAAACTGGCAGGAAATGAGAGATCCTCCCACAAACTGGATATTAATGGTGGCGAGAGTAGCTTTTAGGTGGCAGCTTTGATGTGGCAGGACCGGTGGTAGTATGCAGGCTCAGCTACTGTGGTTGTGGCTGGGTGCCAAATTACTGCAGGGTTTGAATTGGATGGGAAGGTAGCAGATATCGAATGGGCTGGCCCCTCAAAAAGCTGCAAAATTGACTGCATTACTTATGGGATTATTTAGCAGAGAAAGACAGTTCCAAGTCCATAATGCAGCATTTTTTGATGCGTTTCAAGGAGGAGTTAGCTTTTTTTAACAGATTCTCAATATCAAAAAACATATAAATTAGAGAAGCGTGGACATCTCCAGAAAATTGTGTGTAGCACTAACAAACATGTGTAACAGCAGTATCCCTAGACCGGTCACTGTTTTCTGAGTCTTGTTGCCATTTCAGAATGTGATTAGAAGCATCAAGGCTATCTTTAATGAACTCAAAAAGTTGGCATTTCTTGGGGTGTGGGAAGATAATGGTAGTCAACTTTGCCACTTCCTCATGGTGTGGACATACCGTCTGAGAAGGCACTTTATAGTGCATTGATAATGCATCAGGCTAAACCTTTGCACCCCGTCAAGATGTTTTGTTTCATTGTCTAGAGGTACCATAGGGTATGCGTTACAATTCAGTTTCCCTTAAGATGCTTGAACTCGTCTGTCTGCAGAGGGATGAGCCGACAAGAATTTAAAGTCGGAGAGGGTATGTGAAGCCAGGCTATATGTTGGAGGACTCCAGGGACCAGAAAGATTTCTTTACATGCACTCGGCACCGGTTTCAGTAGAGCTTTCTCATAAGGCAGAAGACAGAATATAGCAATAGCATTTCTGTCAAAACTTTGATTTGGGGAACCGCAGTTGGGAGATGCAAATCATATGCCTTCACTGCCTTATGCAGAACGCACATGAAAAAGTAAACTTCATCTGACAGGGAGCCTGAAAGTTAAGGAATATTTCCCTTTGCAGACATATCAAGAACACTTGGATTTTGAAGGTCAAATTATATCCAAGTATCTGTAAAATAAGAAGAGAGTAGGTATCGGCACCAGCATCATCTTGCTTCCTGCGTCTGAAATCGAGGTTGGGGATATCAAATGTTTCTGAATCTGAGCCAAGAGTTCTTCCATCCTTGCGAACCCTAGGTCAGCAAATGGCTGGTCTTCAAAAGACTCTTAACTTCTCTTTAGCCGGATCCCCTGTAGTCATTGAGCAATGTGGCATCATGGCTAGGACGAATCCGGCTTGCTACTCCCCTATGGATTGTAGTCGCTCAGCCCTATGCTAACTGGGCTCCCTTGGGCCTATTTCTTTTGATAGTAGAGAATCACATATTTTGTATAAAAATAAACTCAAGAATGTTCCAGTTGCAAATGTATCTTCATTCTTTAATTATATATATTTTTTTTTTGGTATGATTTGAGCAAAACATCTTAATTTCTTTAATTACAGTTCTTTGAAACATCCAAAAGTCATGTGACACTGAAGAGCTATTTTACAAAAGCTTCATGATCCAGTCTGGAGCCTGTGAATATTCGTAAAGTGTGAAATCTGCAGGAAGACGTTTCCATCAGAAAAGTCCAGTAGGATGTGATAAACTCCTCTATTTTGCATCCTTCGATTGCAGGCCCAAGACAAAATACCTCAGGCAAGACAATTCTTAAAAGGTCTGTTCTAAGGGGCTTCTTGGATTAGAGTAAGTTTCTCTCGGTTCTAACTAGGGGATTCATTTTGTTCCATGGTTTATTTCTCATTACACCCAAAATACGTCCACCGTGTTTCTGCCAGTTGCAGTGAAATGAGTGATCAGATGTAGGGATGCTAGTCGAAAGTTCCTAGAAGAGATGTAGTGTAAAGGTAGTCTTTGTAAATTTCCCTGACCTTTGTTTTAGTAGGCCTTACGGATAATACAGAACATTTTGATTTTAGGTGTAGGCTGACTCCCTTCATCACAGAGTTGAGCTGAGTGGAAACTGAGAGATTTGAATCTAACATGATTCACAGGTTCGCATTTTATTTCTGAGGATAATTGAGTGGGTCCTAGAATTGAGAGCGAATTAAATGGGAAAGACTACACAGTCTGAGAAAACTTTAATATGAAAAAATATTGACCTCATACAAATTACTGACAAAAAGTTTACAAACGAGAAATTGATAGTACTGACCCACCTGCGCAGCAATATGTAAGCATTCGATAAGGCACCATTCCAGGCTTTATAGGAAGGGCTCTCATATCCACCCAAGGCAATGATTTCTCCAGGCAGTGCTAGGATCTGATGTAGGACCATGTAGAAGATCAGGACATCCTCCCAGAAATCGATGTCAGAGCCAAGAAGGAAACGTGGTTCCTTATAAAATGACATTCAACGTCTTTCACGGCAAGAAAAGCCTCTCCAAACATGTTGGGATGGGCCCAGCTGTGAGTCATGGACTTAACCAGGGAAGCAGGCACGAGGCAAGAAACCCACAGTGGCTTTAACTTCGCCAGGCCCACCAGCAAAAACAACAGGCATTAAGCAGGGATAGGCAAGCAGAGTTGTTTGTAATACAAGGAAAATGGTGCTTGACAGGACTCAGTCCTTCAAGCACAAGAACCACCAACAGGCCTGTATCAGAAGAAGATAGCAAAAGAGTAAGATATACTAATGGTTGCTCTGCTCACAGTGGTTTGTAACTGAGTGAAGAGTGCTATCTACCAGTAGGGTTGAACATTCTACCCGAGCATGGGATGGCCTCTATAGAGCATCCAGAAAACCTGAAGAACTGAGGGTAACAAAAGATTACCATCTGTTAAGGACCCCTCACATAAGAGAGGATTGTAATTATGAAGGCTATTGAGCCTTTCGTGGTAACAGTTCAGATACTGGCAACTAGCTCAAAGAAAGGAAATACACATGGATGACCAACCAAGTAAAAACTAAGCCTGCAATCAGACAGTCCACGAAGCCAGGGAAGAATGAAAAGCAGAGAAAAGAGAAGTTGTAGTGAAGCTAGAACCCATATGTGATGCTGAGGAACTTATTAATCAATGAAAGTATACAGATATGCTGTTCCTGATGGTTGTCAACACAAGGGAAGTGACACCGACCTGATCCAAATTTGGTTCAAGGTGGGAAGTCCAATTATTGGATTGTAATGCCCTCACACACCCAAAGGGTGTCATGCTTCATCATCTGGGC
Source organism: Calotriton arnoldi (assembly GCA_963921515.1). NCBI lineage: Eukaryota > Metazoa > Chordata > Amphibia > Caudata > Salamandridae > Calotriton > Calotriton arnoldi. Next base: position 222,221 of record CAWUFW010005201.1, read on the forward strand.
TGCTCCTCGTCGGGTCGGCGGTGCAATACCCAACGGGCTCCCTACAGTAGGGGCTCTTTATCGGAGATCTTCTTCCAATAGCCGTATGGTGAAGTGGGGGTATGGGGCCAGAATTGTGTAGATGTGTAAAGTTGAATGTGTGATCTAAAATAGAGTTGGGAGTTCCATTAAATGTGATTTATTCAAATGGTCTCCTACCCTAATTAAAAGAGTGATAATGTGATGCTCAAAAGTGAGTATTATGTCTCAAGTAAGGCATCATCATTCTTAAAGGAAGGTCAACATGTTTCACGCTTGTTGTCAAGATCTACATGCGATTCGTCAGGACCTCTATAAAGGTAGACTATCTACACATACACACGGTGCGGTGGCCAAATACTCACCGCAGCCGATTCATTACCTACGTAAGTATACCTGTCAATCCCTGATCCTACCTATGTTGGTGAGAAAAAGGAACATGAATCATAAATATACACATATAGGTATATAAACAGTGTGGTAACCCTTGTGACTCTTAACAGAATGTTGTATTCATTATGATGTGAGTAGCAGAAAACTATAGTGCCGAACAGTGAATGTCCAAAGTGTACTATAGTGAGCTATGGCCATAGCTGCACTGGGAAGCGCAGCAGATAAAAACAAGTAAACTCACCCCATAAAGTGAGTATAACCAGGCGTCATCAGTGCTCGGTAGGGATACAAACAAGAGGAGTTCCTCAATTGCTGGATAAAACCATTGAAATAAAAGTAAATCAATGTAAACAAGGAAAAGTGTGGTCAATTCAACAACCAACATCCATTCTCATACGTTATGATCGTACATGTAACTTGATATTGTGGCCCCGGGTTAAATATCCCATATCAATGGACAATCAAAGTCATCAGTAATCATGTAGCACCTCTAAACTCTGATTCCCCCATAAGGAAATGGGGAAGAAACAACACTCATACTGCACCTCTAGATTCTTATTCCCCCGTAAGGAAATGGGGAAGGAACAACACTCATGCTGGGATGACCAAGTAAAGTCTATCCGTAGCCCCGTTCATATCAAAGTTTTACTTGATTTTGTTGGGAGACATTTTGCTGATGCTTAATCACTGATGATTGCATATTAATGCATATATATATATTTTTTTGAAACTGTACTTGATCATAGTTGTGTGCTGAGCTAGTCTGTTCCCCATTCTAGTTATGATTACATGACGCTCGGCAAATTCTGTAATACTCCCCGTTAATACAGTGTTATCTGTTTAATAATGGATTGGCCACCAGTTTTTCTACTACCATCATACTATGTACCCACCGTAAAACCCTCTTAGTTTTAAGACACTGTCTCCAACCAGTGTGAGTTATTTGGTGGGAATGTCAGCATAGTATAGAGTACGCAGCGTGTGCGGGCTTACATTTATATTATGTGTTCATGCACGGGGCTATGGATAGACCTTACCTGCTTATGAACGGGGCTACGGATAGACTTTACTTGGTCATCCCAGCATGAGTGTTGTTCCTTCCCCATTTCCTTACGGGGGAATAAGAATCTAGAGGTGCAGTATGAGTGTTGTTTCTTCCCCATTTCCTTATGGGGGAATCAGAGTTTAGAGGTGCTACATGATTACTGATGACTTTGATTGTCCATTGATATGGGATATTTAACCCGGGGCCACAATATCAAGTTACATGTACGATCATAACGTATGAGAATGGATGTTGGTTGTTGAATTGACCACACTTTTCCTTGTTTACATTGATTTACTTTTATTTCAATGGTTTTATCCAGCAATTGAGGAACTCCTCTTGTTTGTATCCCTACCGGGCACTGATGACGCCTGGTTATACTCACTTTATGGGGTGAGTTTACTTGTTTTTATCTGCTGCGCTTCACAGTGCCGCTATGGCCATAGCTCACTATAGTACACTTTGGACATTCACTGTTCGGCACTATAGTTTTCTGCTACTCACATCATAATGAATACAACATTCTGTTAAGAGTCACAAGGGTTACCACACTGTTTATATACCTATATGTGTATATTTATGATTCATGTTCCTTTTTCTCACCAACATAGGTAGGATCAGGGATTGACAGGTATACTTACGTAGGTAATGAATCGGCTGCGGTGAGTATTTGGCCACCGCACCGTGTGTATGTGTAGATAGTCTACCTTTTATAGAGGTCCTGACGAATCGCATGTAGATCTTGACAACAAGCGTGAAACATGTTGACCTTCCTTTAAGAATGATGATGCCTTACTTGAGACATAATACTCACTTTTGAGCATCACATTATCACTCTTTTAATTAGGGTAGGAGACCATTTGAATAAATCACATTTAATGGAACTCCCAACTCTATTTTAGATCACACATTCAACTTTACACATCTACACAATTCTGGCCCCATACCCCCACTTCACCATACGGCTATTGGAAGAAGATCTCCGATAAAGAGCCCCTACTATAGGGAGCCCGTTGGGTATTGCACCGCCGACCCGACGAGGAGCAGCCCAGATGATGAAGCATGACACCCTTTAGGTGTGTGAGGGCATTACAATCCAATAATTGGACTTCCCACCTTGAACCAAATTTGGATCAGGTCGGTGTCACTTCCCTTGTGTTGACAACCATCAGGAACAGCATATCTGTATACTTTCATTAGTTCACTCAGGGCGTTTATGCTGGACCTTCCTCCATTCCGATAGGAGGAGAAAGCCCGTCGGTCCCCCCCCCCCTTTTTGTTTCCTTTGAACTTATTAATCACACAGAGGTTTCACAAAATAAAGTGACAACAGACAAAGTACCCACAGAGGCCTTTGGGTCTGGTCTTTACCCTTCACCACGGGTGAGGTTTAAAAAGAGCAAGAATAGGAAACAAAACAAGCATTGGCATAACCAATAGGTCTCGCCTTTGGGACCTTATAAGTTGTTAGTGATCCAGCGAGGGTAGGAGAGAACAGGGGCAGTGCGCTCAGGTACTTTACTCAGGGAGGGTAGGGAAGAGGTAGATGAGCTCGTGAGCAGGAGCGCGGATTCACATTGAGGGTACTGATGCAGTAAGTAGGGGCTCGCGTACATGGTAAGTGGGAGAGGAACATTATGGAACACCTATGCTGCTGGACAAAAAAGCATTATTAAAGCCAACAGGCTTGTTGGTACACACTGACGTTCACTAACTCGCACGCAAGAACGCCCCCCCCCACTTCCCTGGGAGACAGAGGTGCCAGCAGCGGACCCGGGCTTTCAAAAACTGGCTTGGCATACTATACCTCCGCCCCTTTCCCGAAATGTCTGGCGAAAGAAATAACCGCCCGGGAGAGGGGGGGGGGGGGTGGTGTGTCACCAATTCACGTACATGCCATCTGGGGAGCGTAATATGTGCGCTGTTAGGATTGAAGTATGTATCGTTGGTAATGCGGCATGATGCCTCCTCTAAATTACCCGCATACACACTTAACGAGACATGCGTATGAAGGCACTACAGCCCTGCACAAGGCTGCCGTATAGACTGCAATGCAGCTGGCAAAGGAAGGCGCTAGTCTGTCATAGATGCAGACTTGTGAAGTATTTAAGCAGGTCCTCTAGATTTGAACGCTCTTCCTAGACCTTTATGTCGGTGAGGGTTCAGGGTGTGATTACTCAGCCTGAAATCCCTGGGGTCTGGCTCAGAGGCGCAAGTCGACGTTGGCCTGTGTCTCATGTTGCACAGCTACGCAAGCAGCACGCTGCATACTTCTTTCACTAACTTACTCCCGGAGTATATATCTTTATGATACTATTATGCAGAATCTGGTGTGTACAGGCGTAACAGCAATTAATGAAAATAAAAACGGAACGATAGGACTTCAACAGCTCAAAGCTTAATTAAAGAGGACCCGCATGCGGTGCACGTGAACTCGAGACCACAAAAGGGAAATGCACATGTACGGCGTTTACCTTGCGGGAGCGAGCAGCGGCGCCAACTGTTTCCAAAGCGCGAGCGCGATAATTGCAAACAGATGGCGCCGCTGCTCGCTCCCGCAAGGTAAATGCCGTACATGCACGAGTGCTCATTGGAAACAGTGCAGAACATGCACGAGTTTCCAAAAGAGTCCGGAGTGATTCCAAGAGGTCACTCCAAAGCAGCGCTTGCACGCTGCGTAGGCGAGACCTAAAAAGGGGGGTCAAGTTTGCAGTGGGAATCACGCGAGCAGACTGGCTGCAATAGGATAGTTAGATGCTGCCTGTAAGGCTAGAATGGGGTGATAAAACTAATTTGTGGCGGTTGATTGACTGGATTCTGTGGTGAGTTTGTCCGTACAGAACAGACAGTAGCCTGAATACTTAGTGCACAATTCTTTTTATTTAAACTTTTAACAGTGCTGTTGTTCTTCAGTCTGTTGTTTTGGAATAGATGTACATCACCACATGTGATTTCATCATGATCCTGGTATTATTTCTGTAGGCTCCTGAGGAGACTTATTGGTTTCCCAGGATTTGATGCACGCTTGGAGGAACACAGATAAAGTGCCAGGTAAACATAAGAGATTTTTTCCATTATACATTGTGACCTCTAGCTCCGAGTGGGTTACCTAATGGAGGTGCTAATCTTGTGGACCTTTTGCTGTTGATAGATATCAATTTAATCAACAACTCCTAATACTTTCGTTCAAGTAAAAAGGGTGATGCAAGGCAAGAGAACCCCCATCAAAGACCTTCTTCTGATTGATAAGAAAAGAACCATCAACTCACCAGTAATTCTCAAAAGTGCCAAAAGGTGCTCCACTCTTGCCCACAAAATCGATATAAACCTCCCGGCTTCCCTTATAAGTCATAGGTCCCCACATTTAGACCTTCCGTTGACACTGCCAGTTCCTACAGGGTCCTAAAGAAGCACTTGGGCAGGCTGTGCCTTTCCAGAGTTGTGGCTGGTGCAGTGCAATGCAGGGTGGCATCTCCTTCCCTCTCCACTAGCAAGTGTTTTGGCTGGCTTCACCTCACTGTAGGGGTGATCTAGCAAACGAGTTTTCTTCTGCTGGCTCCGGATAAGCGTCTTCCAGTCTCCTGCTGTCTTTGAGTTCTTGTCTTTCACTCACGGCTGTTGGCATCCCTAATTCTCGTTCCAGTTTCCTTCTCCTTAGTAGTCCGTCTAGCTTCACCCGCATCCTGTAGGAGAGGATCAATGAAAGTCTGTCTTTGCCTTTTATGGCATACTCTCTCCTTTCTTCCTGTCCCCTTTCTCTTTCCTTTGCCCTCGTAGTCCTGCCTACTTCCCGTCTGATTTTCTTTCTACAGGAGGTTTCTAGGAGCACGAGAGTGGTCAGGAGCTGCATGGGAAGCAAAGCTCAGGTAAGTATTTGTCTATTTCTCAACATATCGCCTTCCCTAGAGTCTTCCATTGAAGAAGTAAGACTAATGGATATCTGGAGATTTCAGACTTGAATTAGTATTACAATGGTAAACATTAATAATAATAAAAAGTGACTTACCTTCGGTCACGCTCTTTCTGGTGGATTATCTATCTAACCGCAGATTCCTTACCTCGTGAATACCCCAGGCTTCAGACTGGATCCGGAGAGTTTTCTCAGCACTTCCCTCGCACGTCATGCAGTTCTGCTTGGGTACTGTTCCACCCCAGAAGTGATGTCAGGGCCCCTACATACCCTCCACATCCGTGTGCTAATGTTAGTTTCTTTCTGATCTATGTCCGCGCAGTCTAATGCTGCGTCACTGGAAATCAGATTGTAACGGTGTGCCAATCTTTAGCTCTGAATCTTATAAAGATAGGCTAGATGAGTCCATTCCACAGAACAGGAAAGAGGTTCGGTCGGTGAGGAATCTGCAGTTCAAAAATCCATCAGAAAGAGCATTACCAAAAGTAAGGAACTTTTTCTTCTGACGGATACTTCTAACCACAGATTCCTCACCTTGTGAATAGATACCAAAGCAGTACTTCCACAGATAGTTGCTTTACGGAATGGCTCAAACAAGGAAATCCTGCAGGACAGACTGGACAAAATGCCCATCTTGCGAACGTGTGAACTGATGCCCACGTTGCTGCGTAGCAGATATCAAAGTTTGAAACACCACGCAGCAGCGCAGTGCTACCAGCTTTTGCTCTGGTGGAATGAGCAAGATGACCTTCTGGAAATGTTTGCGTTTACAGCCTATACCAGGCCTGAATGTATAAGACAATCCATCTGGAGATGGATCTCTTCTTACACTTTTTATGACCCAGTGAGACCCACAAAGAGCTGATCGTCCACCCAATTTTTCTTGGTGCGATCGAAATAGCAGCTTAAGAAACCTGGCAGGGTGATATTCTGCTCTATGTGGAAGGGCGTAATGACCGTGGGTAGGCTTTTGTCCTGAGTGGGAGGAAGGTCGAAAGGCATTGTCAGTCAATCTCCACACACAGAGGTGGACGTTGTGCAGGTTTCGGGTGCAGCAGAACCCTGCCTGGCTGCTGCGACAGGACATCCCCCCCGAAAGGGCAGCTGGAATGGAGGACAGATGCTCATGGCCAGTAGTTCAAGGTACCACATTCTCCTCGCCAAGTCCAGGGTCACTAGGATGACTTTGGCCCACTCCTTCCTGATCTTCTTCAAAACTCGGGCAGGAGAAGTAGAGGCAGGAAGGCTTACAGGAGTCCCAATCTCCAACTGAAGTGAAAGACCTCTCAGAACGAGAACTGCCCTGGGAACTCCAATGCACAAACATGTAGACCCTGCATCTGCTCTTCGGTGGTGATTAAGTTCATCCCAGAGTTCTACGTCATTGTTGAAAGATACCCTGGGCCACCTCAGCTGCCATTCATGATGTGCTATGCAATGTCGACTGAGGTCATCTTTCTTGGCTTTTAAAGATCCTGCCAGGTGCTGTGCGACCAGGGAGATGCCCTGGCCCTTCAGCCACTTCCAGAGGCTCAGGCCCTCCCACAACTCCACTCCACCTTGTTTGTTGGAGTACCACACTGCAACTGTGTTGTCAGTAAGAATCTGCACCCGATCCCCCTTGACGGCCGGGAGAAACTCTTTCAGTGCCAAGTGAATCACCCTAAACTCCAGCAAGCTGATGTGGAGACAAGCTTCGCTGGACACCAGGGTCTTCTAATCTCCACTTCTCCCAGATGGACTATCCAACACAGCAACAATGAATCCCTTCTGATCATTAGCTCTGGGTGGGCCAGGGAGAGGAGACTGCCACCGGACCACTGCAGGTCTTCCGCAGTCTCCTTCAACACCTGGATGGAATCCGAAAGGTTCCCTTGGTGCAGAGACTGCTGAGACTTCAGATCACTCTGCAGAGCACGCAGGTGCTACCTGGAATGATCTACCAGCAAGATGCAGGAGGCAAAGAGGCCAAGAAGCATCAGAGCCGCTCTCACTGAGATGCAGGTCAAGGGTTGCAACATCGGGATCAGAACCTGAATGTCCTGGACAAGTTGAGGCGCAGGAAAGGCTCGGAAGAGCAGGGTGCCCAGGAATGGCTCCAATGAAGAGGAGCCGTTGTGAAGGAGTCAAGTGTGGCTTTGGCACGTTGATAGAAAAGCCCAAAATGTCAACAGGGCAGCAGTTGTCTGGAGCTCGCCTGCGACTGTTTGAGGCAAGCCCACTTTCAGCATACAGTTGTCAAGGTGTGGAAGGCGAGTATTCCAACCTCTGCAGATGGGCAGCAACTACCACCATCACCTTTGTGAACACCTGAGGTGCACTGTTATGGCAAGAATGGACCACTGAGTGCGGTAAGTGCTCATGGCCTACCTGAAACCGCAGGTAGCATCTGTGGGACTGAAAATAAGCATTCTGCAAATCCAATGCCAATGACACCATCCAATCGCCTGGGTCCAGGGCAGACAGAACTTGGGTCTGTGAAGGCATTTTAAACTTATCCTTCCGGAGGAAGAAGTTTAGAGGAAAATATCTATGATAGGGCAAAGGTCTCCATCTTCCTTCTGCACCATAAAATAACAAGAATAACAAGCAGTCTCAATCTCTGATGTCAAAACCCTCTTGGTCACTCCATTGGCCAAGAGAGCTTGAACTTCTTCTCGGAGTATAGGCAAATGGTCTTCCGAGAAGTAGTGTGTTGTGGGAGGCATGTTGGGGGGCTGTGACAGCAATGGGAGGGAGTAACTGCTCTGCACTATTTGGGTCACCCTCTGGTAAGATGTGATTCTCTTCTACCAGGGTCTGAATTTTTACATGAAGGTACCAAATGGCGTCATTCAGAATTTACTAACTGTAAATCGATAAACGTATATGCTGTTCTTTGTTCTTGTCCAAAATTGTATATTGGAAAGACAAATCAACAGATTAATCAACGGATTACGCAGCATAGATCTAGAATTAAGAAAACGGTAGCTTCCGCTCCAATGGTGCAACACTTTATTGACAAATCCCATACTGAAAGGGACTTCAGGTGGACGGTACTGTGTGTTTTAGATACAACTAAATGTCTGCTAGACATTGACACTGTCTTGTTACAGAAAGAGGCTTACCTCATCTTGAAGTTCAATAGCTCAGTCACAGGGCTGAATGGTATGACAGAGCTTTCTAAAATGTAGTATTGGCAGATTAGATACATGTCCCACAATGCAACAGTCCAGTTCCTTCAAAGACTGTCTGACATAACCCAATCTGATTGGCTTAAAGAAAGCACTACATTTCCCATGAGCACAAGCGCTAATGTTTGAAAATGGCCTTACTCTAAGTTCCCGGTTGACAGTCAGTGGCGTCCTGGCATCGACCGGCAATAGGACATATGCAGTGTGATTATTAAGAAGTAAGTGAGCCCCCCGTTTGCCAGCATGTTGTGGTTACGCAGTTTGGAAGTGTTCCTTCCTTCAAAACAAATGTGGCTTTATTTGTACCTTGCAGATGTACAAGAAAATCAGCCCCGTCTGACAGTTAGCGGTGTTTTTGGCATGTTTTGGGAAGAGAACGGGTTCGAGTCCCCACAAAAAGTAAGTGAGCATTGTATACCGTGCAGACCGGTTTATTATATTTTGGGCTGCACTTGTTGGAAGTCTTAATAAAACGCTCGTCTTTTTCTGTGTAGGAGAGACAACATAACGAAAATAAACACGTCCGGTTAGAACTGATTCGGGACAAGTTTAAGGTACAGGTTTAGTTCACTTTTAACTCTATGCAACATGAATTAAAATGACAGGTGCCGGTTGGAATTATTTGTTAATTTTTTTAGTTGCAAATAGAAGACCTGATTTACGGCACGTGGTACGAGGTGCAAGTCCAGTCCTCAGGTTCATAAAACAGCTACGGGGCCAGAACATATGGTCCTTTCAGGTATTTAAAGAGAAATATGTTCACGTTAGAGTTGGAGTTGATGAGTTACATTAAGGTTCTGATGCCGCTTTTTTGCATCATTTTTCCTTAGAAAATGCTGACATCCATTAAGATGAAGCCCTGAAGAGAGTCCCGGTACTTTTCGCCTGGGTCTCAAAACGTGTTGGCATTCTTCCACGGAGGAACTAAAAATCATTGTTGTACTTTTGTGAGGGAACTGACACGAATTGCATTCCCCCAAGTATACTTAAAGTATTCCCCGTGGTTAATACATTTCTTGGTGTATGATATGAGATAGCGACAGATTAGTTGTAGTCGTTAGTATTATGATGCAAATGCAAAATGTGGTTTGTTGATAACTAATGTATATATTAATGTTGTATGTGTATGACGTTGTCTTTAGTTTATTGTGTTAAGTATTGTTGTTTGTCATTTTTTAAAAATAAGTGTCACTTATTCATACATTTAACTTTTGAAAAATATCTAAATAACAAATAAAAAGGAATGGTCAAATATTCCATCCAAACAGAAAAGCTAGTAGTCTGTTTGTGGCTCTAAACGAATACGAGCTGAAAGTGTGACGGAGCCAGTTTTTTCTTGTGTTTCTTAATTTAAAACGGCCCTACCTGGCCCCGGTCCTTTGGGCCTATCCCCTCTAGTTGTTGTACTATCATTAGGAGAGCAGCATAAAAGGAGGTAGACTCTTCTGTAGCCAAGTTAGGAAAGGGTGAGTGAAGGCCAGTGTCTGTTGTCGATATTCCTAAGCCACTGGCATACTGTAAATCTAAAAGCAGGTTTTTGTTATCATATGGTGTACTAGATCGTCATCATCATGGGCATATTCATGAAATCGTTGCTGAAGCAACTGGGTGTAAGAGTGTGGACATATGTCAGGTCAGTGCGATGCCATTAGAAGTTGCTCTGGGTTTGCTTCCGAATCAGACAGAACTACTGGTTCCCCCTACAGCGTCAGTGGTGTCAATACTTGGGCTGTGGCACCAAAAGGGGCATTAGCGTCTGACCTGAAGCCAGCGCTGACCTCAGAGTGAGGTCAAGTGGTACAGTTGACATCGGGGTAGATCCACCGGTGGTAGACAGACTGGGGGCCACTTCGGATGCTTGGAGCCTGAAAGCGCACAAGACCCATCCAGTGAGATACCAAAGACTCAGTCCAGAGCCTACTTAAACTCCCTTATTTGCTGCGGCATCGCCGCAGGGCCATGGTAGTTGAGCTGAATTGGAAGGAGGGTTGAAACCAGTTGTGGGGTGGGAGACAGAGTTCGCAGACTGGAGGTACCCGGGGGGTCTTGTGACTCCCCGGTAGTGGGAGTACGGTATGACAGACAGCCGTATTTAGACTTGTGTTTCTACGTTTATTTTGTACTTACCAAACGATCTCGATTTCAGTGATGAGCATTCATGAGATTGGAATGAGTAGTGAGTGAGTGTCCATATCCTCGCCTTTACAATTTCTGGCGCTGTTCGGCGACATATTTGGCCTCAAGGTCTTGGATGCCTTTAGATTCATCTTGGCATATTTCTCGCACTATGCTGAGTTGTGCTTGCAGCCCAGAAACCATAAATAGACCTTGTGAGGGTCTGTCACCAACATCGGTTTGTGACAGTCCTTCCACGGTTTGAACCCTGTTGCTTTAGAAGGAGGCATCTTAGCACACTGGAATTTTTTTGTTTTTTAAAGAAAAATTGTGTGTAGTCTCAAAGGAACTCAAAGAAGAAAGATCCAGATCTAAGTCAGAAGGTGTGTAAAGAAGGGAATTGACGTCAGCATGCAGAATTGGCAGTTATGTAAAGGGGTCACATCGGGGGCAGATCAGGATTCACCCCATGTTAAGTCACATGGCGCCACCTACCAGCATGTGAGGACATTGCTGAGAAAAATCTCTGCATCCAGTCTGGCACTTGGAGGTATTCACAGGATAAGTAATGTGTGGTTAGAAGCATTCATCAGATCTGGCTATATTTGAACTAGCAGAAGTGATGGACGTCAAACTTTGCCTGTTTGTGTAAACATGTGAAAGCGTATCTAGGCTCTTCTCACAGCATGTGTGCATAGGGGGAAACGGTTTGGGAAAATGAGAAACTGCTCACTGGAGTGAAGTCTTTACTGCTGGTGACACGTCTCCTCTTAAAGTATCCGGATGGTTTATCACCTCATGCTTCTAGCTTTGTCACACACGCCTATTAAAAAATGAAACACAATCTGAAACACTGGTTTTCATAAACAATGCTTAATCAACTAGCATTCCAGCTATTTGTTTTCCCCTATTACCTATTCGCTTAGTTGCACCTCATTTAAAGTTAGTGAAAGTTTATCAATATCTACTATATGCGTAGCGCCTGCCCTGGTTTTAAATACCGTTCTTTGCGACACAAGTATGTATTTGTAGATTTTTATTTTGCACCATTCTAAGTTTAGGAAAAGCCTGTACAGAGTTTTTACACAAATATTTTTAGATCATATTTTCTCCTAGATTTCTCCGACACAAACAGTGGCTAGCATTGTTATTGCATGCACATGGTGTGTCTATATATGCATTATATTGCATTGTGCACTTACTTGATTCATTGTCGTTTTTGCAGGTATTCAAGGGGTTCTTTGAACCCGAATGCTCCTGTGGATCTGGATGGCCGGCTCACAAAGGCTGCGAGCAGAGTCTCGAAGCTAGGCAGCAGGACCTTGGGCATGTGAGGTAAGGCCTCTCCACAATGGGCCAGAAACATGAGTCTCTCTGGATGCTAGACTGCCTAGAAAGGCTTGACGAACTGGGCAAGGTATTTGTACCCTGTTCCCCAAGATGGCTGCCGAGATCTCATGATCTCACAAAATTACAGCCTTTATTTTTCCTGGAATGTTGATACAGGCAAGTATTTAGTGGGTGCAGCCCTGTTTCGCGCTATAGCACATTTATTCAAGTTATAGTTTTACTGGCACTTGCCAACACATTTTCACTCCTCCCATTGGGCAGTCTGTCGAAGATGGTCCTACAGAATTTTCTTCCTGCCTAGCAACAACACAATGTCACTGTCTGGGTTTTACCCTCATAAACAGGTATGCATCAGTTTCTCCTCTTCTGACTCAGTTGCATTGATTGATGATTGAGAAGAGTTAACATATAAAGCTTTGTGCCTTGTCTTTTGGGAATTCTCCGACATTGGGCCCTTGTCCATCCAAAAATGGATTCATCCTTACTTTCCGCCAAGGGCTCCGAGACTAGTCCCTTGGTTTGAAAGAACCCGGGAGGGCGGTGATTCGCTTAGTGTTTTAGCTGCTAAACTTTGGAACTTTTAATTTAGTGGACATTTGCTTTCAGATTGTTAGTTCGGGTTGGGAAGCCATGCGTTCTATAAATGCTTTGCTTCAAACATAGACATTGTTCTGTTCTTTACATTGCCAATGTTTTATTATAAAACTATAAGTTTGTAAAGACAGAAACCATCTCAAGAATTGGGAGTTAGTACCTTACTTTGAACAAGCCAGGTCGATGGACAATGATCCGTGTATAAAGTAAAAGTTCTTCCTTCTAGATAGTAATTTAATTTCTCAATGGTGTACTTGTTGGCAAGGCATTCCTTTTCTATCGTAGCATAACGCTGTTCCATAGGAAAACGTTTTCTATTAATGAATAAGATGGGCTTTTCCTCCTGATTCTGGAATATAACTGGAATGATACAGTGCATACTCCTGCAATGAATACATCAGCCTGCAGAATAAATGGTTTCCCAAAGTCAGGGGATCGAGGAGTGGCAGATATTCATTTCTTTAAGATTTGGAAAGCCTCTTGGACCTTGGATCCAGGTTTTTAGCTCTTATCCCAGTCTTACTTTTAAGGACATCAGTTGGGGGACTGCTATCTCAGAATAATTTGGCATGAATTGCCGGTATTTACCTAAGAGCCCTAAAAAGGCTCTAATGTTCCGTTTGGTGGAGGGACAAGGAACGCACTGAATTGCCTTTATTTTCTCCTCCTGTGAATTGTTCAAGATCCTCTGGAAAGTAGGCGGAGCCTCATGCAACTCAAAGAGGAGTACTGAAAAGTGGAAGAAGCCTTGAGGGGTAGAAGAAGGCTGTTTTCTCTTTGTCGTCAGCTTCAAGGGAATCTGTCAGTATCCTTTAGTCAGAGCTGTGGTGGGAATGTACTGAACCTGCTCTAGACATTCTCATAGTTAATTATATCCCTTGTTTTTCTCACCATCAAATTTTGAAATTTGCTTGACTTATCTGAAGTTGATTCAGAAGCAGACTGAGTAGTCTCCTTAGGTACTAATAAAATGCCCGAATTCCATTCACAATTTTACTGCCAATTCCAACATTTTCTCGACCTCTTAATAGATTCTCAGAGAGCCTACAGAATATAATGGCATTTTTGTTGAAGTACCTAACCAGGCTTGATTCGTATCCAGTGCCAGACTAATTTGCTTTGCTCTGGCAATTTGGAAAGCATGTGGGCATACGAGCTAGGGTTTTGTACAATGCTTGGCACTGCTGTGAGTTTAACTACTGCCCAAGTCCTTCTGGCTCTAAAGCCAGTGGACAATCACCTATTAAATTAATTTCGGTCTTCTTAGGTAAAGGTCCTTCCCATTCTTTAGAAAATTAACATGAAATATTTGTTCTTCTTTCAGATAACTTTAGTTTATATGTAACAGGTAATTCTCTAGATTATTTAATAATGACCTTGCAACTAGGCAAGCATCATTTGTGCCCTCAAGGGTAGAGCAGTAGCACCCAGATATGCAGTCGACATTCTCTAAACTTGGCCCCTTTATTGTACTGAGTTTGTTTTGGAATTTAGCTAAATTCTCCTATATCAATTACCTTAGTTTCCCCACTCGGGCATGCAATTTGGTAACATTCTAGAAAGGGATGCTTCTCATTTGAGCTCTCTGATCATATTTAATAAACTTTAATACTTTCTCCCAAACAGTAGCCCGTAGGTGGAAAATCCAAGGCTTGTTTGCACTCGGCACAGTATAGCAAACAAGACTAAGGGTACCAGCCTTTCCCAGTCCCAACCTTTACGTTCTAACAATTTCTTTAGTATAAGCTTTAATGGTGCCATTTTACCGCTTTACCAATCTGTCAGTTTGAGGGAGGTAAGCCACTGTTCAGAGCGGTTTGATGCTCAGCTGCTAATATACTTGTCTCATGAGCTTGGATATAAAGGTGGTGCCCTAACCAGTCAGGACTTCTTTGGAAATCCAGTTTGAGAAAAAAATACTGTAATAGCAGAAGCCACCTATTTAGTTCCATTTCACCTATAACCCAGACTTAAAGTGCCCAAGGGCCCTACCATATCCATGCCAAGGCCCTGAAAAGTGACTCCTATTATCAACATCTTTTGCATAGCTGCTTACGAGGGTATATACGGGTTTCAAGCAGACTGGACACTCCTTGCAATATTTTTGATTCTGGTGATAAATGATCGGCCAACAGAATTGCTCCAGGATGGTTGGCTAGGTTTTAATGGGCATCAAATGGACACCTAGTAAATAAGTGTGAGCCAAGAATAAAATTTGACGGAGCTTTCCCACTGTATAGATCTTTTTTTTTTTTTTTTTTGAAGAAAATATGGTCCAATTTTGGTTTGGGCATCCCAATCCTGGACTAGCTCCCATGTCTTCTGCAATGTGGAATCGTTCAATTTGGCAAACCTGTGTCTGCCCAGCCAAATTTCCTAAGAAAGCAAAACACAATTTACAGGGGGTCCTTATTCCTTGCCTCGCCTACGTTCCCTCTTTGTTCTATGTACGAATTCTCTCAGGAATATCCGCTGTTGCGAAAGGGACTTCTTGCAATAACACTCTTCCTGGTTGTAGGGAGAATTTTAATAAGGCCCTGGAGTTCTAATAATCAGTCCCAATATGAATTCTTCAGGAATTTCTGGAACTACCTCACCTTTTGCCTGTGGTTCTAATGCTGGGGGCTTTTTTATTTGTAGTTTAGCCAATGGGTATTCAAGCTTATTTCTGTATGCACATTTGCTAGGTATGTACTCGCTTCTTCTGTATGACAGATTACTACCACCCGGAGTCCAGTAAGGCAGATACCTCTTTACCATTGTATTGGGTAGTAAAAGGATTCAGCTGGACTGGTATCAAAATATATGTGACTTTCATCCATCCTACCTGCAAGGGCTATTTTCCCTCTTTTTGAGACACAAGCACGCTGTATAGCCCCACTTCGTACACTCAAAGCACTGTGGTCCCTGCCCAATGGGGTAGTTCTTGGCAGAAGAAGAGTTTACCCCTATCTCAATCCGTTGGACTGCAGGTTTTTTTAAAAGGCCAAGAGTTTGTGGAAAATGTGAACCCCATCATAACTAGGTCCTCCCCCTTGGGCCTTAAAATAAGCTGTGGCCATTTCGAGGACTTAATAGTAAGCTCATGGGGTTGTCGTAACCTCTTCTGAATGGGTATAGGCTGCTCCTAACAGATTTTATACATTATTTTCTTCTTTGTAGAGGTTTTGCAGGATCAACCTTATGTAGTTGGTTTGGGAGGTCAGCCATTTCTCCTTCCAGTCTCTGATCTTTTTTTATTTATTTTTTTATTTTTTTTTTTTAAAAGGAACTCATGGGCTAGCCTGGCTATTTCCCATTTTCCCTTCTACAGCATAATCTATAAGTCTTGGAGTCAACACCCAGCCTCTCTAAATTCAATTTCGTTATCTTTCCGTATGGTGTGAGCATGTTGAATTTAATGCTTGATAGTCTTATAGCACTTCCTGAACCAAGAGGGGTCCTATGTAATTTCCCCACCAATCAACGGGCCAACCTGCAGAATGTGCAATGCTTTCAAACTTTGAAAAAAGGCATAAGGATCCTGTCCGGGGCTGAATTTCTTTAAGAATGCAGATGGGAGCACTAATGGGGTGCCTCTCCTTTGAGCAAGTGCTGTGCTTAGTTGGGTAAAAATAATCAAAAGAATAAACAGAATCAATAGACTTTCTGCAACTGTTAACCATGGGTTTTCATAGAACTAGGCAAGACGACAAGAGAAGTGGAATGAGAAAAGTGACATGAAGTAAGAATCTACCTGATTAGTCAAGGAGTAGTGAGATAAGTTTGCTGCCTATTCAGAACCACAAAGAAATTAAGGTTTATTGTATACAGATTCAGGCGAAATAAAAATATCTACGGCATGTTGTATTAAAATGCATTTCTGATCATTTTATTGCACAGCGTGGCCTAGCCAACAAATGGTCGTCAACAACTCATCTGGTTAAGGTTAATAAAAGAGTTTTTCATCTGCCCACTACATCCTTGGACACAGCACAAGAAAGCACATGATCCTTAACTCCATGGCTGGGCAGCCAACTTATCAAACACCTCAATGCGAAGGTCTCTTATGTAGACATTTAATCTTACTGCAGTAGGGAAGTGTGGTTTCATTTGTCCATGCAAGGCATGGGTGCAGTGCTCATTTGTTTCTGCTACAAAATAAAAAAAAATGTACAAAATTATAATTATATGCTCAAGGTATTATCAGAATTGTATTTCAAAAAGCAACCCCGTTTATTGCCTTCTTCAAAGCTATAAGCAAGGAGTACTGAAAGCTCTGCAAGTAGGATGCAGAAACAGAATTGTTTTAAACCCAATTCATCAACCCAAAAAAGCATTTTCCAACTACAAATATAAACTCACAATTTCAAACGAAGGTCAACGTTTTCATGTTTTTTTTTATAGATAAATCGATTTTGCATGACTCTTCTTTTAAATACAAGTGCAGCAGAATCAAAGATCTTAGTGTTACAGTACAAGCACCAGCCTTATAGTTTCATTTGAAACCAAGATCTAAAATCATGAAATGTCATGAAAAATACAAGAGGAAATGCCATGGCTGGCGGATAAAGGACATTTGTCATACGAATCAGTAAACCCATTAAGAGGAAGAAAACATGGTTTCTCACATGTAGGTCCTATTTAAATAGTATACAGCTTTTTAAATACATAAAATTGGTTCACTATATTTGGCCATTTCGCACATTGGTTTCATTTAAAAATACAGTCAACAGAAAACAATTATTTTATCCCAAGTTCGAATTTTGATTTACAACTTCAAAACCCAAAAGCGGATAGTTGGCTAAAACGATTTTACATTATTTACAAATCCAGCAGGAACAACTGTTAGAATGGCTTCATTCCCCTCCCTCCGGAGCCTTTTAGTAATTTCAGCAGCAGTTTCAGAGAGTGCAACACTTCCAGTGTGATCTTCATTGATGGTCTGTCATTTTCAACAATTCCAGTAGTGCCCCAACAGCTCCGAAATAACCCTAAGAAAAGGAAGAGAAACAATTATAAAGATGCAGAAATTATTATAAACACGTTTAAAGAAATCATGTGCACAAAAACTGCTTACAACTATGGAAACTAGGCCTTACAGGTTTGTTAAACTAGGAATGTGTTCATGAACTTCACTGTGTTTCAGCACTACATATGCCCGTACCAAATGGAGCAATCACCAACACTTACTCAACTATTGTGGTAGGAGAAGCATTTCGCTTGGGTGCAAAATTCCACGAGATTCTTTTTACACTTTTATCTATCAATCAATCAATCATAGTTTATTGTATGTGATTACTTAAAATCGTTACAATTTACAAAAATATCTTAACATACACAAATGATAAAAACCTCCAACTAAGTCACCACCCAATAACAAAGAAATATGCAATTGTTAAGATCCGAACGACATTGATGATACGCATAAGTTGATTAACTAAAGTGCAAGTGCTGAGCCACCGGCATGAGATGTTATAATTTGAATAATAGTTACTTTTCCTGGGTAGATCTTCCAAGTGGCAAAATACCGTAATATGGGTTCAAAGCAGAAACCATCTGCGTTCACTGTTTTAAGGAACTCAAGCGACTGAGTTTGTCAAATGATGTTAAATTAACTAACCCTATTGAAGTAAGATGTGCCTGGAAAAAGTGCAAAGCTTTACATTAAAATTTAAAACAATCTTCAAAAATTCTACTGTTCAAATTGTCCCATGATAGGTTAGGCATTTAGTCCGCTTGTTACATGGGCTTGTGAGCTGCTTTCAGTGATTGGACTAAACCCATGTCGGCATTGTTCATACTTTTTTATTTTCCTCTAGATCGGCTTGCAGTAAAGGTTTCCTTACTTCTGCCACTTTTTTTACACTTAAGTCTGCATGCACCTGTTTTTGTTGTATTTATTACCCTCCTCTAAGCCCCGTGGTGCCATTGTGGTACACACAGAGCCTCTGCCAGGACAAAATAATAGACGTTTTAAAGCATGGACAACGCGGGATATTGCCCAGGGACCCCAACTTCCAAGGGCACACATGGGAAAGGGAACTCTCTCTCTTGGACCTCTGTCTATTCTATTTATCTATCTAAACCTCTCCCCCCCCCCTCCCCTCTACCTCTGTCTCTGTACATTGTCTTATCTTAAAGATTTTTGGGTTCCCAGATAAGATAGATTTTAACTCTTTTGTGTGACCCTGTTAAAGTTAAACATATAATTTAGTATTGTTTGGCATCATGAGCGCTTGAGTTAGCAGGAAATGGGTAATAAAATGTAAGCAGCTCAAGACAAATACTTGGCATATTATCTGTGGAAAGACTTCAGAGGTCAGAAGTGTAAAAAGTTTATCTAATGCAGAAGGCTGTTCTTGATGATGTACATTTATGTTTGAGTTACGAGGATTAGTGGTTTATCTTTCTGTGGAAAATGAAGGTAGAAATTGAGAGATAACCTCTTTAGTCTCTTAAAGGAAAACAATCTGTGAACTTACAAAACAGTTACATGAGTGATAACAGGAATTGACACATCCTTACAGAAGCATTACGATCTGAGCGTATAAACTATTTTTGAACTTTAGCTAAGCACATCTATGTAATAAAAACTGCTAATATCATAGGTCATAAGTAAAATCTGTGACAGGTGTTTAACCATTTTTTTCCAGTCATTTCAAATCTCAATTTCCAGGAAATTCCTACCTGGCCTTTTCTCTACTGAGAGTGTGATGTATTCCTAAGTGAGCATTAACGTTATTTGTAAATGAGATCGGTCTGGTCATTAGGGGAGTCCTTGCTATCTTCACTGATGGTCTTGATTCTTGAAGTCCCATCTTGAGGCGCTACCGTCTTTACCAGTAGGGAGAAAGTAAGGCTCAGCTAGACACGAATGTAGGACAGCCCTGCGCAGGAACTAGAGAAGAATTTGGAGCCTAACTGGAGAGAGGGTACCTGCTGGGAGGTGCCTTGGGCAAGACTATTCTCACCAGATATGGACGGTTGCAGGTCCCTTGACATCTCAAGTGATCTTCCACCACTACCATGACTTTTTAAAGATACATGGTGACATATTCAGGGCACAATAGGAGTTGTAATACGTACACTATGGGTTAACCCTGTGCAGACAAATTACCCAATCTTTCAAGTCCACTGTTCAGACCTAGCCCTCGTCTGAAGAGGCAGATATGAGCTGATATAGGGAAACAATGATAAAAGGCTCCTTCACAGGAAACAGGCTGAGTAGACAAAGGTCTGAGATGGTCCAAATACTACCAGAACCCTTGCTCACAGAAAATAACTTGAAATTGCACCCTGATTAAGCAGTGCAAGTGCCACCAACTGTACTGATTTCCATCATCAGCAATGTTGCCAAAAGCTGTGGAGTAACTAGGGTGAGATGACTGAGTGAGAATGGGTGAAGTAAATGGGGCAGCATTGAGGAAAACGTGGTGGTAGTGTAAAACAGCTGGTCCAACCAAATAGGAAACCCCTAAAGTACTTGAACCCAGAAAAACGCAGACTCTTCTGTCACAAATGTATTGGTCGCTAGTCCATTAATGACTAGTGGCAACGAATAAGTTCTGCTTGGGGATGTATGGTTGAGATGGAAAGCCATTTTGCTAGCAGAACTCCAAGCAATACATTATGTGAGAATCTGATTCATAGTGTATGAACCAGGACCTTCTCAACAAAAGGGAGACCCATTACATTCTCTTATGCTTTCGACATCAAGTGGGAGCTCAGTAAAGCTTGTTTGCACATATTAAAGCCCTGGAAAATACCCAGCATTTGACACATGCACATGCTCGCAGGTCAAGTGAAACATCTGCAAAGTAGTTTGCCTAGCATTCTCATCCCTTCAACAACATTCCTTATGGTGATTCATCATTTCAGAAATGACCAGACCCTACCATGGTATTGACAGCATTGAAAATCCAAAAGAGGGGATTAGAACACACTATAATTTTAAAAGAACTGATGCATGGCTGGACTCTTAAGTTTCCTTTGTATGGAAAAAGTGAAACACGAAACCCCAACCCATTACCCTATAATCGTAAAGCAAAAGGGAGCAATGTTTAAAACACAACAGACACAATGAACCTCAAAACTTTAAAATATTAAAGCAAGCTGTACATTAATGCATACACTTTATACAATCAGGGCCATCTAAAAGACCAAAAAAAGGAAAATAATTCACCATAAACAGAGTGAAATAAAATACAAAAATGTTTTTGCACTGGTTATTAAAAGAAACATGATTGTATGTTTGTGTGAATTCATATTGTTTTCCAAACTCGTGTTGTACTTATGCTGTACCTCATGCTCCAGAAACAGGGCTTTCAACTGTCCGTTTGACCAGTAATCCATGGCGTAGGCGAGCAGCTTCATGGACACCATATTGATTCTCAGAAAGTTTCCAACAAAAACAACCCTATCAATATTCTGGAAGTATAAAAACAAAAAGACACAAATTAATGCGAAGCAAACATGAAAAGTAAGTTGGTGTCCAGGACTCAAGGTGTCATCACATTAGTGGCATATTATTCTTTAAAAGTTGCAGATTCCAATTCAGTCTTCGCATCATTCAAAGGTACATAAAGAAACATATCGTGGGATGCTTTTAAGCTACAAAATTTGGCACATTAAAATGTGCAGTGTAGCCAATGTAAAGATGATGGCGGACAATATAGAAACATTTGGGTAACTGTCCTCGTTCCTCACTCGAGTCAATTTTTAGAAGTGCTAAATATTTGTGCAGGCTTCCAAGTGAGATGTCCGGGAGAGCTGAAATGGAGAATGTAGGCAACCGGACACTTTTGCACACTTTTTAAATCAGCGATTCAACTTGTTAGAGGCTGAACATGGCAAAACAGCTAAAGCGCAATGGGAGGGGACCACACTTTTTATGAATCCAAACAATCCAATGGTAGCTTTCGAGTGAAACTTTCCAGGAAAAGGGCATTCGAAGTGTGAGTTCTCACAACAGTCCACAGACATAAGTCACACTTTAGTTTTAGGCTTTACTGTAGAGAAGTCTGAACACTACCAACAGAGAGTCCGGAGTAATGTTGAAGAGTATGTGGACCCATGGAGAGGAATTAAAGCACAAGTTACTAACTTGTGTAACGATATATCTTAAGAGACAGTAGTTAGTGACAGATTCCTTACCTTAGAATATCCCCAGGCGTCAGGCTGGATCCGGAAAGTTTTTGCGTAGCAGTACCCTTGCGTGTCGGTAGGCGGCGTCGTGCGGCTCCGCGTCCGTCGTCGGCATCGTGATCGCCGGGATGACGTCGCGGGGAGTACTTAGACGCCGCCCCTGCGCGCTGACATCAGTTCTGTACACGACTTTCCGCGCCAGGAACGCAGAGCCATGCAAGAAGCTGACATAGGTGTCTGAAAAATACTAGGGCCCTGAAAGGGATGTCCTTAACCCTAGAAATCAGTTCGCAGAACGGGGAGGATGGGTGGGCGGTAGGAATCTGTCACTAACTACTGTCTCTTACAGATATATCGTTACACAAGTTAGTAACTTGTGCATCTGAAAGAGACACGTTAGTGACAGATTCCTTACCTTAGAATAGATACCCCAGCAATACCAACCCCGGTGGTGGGTCTGCGAACAGATTCAGAGAAGGAAGTCCTGGAGGACAGAACGGCCAAAGAAGCCGTCCCTCCGGACCTGGCTGTCAAGGCAGTAATGTTTGGTAAACGTGTGCAGCGAGGCCCACGTAGCTGCCTGACATATATCCTGCAGCGGAACACCGCGGCCTAAAGCCGTGGTAGCAGCCGTTGCCCTGGTGAAATGGGCACGCAGCCCAACAGGAGGCTCCTTTTTAGCCAAAGAATAGCAGGCTTTGATACACAAGGTTACCCAGCGGGAGATGGTTCTCTTGTGCACCGCCCGACCTATTTTGGCGCCCACGTAGCCAACAAAGAGCTGGTCATCCACCCGGAAGTGTTGTGTGCGGTTGATATAAAAGGAAAGCGCACGTTTTGGGTCCAGACGGTGGAGCCTCTCTTCCTCTCTGGAAGGATGCGGAGGCGGAAAGAAGGTGGGCAAAGTGATGGTCTGCCTAATGTGGAAGGCAGTAACCACCTTTGGCAAGAAGGACGGACGCGTCCTAAGAACAACCTTGTCTGGATGGACAGACAGAAAGGGAGGTTTGCATGATAGAGCCTGGAGCTCACTCACCCGCAGAGCGGAGGTGATGGCCACCAGAAAGGCTGTCTTCAGAGTCAGAAGACGAAGAGGACAGTTATGTAGAGGCTCAAAGGGAGCGCACATAAGAAAGGTAAGAACCAAGTTCAAGTCCCACTGAGGCATCACAAACGGAACAGGAGGGAAGAGGTGTGTAATGCCTTTTAGGAACCTGTTAACAACAGGGGACTTGAAAAGGAGGGCTGATCAGGAAGCCTGAGGAAGGCCGAGATGGCACAAAGATAGCCCTTGATGGTACCCAGGGCAGAACCCTGTTGGGCCAGGGAAAGAAGGAACAGAAGAACCTCAGAAAGAGGGGCAGAGAGAGGGTTCACAGCCTTTGCTGTGCACCATGCCACAAACTTGTTCCACCTGCAGGCGTATACCACCTTAGTGGAGGGACGCCTGGCTGCCAGAATCACATCACAAACTTCGGGAGGCAAGTCAAAAGGAATCAACTGCCGCCGCTCAATCTCCACGCAAGCAGGTGGAGGCTGGACAGGTTCGGGTGGAGGACCGTCCCCTGCTGCTGCGACAGAAGATCCTCCCGAAGAGGCAGACGGATCGGGGGATCGACGCTCATACTGAGTAGCTCGGGATACCAAACTCTTCGAGCCCAGTCCGGAGCCACAAGGATGACTTGGGCCCGGTCGCGCCGAATCTTCTTCAACACTATGGGTAGAAGTGGTATAGGCGGAAAGGCGTACAACAGACCGCAACTCCACTCGCGACGAAAAGCGTCGCCGAGCGAGTGCCGCCTTGGAAATTCCAACGCGCAGAACTGATGACATTGCGCGTTCTCTTCGGTGGCGAATAGATCTAACCAAGGCTCTCCCCACTGTAGAAAGAGTCCTTGCGCCACTTCCGAGTGAAGACGCCATTCGTGATCCATCATGCACCTGCGGCCGAGTTCGTCCGCCCTGGCGTGCAGGGAACCTGCCACGTGTTGAACCATCAGGAACATGCCCTGATGTTCCAGCCATGTCCAGAGGCGCAGAACCTCCTGACAGAGGGTCCACGACCCCACCCCGCCCTGTTTGTTGCAGTACCACATGGCGGTGGTGTTGTCTGTGAACACCTGCACTACCTTCCCTTTGACAGAGGGAAGGAATGCCTTGAGTGCAAGTCGGATCGCCCGGAGCTCCAGAAGGTTAATATGGAGCCGGGACTCCGCCGGAGACCAGAGGCCTCTGATCTCCGCCTCTCCCATGTGACCGCCCAATCCCAGAAGGGACGCGTCCGTCACAACTGTGTGCTCTGGCTGGGGAAGGGATCTGCCCATGACCCATTGCCGGTTCGAGAGCCACCACTGCAACTGTCTTGCAGTCCCCTCCGAGATCTGGACGTGATCGGACAGGTTGCCCTGGTGCTGCGCCCACTGGAACTTCAGGTCCCACTGCAGAGCCCGCATATGCCATCTGGCATGATTGACCAGCAGGATGCAGGAGGCCATGAGGCCCAGCAGCCTCAGGGTCATCCGTACCGAAACCCAGGATAAAGGCTGAAAGATCGGAATCATAGCCTGAATATCCCGGACTCGCCGTTCGGGAGGATAGGCCCGAAACTGCGTCGTGTCCAGAACTGCTCCGATGAAAAGGAGCTGTGGAGAAGGAATCAGATGCGACTTCGGCACATTGATGGAGAACCCCAGCGAGTGCAGGAGTTCGGCCGTAGTCTGGAGGTGGGAGACGACTGCCTGGGACGAGCCCGCCTTCAGCAGCCAGTCGTCGAGATAGGGGAAGACTGGAACCCCTGCCCGGCGCAGATGAGCTGCGACCACCGCCATCACTTTCGTGAACACCTGAGGGGCACTTGTAAGGCCAAAGGGGAGCACGGTGAACTGAAAATGCTCGAGGCCTACCGTGAACCGCAGGTATCGCCGGTGGGCCGGCAGGACGGGGATGTGAAAATAAGCGTCCTGCAAGTCCAACGCTACCAACCAGTCTCCAGGGTCGAGGGCAGTCAAGACCTGAGCTAGGGTGAGCATCTTGAACTTCTCCTTCCGGAGGAAGTGATTCACGTTCCGGAGGTCCAAGATAGGACGCATGTCCTCCTTGTCCTTTTTGGGCACCAGGAAGTAGTGGGAGTAGCAACCACGCCCTACTTCTGGGGTCGGAACATGCTCGATGGCCCTCT
Source organism: Calotriton arnoldi (assembly GCA_963921515.1). Taxonomy (NCBI): domain Eukaryota; kingdom Metazoa; phylum Chordata; class Amphibia; order Caudata; family Salamandridae; genus Calotriton; species Calotriton arnoldi. Next base: position 247,123 of record CAWUFW010005201.1, read on the forward strand.
TGGCCAAGAGGGCCGTGACTTCCTTCTGCAGAAGCACCAAGTGATCCCCTGACATGCGGTGGAATTGAGGTGGCATGGCTGGGGGGGTGGTCTTGAAGGGGAGGGAGTAGCCCCTTCGGACAATGTCCAAGACCCACCTGTCCGAGGTGATGGGACGCCAGTGGTGAAGGTGATGGTGGACCCTGCCCCCTACTGGCGTGCTGTGCACCTGAAAGGAAGGACTAGGAGGGCTTGGAGGCCGCGGACGGGTTGGAGGTAGTGGCCTGACCCGCACGCTGGTTGCCCAAACCGCCACGGCGGTATCCACGTCCTCGGCCACGCGAAGACGCTTGCTGCGCGGGCCGGTGGCTGGGCAGCTGACGTGACTGGGCGGCCCTTCCGTGGCCACGAAAGGGGCGAAAAGCAGAGGTTAGCGGAGGGCGTACAACAGAAAGGCCCAGGGACTTGGCAGTAGCCCGTGAATCCTTAAAACGCTCCAGCGCATGGTCTGCCTTTGAACCAAAAAGACCGACTCCATCAAAGGGCATGTCCATGAGTGTATTCTGGACATCACCCGAGAAACCAGTTGTTCTCAGCCAGGCGTGGCGACGTAGCGCCACCGTCGTAGCAAGCGATCTGCCCAGCGAGTCGGCGGTATCAAGGCCACAACGTATGGTGTATTTAGCCGCATCTCGCCCTTCCGCAATGGCGTGGGTAAGCAGTGTCTGGACCTCCTCAGAACACTGCGGCAAAACAGCCGCCACCGAATCCCACAGGGAGTGGGTGTATCGGCCCAAAAGGCAAGCGGTGTTGACGGACCGCAAGCCAGCACTGGAGGAAGAAAAAGCCTTCTTCCCAAATTGGTCCAGGCGTTTGGATTCCCTATCCGGAGGGGCGGTAGGGAAGGCGGTTTGGGAGGCAGAGGCTTGGACAACCAAGCTCTCGGGGGTGGGATGTTGGGAGAGAAACAAGGGGTCGCCCGGAGCAGGGCGATGGCGTCGGGCCACGTTCCTATCCACAGGAGCCCCTGTGGTGGGCTTGGACCAGGCACCCTAAAGAACGTCAGCGAGTGCATCATTAAACGGCAGCACAGTCTCCGAAGAGGAAGCTGCCGGTTGAAGCACTTCCGTCAGGAGATTAGTCCTGACAGCCACAGTAGGCAATTGGAGATGTAAGGCTCCAGCTGCTCTACGCAACACCGTTGCAAAATTAGCTCCCTCCTCCATAGCCACGGGAGGAGACAGCATGCCAGTGTCAGGGGAGGGGTCTAGACCACTGGCATCCCCAAGTTCCTCAGCCCAGTCCGGATCATACTCACACTGTTGTGTGAGAGGGTCCTCAGAACCCTCCCAGCTCTCTTGGTCCTCCTCAGGTTCAAAATATGGAGGAGGAGGGCCATTTGGGACCCAAGGTCTCATCGGCGCCGGAGCCGACGTCGAGCGATGTCGGTCCGGCTCCATGTCCGGAGAGAGCCGGGGACCGACGCCGTCCGGAGCCCCGGACGGCGTCAGGAACGGCACCGGGGACATCGGCGTCGGCGGAGGCGTGGTTAGGTCAACCGGCGTCGATGGGGGTTGCGGTACCACCGGAGCCGGGATCGGGGCCGAGGCCAGGATGAAGGCTGGTGGGACAGGCGGCACCGGGACCGGAGTCGACGCCGGGGCAACCCCATCAGGGCCCGCGGGGCCCGAAGGCGCACCGGAGGGAGCCTGAGGCCCGAAGAGGCGGGCCATGGCCGACAGGAATTCCTGTATTTCGGCCGGAGTCGCCCCCGAACCCGGAAAGGACGGGTAATGCGGGGGCGGCTCTATAGGCATGTCCGGGGCCGCGGGGACGGTGCCGACTGGGGCCTCAGCCGAGTCGCGAGACCGGCGAGGCGAAGTCTTAGAGCGATGATGTCTCTTAGACTTTTTGTGCTTCGACTTACCCGAGGAGCGCGAAGACTTGGACTCCGACGACCGGCGGGGACTCCGCGACCGGCCCCTCGACCTCTCCCGGGACCGGGGCTTGGTGCGGCGCGGAGCCGACTGCCGGACCTCGAGTAGCTTTCGAGACCGCTCTCGCAAAGCCTTCGGGTGAAGTTTTCGGCAGTCAGGGCACGACTTTGTGTCGTGGTCTCGGCCGAGACAGAAGAGACACTCTAGATGCGGGTCTGTGATCGACATCATTCGACCACAGGCGTCGCATGGCTTGAAGCCGGGCATCCCTACGACACCTAGGAGTCGATAAAGACTCGAAAGAAACAGTGAAAAAATTCACAAAAAAGTTAGTCAAAAATTGACTAGGGCACTGCTCTTCCCGGATCTGCGCTTACTGGCGAGGAAAAAGAAGAACTGACGTCAGCGCGCAGGGGCGGCGTCTAAGTACTGCCCGCGACGTCATCCCGGCGATCACGACGCTGACGACGGACGCGGAGCCGCACGCCGCCGCCTACCGACGCGCAAGGGTACTGCTACGCAAAAACTTTCCGGATCCAGCCTGACGCCTGGGGATATTCTAAGGTAAGGAATCTGTCACTAACGTGTCTCTTTCAGATACACCTTTTGCTTGCTGAGGACCTTGCTAGATTCACTTACGAAGTTCTCTCGATGAAGCCACATATTCAGAACAGAATGTAACAGTCAAAACCATTGGGTATCGTGGTTCCTGGCGCCCAGGAGAGCCTGCACCCATGTTCCTCTGTTCACTGGCCAGATAAAAGGAAGTCTGTAGTTTTTGCCTATACCCAACTAAGCTTGAGTGAACTATCTGCCAGAGTCCATTCCACCCTCTTACACCAGGCAGCTGGTTGGAGAGATAACTGAAGTATATACATCCAGTCAGTTCAATGTGGAAACCCGCAAGAAAACTGTAAAGCTGCCACATTATTAGCAAACAGTGCAACAATCCGGGTTTTCTCCTGCAGCACTCAACAGCAGCACAGAGGAGCTGACATCTTGGGCAAAGAAGAGAGACCAACTGGATTGTTGGAAGAAATTGCAGTCTGCTTTAGAGATCTGCACATCTGATTGGTCAACATCTTCAAACTCTATTTCTTTGATTAGCACACTCCACTCCAAAGCCAGAATGCGGAGCAAAAGCAGCGTGCATTTTGTGTAAAATATTGTAGTAGTGTGTTCAGAATACACAAAAAATCCTGCAGTCAAAATGAAATGATTCAACACCATAACTATATTCACCTTACAATGAGAATTCGAGAGATGTTGTCAGCTAATGATCAAAGGCCATGAATTTGCGGTGAACTGAGAAGTTTCCAAATTAAAAACTTTGAAGAGGCCGCTGTCTTGGGATGCAGTGGGATGAAGAGTAAGCAAGGCCACATGGCTGCTTTCAGCATTGTTGACTCCATAACGAAGAACAATATATCTGCCGACTAACTCTCTCAAAGGACCACCATTATATATCCCCTTCACCATTTGAAAGTTAATTACCAGTACATACTGGGGGATGGGGCATGGCAGAGGGATGGTACTCGCGATTCCATTATTGGGACAGCAGTTGTTGTCTAGGATGCATCCACAGGCCATCATAAGGCAACAAGCCCTCAACCCAAATCCAAACTAAAACGCCCATAATTGAACAAGCTTGCAATATACAAGAAACATCGTACAGGGCAAGATACCTTTCTGTGGAAAGAAAGGCCTTCCGTACCACCAAATCCAACATGGCACCACTACACAAAGTGGGACTGAAGCCCAGGATCCTGTGTAGATTCTATCCTGACCACCAGTAGCCAAGGTAGGCTAGATGTCTAGTGGACAGCAACCTCTATCATGATAAATATTATTAGCACTGATCTGAAATTGAAGGAAAGAACTTTGAATCAGATGTGTACCGTTCTACTTCTCACTACAAACTGAATACATGCCCTGTGCGGACACCAAATAGGGAACTCAGAGCAAACACTCTTGGAAACTAAGACACTGGGTAATTGTAATTTGGTATGTAGGTAGCACACAATATACATTGAGAAAGATATACATTTAGCTTTTTGTAGCCCGGGGTGACTTTCCACACACTTAAAGGGTTACCATCGCAGACCAAAGTTTAATTAGTTTTATGAAGATGAGCAGTCAGGAGAGTGAAGTGCCCATTCAAAGTGAGTGTTACAACTTTAGTGAGTTGGGAGTGCAAAAAAAGAAACTTTTACTCGGACGTCTCCAGTGGGTCAGACTCTACAAGGAGCTGCGGAGGCAACCCGCCACATGGAAATGGTGACGAAATTTCCTCTGTGGCCCTCATGGCCTTACTTTTCAGGTCCTCAATGCCCAAGCGCACCACCTAGCGTTAACTTTTTTTTTTTTACGGAATGCGACACAAAACCCTTGATTGCGCTCTCTGTGCCTACATGCTTGTCACCGCGCCAATGACCACAGAAGACTGCGCTGCTTTAGGTGGCTGTATTTATTTATGTTTGGTACAGAAAGGGTATGGGTTTCTCAGGAGGGCCAGACGTCTTGGTCCGTCGCGGCTTCCTTCGTCGCCGTGGAGGTCGGGTCGTCTCTTCGTTTCCTCTCTTTTCTGACGGCGGTCGTCCCCTCGAAAAAGAAGAGAGAGGCTGTTAGCAAGGGTCCCCTTTACTAACAGTTACTCCCTCGCCTGATTACTGCACCCACCATGGTGGTCTCCCAACCCTGTAGACACTAGGGAGCCTCTTACTGCAGCTGCTTCCCCGGGTCCTGATACCCTATGGGTGTCTGTCTGGTAGCTGGGGCCTGCGTTGCCTGGGTTTTCTCTCTTCCCAGCAGCCAACAAAGTAAACCAAAACAAATTGCCCCTAATGGGGGGGGGAAGAAACAAACCAATAACAAAAGTGTCCAGCAGACTACGGAATGGAAAGAGAAAGGGCCCGCTACTCTTTCCCTTGCTCCTCGCCTTCCCGGCTCCCTTCACTGGACCCTATAGCCCTGTAAACAGCACCTGCGTGTGCAGCCACCCGCCCAGCCGGCGCCCAGTTCCCCTGAGAACTTGCCTGAAGCCGTGACCCGATGACCGGGTCACGGCCGCCTCGCCCGGCACGCCCTTTGTAGGGGACACCTTCACCCCGTGGTGTGGTTGGTGGTTCCGCCGCCCTCCGGACCTCTAGTGCCCTCGCCTTCTCCGCTCTCGGTTTCTGTCTCTTCGTCACGTTCCGCTTCTCCGGGTCTCCGTTCGCCGTGTTCAATCTTCTCTCCTCGGTCGGCGTCTTCGGGGTCTTTTATTTCCGGCATGCCTGCGTTCCTTGGTGACGGCACAGATGCTCGCTCCTTGGTGCCCCCGTTGTATTCTCCACCGTCCTCCCGGGGCTCCCTGCCACAATGTTTCTCTGCAAGAATGTTTCTTGTTTCTATTTTTAAATGCGGCCTCCCTCCCTTTTATTGTGTTTTTCAGTTTTCTGAACTGCCATTGTTTGTTTTCTCTATTTGCACCTGCTGTAATGTATATGTTCGCATTCTAGTGCCAGGGAGGAAATGAGCCACAGGAAGACAGAAGTGGCACACTATCTGCACACCATCATAGATATCATTCTTGATGCCATATTTAGTTTACGTTGAGGTGAAAAGTTGTGACTGCTTTTCATACTAGTGCTTGAAATCTATTTCCTTGGGCACCGCTATGTCAAACACACAAGAACTCACTGCACAAAATGGTTGTACGTTGCCATTTTGTCGTACGTAAAGCTGCTACTGTAACGCAAGGCTTGCACAACAAAGAACCGAAAATAGAAATGCTTAGCTACAGATATTTTAGCATATCACAAATATCAGCATATTGTATTGCGAAATGTTTCTGGTGCACAGGTTATGGAAAAATACCAACATACTATATTGCATTATGGTGGAAAGTCCCATAAGCTGTCCACTTGGGACACGTGGTCAGCAACAGTACTCTTCGGACCTTAATTGGTATGGCGCTGCTTAGGCCGCCGCTAACTGGTCAATTAGACTATGCTTAATTTGTGTTACGTATATTATGATGCTGCATCCTTATGTTTGGGCCTATAAAAACTGTCAGAAACGTCACATCTTTGGGCATTCAGTAACTCTGCTGTCTGTCTCCGAGCTGCACGTATTTGCATTGTTTGTTGGTCTCCAATAATTTGTGCCATCATTTGTGCGGACAGAGAATTTTATTTGTGGTATTATTTCTCATTCTTTATTTCAGTTTCCACATTTGGTGGAGAATGTACCAACAAGGACACAGGTGCTAACAATGATTCATTGCATTTTGACCCTATACACATTCAGGAAAGGGTCGAGGAAACTGAGAAGGAGGAGTGGGTGAAAGGAGGCTGTGTGCAAACAAAGGAGGGGTTATGGACAGGACCAAATAGAAAAATATGCCTACCTTCATCCATTCTCCCCTCTATGGCACGCCTCTTTAACGGCCCCTCCCATGTGGGCCGGGACGGCATGATCAGACTGTTTTCCCAATGTTGGTACAACTGTAAGTTCCGCCAAACAGCAGAAAGACTTTGTAAGCAATGCACTGTTTGTGCACAATATAACACTGGAAAGGGCACACCAACTGCACCTGGCCATTTCCCACCGCCCCACGGACCCTTTGAGAGTCTCCAAATGGATTTCATAGACATGCCCCCCACCCAGAAGTACAAACATGTTTTGGTAATAGTATGCATGTTCAGTAAGTGGACAGAAGCCTATCCAACAAAGAACTGTGAAGCACCTACTGTTGCTAAATGCCTTCTGAAAGACCTGATGTCAAGATTTGGGATCCCATCCCTTCTATCCTCCGACAATGGACCTGCGTTCATTTCCCATGTCATAGAGGGAATATGTAAAGGGCTTGGAGTACCACAAAAGCTGCACTGTGCTTATCACCCACCAGCAGCGGGTGCTGTGGAGAGAAAGAATGGGGTACTCAAAAAAAAAAAAAAATAGGGAAAATGTGCGCGTTGACTGAACTTTCATGGGTAGACGCACTACCACTAGCCCTGTTGGCAATGAGAAGCACGCAAGATAGGGTGACACAGTTAAGCCCCCACTAAATTTTATTTGGCCGCCCCATGAACATTGCAGGCCATATGTCCACTGCTCCGCTATCAATACAAGATGATTTGCTTTTATGCTATTGTAAGAAACTAACAGACATTACGTTATCTACATCGCCAGGTTCTGCAGGCTCTTCCAGAGGCAGCCACACCACCGCCACATGACCTGCAGCCTGGTGACTGGATTTGGGTAAAAGCCCACACCCGACGACACTGCCTCCAGCCAAGGTGGAAGGGACCGCACCAGGTCCTCCTAACGACTGCAACAGCTGTCAAGTGCGAAGGGCTGACATCTTGGATACACAGCTCCCACACCAAGAAAGCAGCAGGGCCAGACGGCAGAGGGCAAGCTCTGCTACCACCTCCAGTGGCATCCAAGGCACCCCGCAGGTACAACCTTCGCTCCACCAGACAGCAAAGAACAGAACAGAATTGAAGAAGAGGCAGTTCCCTGCTCGCTGCAGGCCTCCAACAGAAGAAAACATACCAGAGGCAGTTCCCTGCTGCGCACAGCAGGCCAGGCCCCAGGTATCATCTTTCCAAAGACGACAATTTTCTTCAAAAGTGCCAACTGTCATGTGCTAGTAACCTCTGACAGTACACAACAAAGGCACCAACGGTTCCTTTCAATGAGTTGCTGGAGTCTGTATCAATACCAATAGCGCTACAGACCCTGCTAGTTAGTGTTGCTGGATTCTGTACCACCACCACCACCTAGCAGTACAGAACCTGCTAGTTAGACACCAAAAGACAATTCCTTCAACTACAACTCCAAGTGAACATTGCGATCAGGACAAGATGCCAGTAACAACGGGAAGGTTCAGGTCCATAACAATACAAGTAGAAGAAATGCGGCTGCAACCAACTATAAGATCAGTATTACTATTATGGTCCACAGGAATTGAGATAACAGTTGTTCAGAGAATAGCTGTGCCGAACCCCCCGCTGTTGAGTAGGCTAAGAAGTGTGATACTGGACGGTATTTCATTCCCAACTTTCGGAGATCAGCCGTCAACACAAGACACAGCAGCAACACGCCTTGACATTTTAGAGTGTGCAGTATATGCAATAGAGAACAGCGGATTAACAATAATCAGAGACATCCCAATGTGAACAAGACGCAATTTTGCCAGGTTCAGTCCGACAAGTTTGACTTCCTTACGAAGCCTACTCGACAGGTTGTTACGGACTACGGAAGCGGCTGGGCTAGGCCTAGTGCGGTTTGTGGTCCGCAACGCCTGATAGTGTACCTCTGTTGCCCTTCATAATTGATGGTTTATTACTACCAGACAGATGAATAGAATATTGAGCTATACAGTAAACAAAACACCAGGTAGAAGTTATGTGCATATCACCTTCGTAGCTCCATGCTTAGAAATACCTGCAATAGTATCCAGCTCTTGGCCAAGGTATCCACTTCAAAGTTAGATAGCCTTTACCTGGCTGGGAGCCCAACTCCAGTTCCCCGATTTTTCCCCTACAGGCTTGTACACAGGTACATACGCCATAGGACTCAAAATAGGGATCTACCTTACCATCCTCCAAGCAGAAGAAGACTTGAGCTGAGAGCTGGGCAGAGCCGGAGCATCCAGAGGGCTCCAGCAGCGGAAGCAGCAGCAAGCACTGAACGGAGCTCTCTCTCACCCACAGGACTGCATGGGCACCCCCACACCCCAGGCACCCCCTCTCAAGGCAGACAGGCACAACGCGCTGGGGGAAGACATGGAACATCAGCTGCTGTGCTGCGAGGTGGAAACCATCCGAAGGGCTTACCTGGACCAGCACCTTCTGAACGACAGGGTACTGCAGACCATGCTGAAGGCGGAGGAGAACTGTCCCCCGTCCGCCTCCTACTTCAAGTGCGTGCAGCGTGAAGTGCAGCACTACATGCGGAAGATCGTAGCCACCTGGATGCTGGAGGAATGTGACGATCAGAAATGCGAAGAGGAGGTGTTCCCATTAGCCATGAATTACTTGGACAGATTTTTGTCGGTGGAACCGCTGAAGAAAAACAGACTGCAGCTGCTGGGGGCTGCCTGCATGTTCGTGGCCTCAAAAATAAAAGAAACCATTCCTCTAACGGCGGAAAAACTTTGCATTTATACTGAGAACTCCATCGGACCCGACGAATTAGTGCAAATGGAGCTGTTGACGCTGAACAAACTCAAGTGGGACTTGGCCTCTGTCACCCCTCACGATTTCATTGAACATTTCCTTTCCAAAATGCCCCTCGGCGAGGACGCGAGGCAAATTATCCGAAAGCACGCTCAGACTTTTGTGGCACTTTGCGCGACAGACATCAAGTTCATTTCAAACCCTCCCTCCATGATCGCGGCAGGCAGCGTGGCAGCAGTCATCCAAGGTCTTCACCTCGGCAACAGTTTCCTCTCCCACCAGTGCCTCACGCATTTCCTATCCCAGGTCATCAAGTGCGACCCGGACTGTTTACGGGCCTGCCAAGAGCAAATAGAATCGCTGCTAGAATACAGTCTTCGTCAGGCACAGCAACACAACGTGTCAGAGCGAAAAAATGCTGATGAAGAGGAAGGCCTGTCCTGCACTCGCACTGATGTGCGAGACGTGAACATTTGAAGGGACTAGTGGGGTACAAGGGACTGTTCTTTGTCTGTGGCCAATGGGCATACTTCTATTTGCCCCCAGGATGGTATGGCACTTGTTACCTTGCCTCCCTCCTGCCCCAGACAAGACACCACACACGAGGACGAAGAGTCAGAGATGAAATCGAGCAAGGTTCCAATTTGTGATTTGGTATCAGATGGGGCAATGTAGAAACCAGCTTTCTTTGGTGATACCAAATCCTTGAAATCTATTTCCTTGGGCCCGCTATGTCAAACACACAAGAACTCACTGCACAAAATGGTTGTACGCTGCCATTTTGTAGTACGTAAAGCTGCTACTGTAACGCAAGGCTTGCACAACAAAGAACCGGAAATAGAAATGCTTAGCTACAGATATTTTAGCATATCACACATATCAGCATATTGTATTGCGAAATGTTTCTGGTGCACAGGTTATGGAAAAATACCAACATACTACATTGCATTATGGTGGAAAGTCCCATAAGCTGTCCACTTGGGACACGTGGTCAGCAACAGTACTCTTCGGACCTTAATTGGTATGGCGCTGCTTAGGCTGCCGCTAACTGGTCAATTAGACTATGCTTAATTTGTGTTACGTATATTATGATGCTGCATCCTTACGTTTGGGCCTATAAAAACTGTCAGAAACGTCACATCTTTGGGCATTCAGTAACTCTGCTGTCTGTCTCCGTGCTGCACGTATTTGCATTGTTTGTTGGTCTCCAATAAATTGTGCCATCATTTGTGCTGACAGAGAATTGTATTTGTGGTATTATTTCTCATTCTTTATTTCAGTTTCCACAGTATTACATGTATAGGACCCTTAAGACACTGACAGCAAATGTATGGTGAAGATAGAACATTCATGAAGACCGTGGCAGCCGGCCTTCATGTCTATAGAAATGTGCGTTTTATTAGCTGATTCAGTAACTCATGATACACAAATATCAAAATATACACAAAGCAGTGTATCCCAAAGAATCAACATTCTACATATGATATCACAAATAACCAAGCAAAGGCTGGCCAACAATTTGGAACATGTAAAAAGATGAGGAGAACGGGCTTTTTGAAGTACTAAGCAAAAAAAGCCACCCTATGACCATGTTTAACTAGCAGGCATATCTTGACGATCTATCCCGTAGGAACAACTGGATAGAAATTGCGCTTCAGCAATATCAAAAACTGGTGGGGAAGGTGTGTGTGACTGCCCAACTGAGGCCGTGACATCATTAAGAGAGGTTTATCATAAAGGTACCTATGAAAGTCAAGGTAGAGGGAGGGTTTGAGTGTTATTCCCCTTAGATAACATAGTTGTGTTTTAATACCAATTAAGTACTGTTTATATCTCTTTTGGCTAGATTTTACTGGGTTTTGACGAAACAGGTTACTGCTGGCTCAGTAAAATTAACACAGTTTTACACACATTGAGAAGCCAGAAGAACAAAAACAATTAGCAAAGAAATTCAAAATGCATTAAGTACAGAATAAAACATTTGAAAATATCAAGCTCTTTGTAAGTGTCCATGTTGTGTTGCTGTGACTTTAATAGCCGGTATAGCCCAGCTACGAAGGGCTATAAGGCTATTAGAACATTCTGCCACTAGAGGGCAGAATGTTCTAACAAATAAAACAAAGGCCTCTCGGAGCCCGAAGGGATTGAAATCTCCTAGGGCTCCGAGAGGCATTTGTTCACAGCAATAGCTGTGAACAAAAGCAACATTGGAATGTTGCTCTGCGGGCCTTTACCGGCCCGTAGCAGCTCGGAGCACTCCATTGTATTCAATGGAGTGCTCCACTTTCCAATGTTCTAATATAGTCTTATAGCCCGCCGTAGCGGGCTATACCGGCTATTAAAGGCCCACTCCAGCATTAAAGGCCCGAGCCGAAGGCGAGGGCATTTAACAAGGGAGCGGGACTTTAATAGCCGGTATAGCCCAGCTACGAAGGGCTATAAGGCTATTAGAACATTCTGCCACTAGAGGGCAGAATGTTCTAACAAATAAAACGAAGGCTTCAGGGAGCGCGAGGGGATTGAAATCCCCTCAGGCTCCCTGAAGCCTTTGTTCACAGCCACAGCTGTGAACAAAGAAACACTGGAATGTTGGAGCTTCGGGCTTATACCAGCCATTATAAGCCCGGAGCTACTCCATTGTTTTCAATGGAGCTCCCAACATTCCAATGTTCTAATACCAATTAAGTACTGTTTATATCTCTTTTGGCTAGATTTTACAGGGTTTTGACGAAACATTTTACTGCTGGCTCAGTAACATTAACACAGTTTTACACACATTGAGAAGCCATAAGAACAAAACCAATTAGCAAAGAAATTCAAAATGCATTAAGTACAGAATAAAACATTTGAAAATATCAAGCTCTTTGTAAGTGTCCATGTTGTGTTGCTGTTGGTCGACTCTGTAAATACTGCTGCAGTTCTCCATGCTTTGATAGCCCTGTACAATGCTGCTTGAACTCCATGCCACAAGGCAACACTGTAAAGAAGCTTAAAACAAGGAGAATGTGGGCGTTCTTGAACTGGCTCATAGTAGTCTCCTCTTTACAGATATCATGCAATGCTTTCCAATGGACACTTGTAACATTTCTTCACATTTAGGATAACAAATGAAAATGATGAGATATCGCTGTATACATTTGCCACTATATACAAGCAGTGCAAAGCCAACAGGTATGGCTTTAATTTCCAAACATGGAAAAAAATTATGTTTGTACATGTTAGCAAATCAACATAAAAGTCTGAACTCCAGTGTACGCCAATGCCTGCTTATCTTCCGTTTATGAAAGTATATTTTACGTTGAAGAGTTCGTTATTTAATCTTCAAATCACCGAGTTCGAAACTTATAATTAGGTATCCATGTTCTTTTTAATATAGATTGTTCTTTTATTTGCATTTCAAATAAATGTAATACATTTTTTTTTTTTAAATAAAGAGGCGTAACTGATTCAATACCAATACCTTTAACTCCAGATTCAAAGTCTTAAGTGACGCACACAAAAGACATTGGGGATGAATGAACCCTACCTGATCTAATAATCATTGAATAAAAACACTCAGGAAAAAATACCCAGGAGTAAATCTTCTATCCTGTATAAACCCTTGCAGGGATTATGGTTTGAAATGGAGGGGAGAGTGACGGGAAAAGGTGTAATTTGTATTTACAGCATAACGTGTTTTTAAAACAAATGTTATACATTCATTCGATTTAATGCCCGACAGTAGGAGAATTTATTGAATATCATCTTAGAATGTGAATAGCACGCACTGAAAATCGACTCAACTGTGGGGCCACATTTGTCACCAAAGGCTGATCAAGAATGCAGTTAGATTAGACATAGCACTACGAATAGGAACGAGTTTCACACCGTTACAAGACCAGTGAGCCTACTTGGTTTAATTTTTGTTTGTTTCTTTCTTTTGATAGCATTCGCTCCATGTATCAATCATATCAATAATACATTTCAATGTTAAAACAAATTCAACAAACAACTCTTTCACTAACAGCGAAGAAAAAACCCTCCTCAGATCTTTCTGTAAGAGTAAGCATGTTGAACTGAAGTACTGGCCTACAACGAAGCAGGCAGCAGTTTATAATAAATCCAACACCAGAAGAAGCATCTTATCCACATTTAAGGCTAGGGTCTCAGATAAAAGGCTCTGAGGTTTTAGTTACAACCCCATAACAGCTATTCAGAGCATCCAGGTTTAGCCTCTCAGTAACAGGGGAAACAAAGGCATCATGACTGGGGCAGTAGATCCTGCTGAACTAGACTCTGTTGGGGAAACGGACTTCACTAAACATTTGAGGATCAGCTTTCAAAAATAAGCAGTCTCTATCGGTATTACTAGGAGCTAGCTTCTCTGCAATTTGCTTCTTCTATAATGTGTAACAAAATATAAAAACATCGAAAATAGTCTGGTGTCATTACTAGTTCAAAAGCAGTGATGTTCAGTCCAAAGTCTACTTTTACCACCGATACAGTGTGTTTCAGTGACAAATATCAAGAGTGCAGATAGGAGAAAACATTTGCAGTCAGTGATGTATGTGTTCCAAATGAAAATCACTGTAAAAATATGTTTATGCTGTATCAGATTTACTAAAAGTCTTCAAAAGAACAATGCACATTTCCTTTTGTACAAGAGAAATCTTCCCAAGTACCTGATTGGACAAATAAATGTAGTTTAAATCTTCAATGCTGAATTATAAGAGACAGTGCACAATGAAAGTCTTCACTTACCTCATTCAGGGCACACATGCGAGCAATGGAGCCAATGTTATTAGTGATGGTGACCAGTGTTGCTTTAGCTAAATCTTCCTTACTAATGGAATCCCGTTTTTCTTTGCTCATCATGTGTCCAAAACTGTTAAGAGGCAACAAACCATTGTGAAGACAATTATAAGGTTAAATCAGTTAGAGATGCAAAACAGGAAATGTACTCACTGCTGTATAGGTCATTTGTGATTCTGAAACAGTTGTATTACAGTTAAATTAGTGGGAATATAACTTAATTTAATATTTAAAAGAGACAGTTCAACACCATCATTCTTAGTGCAGTAATGCCTAATCATAAACAAGGTATGTATGAAATTATAGAACTTATTTTACATCAGAATGACGGTGAGGCTAGCTGGAGCCCAAAACAGTCACAAATCTATGGGCCTCCGTTACAGAACGCTGCCTTCACGTAACCAAAAAGCACTGCAAGGCTGCTGGAGACCAATTAAAGTTATATGGATTTTGCCCACACTGGAATGAAAGGTCACTTGTTTGTGAATTTTATGGCCAAATGGAATCTTGAAACTAACCTCTCTAAGACCTTTGTTATGGCATGTGGACCGAAGAATCTCAAGCGCCACAGCTAGGCCACAGAGGGTAAATCCATAGCCAGAAAACACAAATTTCCCTATTTAGGTGTCACCTTTGACTCGCAAGGAACTTCAGGACTGTGTCTGTCGAAATGGAACCTGGGATTCTCAAATGCTGTTGGGTTTTTATTCAACTTGGCAGAAAACCCGTAGGTCCACTCTTCGAGATCTACAAAAAAAAGTGCCTACCCGTTCTAACCTATGGCTATGAGGTCTGGGGTATAAAAACACGCGCCTTGCAGACAGAGGAAAGTCGGGCCTGCAGATGCATCCTGAGAATGCCAGTTAGTTGCCCCACCTATGCCATTCATGAGGAGCTGGGGATCCCATATGTGGAGGATTCGCACAATCTAGCCCCACTGTTATGGTGTTCAGTCTGGTGTAATCCGCAGGCTGCATTCAACAGGGATATCATTGAAGAGTGCCAAGTGATTTAGGGTCCCGGATACCCTGGTTTTCATATATCAACAAACAGTCAACCAATTGGGTAGGCCATTATTTTTTTAAGCCTTGGACCCCAGCCAACAAAGACCAGGGCTGGCTAAAAGTGAACTATCTAGCCTCAAGGAGGGCAGATAAGAAAATGGCGGAATTAGCTAAGAGCTCTACTTTGGAGCACCTAATGATTTGCACCACAGTGGGGCCAGAACCTTATCTGGATATGGTAATTAGCACTGGGGACCAGATCCTACTCACTAAGTTCAGAACTGGTATTATTCGCGGATACTACGGCTTCCCGATGGGGCAGTTTCATAAGTCATCCATTATGATTTGCCCATGTGATGAGTATTCTACCCAAACCTTATTGCATTTTACTTTTTTCTGTAAATTTATGTTGAATACATAAAAATATGTTTATTTCCAATATTGAACAGCTCGGGCTTTGTCGCATGCAAGTACACACTGCAATTTATCCAGTATCTTGGCTCGCCCTTTGTGTGCTTTAGCGTCTATCCTTCTTAAAATCTGCACTTTGTCATAGGAAAAAACAGTTATTTTAACCCTTTTAATGTTAATTCTTATTTTACTTATGCTAGGATGACAATGGTCACACCCCTCTTTGGATGTTTTATATATTTTATGCATTTAATATTTGTATATTTTTATTGCTGTAATGATTGTTTTTTAATGATTGAATAAAGCTATAATGATTATGAAAAGTCACTACTCCTGCAGACAATTTGGATGAGTCTACCCTCCTTCTGGACTCCTCTGGTAAGCTACGCGGCCTTGCACATCAAGTAGGCTCAATCAGTGATGGCATACTAAAGACCAGCCCTCTCTTTTGCCCACAATGGATGATGGCCTGAAGGGCATAAGCAATATATGATAGGTCGATGAGCGTGTATGACGTCCGACAGACGTGCCATGAGGCTCATACAGAGTCACTGGTGATCTTGGAGCAGCAATCGGGGGGAGTGGAGGATTTGGCAGACTAAGTACATCAAAGGAGACCTGGATGATATCTGGATGCAGTTGCATCCTACTTCCTGTTGGTGGTGAAAAGGACCAGCACTTCTATCTCTGGATTGAACCCCTAGCAAGATGGCAGAGGCCTTGGGCTGCGCTCCATGAAACTGTGCTTTGGGTGCAGGTGCCCTGCCATGCATGAACTTGTGTATTCCTTCTAAATGGCTACTGATTACTAACTTGGTAATCTGTAAACCGTGATTTGTAGTAAAAGCGATGACAGTCAAAAGAAAAACCATGGAAACTTTCCAAACACACAAACTGCAACACAGAAGGGGTAATATATTTGTTGAGACGTCCATGTAGATTAAACTACATTGGGATGACGACACGAAAGGTCCGAACTAGGATCGTTGAACAGTGCAGTTCTCTGCGGTGCAAGAAAAACACAAAATTGACTAGGCATTTTCTGGAGCATGCCCACACTGAGAATGATATCACCTGGCTAATACTGGACAAGCCCTATTACTCACCGACTATGGGGACTTTGGAATCAGTTCTCTTTTATAGAGAACAACGTTGGGTCTACAGGCTGAAGAGTGATAGTAAAGGGTTGAATGATGATATACCCTGGATGAGCCTGGGACACTGATGAACTGGCTTGCCTTTATTTATACTTCACCTGCCTTTTTGGCTTCCCCCATAGAGGCTCTTGGGGAAGAAAAGCTTCATAGGACAACCGAGGGTAGGACTATTTGGGGTCACCTTGATGCCACAAACCAGTGTCTGGCACGAAAGGGCTCCTTATCCACACTAAATATCACTAATGAACTTCATGGGCTGTTCAGCCCCTAATCTGCTGGCTATTACTGACTATGCAGTTGATACACCTCTTGGGCTGCTGTAGATAAACACAAACATGTTTGGGCACGGCATCTGCCCTTTGGCACCACTTCTTAGCAATAACACCCCCAATGCGCATCTTTATCAGAAGGCAGTTCTTGTTTCCTCATAGAGGCTAAGTATACCCACAGAGGCTATGTTGCTTTTTGTGTCTGATTTTTTCAAAACATATTGCTTCGCCTTGGAACTCTGTTCCTGAATGGGGCCACTGAGGCTATGTTGGGGCCACAGAGACTATGTTGCTTTTTGCATTTGTTTTTTTAAAGTAAATTCCCTCGCCTTGGAACTTAGTCCCTGAATGGGGCCATGACACTGCCAGGACATGATCCATTTGAGATACTGATTCAGACGAATCCAGTATACACAGTGAACTACATTTCCCATCGACACGCGGATGCTACGCGTACCACGTGATTCACACGCGGACGCCAGAAACGCGTACCACGTGTTGGGGGCGTGAACCGTCCGCTGCCTTGACTTATGGCAGACGGCGCTAAGCGGCTTCACCCTCGCCGGGACTCCAGAGGGGACCCAAGCACCCCGTCACTGGTAAGAACAGGCTTGTGGAACACTCCGTGCTTGCTAGGCTAGCGCGGCACTGGCACGTCATAATTCTGTCTTTGTGCTCTAGAGGAGCAGGGTTTTCTCTGCAACTTTGACGAGACTCTGGATGTCACGGTGGGCTACTATGCAGGGTCCTGAATGAATTCTCGTTTTTACAGCGGGAGGTTAACACTTATTTCTTGAGTCTTTTATATGTATGACTCGCTGCACGGGTGACATAGGTCAGCCATTTTCTTTTTGATCAATGATTATCAGGGACACCACTGAGGCTCTTTGATTGAGGGACAATGGGTATAACATGGCAGATGTCCAGCCTTATTTTATATGTCATATAACCCTCATGTAGACGCTAGACCTGACGTTAGCCCACACTTGTTGTGGCTACAACGAGAGCCGTTCCATAGTGGAGGATTTTGAGTTAAAGTTGGCAGTTCGCTTTACACATCTGTGTGAGACCTAACCCTTTTAGAGTAATCACAGGTTGCGACAGGCAGGCACAGCGATTCACTACCTGGTAGACAGTAAGGTACCTCTATGCTACAGTAAGCAGCTTGTATATCAAGCAATAGACACAAGGTGAAGCATCTGATCATTATGCATATTGTCAAAAAATTGCACGAACTGGTTATGGTAACCTTATGCCACAAATGACTTCAAGGAATACATGCCGGGTCCTACTGTTAGTTATGGTTTCCTTCTCAGTGGGGCGCTCCTGGATGTACCTAGTAGCTTAAGGGTGGATACCACTGACTCCTTGAGGAGGTAAGGTATCCATCACATAATATAGGAGACGATTGCTAGGCTAAACCATTGTTTATGAGTAGGTGTATAGTTACTGAACATTACTTAATTTTGAGCACATGGTATTGACAATGGTCAGTATCTCTATATACATAATTGAGCACCCCTTTTAAACTGAGTGAACATTGTGTGATTACGAAATGTTTACTGTTTGTTTTCTCTTTTTTCTTTTACTTCTTTAGAACGACGGTGGACCCGCTACATCTTCGGGCCACTATCCTTGACTGGCCAGTATAAATAACAATCTTTTGCATTGTATGAGCACATTGAACAGAGTGACTAATCAATCAAGGTCCTGATGAATGCCCTGGAACCCCTTTTGGGCCCGCTATTGGGCAGAAACATGTTGACCACTGAGAGGGGTATATTTGTTTAAAAAAACCCCAGTCCTCTTTTTAACTCTACCCCTTTGGACCTACAGAATAAGGAAAATGCTACTTACCAGTATGCATCTGTTCTTGGCATGTAGAGCTGTAGATTCGTATACTTGTGCATAGATCGCCATCTGGTGTTGGGCTCGGATGTTTGCACTTTGTGACTCCTCCTTAGGACGATAGTGCGCATGGGCATCGACTCCACCCTCAGATTGTTTTTTCGCCATAGAGGGTGATGGTGGAGTTTGTGAGAAACAGAAAAAGATGCCCATGTGTGATGTATCTAAGTAAGATAGTACTGGAACAGATAGAGGTATCCGGGGAGGCGGGTGGGCGTATACAAATCTACAGCTCTACATGCCAAGAACAGATGCATACTGGTAAGTAGCATTTTCCGTTCGAGGCATATCAGCTGTAGATCGTATACTTGTGCATAGACTGTACAGCAGTTACCTCCTTAGCGGTGGCTACCTGCATCTGTTGCAGTGGTTTGAAAAAGTGTTCTTAATACAGCCTGGCACACACTAGCTTGTTGTTTTGCTTGCACATCTACACAATAGTGTTTTGTGAAAGTGTGTGGTGTAGCCCAAGTTGCTGCTATGCAAATGTCATCTAGGGGAATGTTCCCTAAGAATGCCATAGAAGCCCCTAGTTTGCGTGTGGAATGCACTCTAGGGGGGAATGGATAATGTACGCTTTGCTTTTAGGTAGCATATCTGAATGCATTTAACGATCCACCTGGCAATTCCAGCTTTTGATATAGGATTGCCTTTATGTGGTGGTGAGAAAGATAGAAAAAGTTGTTTAGTTTTCCTAAAAGTTTTTGTCCTTTCAATGTAGTAAAAGGATAGCTCTTTTAACGTCAAGGGTATGAAGAGCCTGTTCTGCTACTGAGTCTGGTTGAGGAAAAAAGACTGGCAGCTCAACAGACTAGTTAAGGTGGAAAGGAGAAACTACTTTCGGTAGGAATGTGGGTTTTGTCCTAAGAACCACTTTATTGTGATGTATTTGCAAAAATGGTTCTTGTATGGTTAATGCCTGGAGTTCACTAACTCTTCTGAGAGATGTGATAGCTACAAAGAAAGCTACTTTCCAAGTGAGAAATTGTAATTCACATTTATGTAAAGGTTCAAATGGAGGACCCATGAGCCTGTTAAGGACAATGTTTAGGTTCCACTGTGGAGAAGGTGGAACTCTGGGAGGAATTATCCTTTTAAGGCCTTCCATGAAGGCTTTGATGGCAGGTACCCTAAACAGTGACAAGTGTTGTCTGTTTTGTAGGTAAGCAGCTATGGCGGCAAGATGTAACCGTATAGATGTGTATGCCAGTTTACATTTCTGTAGATGCAAGAGATAACAAATAATGTTTTGGATTGAAGCATCTAGTGGATTGATTACGTTATTATTTCAATAAATAACAAACCTTTTCCATTTTGCTGCATAGCACGCTCTAGTGGTAGGACGTCTAGCTTCTTTAATGATATTCATGCAGTCTGGCGGGAGGTTGAGGTAACCAAACTAAGACTTCAGGAGCCAGATTGCTAGGTTCAGTTGAGCTGGATCTGGATGCCTCATTTCTCCATGGTTCTGTGTGAGAAGCTTTGGAGAAAGGTGCAACTTTTGATGTGGAACTACTGAGAGTTCCAGCAGGGTTGTGAACCATGGTTGTCGTGCTCATGTGGGAGCAACCAGGATCATCGTGAGAGACTGTTGTTTGAGCTAGCGCACCAGTAAGGGAATGAGCGGGAGAGGCGGAAAAGCGTACGCAAATCTGCCTGACCAGTTCATCCATATCGCATTGCCTTTGGACAATGGGTGTGGATACCTGGAGGCGAAGCTTGGGCATTTTGCGTTTAAATGTGTGGCGAACAGATCTATGTCTGGTTGGCCCCACATCTGAAAAAATGGACGAAGAACTTGCGGATGAAGTTCCCATTCGTGGATCTGCCGTCTATGACGACTGAGCAGATCCGCAATTTGATTGTGATCCCCTGGAAGATGTTCTGCTAGGAGGTATATTTTTTGAGGGATGGCCCATCTCCATATGCTTTGCGCTAGGCGTGAATGCTGTAGAGAGTGCGCCCCCCCTTGCTTTTGTATATAGTACATTGCTGTCATATTGTCCGTCCGGACGAGGACAGCTTTGTGTACCAGGTGTACTTGGAATGATTTTAGTGCAAGAAAAATTGCCAGTAATTAGAGGTGATTGATGTGGAGCAGTTTTTGCTGATGGGTCCACATACCTTGAATGGTGTGGTTTAGGAGATGAGCTCCCCAGCGGGTGAGTGATGCGTCTGTTGTGAGCACTATTTGTGGAACCGGGTCTAGGAACAGCCGCCCTCTGGAAAGATTTTGTGTGTTCCACCACTGCAGAGAGCGATGTGTGCAGCTGTCTACCAACACCAGATCTGTAAGCTGTCCTTGAGCCTGGTTCCACTGACGTGCTAGACACTCCTGTAAGGGACGCATTTGGAGTCTTGCACGAGGTACGATTAGAATGCACGAGGCCATCATTCCTATTAGTTGCATAAACACTTGAGCTGGTAGCGAGTGTTGAGGCTGAAATCTTGTTATGAGAGTTTGCATGGTTGCTACCTTGACTGGATTGGGGTATGCAAGGGCTTTGGAAGTATCTATTGTGGCGCCTAGATACTGTTGGGTTTGGGACGGTGGAAGATTTGACTTGGTGAGGTTTATTGTGAATCCTAAGTGGTGCAGTAGCTGGATTGTTTGGTGTGTGTGGTGCACACAATCGCTGCGTGACTTGGCTTTTATGAGCCAGTCGTCGAGGTAAGGAAACACATGAATGTGTTGTCTTCTCAAGTGAGCTGCTACTACTGCGAGACATTTTGTGAAGACCCTGGGTGCTGTAGTTATCCCGAAGGCGAGCACTTTGAATTGGTAGTGCTGGCCATCTACTACAAACCGCAGATATTTCCTGTGAGCAGGGTGAATAGGAATGTGAAAGTAGGCGTCCTTGAGATCTAGAGTGGCAAGGAAATCATCTTGTTGGAGCAATGGGAGGTGACCATGTGAAAGTGGTCGGATTGTATGTACCGGTTCAACGGTCTGAGGTCTAATATTGGCCTGAGAGTACCGTCCTTTTTTGGGATGAGAAAGTAAAGGGAGTAAACCCCTGTGCCTTGATGGTGTATGGGAACTGGTTCTATTGCATGCTTTTGCAAAAGAGAGAGAGAACCTCTCGTTTCAGAAGCGTGAGATATTCTTTGGACATGGGACGCTGTCTGGGTGGTATGTGTGGAGGAGTAGAGGTGAGTTCCAGTCAGTAACCATACTGGATAATTTGTGTCACCCACCTGTCTGTGGTGATGGAATTCCAAACAGGTAGGAACTGTGATAGTCTTCCCCCGACTGGAGTGGAATGTTGGGGGGGAAGTGGTGGAAAGTCACGGTTTTGTGGTAGGGGAGGCGCGAGTGTTATTACTGCGGTCTCTTCCTTTGTTGTTATTGCCTCTGTACCCCCCTCTAAAATATCCTCTATTAGAGGAAGTTTGAGTGGGGCTTTTGTAGGAGGATGAGTTGTCTGTACCAATGCTTTTGGAGGCGCCCCTATAAAAGGAGCGACGAAAGGAGCCTCTAGCTGTTGGTAACTGTAGGGCCCCCATAGATTTAGCTGTCTCAGTGTCTTTC
Source organism: Calotriton arnoldi (assembly GCA_963921515.1). Taxonomy (NCBI): domain Eukaryota; kingdom Metazoa; phylum Chordata; class Amphibia; order Caudata; family Salamandridae; genus Calotriton; species Calotriton arnoldi. The sequence continues at coordinate 269,280 of CAWUFW010005201.1, forward strand.
TTCATCTTTTCTAAAGATGTGTCTACAGTAGTTCCAAACAAGTGTTCTTGATCAAAAGGCTGATTAAGAATTTGAGTCTGCACCTCCTGTTTAAAACCAGATATGCGTAGCCATGCATGCCTGCACAGTAAAATACTTGTATTAACGGCACGAGATGCTGTGTCCGCTGCATCAAGAGCGCATTTGATTGAGGTGTTTGTGATGAGCTTTCCCTCCTGTATGAGGTCGCTAGCTTTTGCCTTATATTGTTCTGGAAGATGTTGCATTAATGTCTCCAGTTCATCATAATGCGCCCTGTCATACCTGGCTAGTAAAGCGTGGGTGTTAGCAATGCGCCAGTAATTTGCCGCTTGTGACGCAACCCGTTTACCAGATGCGTCCAGTAGTTTAGATTATCTGGAGGAGGGGCATCACCTGTTGTCTGGGAATTTGCCCGTTTACGTGCATTTGTAACCACTAGAGAATCTAGAGGGAGGTGCCCTTTGATATAAGCTGGCTGGATCATTTGTAGCTGCTTTGTATTTCTTATCAACCCTGGGGTTGAGAACTCTAGCCCTGTCTGGGTCTTTAAATACATCAGGGGCATGTTTAATCATACCTTTGAGCATGGGTAGAGTACTTGTTGACTTTTGTGTTTGTGTAAATGTCTCTAGCAGAAAATCTTCCTCCGAAGGAGGTGAGTGTAATTCTACCCCATGATATTTGGCTGCTCTATCTAGGAGTTGCGCAAACCCTATGTTGTCGTCTGGAGGGGATGGCTTAGATGGGTATGAGTCTGGCTCAGGTATATCTGGGGTGTCATCATAATCCACCCAGGGGTCAGGTGGTGGGATGCTGTGGTCGTCATCATTATCATCATCCCTTTGTGGGTCTCCTCCCCCATCCCCCCAAGTCATCCTCATCATCCTGTGGTGGAGGTGAAGAAGGAGGTAGTGGAGAGTGTGCTGGAGAAAGTGGTACATCTGGAAGAGTTGGAGGGGGAGAGGAGGGTCTTAGAGGTGAAGTTGCCACGTCCTTTTTTAGGTCTCGGCCTGCACCTGCGCTTGCGCTGGTCTGGCCGAGAGTTTTAGTAAGCGGGTTTTGGAAGTGCAAACCCACTGGCTTTCGGCTGGCGACCAGCTTGCGTTCACGATGGCGTGCACGCGCGCCATCCATTCCTCGCATCGCTGGCAAGGCGCCATCTGCCTTTCCTCCCCCTCCCTCACCAGAGAGCGCGTTTCTTGGCCGCGCGTCTCGTCTTGTTTTTTTTTACTTTAACAGAGACATCTTTTAATATGCTTCCGTGACAGGGTCACAGAGTCAATTTCCTGTCATCGCTGTGCTGAAGGCGGCCGTGCCCTTAACACTCGTCCTGCCTTTGCATTATTAAACAACCTCAGGTAAATGTATGTTTCTACGAAATTAAACGCCGGCGGCCACAGACCGGCTAGGTAGGTGTTCAGAGATATTGCAAATTAGAACCGCACAGTCACATGTACAGACACCGCACACTCAACTTTGGTGTGGCCACGAAGAGTCTAGCGCCACAGACACATGTACTAGCCTTCAAACGTCTGTCCACCTTGGTTGCCATTTCAACATCTTTCGCAGTCAGCCTATTCTGACCCGAACGAGCTTTGACTGCTTCCGGACCCCACGACATAACACAACGGTTGCAGTTCGGTGCTTTCAAGTCGTCAGCCTGTAAATTACCCTCACAGTTCCAGCTGTACCATTAGACTTTCCTGGAACTTTTAGTTTGAACATATTTATTTCAGAAGGAGCAACCGTGCAAACGGTGTGCACTGCCAGGCGACGATTTAAACTCGCAGCTCCAGGATTAGACATAGTTAGCTCCCTCAATGTTTACCGGCATGAAGCAGGAGGCGCGAAGAGAACAAAATGGATGCAAGCGAGAAGTGGTTGGGCGACAGTAAGGGGTGATTGAGGAGATATGGCGGCAGATGCCTTGTGTATTGTTTTCACCCTGCTTTTTTTTCCCCTTCTCCCTCCACTTTATTTTTATTTAATTTGCTGCCACCCCGGTCACTCCGTATTACTTCTCCCCACTCACTCCGCTGTTGGTTGCCACCTCTACTAGTCTACTTATTGTAAACACGTCCTCGGACGCTTTCCCCGCACTTAAATTACTGTGACAACTCTTAATATAAAGCAGACCAGCCCCGCCACGGGTACAGCAGGCAGAGACAGCACCCCTCCCCCACTCTCAAAAAACAGCTCTGCAGTACATTTTATTTCCCTTCATTTGCTCCTCACCCGCATCCTTTTAATGTTCCCCTATCTCTCTCCCACTCACTCCTCTTCAAAATATATGTTCCAAAGGCGTAAGTGCAAAAAATAAAAAAGGCTCAAATACCAAAAATTTCAAAATAATAAGTATAAAGTCACTATTGAAACAAAAATACAAGGGCCTTAATTTAAGCCGGTGTCTGTCGGTACACACATCGGCAATTTCTAAACTGCTGGGTGTAAGTTGCCTAAACAAATGTGGGCCTATCTTGGCACATTTATACTCTGGCGCTGCCTCTGTGCCTTATACACTATTATACGTACAGGACAAATAATTTGTGAGCCTGTCCTTTATTCTAAGGTTGTAGCGTGTGTTTGCTCTCTAACAGTTACTTTTTATACACCCACTTCCTACACACCATGGGCCCTCCTCCTGGCATTCATTTTACTCAGTTTGCCAGGGGCTTAATTTAAGCCGGTGTCTGCCGGTACGCACATCGGCAAATTCAAATAAAACAAAACAAATTGCAAATATTATCTATAGCATCACTATTTAAACTACACTGAACATTTTGGCTGTAATTTCTCCTAAGGTACAACTTTAACACAGATGTAATCAAGTCCTGCTGCAGCCTCAGCACAAGCTTTCGATGTATCTGGAATTTTTCATACACCCTCTTCATACACACCACAGGGACTCTTCCTAACCTTATTTCTTCTGAGCTTCCCTTATGTTCAAAAAATTATGGCCTCCGCTGCTTTTTTACCCTCCTCTATTCCATTTGCCTACCTTTCTCTTTTTTAGCTCACTTGCTCTCTCTCCCCCGCCCCCCTCCTCTGCGTTTCATTCAGTTCCTCTCATTCTAGCCCCTTCTCGCCTCTCTCGGTCTCCCTGTCACTGTCTCTCCCCCTCTTTCTATATCTTTCCTCCTCCTCTATTTTATCCCTATTTGTCCATTTATCTCACTCGCCCTGTAGCAAGCTGCGTCTTGCTCTTTCCTCCGTGGAATGAATACGTGTGCCTGTCCTGTACAAATTTCAATACTTCAGGCGCAGCGCACTGTAATTTGGCATATTCAGATTCCAGAAAGCGGCTCTTCTGTATGTACTGCGCCAAGCTGTTGGGGCTCGCTCAAGCAAATGGCGTAATGTAGACCCCTGCAGGGAGCTTAATTTAAGCCAGTGTATGCCAGTACGCATATGGACAAACTCGAATAAAACTTGCTAATTTGCGGAAAATATATAAAATTCTAGTTTGGCAACAACACTAAGCATCCTAGGCTCCGCTGTGGAAATCGGAATACCTCTAACTTTAAATATTTTTTTTTTTCCAGAACTTCACTTCACAATTCCTTCCTTTTTCTCACCTTCCTCATCCCCTGTCTCCCCCACCCCCCCCCCACCCCCCTACCATCACTTGTTATCTACATATTATAAACACGTCCTTGGGCGCTTCCCCGCACTTGTGACAACTCTTAACAGGAAGCAGACCAGCGCCGCCACGGTAACAGCAGGCAGACACAGCACCCCTCCCTCACTCCCAAAAAACGGCTCTGCAGTACACTTCATTTCCTTTATTTGCTTCTTACCCGCATCCTTTTAATGTTCCCCTATCTCTCTCCCACTCACTCCTCTTCAAAATATATGTTCCAAAGGCGTAAGTGCAAAAAAGAAAAGAAGCTCAAATACAAAAAATTCAAAATGATATGTATAAAGACAGTATTGGAACAAAAATACAGGGGCTTAATTTAAGCCGGTGTCTGCCGGTACACACATTGGCAATTTATAATTACAGATTATCACCAAACGTGATTCCATCTGCCTATTGCAAAAATTTACAAATTACACCATAGTATTTAATAGTGTGTGTATTAGAAAGGTATATATGCTTTTTGAATAAAAAAAAAAAAGTACATTTTTATTACTGTTATTAATGCATATTAGTACAAGCCGAAACAAACTCCCTTTAATAAGCCTTCAACTACACTACAGCAAAACAGTAAACTGCTACAGGTGGGTACTCAAATTTCATTTTACAGGACAATATGCAAATCATTACTTATGGACTCCTCATATACAGCAAAACTACTTACACCTCCCAAAGGCGAGACCTATTGGCTATGCCAATGCTTGTCTTTAAGGGTACCTCAGGTACCTCTGAGGTGTTCAATTTCCTCTTTGTATGGGGCAATGCTGTCAAACGACTTGTAACAGGGTTAATATGTAGGATTTTGTGTTTGGGACCAAGTGGATCTGGATGAAACAGTTCTTCGGAGCTATTGTCTTTTTTGGCACCGAGGATCTTGGTTCCGAGTGGTGCTTGGACTTAGCCTCTGTAGCTTTAGGAGGGGTTTTGGTCTCCTTATGCTTCTGTGGAGTCTTTGAGTCCGAAATCTTGTTCGGTTCCGAAGATTTATGTGACTTTTTGGGTCCGAGGGCTTGTTCGGCGCCGAAAGGCTCAGTGTCGAAGCCGTTTTCAGTGCCGATGTAGTAACTTTTGACTTTGGTTTCGGTGCCGGGGATTGTTTTTCGGTATCGGTACGTGGCTGGCTCGGTCCCGAGCCGCCTGAAGGCTTTACTTTCGGCTTTGGAGCCGGGCCCAAGGGCGGGGCATTGGAAGCATTCTCCCGGTGTGGACCTGAGCCAGAAGGCGAAGGTGTTACTGGAGCCTTATCCTGTGATTTAGATGGGGCAGGGGCGTCGAGGTTGGTACTCACGGTCCGTTGCCCAGGAGTAATTGTCTGATCCTCTGCATCTGAGTCGTCTTCCTCGGAGACGCTGATGTCTTTATCCTCCGGTTGTTCTTGTTGTGGAACATCGGGACTTGCATCGAAGAAGTCTTCCGGCGCCGAGGCAGTTGATCGAGACATTACGTGTCGTCGAGCCCGGCGATCCCCTATAGTCTTTTTTGATCTGAAGGAAGCACAGGCCTCACAGTCTTAATCCTCGTGTTCTGGAGAGAGGCAAAGATTATAGACCTCGTGGAGATCAGTGTGTGGGAATTTAGCACTACACGGGGGGCATTTTTTAAATGGAGTTCTTTCCATTGACTACAGGGCCTAATGGTGCTGATCGGCCCAACGGCCCGCGTGAACGACCGGAATCGAAGTTGTCTTGGATGCGCGTGGAAGGGGAACGCGATCTAAACAATACCGTCGAGCGGTGAGGGATTGCGTGTCGAAAGGGGATCGAGTACGACACCAACCCGGAGCGCAGCAATATACATCCGAACCCGATGGCGGAAAAAAGCAATCTGAGGGTGGAGTCAATGCCCATGCGCACTATCGTCCTAAGGAGGAGTCACCTATCTGGTGACTACAAAGAACTTCTTCCAAGACAAAAACAAAGTGCAAACATCCGAGCCCAACACCAGATGGCGATCTATGCACAAGTATACGATCTACAGCTCATATGCCTCAAAAAGAGATTTTGGCCCTCTGGAGGTAGTTTTATCAAACACCACATATTATAATTTCACATGCACTCTGTCCCTCACTGACTCGTCTTCCATCGCTCATCAAAACACCTCTGCTCCTCCCATTTTGGGAGTTGTTGCCCACACCAAGGACCTTGCAGTCCGGGTGTGAGGAGGGGACCCAATGATGAAGCATGTCACCCTTGGGTGAGTGAGGGTGCTCGTCCTTAAAAAAGGATTCCTTCCACAGAAACAATTTCATTACATCACACACCAACTTATCATTTTTGATAGTGCATATCTTTAGGCAGCGACCTAGCCTCTAGCCATATTAGTATCACAATACCAGGCATACTTGAGTGTGAATTAAAAGAACCCAACCAGTGTTCACTAAGCACCAAGCCAGCTGTACAAAAAGGGAGCTAGGGAACCAATCAATCAATCAATCAATCAATCATGGCATTTATAGAGCGCGCTACTCACCCGGGAGGGTCTCAAGGCGCTGGGGGAGGGGGTAAGTTACTGCTCGAACAGCCAGGTCTTGAGCTGCTTCCTGAAGGAGAGATGGTCCTGGGTTCGCCGAAGGTGAGTGGGGAGGGAGTTCCAGGTCTTGGCTGCCAGGTAGGAGAAGGATCTTCCTCCGGCGGTGGTTCTGCGGATGCGTGGTACGGTGGCGAGGCGTGGCTGGTTGATCGTAGCTGGCGTGTGGGCGTGTAGAAGGTCATGCGGTCGTTGAGGTACTTTGGGCCCAGGTCGTGGAGGGCCTTGTGTGCGTGGGTGAGGAGTCTGAACGTGATTCTCTTGCTGACGGGGAGCCAGTGCAGGTCTTTCAGGTGCACGGTGATGTGGCTGTGTCGGGGGATGTCCAGGATGAGTCGTGCGGAGGCGTTCTGGATGCGCTGGAGTCTCTTTTGAAGTTTGGCTGTGGTTCCGGCGTAGAGGGTGTTCCCATAGTCCAGTCGGCTGGTGACGAGTGCCTGGGTGACGGTCTTCCTGGTTTCAGTGGGGATCCATCTGAAGATCTTGCGGAGCATGCGCAGGGTGTTGAAGCATGAAGATGAGACGGCGTTGACTTGTCTGGTCATCGACAGGGAGGAGTCCAGGATGAAGCCCAGGTTGCGTGCGTGGTCCGTTGGCTTGGGCGCGGTGCCCAGGGCCGGGGGCCACCAGGAGTCGTCCCAGGCGGAGGGTGATGAGCCCAGGATGAGGACGTCCGTCTTATCTGAGTTCAGTTTAAGGCGGCTGTTCCTCATCCAGTCGGCGACGTCTCTCATCCCGTCGTGTAGGTTGGCTCTGGCGGTGGTGGGGTCGTTGGTGAGGGAGAGGATCAGCTGGGTGTCGTCGGCGTAGGAGATGATGTTGAGGTTGTGTCGGCGTGCGATGGCTGCGAGGGGGCTCATGTAGACGTTGAAGAGGGTTGGGCTGAGTGAGGATCCTTGTGGAACGCCGCAGATGACTTCGGTGGCTTCGGATCTGAACGGGGGAGGCGGACTCTCTGGGTTCTTCCGGCGAGAACGAGATGATCCATTCCAGTGCTTTCTCTCGGATTCCGATGTTGCTGAGGCGCTTCACTAGGGTGCGGTGGCAGACGGTGTCGAACGCCGCAGAGAGGTCCAAGAGGATGAGGGCAGCTGTTTCCCCGTTGTCGGTTAGGGTTCTGATGTCGTCGGTGGCTGCGATAAGGGCGGTCTCGGTGCTGTGGTTGGCCCGAAACCCGGACTGCGAGGGGTCGAGGGATCCATTCGTCTCGAGGAAGGCGGCAAGCTGTCTGTTGACGGTCTTCTCGATGACTTTGGCCGGAAACGGAAGGAGCGAGATGGGACGGTAGTTCTTGAGTTCGGTGGGGTCCGCCGTTGGTTTCTTCAGGAGGGCGGTAAGCTCGGCGTGCTTCCAGCTCTCCGGGAAGGTGGCGGTGTGGAAGGAGGAGTTGATGATGTCCCGGAGATGGGGTGCGATGGTGGCGTCGGCTTTGTTGAAGACGTGGTGTGGGCAGGGGTCGGTTGGTGATCCGGAGTGGATGGAGTTCATCGTGCGGGTGGTGTCTTCGGTGCTGATCGGGGTCCAGTTGCAGAGGGTGGTGGTGGCGGGCGTTGGTTCGGCGGTAGGGTGCGTTGTTTGTGCGTCGAAGCTGTTGTGTATGTCGGTGATCTTGCGGTGGAAGAACGCGGAGAGTGAGTTGCAGAGGTCTTGCGAGGGGGTGATGTCGTTGTTTCCGGCGCTGGGGTTGGAGAACTCTTTGACGATGCTGAAAAGTTCCTTGCTGTCATGGGCGTTGTTGTCCAGTCGTTCTTTGAGTGCCGACTTCTTGGTGGCACGGATCAGCTGGTGGTGTTTGCGGGTGGCGTGCTTGAGGGCGGTCCTGTTGTCTGTGGTCTGGTCGAGTCGCCAGGTTTTCTCGAGAGTGCGGCAGTTCTTCTTGGATTCCTTGAGTTCGTTGGTGAACCAAGGGGTTTTCTTGCTTCCGGGTCTGCTGGGAGGGTTTTTAGTGGTGCGAGGTCGTCGGCGCAGGCGGTCAGCCACTTGGCGAGGTTGCTGGCTGCTTCGTTTGGGTCCGTTGTGTTGGTGGGTGTGTTCTGGCTGAGGAGGCGGTGAGCTGCTCGGCGGTGATCTTGCTCCAGCTCCGGCGGGGAGCCTGTTGCGGGTGGTGGTGGGTCGCAGTCTTTCTGAAGCTGAAGTGGACGCAGCTGTGGTCGGTCCAGTGGAGTCCGGTGGCGTGGCTGAAGGAGATGTGCTTGCTGGACGAGAAGACGGGGTCAAGCGTGTGGCCGGCGTAGTGGGTGGGCGTGTTCACCAGTTGCTTGAGTCCGAGGTTGGCGAGGTTGTCCAGCAGGGCGGTGGTGTTTCTGTCGTTGTTGTTCTCCAGGTGGAAGTTGAGGTCCCCTAGGAGGATGTAGTCGGCTGAGGGCATGGCGTGCGGGCTGATGAAGTCTGCGATGTCTTCGCTGAATAGTGTGCGTGGTCCCGGGGGTCTGTAGATGAGGGTGCCTCGGAGGGTGGTCTTGGGGTCAGTGTGTATCTGGAAGTGTAGGTGTTCGGCGGCGGAGAAGGTCTCGTCGGAGTTAGTCGAGATGCGGATGGTGTTCTTGTGTACGATGGCGATGCCTCCTCCCGTCTGGTTGACGCGGTCCTTCCGGGTGATCTTGTATCCATCCGGGATGGCTATGGCGATGTCGGGCGCTGAGGAGGCGTTCATCCAGGTCTCGGTGAGGAAGGCGATGTCCGGTGCTGTTGCGTCGAGCAGGTCCCAGAGTTCCACGGCGTGCCTGTGGACGGAGCGGGTGTTCAGCAGGATGCATTTCAGGTGGTTGCTGCTGTTGCTCGACTTGGCGGAGGTGGTGCACGTCCGGGGCAGGTGAATCGGCAGGCTTGGCAGGCGAAGGGTCCGTGGGTGCGTCTCGGTGAGGCTCGGTAGCAGGCAGGGTTCCGGCCGGCATTGAGTGCGGTGAGTGTGGCGGCGTCGTAGGTCCGTCGAGTAGTGTTGCGTTGGTGGGTTCCAGGAGTTCTGGCGCTGGGCGCGGTCCAGTCGCGGACGGGCGCAGACGGGCTTGCCTTAGGCGCGCCTTCGGCGCGCCAGCGGCGCGGCCGTGCAGCGGCCGCCATTTATGGGGAGGTGGGAGGGAGGAGCAGCTGGGAGGCGGGAGGCAGGGGCAGCGAATGGGCAGTCAGGGGGCGGGGCCGCAGGGAACGCAGCGGCGGGAGTGGCGAGAGGCAGCGGGGGCACAGAAAGGAAAAACAGGGGAGAGCAGACAAAATCACGGGCACAACAACAGTGGGGCAGCGAGGGGCACAGAAAGGAAAAACAGGGGGAGAGCAGGCAAAATCACGGGCACAACAACAGTGGGGCAGCGAGGGGCACAGAAAGGAAAAACAGGGGGACAGCAGACAAAATCACGGGCACAACAACAGTGGGGCAGCGAGGGGCACAGAAAGGAAAAACAGGGGGACAGCAGACAAAATCACGGGCACAACAACAGTGGGGCAGCGAGGGGCACAGAAAGGAAAAACAGGGGGAGAGCAGGCAAAATCACGGGCACAACAACAGTGGGGCAGCGAGGGGCACAGAAAGGAAAAACAGGGGGAGAGCAGGCAAAATCACGGGCACAACAACAGTGGGGCAGCGAGGGGCACAGAAAGGAAAAACAGGGGGACAGCAGACAAAATCACGGGCACAACAACAGTGGGGCAGCGAGGGGCACAGAAAGGAAAAACAGGGGGAGAGCAGACAAAATCACGGGCACAACAACAGTGGGGCAGCGAGGGGCACAGAAAGGAAAAACAGGGGAGAGCAGACAAAATCACGGGCACCGGGGCCACAAGCGGAGGGCGATCTTACCTACAGGAGCAGCGGGCAGACAACACAGGCGGAGCTGTGTGGTGGGGAGCGACCTACCTGGCAAGGTCAAGGGTCGCTCTCCTCACCGTGCAGCGGCCGCCATTTATGGGGAGGTGGGAGGGAGGAGCAGCTGGGAGGCGGGAGGCAGGGGCAGCGAATGGGCAGTCAGGGGGCGGGGCCGCAGGGAACGCAGCGGCGGGAGTGGCGAGAGGCAGCGGGGGCACAGAAAGGAAAAACAGGGGGAGAGCAGACAAAATCACGGGCACAACAACAGTGGGGCAGCGAGGGGCACAGAAAGGAAAACCAGGGGGAGAGCAGGCAAAATCACGGGCACAACAACAGTGGGGCAGCGAGGGGCACAGAAAGGAAAAACAGGGGGAGAGCAGGCAAAATCACGGGCACAACAACAGTGGGGCAGCGAGGGGCACAGAAAGGAAAAACAGGGGGAGGGCAGGCAAAATCACGGGCACAACAACAGTGGGGCAGCGAGGGGCACAGAAAGGAAAAACAGGGGGACAGCAGACAAAATCACGGGCACAACAACAGTGGGGCAGCGAGGGGCACAGAAAGGAAAAACAGGGGGACAGCAGACAAAATCACGGGCACAACAACAGTGGGGCAGCGAGGGGCACAGAAAGGAAAAACAGGGGGAGAGCAGGCAAAATCACGGGCACAACAACAGTGGGGCAGCGAGGGGCACAGAAAGGAAAAACAGGGGGACAGCAGACAAAATCACGGGCACAACAACAGTGGGGCAGCGAGGGGCACAGAAAGGAAAAACAGGGGGAGAGCAGACAAAATCACGGGCACAACAACAGTGGGGCAGCGAGGGGCACAGAAAGGAAAAACAGGGGAGAGCAGACAAAATCACGGGCACAACAACAGTGGGGCAGCGAGGGGCACAGAAAGGAAAAACAGGGGGAGAGCAGACAAAATCACGGGCACAACAACAGTGGGGCAGCGAGGGGCACAGAAAGGAAAAACAGGGGAGAGCAGACAAAAACGGGCACCGGGGCCACAAGCGGAGGGCGATCTTACCTACAGGAGCAGCGGGCAGACAACACAGGCGGAGCTGTGTGGTGGGGGAGCGACCTACCTGGCAAGGTCAAGGGTCGCTCTCCTCACCGTGCAGCGGCCGCCATTTATGGGGAGGTGGGAGGGAGGAGCAGCTGGGAGGCGGGAGGCAGGGGCAGCGAATGGGCAGTCAGGGGGCGGGGCCGCAGGGAACGCAGCGGCGGGAGTGGCGAGAGGCAGCGGGGGCACAGAAAGGAAAAACAGGGGAGAGCAGACAAAATCACGGGCACAACAACAGTGGGGCAGCGAGGGGCACAGAAAGGAAAAACAGGGGGAGAGCAGGCAAAATCACGGGCACAACAACAGTGGGGCAGCGAGGGGCACAGAAAGGAAAAACAGGGGAGAGCAGGCAAAATCACGGGCACAACAACAGTGGGGCAGCGAGGGGCACAGAAAGGAAAAACAGGGGGAGGGCAGGCAAAATCACGGGCACAACAACAGTGGGGCAGCGAGGGGCACAGAAAGGAAAAACAGGGGGACAGCAGACAAAATCACGGGCACAACAACAGTGGGGCAGCGAGGGGCACAGAAAGGAAAAACAGGGGGACAGCAGACAAAATCACGGGCACAACAACAGTGGGGCAGCGAGGGCACAGAAAGGAAAAACAGGGGAGAGCAGGCAAAATCACGGGCACAACAACAGTGGGGCAGCGAGGGGCACAGAAAGGAAAAACAGGGGGACAGCAGACAAAATCACGGGCACAACAACAGTGGGGCAGCGAGGGGCACAGAAAGGAAAAACAGGGGGAGAGCAGACAAAATCACGGGCACAACAACAGTGGGGCAGCGAGGGGCACAGAAAGGAAAAACAGGGGGAGAGCAGACAAAATCACGGGCACAACAACAGTGGGGCAGCGAGGGGCACAGAAAGGAAAAACAGGGGAGAGCAGACAAAATCACGGGCACAACAACAGTGGGGCAGCGAGGGGCACAGAAAGGAAAAACAGGGGGAGAGCAGACAAAAACGGGCACCGGGGCCACAAGCGGAGGGCGATCTTACCTACAGGAGCAGCGGGCAGACAACACAGGCGGAGCTGTGTGGTGGGGGAGCGACCTACCTGGCATAATGAGGAGAATGGAAGAAGCAGAACCATCAAGGTGAAAGAGAGCAATGCTTCACTGTATGAAAGTGAAGCCTGTGGACCTCAACTTGAAGGTGATTACTTGTGTGCTACAGCAGCAAAAATTGCCAAGGACTGTCAGCAAGGTACCGAACCACCAGGAAATGATCAAATTGAAAAGAAAAAAAAAAAAAGAAAGAAATCAGAAGCTAACAATTTGGAGGAGCTATTCTTTTCAGAACTGTGCCACTGACATTGTGCTAAAGATAGATGTAAAAGTTGAGCTATTGAATAACCTGAAGCAGGGTACCCATCTCATGGTGTTAAGCATTCGATTGTTGATACAGGTGGAGTCAACCGTCCTCAAGAGGAGAAGAGTTTCCTGCATTTAGTGAAGCTTCTAGAAGAGTCTAAAGAACACCTGGAGAGGAGGTCTTGCAGAATCATCCTGAGGGGCGTGGAGAAGAGTGAGGTGCTGGAAGGTGCTTTTATGGCGATCTTGTACTCAGCGTATCTGAGGGACAATGCATAGCCAGGTGTGATGCGGAAAACGAGAGTACCTGACCTCCTCTTTCCTGACCTGAATCTGATACCTTAGCAAAGAAAAAAAACCCTAAGAAAGAATTTTCTGCTTGTGGCGTCAGAGGAAGCCAGAGACTCTCAGGATTGCGGGCAGAGACCAATAGCATGGTCATCAGCTGGGCATTTTCAGAAAAAGGCCTCTTGCAGCTTGTTGCGCCCCTGCAGCCTCACTGTAGGTCAGCCAACTGAACCTTGGAGTCCACTTCTCTGTTCTGCATTTGGAGGGAGCAACAGCAGTCTTTCGGTACTCCTCTCAGATCATAGACAGCAGGTCCAGTCCTCTGCTCTTCCGCAGGCCCAGAAAGTGTTCTGAGGAGGTGGCTTAGGGTGCCACTTTTATGTCTGGCACCAGCTAGTGCAAGAGGGCGACTCCTGGGCACTCCCTAACCGCTGGGGTAAACGTCCCGAGGGGAACCCTATCAACATTTCAACAGCTCCAGTTTGCTATACTCTACTGCAAAAATTCCCACACTGACCCTCACTTTCACAATTCAAGATGGGGAAACCATTCTCCCCTTATGCAAAGCCAGAGTAGTGGTCAAGGGTAATGAGCATTCCCCCTACTCTGTGGCCACTCAAAACTGATTTTGGTGGTAGCTTTGCTTCCACTCGGTTTGGCACCTGCCTGACTTTGGGGGGGAAACCTGGGACTTTCCAAGCGTCTGCTACCATTTACTTGTGACAGGGCAGGCCCCTTTGAGGTTCATTAAGTTCCAGGGCCCACCCCAACTGATCTTCTCAAGGAAAGAAAACACCTCCCTTACTCAAATAAGCCTCAGTCAGCTTCAGGGACGGTAAAGGTAACTTTGTAAAAGTTACATTTTCCATATATTTGATACAAAACATGACTTCACTATTACCTTGCATTTTTTTTTTTTTAATGTAAAAATGTCTGTGAGTGGAGTCTATAGCTGGTACAGGTTTAAAGCTATAAATTAAAGAGTAATTGATGCTTTGACTTTTCCTATGTACCAGTTACAGCCTGACTAGTGACTATTTCGTTTTAGGCCTAGTCACATGTTTTACTGTTAAATATTATGCACACTACCTTGTGGGCAGCAGGGTGCTTAGTGGTGACTTATATAATATTTAACATCAGGTTTTCCTAAATGTCAAGAGGCTGATTTTGAGAGATATGTAAAGCAGGGTTCAAGCTGCTGCGGTCAGGCTACACAGGGTAGGCCTAAAGCTGTGTTTTCACTACCACTGTAGTGGATGGCAAAATAGATGCTGCAGTCCACAAGTCACATTTAACTTTCCATGCCATGGGTGTATTTATGCACAGTATACAATAGCCTAATGGGAAAGTTAAATGTGCTAATCAGATTTTAAGCCAATTTCAACATGTTTTAGAGGTCAGAGCACATACACTGGGCATCAGTGTTCCAGTGCAATAGTTAAAGATTACCAGCAGGTGAGCGCCAAAATAAAGATAATGTACAGGGGGTAATAACCCAAAAAGGACAACTTTGCAACAAGTGATAATAGAATTGAATAGAGTTACACACATAGTAATTAAATTCTATAATCAATATATTATCTAGAAAATATAGCTATTAATCCTAAATAGTAACTACTTTATATGCCTTCCAGCTCACTTGTTTCACAATGAGCGACATTTATATCACCTTGCAGATTTTTGTGGGAATGTGTATGAGCTTTGCTAATGAAAAAAGGTGCTTGGCTTTCCAAACCAAGTGCCCTACATGCACCACTGGCAATCACCTACATGCCTCATCCAGAATTTCTTAAAGCCCAAACACAAATTGTAACTCATTAAATGGACACAAGCTGGCTGAGTGAAAGGAATGCAACTGAACATGCAGGAAGTTTAAGGACTAAGAACACAGAAAGGACTACAGTAGGTATGCTACCTTTATTAATCTTACATTCAAGCTTCTTCGACTCCCAATAAGTGGGAACTTCCTGAAATATAAAACAAAATAGCAGGTAATTCAAATGAAATGCTTCTGAAAATTGACTAACAGGTGGGGTTTTCGTGTCCAGGGAATCCTGCTTACACAATACATTTTATATAGACTAAGTGAAGAATATAAATAGTACAGTAAGTAAAAGTGACTAAACTTTGTGACTCAGTGTTTTTTAGAAGTCCATCTCCAGGCTCTGTAGGAGGTGCAGACCAGCAGTTTTAGAAGAACAAAAAACATGTGGACAAAGCCTGTTCATGTCCAAAACACACCCAGCACACCATCCTCCTGTGCTCACTGGCTTTTGGGTGCCTTGCCTCCATTTTTGACTGATGAACCAGGTGCTACTCAGATAAGAGACGTGTTAAGCAGGATCATTTGGATAAGGGCAACAAACACAACAAGTGCTAGTCACTGTGGTGTATATAACTTAATGATCAGTCTCAAACTCATTATAAATACCACACAATGGGACATCATGGTGAAAAGCTCCAGTAAAAGAAGGGAAAGTTGGACCACTAGACAGGAAGAGAAATGCCAAGTTGGAAATGCTGAGGCTGCAACAGAACCTTAACCCCAAGACACAGAGGAAATAATCATGAAGATAAAACATTTGACGTCCTTGATACGGCTATGGAAGACTAGAGCAAGCAAATCAGACTTATGAGACCTTCCAGTGAGAGAAAAATAAAAAACTGAGGAAGAAGTTTAGGAGAGAAAAAGGAAGGAAGTGAGGGAGACAAGCCACTCTGTGGTAGGAAGAACCCCTCTATTCAACCAAGGAAGGCCACTATCGTGAAGTAGAAAAGTGGGGCATGGCAAAAATAAGCATAATAGATCCCACACTGCCCTGCAAGGAAACCTTTCTTGGAAACACTACAAGAACCAAAGTAAGGGATTCTCAATAGTGCCACCCAGGAAGAGGGTGTGCCAAAGGTTCCCAAGATAAAACTCAATCAGCAAGCTTTGAAAAAAAACAAGTGCTAGAAACAATTCTCAGAACACCCTAATGGGGTAAAATATTCCTGAAGAGCTAAGATTCCCGTTTATCCTCACATTGGTTAACATGACTGAAATAAATAATATATATCATTACGTAGTGAAGTGCTTTCAGTACATTGTGTGTTTTTTATATGATATTTGCCCCATTAAAACAAATTGAATTGTTTCTCCTGCTGCTGTCCTCCCCATGCTTAATACTTAAAATACCAATCAGCCCTTCCTCATCCAATGTCATTGTCTACTTGAGCAGATAGCCTAGCCTTCCAGAGCTGAGCTCCCATTTGCAGACAATCAACCCATTTGCTTCTGGACTGCAAGGAGTTTTTCCTCGCTTGCTGTTGTGCTGCTGCACACCCTTCAGGGATTTGACCATTAGGAATCCCTGACAACCCATTCTCCAGAGTTTTGAATCCTTTTTCTGAGGTTGTCCAGACCATGTCTTAAAGTAAAAGGCAGACTAAGTGTGCTTTCTCTATTACGCACATTAGAGCCTACAACTAGCTTCTTTCTACTTCTTCTCCTTTCAGTCCTGTACCCTTCCTCTCACTTCATCTTTTAGTGAACTGCACCACCTCATATGCCTTGCTGGTTTCAAAACACAATGATAGGAAATGAGCCACAACACAAAGGGCTGCCACGCAGACTACTAGTAATAGGTTAGTCAGGAGGCCAAGCCTTGCATGGACCTGCAAATCCGCCATCCTAGAATAACACCTATATAAAAACTGTCTGCACGCATCCCTGACCAATTCCTCCATAGTGCACTGCCCACAGACTTGGTGTGGAAATCTGGAGGTGAAGTGCTGGCATTTTGTATTAGCTGGGGTTGTGAACAGGTCTATGTGTGGAGTATCTGAATGTTGGAAGTACCTTTGAAGTACTTAAGGATTTATTTGCACTTGTGGAACTGCTGATGCGTCCTATTGAGCAGACAGTTGTTCTCTGGAAGATGCTATACCATGAGGTGAATGTGGTGTCAAATTGCACAATTCCAAATCTGTTAAGCCAACTGGGAGAGCTGAAGAGTGTATTCCTCCAGGCTTCCTTAGGTAGTACATTGCGTTCATATTGCATGAACTGATAAGGAACTCCTTTTGACAGATGAGTAATAAGACTTTTAGAGCCCAGTTGATGGCTAATAGCTCTATGCCGTTGAAGCACATACCCTGGTGTTGAGATGGTTACATCCCCTGGCCAGTCAGGTTCTTGAGGTGCATACCACAACCTGTGAGAGGCATTTGGGGTGATGGTCACTTGCAGTACTGGGTAAAAGTTCCTTATGCAAATTGGTGCTGTTCTACTATTGCGGAGAGAAGTAGGCCTTGGCCTGAACCAGCACTAGATCTTCCCAGTCACTCTCCACTTGAGAACACGAAGGTGGCGCATATGAAGCTTTGCATAAGGAACAATGGTGATAAAGGAAACCATCCATCTCCCTTAGAGGACGCATGACAATTCTCACTGAGAGCCGATGATTGCGCTGAAAAAGGCGTAGTAACTTCTTGACAGCTGTGACTCTGCTGAACGGGATAAGCCTTCCCCATAATTGCATCCAAAATTACTCTAGGAAGGGATGAATATAGAGAGGCTCTAGGTGGATTATGGTGAATCCAGGGCTGTGGAGCAGGGGCACCGCTGTTTGAGTGAGAGCTAGACACTTTAGCTTGGTGTGGCTCTTGATTAAATCAAACATTGAGGTAGGGAAAAACATGAATGCCTCCCTTAGCAAATGGGATGCCACCACTGCGAGGCACTTTGCAAACATCACTGCTGCCGTGGTGACTCCCTAGGTAAGACCATTGAATTAGTAATGTTGGCCACTTACCACAAAGCAAAGATAAAGTCGATGAGCGGTTTGGATAGGTATGTGGCAATAGCCGTCCCTGAGTTCTTGCACCGTCATGTAATTTCCCAGTTAGAGAAGGGGGATAACATCATGTAGAATTGTCAAGCAAAAATGCTCTGATAGGATGTAATGGTTGATGAGCCCAAGGTCCAGGATAGGCCTGAGGGAAATGTCCTTTTTGGGGGAAAGAAAACAGAATGAGTAGACGCCACTTTCTTGTTGTAGTGGGGGCACTCGCTCTGTGGCACCCTTCTGCAGTAGGACAAATACCTCCTCTTGAAAAAGTGAGAGCTCTTCTGTGCTGAGAGCTTATGTATGAGGTGAGAAATTGGGAGGGTGTGTGTGTAGTTCTAGGCAACAGTCATGTTAAATGCGGCTAAGGCCCACTTCTCAGACTTGATCTTCTCCCAGCGAGAGAGGAAATCGCGCAACGTCCATCACCCACACCCCCTAACAGGCGACATGTGAACATGGGGCATGATAGCAAGTCAGTGCTTGAAGAGGACAGCCCCTTTTTGCTGATGCTACCTTTCCCCTTACCCCTATCGTTACCTCTGTAGTACCCAGCCTGTTGCGCCTTCCCACTTACTAAAGAAAGGGCTGCAGTTGCCTTTGATAAGAGTAAGGTTGCTCGGGCAAGGTTGTCTTTGCTGGTTTGGTGTTTTCAAAAGGAGCTAAGAGCACTCATGGATTTGGCTGCCTGTCTCATTCTAGATCTTTTCAAGCATCAAATCAACCTGAGAGCCGAAAGAATGCTACCCATCTAACAGGAAGTTAAGGAGATGCTGTTGCACGTCAGGCTTGAGCCCGGAGATACGCAGCCACGCATGCCTTCCGAGCAACATGCTGGAGTTGATGCCATTGGATGCAGTATCTGCAGAATCTAAAGCACAACGGATGATGGAGTGAGTTATCACCTTACTCCAAAGTACTATCTCCTCCCCACACTCCCTGCTCTGTGAGATGCTCACGAGGCTCATGCATCTCCTCCCATTGTGCCCTGTCGTGGCGTGAAAGGATAACCTCAGAATGAGTTACTTTCCAACGAGTTGTCGCTCCAAGAGCCACCTTTTTACTAGCCGTATCAATCTTTTTGCTCTTCTTCTCTGGAAGAAAAGCATCACCAGTGCCTTATGAAGAAGCACGCTTGTGATGTGTGTGTGGATGTCAACTGAGTTAGGTGTAACCTGCCCCCTAATACAAACTGGTTTGGTTTTTTTTCTCTGTACCCCGGAGATAAAACTCGCACTCTGACAAGCTCCTTAAATTTATCAGGGGTGAACTTTTAGCATGCCCTTTAATAGGTCGATGCCCTCAGCTGGAGGCTTGCTCGGGTCCGAAGACTTGCTCAGTTCCAAAGGTTAGTGCCGGTTGAAGCCTGAAGGCTGTGGAGGCCCATACCCTGCCTTTTCTCGGCACCCGTGCTCATGGATCGAAGCCAGACTCGCTCAGGAAAGGTGCTCTACATCAGCATAGTATTTTAGGGTGCCCTGGCCAAGAGATGAAGCATGACACCTAGTTGGGAGAAGGTTCATGTTCCTGAATAAAAGATTCTCACATGGACCTGATAAACAAACAGGAACGTATAAAGTACTATGGGAGAAAAAAAAACCTCTACTACAACTCTAGGATAGAGGGTTGATCTGGAATGTCACATTTTTTGATCGATTAATACAGGGAGGACATGCAACAGACTGATTTCAACCTCTCAGCCCCCCTAAATTTATATTCTGGATTATTTGTTTCAGGCAAACGTTGAGTAAATAGAAACATACATAAAGACTTTCCTAAAATCTTGTCGCTCTTCAAAAAGAATTATGATAGAGTATTTCCCCATAAAGGTCAAGGACATTCACAGTGTGTTGCCAAAATGTTAATACATACCTTGACGCAACAGCAGACCCCTGAAGTCCAAAACGCTCATAATCTCCACCATAGATATCTTTCACCAACTTATCAACATTAGTACTATCGCCTTCAGCTGCCATTTTGAGTGCGTCCTCAAAAGTCTCACAACCGGTCAGCAAACAGCATAAACCCAGGAATGTTCCACCACCAAGACTAAACGACAGGGAAAAATAAATTAAGTGTGATGCAACAAAATCCATAGGTTGTATGGAAGGGTTATTACATAGATAAACAAGCATGCAGGGATACTTTTTGCATTAATGGAAAGACAGTGATAAAGTACTGTTTCCGATTCAATTTAAAGATCATAATTGTAAATAAGATGTCTCTGATAATGTTATACACGGCATGAATCACTAGGATGGAAATCAAGCTTTGTATTTGAAAAGGAATCCCCAGCCATGCAAACAATTAATAAAAAAAATAAAGGATAATGAACTAGATACAAACTCGAAATGGTTACTTTCAGAAGGTGCTAGCTTCTAGGAGTGGGTGATAAATTCCGCTTCGCCAGCGGAGTTTTGGCCACTCTGCGTTATGCGACCGTTCATGGTGAGAAAGCAGACACTCTAGTAGAAAATCTACTCGAGTGGCAGCAAAACTAACTCAAGTTGCAGAGCCCTCTCGCGTGCCACATGGGGAGGTTTGTGCTGATTTTTCAGCATGGAACAAGCTCCCATTCTGTGCTATTCGGAACAGCAGTATGACCCGGTCCTGTATTTCTAAATATGTCTGGGTACAAAGGAGGTCCACCACCAGTGTGCGTCTCCCAATCTTCATCCCTTCCCCCGAACAGCCTCATTTGGAAACTTTAAAATGTTTGCATTCCCATCCATGCTGGAGAATCTTCAGCCTGCTAAGGTGGTATCTACAAAAAACAGGATTAGGGAGTGAAGAGGTAGTGTCCTTAGAGGGCACTGGAGGTGGATACGTCCTCCTCTAGAGATTCAAACAAAACATAGGGATCCACCCCGAGAAAGGTTCATAAGGGTGTGTTTCCTGTTATGACAGGACGCACGCAGTGTTTGCTTAAATACCCCTCACACACCAAAAGGGCCCTTGGTGTCATGCTTCATCATAGGGGTCTTCCCGCCCCGCTGCGGGACGGGCGTGCTACGACCAGCGACTACGCGGGAGCACTGTTTTTACAAAACTATGTGTGGTGTAGGGGTAGTGAGAGGAAGGGTCAGAAGTGAATGCAAAAATTGTGAATTAAAAGGACCTGGCCTCGTAGACTTAGAAATTTTAATACGTCGTGGAGGCTGGTGCTATTAAAAAGTGGTTCGGAGACGTCCTGCGTATAATGTGCGGATACTCCTGATCAAGTCAACATGTTTCGAAGCATCAAGGCTTCTTCATCAGGACTAGGAATGATCCCTTCAGTGCTCACTATGTTGCTATCAATGCGTAATAGAAAAAGTGTGCTATATACAAAACGATAAAAATGCAACAATCATGCACTTTATATTACCCAATCAGTATTTCAAAATGTAAATCTGTAAAAGAGAGAGCATGGTTAGTTACACAATTGCGCCTCCCAAAGCGCAAACACAATAACGCCTGTAAATACAAAAGTGATTACGGTATCATTAGCCTTAGTTGTAACTCGAAAAACAAGCGCTGTGACCTGTTTAGGAAAAACGGGACAAAAACGAAACATACACACACAAAACAGAAAACACACTCTCTATGTTAGAGATCGGAGTAACTATAAAAGAGATGTCCATAGGTTGGTACATACTGGAATATGTAGGAGACAATGCTCCATGAGCCTTCTGAACGGGTGGGAAGGATGTTGCCACTGTATTCTGTTTGGTAAAAGGAAAAGAGAAGGAGGGAAAAAGGAAAAAAGGAAGTTGGAAACCAGTGATTCGAGGGAAATTTTCGAGACAACTAGTGTCATTGATGCCCTTTGCGGCTATGCAGTACTTACGTAGCAGTCAACACTACCTCACTCAATCGCCAACCCGCGGCTCCGTTGTGTAAGGAGATCTGCGAGGGGCGCCCTATTTATGCGGACGTTAATTGATATTTAATTATACACAAATGGATGCACCTGCATCTGACTTTCGAAAGGAACCGGATGTGGATGACCGTTCATTTCCTGTGACTGATAAGTCACAAAGACTAGAGCGGTAATACATTCACCCGCCCTGGAGTTCGTAGGTATCCGGATATGGATAACCATTCACTTCCTGTGACCGCTAAACAATAAAGACTAGAGCGGTAGAGTCAGGAAGACATGCAGATAAAAGTGACAGCACCCACTGAGGTCGTAGATAATTAGGGGTGATAGCCATTATTGTGGAGTTGGAAATGATTTAATCAGAATATCGATACACTGGCCGCGACGACGTTCACGATCTCTCATAAGTAAAAATTGTAAAAAAGATTGTAAAAGGATTGTAAAAAAGAGAGCATCGTGAATCTGAATAGTAATTCAGAATTCAAAATCAATTAGGGGTAAGTTACGGGTGTAGTTAGACGCAATACCCCAAAGGGGTACGCATAAAAAGTACTGTTACCACTAACATGTTAGAGGGGAAAAGTAACTACATTGGTGGTGCCAAGGTCTAACCATATTTTTAAAGACACATATTCAAATTATAATTCCATGATGGTTGGCCCAGATTCGTGTTAATGTCCACAGAATGTGAAGGCTAACTCGGGAGTACGTATGGCTCCAGAAATATAGACACTACTTCTTGCTTTACTCAACTTCCTTAGAGATAAATAAACTTATGTAAGATAAAGATTAAGAGGGAAGAGAAAAAAGAGACAAAGGAAGGGAAAGGAAAGGCTAGGCTATCTACCACAGAGGTTCCCAAAAGGCATGGACTAGTATAGTCCAAAAAGGGAGTGCATCGATGACATGGTCATCTATTCATTAGGGTTCTCTTAGGTATGGGTTTAGGATAGTTGAGCCCAAGGAATATCGTCGTTCAGACCAGTTAGGTAGGTGCCCAAACGGAACACCCAACGTTGTTCCTTTTCCAGCAAGCCATTTTCGTTGTGGAGTTGTTCGATCACAGTCCATTTCAAGTCATCCACATTGTGAGACATGGTTAGGTAGTGGCTTGCCATCTTTGTAGTGCTCTTTTTACAGCGAACGTTACTCTTGTGCTCGCCAATACGGATCTTTATTGGTCTTGATGTCATCCCGATGTATTCTTGTCTGCATGGACAAGTAATCATATATATCACATTCCTGCTATTGCAGTTTGTGAATCCTCTTTGTTCCCAGACTGTACCATTGGTAAACTGGATGTTTTTACTTCTTTTCGTAAGGTTGCATGTACTACAGTTACCACACGGGTAGTGACCCTGTACCGGTAGAAGGGTGGTAGTGGTCAAATTCCTTATTGGTGTCACGCGTGGTCTTGTATGGACCAAGATGTCCTTCAGATTTCTGCCTCTCTTGTGGGAGAACATGGGTTTCGGAAAAGTGAGACTTCCGCACTTCAGAAATCTCCAGTGTCTATTCACTATTTTGGATACTAGGTTGGAGTGGGTGTTAAAAGTGGTTACGCAAATAGGTCTTATTTCCTGTTCTTTAGGAATGCGATTTTCCAAAAGCGCGTCTCTTATTATTTCTTGCCCGTTTCAACCCTCTCTTCACAATCCGTTCTGGATAATTGCGTGTCAGTAGTTTGTTCTCCAAATCAGAGGCTTGTCTCTTGAAATCTGTAAGCTCAGAACAGTTTCTTCGAAGACGGAGGAACTGACCGTAGGGAAGGTTATCCCGAAGGTGTCTGGGATGGAAACTATTGTATTGTAATAGGCAATTTTTAGCCGTTGGTTTAAAATGTGTAATAGTTTTGAGCTTCCCATCGTCTGAATAGATATTCAGATCAAGGAACACCAGATTTGTTTTGGAAAAAGTATGCGTGAATTTTAAAAAAGGATTTTGCTGGTTGAGCCAAATCATGAATAATCCAATGGATTCAGGATCACCTTTCCATATGACCAGTACATCGTCGATGTAGCGTTTCCAAATGACAATATTGTCATGGAACGGGTTGTATTGATGAAGTATCTTGTTGGTTTCTAGGTGGTGTACATAGAGACCAGCTAGACTGGGAGCGAAGGTGCTCCCCATGCTGGTCCCATGCTTTTGCACGTAGTGTAACCCCTCATACAAGAAAAAATTCTTTTTCAGGGCCAGATTCCAACTTCCTTTTTTCCTTTTTCCCTCCTTCTCTTTTCCTTTTTACCAAACAGAATACAGTGGCAACATCCTTCCCACCCGTTCAGAAGGCTCATGGAGCATTGTCTCCTACATATTCCAGTATGTACCAACCTATGGACATCTCTTTTATAGTTACTCCGATCTCTAACATAGAGAGTGTGTTTTCTGTTTTGTGTGTGTATGTTTCGTTTTTGTCCCGTTTTTCCTAAACAGGTCACAGCGCTTGTTTTTCGAGTTACAACTAAGGCTAATGATACCGTAATCACTTTTGTATTTACAGGCGTTAGTGTTTGCGCTTTTGGGAGGCGCAATTGTGTAACTAACCATGCTCTCTCTTTACAGATTTACATTTTGAAATACTGATTGGGTAATATAAAGTGCATGATTGTTGCATTTTATCGTTTTGTATATAGCACACTTTTTCTATTACGCATTGATAGCAACATAGTGAGCACTGAAGGGATCATTCCTAGTCCTGATGAAGAAGCCTTGATGCTTCGAAACATGTTGACTTGATCAGGAGTATCCGCACATTATACGCAGGACGTCTCTGAACCACTTTTTAATAGCACCAGCCTCCACGACGTATTAAAATTTCTAAG
The DNA here is from genome assembly GCA_963921515.1 of Calotriton arnoldi. Lineage (NCBI taxonomy): Eukaryota > Metazoa > Chordata > Amphibia > Caudata > Salamandridae > Calotriton > Calotriton arnoldi. The sequence continues at coordinate 293,449 of CAWUFW010005201.1, forward strand.
TCTACGAGGCCAGGTCCTTTTTAATTCACAATTTTTGCATTCACTTCTGACCCTTCCTCTCACTACCCCTACACCACACAGTTTTGTAAAAACAGTGCTCCCGCGTAGTCGCTGGTCGTAGCACGCCCCGTCCCGCAGCGGGGCGGGAAGACCCCTATGATGAAGCATGACACCAAGGGCCCTTTTGGTGTGTGAGGGGTATTTAAGCAAACACTGCGTGCGTCCTGTCATAACAGGAAACACACCCTTATGAACCTTTCTCGGGGTGGATCCCTATGTTTTGTTTGCTAAGGTGGTATGCCTCGTGTTGGAAGATACAACTAGGTGAACTGCAGGCAGCAAAGAAACTGGGCCGGAGTCTAGCTGTAGGAAGCCAGCTCTCTGTATAGTGTACTAAAAATGAAGTACACTGTGTAGAGAGTCCGGTGAACCTTCAACTGGTATATAGAGGTAAAAAGCAGGTAATACTAATGCTCTTTTTGGGGTAGCATGGGCGAGCAGTTAGACTTATGAGAGGGTAGTGCTAAGCCTTTGGAGTACTCACAGAAGCAATAAATGAGACACACTCAAGAATAAATCGAAGACCAATTTATAAAAATAGTATCGATTTTTATCTAAGGTAAAAACTAAATTTAGGGGCATTGGAAGGGAAGACAGGTAGTAGCCAATGGGCTACCTACCTTTAGGGTGTCTACACCCTTTAGTGATCACTTCCTGTGGGAAGGGGCACTACCCTAGCTCTGATAGGTTGTTTCTCCACCATCCCAAGATGGTGTAATTTCGGAGAGGGGTTCACATCACCTTCCCCTCCCTCTAGGGGTGGTGTAGGTTAAGTGGGGACCCTCATCCTAATCTAACTAATTTTCACGCCTTTCCTCCCGCCACTATGTGGGGGATCCTGGGTTGGATTTCAAAGGCGGCATCTCCTGTGAAGCTACCTGCCAAGGAAGGCCATCCTGTCCTGGCACACAGGGCTGTGTTGATTCTTCAGATTTCTCTGCACCAAGACACGCAGCCTGCAATGGCAGTATGAATAGTCTTGGTGAGGGGTCCCAGGGGTGGCACAACCAGTGCTGCAGCCCCAGAGGACCTTTTCTTTAGTACCCATGCCCTAGGTACCAGGAGTACTGCTTACTAGGGACTTACAGGGGTGACTGAAGTTGTGCCAATCATGGTACATTGTTTGGGAAAGAGATCTGGCACTGGGAACCTGGTTAGCAGGGGCCCAGTGAACTTATAGTTCGAAATCACATTAGGCAATAAGCAGGGGCTAAACATGTCAAAAGCAGCACTTTCCTACACCAGCGGTATAGTTCGATGGTCAAGAGACAAAGATGGTGAAAATGAGTGTTCCCAGGCTTAGTGATGTAGATATAACATGAACATGGTTTTGTCTAGGGTAGTCCTAAAGGATACGAGGCAATGAACAGTCCCTTCAGTTCCAAAATATTTATATGTAGAGTGTCTTCTGTGAGTGACCAAAGGTAATGCTCCTTCAGGCAACTCTTGGCTGCTGTCCAACTATAAATGCCATTGCCATTAGTGGAAGTCATTTTAGGGGAACCAAGCAAACGGTTGGGGATCCTGGAACTAACAAAAGAGATCACATCAAATCTCCTGGGATACATGGATACTAGCCAGCTGACAGAAGAGCTCATGATTCAAGGGATTGAAGATAAAAGTTCCATCCGGGAAGAGGATGGTATAAAGTTAACAGGCACCCTGAACCGATAACAAACTTACAAAATGATCCATATGTACTGGGTATTGACCTCCAAGACAGAAAGAAGGATCAAAATCAGTCCAATGCTTCTCATTGAGGAGTCACTTCTTAATCATTACATCAGTGTAAGACCCGGAGTAGAAGGAATTTGTTCTAGATTTAGGCTGCTTCCTTCTCTAGTCAAAAGTGGACCAAAAGTATCCCTTGTTTTGTACAAGTATTAGCCAAGTTGTGAAACCACATTGGGGCTATAAATCTTTCCTTAAAAGAGGATATTGAACTTCGAAAGGGACAGGCAGCAGGTTTAATGGCTATCATGAGCAAACAATTTATTTATGATGGCTTTTCTAATCATGCAGCAAAGTGATCTTTCCCATAAATGATATGAAGGTCATGCTCTTGTGCAACAAAACAGAGGCAAGAACCGAGATGGGAGGCCTGTTGGTGAATGTCCATGCCAGGTTTTATGCAATATCTAAATGGACCAGAGCATGCTGGGTGAACTTTTTCAGTTCACAAAAACTATGTGACGTTCTGGTAATTTCTGGCTGCTACTTAAACATGGCTTTGAGTAGGAATCCATTCAAACAAGAAAAACGAGCATCAAATACTATCACACACTTTTAGATTACTGCTGAAATAGCATGTAGCCAAATGTATGGTGCAAGAGTCTGTCTAGACATGATGCAGGAGGAGAATCAGCAATCCATCCAGTATAATGATGAGATGGGGACGTGGAAGAGGGCAGATGATGACCAGCAACAGACAAGTTCAAAAATATTTAGGCTACTATTCTGAATCTTTAACCAAATCCTACTCTCAAATCTTTAGTAGGCTGTTCATAACATTTCAGTAGTCTGTGGGTCACTGCCAATTTGGACTTAATGAACATCAGAATAAATCAAACCAACACTCTCTCATTTACTGATCTGGACAACCCAACACTGCCACAGGTCCTGTTGCAGCAGTAAACAGTTAGGGAAAAAAGGAAAGAAAAGGTTTTTCTACAGGGGAAAGATGGTAAATAATGGAACTGCAGAACAAGGTCCAAGGAAACTAAAAGACCCACTTGTGATATGTGACTTCCAACTGCTCATGAAAGACAGCAAGTATTCTCCCACAAGACTGGTGGCATATGGTCAGTGGAACTCATCTTTCTTTATCTGAGGCAGGAGATAGGTGATAGCTCTAGCACTGAGGTAGGTCTTTGCTGTGAGTTGTTCCCTGCAGACATAGCTTCTGAAATCCAGATATCCTGCACAAAGACTGCTGTTGCAGTCCTTTTCTCTTTCATAAAAGAGAGATTTCGGAGATGCATGGTTAAAACTTCTAGATCATCCTATTTTTCACATCTGTGATTTTTTTGCATGTATGCCCACAATGGCGATTCTCTTTTTGTTTTGTTGTCAACTGTGTAAGTAAAAAGAATATATATCAACAATCTAGTAACCCACAGAGCCTCCTGAATTCTTAGTTCCATTAATCTTTCAAGCAAGGTGTCCCTTTATTTGTGAGAGATGACACAAAGGACCAGGTGATTGCAGAGGATTGCCACAATAACCTGAGAAGAACATCTGCCTCCAAAATGTCAAGAAGGCTTTTTTTGAAGTCCCAGCCTATCACAGAAAGAGTCACCAGTGGCATGGGCGTTCATGGGCTCAAAATTAGCCTGGTCTGTCGAAGACTTTTCCAGCCCACCAGATGTCTTATTTAGATTCTCAGTAATAGTTTCAGAAAGATTTTTTGCTGAAATTATTTTCAGCAATCCTAAAAAGTCTGTAGTTACAAAGTGGAATCCTCGTTGATCTTTTGGAGTGTTTGGTTCTTAACAACTTAAGCAAATAGCATATTGGTTCGAGTGCAAGTTTGATGTACTCAAGAGTACAATCGGAGTTTTCCAAAGTGACCCAAAGAGAAAATAATGAAAACGAACTTGCAATTTCAAGCTTACAAACAGAAATAAAGAGCGAAAAAGTACACAAAATAAAAGCATTTGGTACACATTGGTTAAATAATCGAGCTATAAAAAGCAGACAAAATGGTGCTAAAAAAACTAAAAATGGCTCAAAGCTGTTCATTGCTACTTCTGATGGTGAGGCACAAAGGTGGGGTCAATTAGCATAAAACAGAATTGATCAAGAATGATAATGTGGTATAAGTTACTCCTGGAAAGGAATGAAGTGCAAGAATAAGATGGGGGTTTGGATAAGAATGAGCTAGTGGCTTGAGTTAGCCCCATGCATTTTGAGTGGCTTGAGTTAGCCCCATGCATTTTGAGGAAGACACGTCCCTGGAAAGGGGGGGGGGGAGAGGGGGGGGAGAGGGGGGGGAGAGGAGAGAGAGAGAACGAACTGGGGGCAGGGGTCTGTTTAAAGAAAATGATGTACAGCTCCATATTTTTTTTGCAAACTTGAGGTAATGCTAAAGGTATTACAGTCGTCTTGTGTGCGGAATTTTGGGAATAACTATTCGAGAAGTGGAGCGAGTTACCTGGTCCCTGTAACACGTTTGTAGCTGTCCTTGGAATAGACGGCCAAGATGCTGACCCCTGAGCCTATGTTAACCAGCAACATAGGGTACGGATTGTCGAGGCAGTAGGGCTTTTTCTGACAGAGTTCAGCGTCGGTTGCATTCTCAAAATAATAGCACTCAGAAGAGCCATTGAAGCCCACAGAGTCCACATACAACAGGCCCTGGATCAAGCAGTCGAGTTCATCCAGTTTATGCAGTTGGAGGTCAGCTATCTGAAAAGGCAGAAGAGGTCAATTAATGAACAAACATGAGTTTGAAGAGCACACAACATTGCACTGCTACAGAAGCACATTTTGCCCTTTTGCACTCTGCCACAGACGGGCTCGCGCCAATAAACCGCCAAAGTACAGTCTGGACACGATTTCTCAAACGGACTGGAATGCAGGCGCGAGCTGGTGCCTAACGGGCAAAGTACAACAAAGTATCCCGACACAAATGCTAGATAAAACTGTTCTCTAGAGATTATCAACCGAAACAATCACGGGATGCAAGCTTGATTTCACGACTTAAGCTGATTGACAGTGTATGTGGGTGAAAGAGCATACATTTGAACTCATACAAGTCGATGCATTCGTTTGGACTAATTCACCTGAGTTCCTTCCATGATAGTACACAAATGTTCATGGAAGTCTTTTTCTTTTTTTTTTTAATCAATTTCGCCATTTACAATGAACCTTAATTTTTTTTTTCACCATATCGCCTTTCTAACTTCGATGACTTCAGGCCTGATTTCGAGCTTGGGGAACGGACGGGATAATTCAAAATCAAGCCATTTATCTTTACAATGCACTACTAAACTAAGGCAGTTGTGACAACTGAAAGACGCAGTGAAATCTAAAGTTAATGCGACACTGGAGACAAGTTAACAGACCTGTAGCTATAGTCTTTAGGTGTTGGAGTCGACTATACATTTTCATAATTATGTTATCAATTACCATGTTAGAATATGAGGCTCATATAAGACTTTAGTAGTAACAAAATAATAAGACTTGGCAGAATTAATTGGCGTCATTAGTTACCTAATATCCAACTCTCCTAATGACATTACAAAAACAGTTAAAAAAGACAAGTTATTTATTTTCTACAACCCTCTTTCTGGTGAATACTTTAACCACAGATTTGCCACTTTTCTATTTTTCACCTTCATAGCTGCCAAGGTTTCAGATTACTTATGAGTGACATTTTCATAGTTTCAATGTTATTATGAGTGACATTAAAGACTATGAGTGACACTTTCTCGTGAGCAAATTCAAGCAATGAAGAAAAGAGAAACATAATAACCGAAATTACACCCTTTGAGCACCGAGAAACCCCAAGCAGACCTTAAAACTGCTACAAAGCTTAACGTTACCATTAATGAGCACCAATGTGGGAAAGGCTTGCCTTCGATATCTACAAACCTGCGCATGTGTGCTCTGAATGGCAACAGAATGTGCGTCAATGGGCTGCTCTCATTTACCCCTGGTACATCTGCTCCTCGCCTTTTCCAACCCTCTGGACAGGCGCGTTCGTGCGGCCCTGTCTGCTGAAGCAGGCTGCCTGCCTCTGCAGGCTCGGCTCCCTGTGTTCCCCATCAGACACAAGGCCTTCACTGGACGGCTAATTGCATTGTTCATGAAGGGGAGAGGATGTAGCGTAACGGCCAGAGCTGCCAACTTTGGAGCTGGGGAACCAGGTTCGAGTCTCGGTGTCGGCTCAACGTCCTGTGATGGCGACATAGTTTTTACTTTGAGCGCATGAAAGAATACTAAGAGCCCTCCTCGTTTCAAACCGGTGAAGCCTCTCCTCTCTAAAGGGATGTGGCATTGAGGAAAATGTAGGAAGTATGATGGACTGACCCACACGGAAGTAAGAAACAACCTTTGGAAGAAAAGAAGCCCAGGATCTCAGCAGCAATTTGTCAAGAAGGAAGGAGGTGAACGGAGGTGACAGTGACTGCAGATCAATGATGCAGGTGTGGATGTAACTGCAGTAAGAAAAAAAGGCTTTTATGTTAAAGAGCTTTAGAGAGCAACTGTGCAGGGGCTCGAAAAGCAAGTTATGGTCCCTTTGAGGAATTATTAAGTACTTTAATAAGGAAGGTTGGTCAGGCAAACAGAAAAACACTGAAAAGCCCATATATTACCTTTGGCTGTGCCTACTACAAAGCCTTGCCAGGCCAAAGATAAAACAAACAAAAAAAATGCCAGATAACTTGGCCTATAGAGGATCAAGCGGATAGGCTCAACACCAGGCCACAAATGTTTCACAGCGTCCCAAATACATTAATTTAGTCAATGGGTGCTTAGCTGCAGGAACATCATCCACTACTATACCATGTAAATCAAAACTGCTTAGTTGTTGCAGCTCAATCTACAAGCATGGAGGTTTAAACTGGAGATTCAGATGCCGTTACCTGCCCTATTGTAGATACGGCAGGACCACCCAAAGAGACAGCCATTTTACAGGTCAAATACTCAGGCTCAACAAAACTAGATACCACACTCTCTTTCCTTGCCCAATCTGGGGCTATCAGGAGCTGGGCCTAGCCTAGCTTGATCTTTCTCAGAACTTGAGAAAAAGTGGCAGCAGTGGAACGGCATACAAAAGGTAGGCGCCCCACTGCAGACAGAATGCATCTGTAGGGGTTCTCCTGGGATGGGGGTGCTCCAGCGAGTACACTACACACTCTCGGGGGGTGGCAAAAAGACCCAGTCAGTGTACACGTCACTGGGCAAAGACATCCTGAGCCATCCATGGAATTTGTGGTTCACCATTTGACGTATGCTGCGCTCGTCCACCCCAGTGAGGAGAAATCATACTAAATAATTGGCTACTGGAGACATAACATGCTGGTTCAGCCCCTCCAAAAGCACAGTACATCCAAGCATAAGATCAAAGACCTTACATTGCTCCGCTTGTTGCATTGCTACATGGCGATCGTGGTGTCCATCAAGACCTGCACTGGTCTCCTTTTGTTGGTCAGAAGAACGCTCTCAGAGCTAGCCAGATGGTAAGAAGGTCCAGAACAATGATGTGGAGCTTTCATCCTATAGTGATAACACATCAATGATCTCCACCACTCCCAGATGACTGCCCAACCAAAAGACAATGCACCTGTCAGCACTGTGAGGTTTCGAAAGCACAGGAATATACAGAATGGCTCATGCATGACAAGCTGGTGTCTACTTGATACCACCGAAGATCCTGAGCTGTCCCCTTTGAGATGCAGGTCTGGTCTGTCAGACAGCCCCAGTGTGGTGCCCATTGGCAACAGTGGTTCCACTGCAAGTCCCACAAGTGGCTACAAGCATAAGGGATCAGGAGAATTCATGATAACAGCAGTCTAATTAGCTTCAGAACAGGCCTCAATGAAAACCAGTTCTGAGGCTCAAACATAATTATATCTTGAATGTTCCAGGCTTGCTAGGGCATGGAAAGGCAGTGAATGCCACATGCCCAGGATGGCCAAAATTAAGAGAATCCTCTTTGAAGGCATCAGATGGGACTTCGGTTTACTGATAGAAAACCTAAGGGATGAAAGAAGGGTGATCATTGTTTGGAAGTGGTCTGCAATTGATTGCGGCAAGTCTACATTCAGCAGCCAGTTGTTGAGGTACAAAAATACATATATTCGGACCTGCAAAAAATGGGCCAGGACCACCGCCATTACCTATGTAAACACTAGAGAAGCAGAGGTAAGGCCGAAAGATAGAATGGCAAATTGGAAATGCTGCGATCCCACTGTGAACTGAAAGTAACGGCTATGGAACTGCAAGACGGGCACATGAAAGTACATATGCTGCACATCCAAATATACCAGCCAAACCCCCTGCTCCAGGGCTGAGAGAACCTCAGCCAGAGCGAATCTGTCTCTCCATAAGAAAGCCTTCAGGGGCTGAAGATCCAGAATTGGCCTGAGCCCTCCATCTTTCTTGGGCACCAGGAACACCTTTTGCCCCTTCTTAAGTCTGGTACTCTCTAAATGCCTCCATTGGTCAAATGGAGATCACTTCCAGCAGAAGGACTGCAGCATGACCCGTTGGAAACCTGACTAGGAATGTGTTTGGTACAAGGGGTGATGATTTCAACAGGCAAGACATATCTTTTTTTAACAATATGCAGCACCTACGGATCTGAAAATTTGGATTTCCAGCTGTGTAGAAAAAAAAGCTTGCCCCCCTACTGGTCTTGTAAAGGTAAATCAAAGGGGCTTTAAAGTCCTTGAGGCAGGTGAGCAGGATGTGGGGATTACTGCTCTTAGTGGTGGCTATATCAGCCACCACTATGTTCTCTGGACCCATGAAAAGACTGAGTCGGCTGCTGAGCTGGTTAAGAGGGCTGCTGTTGGCAACAGATAGGCTAGATCCCATGAGTAGTCCTTGACGTTTCTGTATTGTTGGTGAAACTGGCATGTCAATGAAAGCAAGCCTATGAAGCAGGCCATAACCTGGCGGTCTTTAAAAACACTTGTGTTGAGTCATGCTTTTCTCGTAAGAGACTGGATCCATCAAAAGGAGAACCCCAGCAGCCTGCATCCAGGCAATGCAGCGGACCACAACAATGGTGTTCATGGCATGGCCCTCACATTCCATTGTGTCAAGGCCGGCCCTCAAACCATATTTCACAACATATTGTCTGTCGTGAATTGTTTGGGCAAAGTCATTTCTAAACCTTTCAAGTATGACCAGCAATATCTCACTGTCCATGTTCCAAATGGCATGTGTATATCAGCTAGAGACCGAGAGCATTTAGAGGCTGAAGTGCCAAGCTAGAGTATGAAAACACTCTTTTGCTGAACTAGTCGATGTGCTTCGAATTTATATATGCAAGCACAGAAGGGAACACAATTGGGTTAACATTGTGTGTGGGAACTTGGACATCCAAGCTTTTCAAGGTTTGATGCTGAGTGAGAAACGTCAGGTCTCTGTGGCGTGGCCTATGTCATCTAACCACAGGCACTGAAAGAACTGGACACGGTTTTGTCCAAGAGACAATCAAGTTGTCCGTCAGGGTCTCAATAAATGGCAGCAAGGGCTTCAACATAGTAAGCCCAAGCTGTAAGATTTTCGGCAACAAATGTTCTTTTGCCACGATAGTTGGTAGATGCAAGTCAAGTAATGCTGCTGTCCAGGCACAAATTTGCATCAGTGTAGTGTGGGGGAGTTAAATGTCAACCTCATTCTTAAGTGCCTGAACTGAGTCTGAATCGGAGCCAACAGGCTCCAGTAGTACTGGCTTAGAGGGAGGGGCTAGAGATCCTCCAATTTTAGGGGGTTGCGCCTCGTTGATCTTTTAGAATGACATGGGTTTAGCGCAGGTCATTGCCAGCTCCGGGTTAACGACCTGCTTCTGGGACAGATGACTTCTGAGAAAATAGGTAGAATATTTACTGCGCCACAATGTCGGGTTCATTAAAGAGGTGTGTTACCGTATCTTTTTTAAAACTGTAGAATGGTACAGGCGATCCTGGTGGGTATGGGGAGATTGTTCTAGATCTTGGGTGCACAAATTGAGAAGACCTGTTGCCTAGATTTCTCTTTCCTGCACTTTTTGTTTTATCTCCAGTGTGATGGCGTCATGGCTGAGAGCCATCAGTGAAGTTGAATTTTTCAGCCAAATAGACAGGGCTGTGGGTCACGATGGGTTTGTGGATTTTTCACAATGCATAATTTGAATCCCTGGTCTTTAGACGGAATCCTTTTTGCTTGCTGCCTCATAGAAATGTACACACCCCCCAGAGTTAAAGTCAACAAGTTAGGTGATATAGAAGGCTAGATTTAAATAGTGTCATATGGAAGTATCCTGAATCAACGATGAGTCAGGGATAATGAGAGCAGTGCCTTTGGAGCTTTGAATGATGGAACGTTGGAACTCCTTCAGTGGGCCAATATCAGCAACAAAACAGTTGATAAGGAGGCCTCATTTGGGACCTGGGAGTGATCTGTGATATAAACCTGGCTGTTCACATATGTATTCATTCCCTGGGTGCCCACTGTGGACATGGAATATAGTGTCATCACAATGCTATTACCAATCACATATACTTTTCCTCTAACTGGGCACTATGTGAGTATAGGAGTGCCCAGCCAATACAACCACACAATGGAACAGAATTAGATCAAATAAAATTCCCATTGTGACAAATATGATGTCTGTGTGCACAGAAAACATAAAGGGTGTATGACAAGGAATAATTGATAAATAAAATCCAGGTACCTTCTGTTTCAGGTGCCAGCAACATTTGGATTCTTTTTAACTGCAGGGTAAAACTCATGATCTGGTTCCAGCTATAGTCATAATAATTTCCTTCTGTGCAAGTGTGAAATACTGCGAGACACCCTCATGCTGCTTCTGAACCAGTCAATACATCATGTCCTAGTATTAAGATAATTTTACCATGGGGAAGCTATCCAAGCAGAGCTTTCCCTTGGTTATTGGGCATAACAGAACTACCAAAACATTTTCACTTTTCTCAGCTCTATACTGGCCATCAGTGGAACTTTAGGTATGGTTTGCCTCAGGATACATGCAATGCACAACCATGGGATAAAAACTTGAAATGTTCAAGCAGATATGTATTGACATTCATAGACATTTGTTTTTAGCCAAATGGGCATCACTCAGAAGAAAAGAACTGAAATTAGAATGCGTCACAAGGATTCTGAAATGTATTTTAGTGATGGTTCCTATTATAATTGATGACCTCTGTGTGGCCATGCTGTGTATGAGATTGCATAGAGTTAATATTGTGCATTTTTTGTCTGAGTGAGCTACATGACTTTGCCGTTTCCCTTGCTCTTCAAGATGTCAATTGCCTTGCAAGTTGTGTTAGGGGCGTCCCAATGTGTGAAGGTATCAGTGGGGACTAACTGTTTAGGTTACATTTGAATGTTGGCATGCGAATGGTGTGTGCTGTTCTGTTAGGGGGGTGGAGGGGGAAATTTGGTTTACCAACTAAATGTCAGACAGGTCCGTCTAACCTGTTGAGGTTGGTTACGGTTGTATGAGGAGTGTGTTGCATTGTGGGAGACATTCACTTTTTAAGTGCATGGCTTATGTGCAGGTTTAATAATCATACATGCTAGCATCTCAATCAGGTTTAACAGTTTTCCTACAGGGGTGTTGCACACACACACACCTCTATGCCACCTGTTTTTTTGTTTCCCAAAAAAGGGGGATTTAGGTTGCTTAAAAACATATGCGCCTCAAGTCTCTCTGAGCACCCATACAAAGTAATGTTTTTCAGCACATTTTGGGCTATGTATTTGTTGTTGAACCAACTGGATCCCTAGCTCCGTTCAGAGTGTGGGTCTCGTTCAAAGTGTGAGTCTCACTCATAGTGGACTCAGTTTTTCCTGCAAATAAACTCACCTTTTTTAAACCATAAAAAAGTGTCATATTGATTCTTCCACATGGAGAATGATTTCTGCAGTTTTGTTCCCCCCCCCCAGGGTAGAACTGTGGCTCAAGAGTTGATCTGCAGGCAAGTCACGGAAAATTGGTGCTATGCTGCAGGCCAACAAGGCGAGGTCTGGATTTTTTTTAAACCTTTCCACACAACTAGGATTAACAATGCAACTAAAAGAAGCAAAGCAGGGGGCATGGCCAGATGGAGGACGCGCTTTGAGGAGGCTCTGCCACGCAAAGCTGTCAGTCTCCCTAATAGCCAACTACTAACAGCTGACCCGCTTGGCCACCGCTGGGAGGGGGAAGACTCCCTCCTTTGTGTTTATGTTCACTGTGGAGGCCTGGATTGGAGCATGTGCAGGCCCGGCAGTGCTGAGTGGACCCATGACCCGAGGCTCTGTACAAGGGCTCCTCTGTGACTGCGGGCCCCATGGACAGATCCCTGCAGTTTGTGCTGTGCACTGGCGCCTATTGGTGTCTCTCGCAGCGCCTCTCCCCTTGGCAGCGTACAGCGATTCCTGGATCGGCCGCACAGCCACCCTGTGAGGTCATGGCAGTCGGCGGTAAGCGGCAGACTGTGCCCCTTCTGAGGCCTACATACTACCTGGGAGACCCCCCCCCATAACTTCACAACACAGCCCCGGTGGGGACATGCAGTGTCTTGGCCTGAGGGACTTTGGAGGACTGAAGGCAGTGCCTAGGGCTGAGGGCATAAACTATGATGTGGAGTCACCGCCCTTTGACGGAGAATTGTGCAAACTGCCCACGCCTTGGACATCTGAGAGTACCTTGCAGCCTGGATTTGGGGGATGTGGACTGGAGTGTCGCTTCTTCCCCATTGCCTTTCCATGGACTGTCCCTTCTGCAGGCAGCTGGTGCTGTGTGCCCAATGTACGCTGTTTACAGTTGCCTGCTTTCTTGTCTTTCCACCTGTGTGTGGAGGAACTGAGCCTTAAGAATAAGGAAGAAGCCTGTGGGACATCCCAACCAGCAGATCAAGAACGCCAGACCAGCGTCCACAGTGCACCACTTTGATGATGGTTTGCTACCAACGGAGCAGACCGAGGGCGGAATTACCCCAGAGAAGATTTCCCACGCTTTTGCAACACCCGCACCATGCTGGAGACTCAGATCAGGATTGGTCTAGAGATGGTACTCCGGCGTCTAGACCTCCAGAAAATAGCAGACCGAGTGACGGAGACCGAAAAAAGCATATTCACTGTGGAGGACATGGAATGTACGTTGAACTCGGACCCCTCACGGCTTAAAAACATGATGGGTCACTTGGAACGCGGTGTTGAGGACATCGGGTCCCAACAGAATAATCTTCACTTTGTGAGAGTGGCAGAAGGAGAGGGATGGCTCCCAAGCATTCTCTGGACTTTTGGCTGTGTATCTGGATGCCCGCTGGTGCCCTGTCATTGTGCTTTGTCACTGAACCGGCCCACCGGTTGCTAGAGTGAGGCCTCCTCCAGAGATCCCGCCAAGACCCATAAGTGCCCGCTTCCGGAATTATGCTGGTAGGGGCAAGATACTTAGACATGCCACCTCTCATAGCACCTACACATCGATTCTGCAAAAATGTGCATCTTTCCAGATTACATATTGCAAATGCTACGACAGAGAAGGTCATTTCTTAGATTCAAGCAAAAGAGCACTGTAACTCACATATATGCTCTGGTACCCAGCAAAACTCAAGGTCATCTATGACAGTAAGACTCACTTTCGATAGGCCACAGGACGTTTGGGATTGGCTTGAAGTATGGAACCCTCATGATATGCGCCCGGATGGCCCAGGCTTGGTGGGCCGTAATTAACAATTGGTCGGACCCCGCACTGACGGCATAAGCAGACATTGGGGTGGCCGCCGACACAGACTGAGATCTGACAGGATGATGGAACATGAGTGTAAAGGGGACAGACCTGCTACTGGGCCGAAGGATTGTGCCAGCAACCAATCCTCGATTCCAGACGACCCGGTGGTGCTCTCTGCATCATGTGCAGAGAAACCACACTGTCCTCGATATTCTTTTTGTGCAGTCTGGAAGTGTATTTCTGAATGTTGTTCAGTGGGGTGGGGGAAGTCTGGGGGGGCCTCGAAGTGGTGTTGGATTTGTAAATGTTGATCCTGTGTCACTATGACTGCTGGTCAAGAGCCTTCTGTAAACTCTGGGGACTTCAGTATGGGGGCTGGTAGGGGGGTGGGGTCACGACTGCTGTTGGGTTCCTTGCTATTGCATTTTTTTTTGCTTGATTGGTCTGCTACAGGTATCAGTCTTATAGGACGCTCAGGGAGCTTTAATGGGATCATGCTCCCTTTCCAAATGGTTTTGAGTTGGAGGAGTAACAGATGCTTAGGTTCCAGAAGAGTGGGGGGGGGGGGGGGGGAGGGATTTTGGTTTAGGAGTTTGTTTGGTTCCCTTTTTGTGTATTTTAGTCTCCTTGTTCCACAGCGGAACATCCTTAGCTCTAACATTGGGAAGGAAAGTAAAGGTTCACCATGACACTTTCAGATTGCTATCATAAATATAAATGGGTTGAATATTAAGATTAAACGAGGAGTGGTATTTTAATATCTCAAACGACATGCACCCCATGTCATTCTGCTGCAAAAATGCACCTATTGAGTAAGAGATGCGCGATCTTTAGCCATAATGGTTATACCAGATGTTATTACTCGGGATACGCTACCAATTCTCGTGGCTCGGCCGTTCTCATTGATAAACACTTTCGAAAACAAATTATGAGGGCCTATACAGACAGATTGGGGAGAGTCACTATTGTGGAGGGTACCGAGGAGCATACTAAACTGATATTCTCATTGATTTATGCACCATCCACTTTGGTGGAAGACACCTCGCAGGCACTAAGTACATTAATTCTTCAGTTACCTGTGGGCATAACAAAAGTGAACATGGATTTAAATTCAGTAAAGGAACCCAATGGGGACACTAATGGTACAACTACCACTCGCAGATCACCTGTATTGGCTGACTGAGCCTGGTCATTGAGTTAGGCAGATTTCTGGCTTATGACGCATCCCAATAATTCGGAATCTACAAAACGCTCTGCTTCGCCTGGATCACTAGTGATACTGGACTATCCAACTATGGCAAAAGAGGGAGAAATCTAGGGAGGTCGAATCGTTTGGGACTTCCACTGGTGAGCTGGTGTAGGTGCTCGCTGACCAGACGAATGGCGAGGCGGAGCGACATCTTTAGCTTGCCTGCCTCATGCTACGACAGAAGTTGTTAGGCTCTGCTGCATTGGGCCACAGTGCTCTGCAGTATAAACTGTATGATTTTCGAGATAACACTGGAAAGCTCCTTTACTGGCTTGCCAACAGGGATCTGGAGTTGAGGCTGGTGCTCACGATACATTCTCCAGTTGGGGGGGCATACTCCTAGACCCAGACCAAATCGTTGAGAAGTTTGCTTCTTAAAATGGGTCCCTGCACGCTGCTCGGGCCCCCCCCCACCCAATTACCCTATTGTGGAGGAATTGCCAATCTCTAGTTGTCTGACTGATCGCTGGAAGCCCTGTCTGGCTGCTGAGGAAGTGTCAACAGCTATCACTGACCTGGCCCCAGGCCCTAACGTGTTCCCACCAGAGCTTTTCAAGAAAATTGCTTCACATCTCATACCGCATTTGTTGGTGCTGTTTGAGGAGTCAGCCAGGGTGGGGGTGTTGCCATTTGACCTTTGAGGGGCTTTCATTACATTGGTATTAAAGCAGGGTAAGTCCCCTACGAACTGTACTTCATATTGTCCCATATCCCTGATACATTTAGAAACCAAGACACTGGCTAACGTACCAGCAAAGAGGCTGACCAGCATGATTTGCACTCTTATTCATTATCAGAATGACTTTATGCCGGACTGTGAAACACGTCATTGCCTGTGGCGACTAAAAATTGGCTTAGCTACGTCTGGAAGTGCTGGGATGGATACGGCTTTAGTGTCGATTGACTTTGAGAAGGCTTTCAAGTCTGTACGTTCGGCCTTCATGTTCAGACTGTGGGAGTGCATGAAATTTGGCCCAGTTTTCAGTTTCTACATGCAAATTGTATATGCTAACCTATGAGTGCGGTTTAGATTGAATGGGTCCCTGTACTCCCTGTTCGTTATACAGAGACGGGGATGTCCCCATTCACCCCTCTTAGTTGCTTTGACCTTTGAAACTTTGACGGAGTGGGTCTACAGGGATGCTTAGTTGACCGGGTTTAGCTAAGGGGTTTGGTGGTGGGGGCATCTCAACAGCACTGGATTATTATACGATGACATCCTTCTTTATGTTCAAGACCTTTAGATGTCAGTACCTATGTTGAAGCAGATGCTACAAATCTACAGGAGGCCTCCAGTCTCCACGTAAGTTGCTGTATGTGCCGGGGGCTGGGAAGTGTGGAAATGTGGGATCATCTACTGAGTTGCAGCTGGCCACAGACCATCTTCAGTATCTGGGCACGCAGGTCTCATGGAAGGAGCTGCGGGATTCAGATTCTAACCCGCGATTGAGTTAAGCAAGAGATGAACGCATGGGGTTCAGTGCCTCTTTCAGTGGCTGACAGAGGGGCCCTGTTTAAACTATATCCCTTCCACATCTATTGTATGTGCAGGAGAATTAGCCCTGCAATATCTCAGATGCTTTCCTGCTGTCTGCGATCCAGATGTTTTTTGGGGCTGGGAAGAAGCCCAGAATAGCATTCAGAAAGTGTATACAGGGATCACATTCATTAGAGCAGCTAGTGCAGTCCTATGATATTCAGTAGACACAACTTTATCGCTCTCTACAGCTCTGACCTGTCCTGGAGGCACAGGCTGGTGAAAAGTACCGCATTACCAGCCCATAACCCATTGGAGTCATGCTAAAGCGCCTGGCGGATATACAGCACGCTAGTGAATAACACTCCAGAACCTATCCTTAAATTGAGGAATAAATAGTCTCAGGGCATGGGTGATCTGGTGGACACGGACTTGAAGTCAAGATGGTCCCCTGGGGCCTCACGGTGTTCATGCACCTGTAACTCCTCCAAATGAAATATCTACACAGGGTTCATTTTAGCCCATCATGATTGCACAGTTTTAAACCTGAAATAGAACCACAATGTTTAATATGCGAGGAGACCCTTGGTACATTAAATCACACAGTCTGGGAGTGCTGGTTAAGCAGAGATACTGGTCAAACATACATGACACAATATTTCAGATAGTGGGTAGGCAGGTAAACCTAAACCCCAAAGGAATGGTATTGGGGCTGATGGACGAATGGGGTGGGCCCATGATCATCATATTCGTTGCATTGGCTCTTCTAGCCCGCATTGAAGGAATGGTTCCAGGGTATGAACTACTGTGCAAAGGCAGAGGCATGTGAGTGCAGAAAAATATCATAACAGATGGGACATGTGGTGGAACTACCAACAGAGTCTTTGTGTTCTTATGTGGTCTATAATGTGTTCATCAAATAATGTTAATATTGATTATGCGTGCCTGGGGAATATGTGTTGAACGCTGCATTGCTTTTTAATTCATTAAACACAGTTATTTATTATTAGTTATCGGTATAAATATTCTGAGGTCATAAGCATTGTTTTTGGTGTGCAAGCTATGATTTGTAATGGCAACAGCAACACATTTTTCTCTATTGTGGCCATCGAATTAGATTGCAGGCTTGGCTGTGGGTCTACAAACACAATATGGATGACACAATCCAAATAGAGGTGTTTATTTTTTTTATTTAAAAAAAAAAAGTCCATGAAATGGTCCACAAGCTACATTCTGAGGACCATCCATGAACTAATGGCTCAGATATCTCTACTTTTTAACCCTTTCAAGTCCATCCGGAAATATTTTTTAAATGCCAAGTTTTCAAAATCTACCAAACTGATTTAGACCAAAACTATGGGTAAGGGTGAATTACGCACCAAAAGGAGTCCGAAACGGTCTCGGAGTGCAGTAATATAAGTTAGAACCATACGGCAGAAAGAAAATAATCTAACGATAGGGTCGATGTGCATGCGCATTATCACCACGAGGAGGAGTCACTTTACCTTGTGACTCAAAAGACTTATTTGAAGAAAAACAACTTGCACACATCCAGACGACAACAATAGATGGCAGGAGTATGTAAAGTATGTGTATCTACAGTCACACATGCCTTGAAAAAAAAAAAAAAAAACACACACTAAACAATGAGGTTAGCCAATGTGAATTTCTGAAAACTTGAACATTCCAAAATTCGCAAATTGTATGAATATGTGAATTAAGTAAAATGGTGCTCATTTCTGAATACAAAATGGAAGCAGCGTACTAGCGAATTTCCTAATTCCTCTGTGATTATATCTACTCTCTTTGGAACCTAGAACAATTTATCATGCCTCTCCTCTTTGTGAAGTTTTTCCACTCGCCTCCTTGCAATGCACCATGCTGCCATCAATGATGTAATTTCAAATGTTACAGTGATGTCACAGAACATGTCATGAGTGATGTAATATGAGAGGTAATTAGCAGTGCATAGCAAGGGCGCAAGTTATGGTTACCTTGGGGCACGAGTTATAGTTACTATACATAACTGGTCAATTTTAGTGTTTTGTTACTTTAAAATGATATGTTGTCATGAAATTTGCACCCAACTATAATATCACTTTAACCAAAGGTTTTTCAGTCAATTTCGAGTGTGTGTGTGTGTGTTTTTTTTTTTTAACATTAAGTAATATTTTATTACCATACGTTAAGTCAACCACGCACGGCTGAAGCGGCCAACCCGTTCCAGTCAAGCAGCTCTGCGGCCACGACCTGCAGCTGACCCCCGGTGGGCAGCCCTGCTGGGGGAGGGGGTCGCGCCCACCCTCTCCCCAAACCACTTTGGCCCTGGGGACCCCATCCTTCAGGGCCTTTTCTTTATTTAAAAAGGGGAGGGGGCGCATCACCCCCCTCCCATACATGGCACTATTGGGCCAGAGACCTCATCCCCGGGACCTTTTTTTCATTTTTTTAATAAAGGGGAGGAGGGTGCCCAGGCCTCACTATTCCCTGGGGCCAAAAACATTCATATTAGGAAAGAGGGATGTGCAGTCCCTTTCCAGAGCCCAAATGGGGCCCAGCAACCCTATCCACTGGGGTCATACACCAATTATAGGGGAGAGGCCATGTGGCCCCACCCCCCCAGAGCCTTAAGAGGCCCTGGGGACCACATCTCCTAGAGCCAACAACATTTATTTTGGGGGAGGGGTGCTTGGACCCCTTCCCGAGCCGTAA
Source organism: Calotriton arnoldi (assembly GCA_963921515.1). NCBI lineage: Eukaryota > Metazoa > Chordata > Amphibia > Caudata > Salamandridae > Calotriton > Calotriton arnoldi. The sequence continues at coordinate 312,346 of CAWUFW010005201.1, forward strand.
GAGGCCCCAGGGACCCAATCCCCCACGCCCAAAGAATGATAATAGGGGAGGGGGGCAGTGCCTCTTCCCCAAGCCTTATGATGCCCTGGGGACCCTATCCCCCAGGTTTCTTTCCAAATTAAGTGGGTGCCCCGGTGCCCACCTGGGGCACTCACAAAACATCATTGGGGTTGTGGGGGGAACCAGAGGGCCCCCGCAGCTCCAGCCCAATCCCCGCACGCTGACATAGCCATCATTGCTCCCGCCCGGAGGGAGAAGCTGATTATGCCTGCTCCCTCTGGACGCTAGCAATCTCAGTTTACCTGCACCCCCCTCCACTAAAATTATTGTTTTGGCCCCATGGAATGGGGTCCCCGGGGCTGTTACAGGCTCGGGGGTGGCTGCATGCCCCCCTCCCTCAATATAGTTTTGGCCCCAAGAATGGGGTTCCCAGGGCCCATCTATGGCATGGGAACTGCATGCGACCCTGCACAAATAATGATCATTAGAAAACGGCAACAAGCTTTTTCTTTTCTTTTTAAGGATTTGCGATCCCGCTGGAGTTTTGCTGGATACCTGAAAGATCACTAATCTTAAAAAAAAAAAACATTTTTGCCACGAACCCAAACTCCATTGGGCCTAGGGAAGCGAGGTATCCCTACTCTGCCCTCATATATATATATATTTTTTTTAATACAACTCAGGACAGGGGGCTAAGTCCCCGAGTCCTCTAGTGGCTGGCAGCAACATTTTAATTCATGTTGGTGGCAGCTTATCAGTGGCCCAAGGGTAAAAAGACCCCTTAAACTAATCAGAAGGCTCTATTTTTAACCCAACTGTTCAGATATACAAATATTTTGGGGGGGGGGGGAGGGAGGTTCCCAGAAAGACCACCCCTGGAGCACAAAACATATTTTAAAGGGGAGGAGTGTATGTGGGGCGTGGATCCAGATCTAATCCTCCATGGACTCCTCCCCCCCAAAAAAGGGGGGGCTGCAGGTGGCTATTACTCGGCCCCTCAATATGCACTGCTAATTACTCCACATATAACATCCATCATGACATCTTCTAAGACATCATTGATAATATCACTGCAACATTTACAATGAAATTATTGATCAGAAAACTGTATGGTGGAGGCGCAAGTTATAGTTACCTTAGGACATAAGTTATAGTTACTTGAGATAACTATAACTGCTGAATGTTTTTTTTTTTGTTACATTATGATATCACTGAAAATTTCGCCCAACTACAAGGTTACTTCAACCTTTGTTTATTTCAGTGAACACAAAGGTTAAAGAGATGTTATGTTTAGAGGCCGGCCTGAGCATTGGAAAGGTCCTGGGGACCCAATGCCCTGGGGCTGAATTAATTTTTGAGGGGATGTGTCTGCATCCATCTTCCTGAGCCTCAAAAGGGCCCCCGGGACCCCATACCCCGTGATCGAAGCTTATTTTTGGGGGACGGCGGAGTGCGGCTCCCCTCCCCGAGCCACAAAACAGCCCCAGGGAGCCCAAGTTTATTTGCGGGAGGAGGAGGCATGGGAGACCTATCCCCGAGACTTTAAGGGGTCCCAAGGACGAACACACACTCTGTTTAAATAAATTATAGAGGGGAGGAGTCGTCCCTGAGACATTCTAATGCCCCAGGGACCCCATCACTGGGGCCTGATGGCAGCAGTCTCTCAGGGATTCCATACCCTGAAACACTGCTGCTCTCTGAACACAGGAGCATGGTCAGGGAGCACTTAAACTCCCTGCTTGCGTTCTTGTGAGCAGAGAACAAAGGTTTGCTCCCACCTGGCGGGAGCAGAGAAAAGCAGCTCCCACTGTATGGGAGCAAACAAATACCATGCTTGAGATGGGAGCGGGCAGGGGCTGCAGCGGCCTTGGGGCTCTCCCCGGCCCCAAGTGCTGGAATTGCTGTGGGTGTCCCAGGTGGGAACGGGGCACCCACACAACTTCAAATGTGTTGCATCCTTGGAGGATGGGGTTCCCGGGGCCATTCATGACCAGGGGAGGAGGGGTTGCATGCCACCCTCCCCTATAAAAAGGTGGATCTGGTACTGGAACCCAGGGGTCATACATGGCCCGGAAAGGTGGGCCGCAACCCCCCCGCCTATCAATAAAGATGCACCTGCAAGGAAATAGGGTCCACGAGGCCTCAAAATGGCACAGGGAGGGGGGCTTCACACTCCTCTCCCCTAAGAAAAAGAAAAAAATCCCTGGTCCACCAAGGGGAGAATTAAAATGAAAAGAACGGGAGCCTGCCCCGCCCCCCATTTTATTTCTTAGGGGACAACCAATCAGATCATATCTATTGATCTGGTGGATCCGGGAAACCTCCGCCTCGCTATATACATATACAATTTGAACCTTAATGTCTCAAAAAACTACTGTATGAGTTTACACAATCACAAAAAAGCACGCTTTCTGACAAAGATCTACCTTTCTGACAAATTTGGTGTAATTCCGTTCAGCCGTTTTTGCAATATCGCTGCTCATTCCTATGGAAAACTGAGAAGGGGCAAACTGTTTTGGGATCCCCTTTCTTCTTGGCCCCTGCTTGACGAATCACTCAGAAACTTTCCAGGAAGAATCTGCGGTGGATGAACTTTTTTGGAATGTTTGTGAAGATCCGTCAAACGACACTAAAGTTATTAGCAAACAAAAAAAAATCTTTTTCTATGGAAACGTGATCCTAACTATAACTATTTATTGGGGACTGACGATGGGTGAAATAGACAAACACACACTTGACAAAGGATATGTGCAAATAACACATCGGGACCCAGTGAATAGTAGACTTAAGAGCTTAGATGCTGTGAACTACGGTTTTTGGTATTTTTGTGGTATGCCCGTTTTTTTTCATAAAGAAACTCTACCTTAAAGAGAGCTCAACCAATGAAACTTAGAGACTGAAAACCTGCTTCGAGCCACACCAGAACTGGATGTGAAGTGCTTACCACAAATTTGACCCAAGAAAGACAGAGTTCCTCTAATATGCCAACAGCTACATGCAAGCACTAATCATAGCATGGCTATCAAATATGAACCTAGATAGCCGCACCTCACAGCTGACTGTAACACTGCACAAATTCACCCCGACGCAGACCTCACCTTCAAAGAACACTTAGAAAACCAAGGCAGCAAAGTACCTGCTCTCCCTCCTTAAAAAAACGGAAACCCTTCCTTTCAGAAACCTATTTCACAATAGTGTGAGTCCTAGTGGTCTCGAACCCTGGATGGAGGCAACACTCTGCTCAACCTCTTACCTGAAACCACTAGGGCACACCACAATGGCATACTACAGGTCCAGGCACACCTCATCAAGGGTTTAAAGTAATTTAACCACTTCACCCCCACAAGAACATTGGTTCCCCCTTAAATCCCACATAATCATCGAGATCAGCACCATCCTCTAAAAACCATAAGAAATAATACCCAGACCTACTTGGCCAGGAAACGAACCACCTGAGGCAGACAGCAGACTACACCAGCACCTAAGACACCACCACACTAAAACCCAAAATAAGCAAGCAGTTAAAAAACAGGAAGCAAGGCCTTCTCAGTCTACACCACCAAGACACCGACAGGCTGCGCCAGTTCTCCCACTCTTCAATAAGAAGGTGACGACTCAGCTCTTCAAGAAACATTATGTCCACACCCTATTGGAAAGTATCTGTAACCTGCTTCCTATTCCTCGGATTGCATCCATTGTTTAGCGCTCGGTTGCTCTCTCGCTAGGGTCGCACTGTATAAATATCTCAATATTCATACATACATCACGGGTAAGTGCAGCTACTTCCGAAGAGGAGCAACTGCTGAAGTGCGTTGTTCCTTGTACCATAGATTAAGGAAGTCAGTTATTGTTCATCCCTTAGTACTACTCAGAAAGCAAGATCCTTACACACAGTTTGTGTTACCATTTCCCATGTTGTTTTGCATTTGGGTATTAATAAATTAATGGTGTATGGCTATATTGTACCTATTGCAGTTACAGAATTGTTCACTCCTCACGTACCCTACAACAAAATGGAAGCACTGGCTATTATTTTCTTGCTTCACCACATTTCTTAGAAAGCTCCATTTACTGGTAGGATCACATTCTATGACAACCCCATCGAAGAAGAGAAATTTTGCCCTGCAACCGGGGTAAATTCTTACTACCACGTAAAAGGACACATCCAAAGAAAACCTTTAATCGTGTTCAAAAATTGTTAAATTAAGTGGGGCTTAATTTTCAGTTTGATTTGTATTCTTAATCGGGGCAAAATATGAGTGGTGCTTTTTGCATAATTACTAAAAATTGCTTTTAGATCCGTTTCTGTGCAAAGAATTTAAACACAATACTGAAGGATAAACGACAAAACCCCATGTGTTTCTTTTGTAGTGTACACATGACTAGAATCAATTACTTACATGGAGAAAGAAAGAAACTTGGACCTTTATTCTGAATACATTCATGATGCATAATCTATTTATCGCGATAATTTCAGCTGCTGTAGCTGCATTTTGAAAAAATCACGGCCATCACAGAATCAAATATCCACCTCTTCGTGCACATTCAAAACACCACAAAGGACAAACACAATCACAATGTAACAACAGGTTAGTTAACAGTTACATTTTATGCCGTATTAATTCATATTATATCAGCCACATTACCTTCTAGAATTCTCTGCGAAGACGTTTGAGGAGCTTTTATCAGCTTCGATGATAACAGTGCTGCAATTCCGACGTAACCACAGAAACAGGCTTTTCTGCTCATGTTCTCTGGTTGCTAGGAAACCGCAGCTCGGTGCTTGCCTGCGAAAGCTACTGAATTGAATGGCTTTTAAAAACCATTCCACATTTCAAAACACTACAGCCGTTACGTTTCCCATTCTTTCCCACTGAGCAGAGGCCCTGAATAAGGTTCTGAATCCAGCCCAAATCTAGAAAAACAGCCCACTCATTATTTATAAACATAGAGGGCAAATATTGGCCTCAGATGTGATTTATATGTGCCCAGTAGAGACTACGTACACAAACCAAGGCTGAGCGTTCGTGCGGGCAAAACAACCAGTCCCCCTCAAAGCATCACAACTAAGTACCTGTAGGGAAAAAAAAACACTTCTAGAGGCCAAAGAGCCAACTGAAGCAAAAGGGGCGCCACTTGGTTGACCCCTATCTTCATGAAGCAGGACTCTTGAGAGTCCTTTTCTGGCTGCACTCGGATAAATGCAAACAACAATTGACGGACAGAATGCTGAACAATGTCAAACATTCACCCCAGTAAAGAGATCTGGGTCTAAATCCATCTCTGTAAGGAAGGTGCCCATAGTGTTAAGTGGCATGTCAAGATCATGCAGGAGTTCACTCTGGCCACACGAAGGATTACTTTCCTGTGTGGTCCTCTCTATCTAGCCTAGCTGGACCCCGATTTGCACTTCCTGGCATTCACCAACTTAATAAAACTGACTCTTTTCCGTTTCATGCATGTGCAATGCTGCCTAAATTTCCATTGGAACCTATCAATCTCCATGCAGCCTTCCACGTTCTTAAACCTTTTTTGTTGTTTTACCCTGCTAGTTTGACGTTTTAGTCAAGAAGCTCCTCACACATGCGACCTATTGTCTATAGGCGGTCTACTGCCACCTCATTCTTCCCAGCCTGTACACATTCTCAAAACATCCAATACATAAATTCTCAGTCTCTTACGTTCACCCTAATAGTTCGCCAGTCTCTTAGGTCTTTTTCACATTCCAACGTCCCAAGCACCACTCCTCCTCCTCACTCACAACCTCACTTCCATGAGTCCTCCATCTTTGCGGTCCTTTCTTCGCAAATCAAACTCCTCGAAACTTCCTTCATCGCCCCAACCGCTTGCAAATATCCTATCTAGCATGTGACATTTTAACAGCACTGCAGTTTCAGAATATTAAATGTTCCATATTGCATATCATGATAGCCCATTTTACTTACCCCTGCTTGCCTACGTCATGGACTTCTCCTGAAGCTTCTCGCATCAACCCTCTCCTTAGCCTTTTTCTGGCTTCCCTACCTCACTCAGATGTAGCTCTGCACCATCCACATCACAAACTTTCGTCATTCCTGACCACAGAACAGCAACTTGGGCTTCTTACCACTTGGTACTAACAAGCATTGGCTATGCCAATAGGTTTCGCCTTTAAAAGGCAAGTAGCGACCTTCTGCTTTTGCCATTGCGTGTTTGCTTAGGTGCTTTGTACACATTTTTAATGTATTTGCTAAAATGGCCGTCAGTAAATGAAAAATGTTGGTGCTTCATGACGTAGGTGTGCGCTGGAGTACACAACAGCTAGCTTGGAATATAAAAATGAAGCAACAGTGGGAAAGGTTACGGGAGCAAAGGACTAGTGGAGATCCCCTGTGGGATTGGGTATTGTGGGTGGTAGAGAGCCGACAGGGGAGAGAGAGAGGAAAACGATGTACTTCCATCGAGTGTTAAAACGAAACTAAACAAGCATTGGCTATGCCAATAGGCTGCTTCTTTCAATGGTGTTAACTAAACTTTTGGACTGCCAATGTTTTCTGCTGATGATGTTAGATATTAGCAAAAAGGGAAAAACTGGTTATTGGTAGATGTGAAACTTCACATCAACGCACACGTGTACATCCAAAAGTTACAACGGCTACATTGTTACTATGCATGCATCTTGATGCGGTGGCCATTTTGTTTTTTGATTCGATTTACTGGTAAAACAGATGGCGAATTACCATTTTGGCGCTGTAGTTTAAGTTTTTAATTTTAAAGAAAGGAGCTGCCAGCATCAAACTGCAGCTGCCAAGCACTTCAGAAAATGAAAATAACTAAAGAGGAAGAGGGCGGAGGAGGAACAGGGTCTGCGAAAGCAACAGATGATGATCAGAATGGGGCACAACAGGGCAAACAAAATAGGGGAAAATGCAACAGAAGACAAAGCAAAAAAAGTTTACACTTCACAAACAGCTCCACATTTGGAACAGTTTACAACCCTGCAGGAGACAGCTTTGCAAATGTTTAAGGCTAACCGACAACCTTACCAAGCTAGGGTACAGTGACGTGAAAATGAAAGAATACCCTCTACAGATGTTATCGTTTACATATTAATATGTATCAGACCTTTATCTAGTTCTCACCAGTATTAACAATAGATAATTCCAACCGATTTTGTTTTGGTAAAGGATTGCAAAGTGAAATCTCGGATTAGTGGAATATATATATCTCTGGCGTGACCAAGTGAGAAAATAAGAGAGTCGTTTTCTGGTTGACCGGAAAATCCCAAATGCTATAAAATAAAAGCTAGATGGGTTAGCAAAACGTCTGTCTCTGAACAAATGTAAAGAGCTCCTGTACAGCTCTTAATTAAGACAATAATTTATGCTATATACCATCTAAAGGATTCATATTTTGAATAAACATTGCATTAATTTAAAGATTAATTGTAATTCACGTTATTGAGCCAACATGAAGTCACAGTCTCAGATTTGGAAAGAAGGGTGAAAACACTACAATATACATGAGAAGGTGAGGGACAGTGAAACGAGCAAAAAGAAATATAAGCCCATCAACATTTATTTACTGATTTATTCAATTAAAATAGATATTTAAGCATGTACATTTCACCTGTCCTGTAGTGTCCTCTATACACCAAACCCTGCACAAAACTGTTTACAAACCATAGAGAGAATTGTTTCTTCTCCGACAACCTGGAACAAACTTTTAGAGATTTATTATGTACGGAAATAAAGATATTCAATGTTTGAGGTGCAAGGAGTCCTATGGGGGAAAGCTAGTTCATCATGTACAAAGTTTGTGTTCTTTTGTGTTAAATAATGGAAGGACACACTGGCTGCCCTTCAATTCTTTGTAGAAAAAAAGAGAAAATTAAAGGACCCCTGGGATAAAAGAGTCGCTGTCCAAATGAAAGATAAGAGCACAGGAGGGTTTAGCAATTGGCAAGGATTCAATGCTTGTTCAGAAAGAGGAACATGGAAAAACAGAAAGGGAGAGCACAGGGGCTGTTGCGGAAGAATGTCCAATTTAATTGTCAATAACTGGGATGGAAGCACCGGGATACACACACAAACTAATATAATGAATAATACAGGACTTAAGAAGTCCATACTGGTTTCCACTAGGAGATATACTAGATAATTTTGGTTGTGCATCCAGGTTTTTGGTCACTTAAGAACGACTCCATTTGTGTAAAGCACACAGCAGTCCACCAGGCTTGTCCGCATAGCCCTGTCCTCATAACAGTGGCAAGGCCATGTATAAGCATGTATAAGTGAATTTTCTAAATAATGGGCAAGTCATGGGCTTTTACGGAAATTTAACTAAAACGATGGGAATGGGAGCGATTTTCTTTGTACAGAAAGAACATAGCAGTGATTCTGCCCAAAAATCATCTTCTTTGGAGAAGTGGGGAAAATGACTTTAAAAAAAAAAATCACAGCGCCACCTACACTGAGTCAGAGAGCCTATTTCAACTTTGAGACAGCAGAAGGTCAGAGGTGGTGTGTATTGACACTAGAGCATGTTAAGCCCGAGACAAGATAAAAGTTAGCTCATATAACTAACTTTTATCTTGTCCTTGCTCCAGTATGAACTGATGAGGGTCGCATCTGCTCCTATTCAAGTTTAGTACGAGAAATTGCTAAAAGGCAACATTTCATAAAACATATTGCACCAAAAGAAGTTACACAGCAAAGAGTTAATCTCTTCCCTGTTCTGGGGTACTGGACATTTACAGCAGTGAGAGGAATGTTGCCAGGTTATCTACGCTTCCCTTGAACAGTCCCTGGCAGCCCTGTTAAGAAAATGCATTGTTGTCTTGTTGTCTGTTTTTAATAGCATAGATAATGCTGTAATCAATTATAGAAATTATTTTCAGGACTAGGTGGACTACTCTTACCTCCAGCATTTTGGTATGGTACAGCTTCTCTGCTAGTGACCCCATCACTTGAGCGGCAGAGATTTCCCATATGTGCTCCCCATTCCTCTATTGAGGTGCCATCATTAATGGAATCAGTGGTTTCTGGAACGGAGACCCTTGCAGCAGGCTGTAAATCCTGCACCACCATAAAAGGGATGGACTGGTGCTGCAGGACACCTGACACTTTCCCTCTCATTCTCCATTCTTCTGGAACCACTAAACCTCCAGGAACTTCTGGCATGGTTGCATATGCAATCTGGTATCAAGGACTAGGAAGATGCACGAATCTATGCTGCCAACAGGGAAAAAACTTGTTTGATCAATAGGGCAGGGGTTGTCTTTAGTGAGTGATTCTTCAAAAGTATAGATGATGGTCTTTTAAATAAAGGACATACTTTTGCCCAGCGTGACTCCTATGAACGGTATACTTTCAACTGGTTGTAGTAATGACTTTGATTGGCTGATTTTTTAGACCTAATTGCATGAGAAGGTCCAGAGTTGTCATCTGTTTATGCTGAAATCATAGCACAGAACTGGCCCTGAAAAGTAACCAGTCATCCAACTTCAGATAGACAAATAAGTCCTTCCATCTTAAAGCAGCTGCTACAGTTGTCATACACTTTGTCAACACTGTTGGTGCTGACACGATGCCACACAGAAGCAGTCAGAACTGGCAATGGAAGGAAACGATGCACTATGAACTACTCCTTTATAAATGTTATGGACAAAATGATGGCAGTGGTTTCAGAGAGAACAGCCAGCACCTCTGTTAAGTTTGCAAACGTAAAAACTCAATATGTCTTCTGGCGTGCACTGTGCCACCCACAGTGTTACTCAGTACACGGAGAAAAATTCCTCCATACACATTAATTATAGAAATTCGAACAACAGAGCACAGCACAACAAATAGTTCCAACTGACTATCATTAGTCAGTAATAGATTTAATTCCAGAAATGAGCAGTGGATGGAACAAGCAGTATAACACAATCTTGATCATAGGTGGATCAGTTTTCAAAATGTTGACACGTAGATGAAGCAAATAAACAGCCAAGTGTTTCGTCGTTATACGACTTTCTCAAGGCTGTTGACAAAACAATATACCATATAGCTTAATTTTAATACAAGGGGGAGTTCTTACTTCAATCTTCCAATGTACAACACTCAATTGACAAAAGGAAAGAAAAAGTGCATGATAAGAATAGTGCCAGAAGCTAGTAAACCCAAATACAAGTGTGACAAGGTCCGTGTAAGAAAAGGTAAAGAGTTGTATCTAACATTATAGCCCGACTAAACAAAGACCAAGGAAAACCCAAAGTGATAAAGAATTTAAGAAGAGTGCAAAGATGTGATCTAAAAACAGGCAGTAAGCCTTTATAAGTTCTGCCATCCAAAGACGGACTTGTATGTATTAAAAAGGAGAGGAAAAGGAGGAGTGAAAAAATAGACTTCTAAATTCTGCATTTACCTCAAGGCAATGTCCAAATGCAGAAAAAAAAGAAAAAAAAAAATCAGCGAAAACACCCTTATCCTATCTTGTATGAAGATTCAAAGGTGTTAATCCATTCCAATAATAGTCCGTAAGCCACAGTATATCAAAATGGTCACTAAAAAAGAGGCAAATATGGAATAGTTTGAACAGTGCAGTTTCTGTTCACTCTTTTACAACAGACATGTAATTATAAAGCTAAAAAGTTCTTAAAAGATGAACAAATAAGTCCCTTTGATGCATATAACAGTCCTACGAAGTGTTACTACATATCCTCCAACCAAACCAATATAGTGTGCTGGACTCGCCGGTTTAGAGATGTAGTTGACAATGAGTCCAACCGAAAAGAATACGTCAGGAGCTAGAGTATGGCAACCATGTCGACCAAAATGGTCACTGTAATATCAGTTATCAATAACATGGGCAAAAGTTAAAATGATACTGTAACAGAAACATAGAACCTCTTATATAGCCCGGATAGTTAAAAAGTCCAAATATACGGTTTTAGTCTTACCTAACAAAAGCGAATGAGCAAGAAAGCTCGTTATGATAAACGAGTAGAGGCTAGTGTACCATGCCTCTAGGAAGACAGCGATCTTCCGTGGTAATCTGGGGAAAGATATAATGATCACGGAAGAACTATTTTTAAAGAATATATATTCAAATCCCCATTTAGAAATACATTTATTCACTATCAATTGAATGTCATAGAACTTACCCAATTCAGCGTGGCTCCCTGCTCACATTGAAAAAGTTTCTTTAACCGCCATAATGGTGCTCCCGTATATGTGCTTGAGCGCATCTCCTGTACGTTAACGACGTGAAGGAGCACGTTCATGTATTACGTCAATGGCGCAAGAACACTGCCATTCTTGTAGTTCAAAAGGACTATGGTGAACTACATATTACCGTAAGGAACTGCATGTCTATAGTGAAGAGATTCTGATATTTAAAATTGCGAGTAGGCAAGAAATTCTGCGTATTCTATCCTAAACGCCATTGCCGCAGTTATTCAAAATCTAGGAAAAGAAAAGTCTTAGCACAGTAAAAATAATATTCTTAATACTGTTACGAAGCAAAATAGTTAATCAAGCTTCAGAATAGCATCTGTTGCATAGGTGAAAAGATACACCATAGATAAAATAAACGAGTGTAGGAACTGACTAAGTGAGTCTGTGTGACAAATTTCATTGAAAACATAAAAGTTTCACAAGGGTCTGAAAGGGGTCCTAAACATAACACCACGGACCTGGTCACACTTGTATTTGGGTTTACTATCTTCTGGCACTATTCTTATCGTACACTTTTTCTTTCCTTTTATCAATTGAGTGCTGTACACTGGAAGATTGAAGTAGGAACTCCCCCTTGTATTAAAATTAAGCTATATGGTATATTGCTTTGTCAACAGCCTTGAGAAAGTCGTACAACGACGAAACACGTGTCAGCTGTTTATTTGCTTCATCTACGTGTCAACATTTTGAAAACTGATCCACCTATGATCAAGATTGTGTTATACTGCTTGTTCCATCCACTGCTCATTTCTGGAATTAAATCTATTACTGACTAATGATAGTCAGTTGGAAATATTTGTTGTGCTGTGCTCTGTTCGAATTCTTTTATAAATGTGTTGGTATACTTCAGATCCAGGATGGGACAATAATCCAGGCTTGAGATTTTTTTTACATTACCATGAAGGAATGGAAGTGGATGCTCTTGTTCATCTGGAGCATTGGTACCATGAATAGCACCTTTTGTACCTTCCGACTCTCATCACCTTTAAAGCTTGTAAGACAGGAAAAACTGTATTTGATTTTGTAATAAGTCTTTACAATATTAAGCAATCCATTGTCTTTTCTAATCCTCTGTTGAAAGAGGAACCTTCACCGCGCACTGGATAGAGGTTACAGAGTGAGAGTTTTTGTTTAGAGTTGGGAGCCTTAAGACAGGTTGACAAAAGGTACTGAAGCGTTTGTCTGTTAGGTTTTTATATTTGAAATTATGGGTGGAGGCTACTATTTTTAGTGCTGCAGCGGTCTCCTCCAAAATGGCATATGGGAGCATCAATGACGTCTACTGTCTAGAACACTTGAATTGAACGATAGGAATCCCTTTTCTCAAGACCTTTGGAGTTTAGTGTGTCAGATTCTATCTTCAGAAGTTGAATTTCTTTGCCTGCATGGGTACCAAACAAGCAAGAGCCACAAAAGTGTTTATGCATAATTTTCTATTGTGCTTAAGGGATCTGTGAAGTGAGTCTAGGCCACGAGGCATGACTCACTGAGACAACAAAACATATCACAAGCAGCTTAATAAGCGGAGTGCTTGCTTAACCGGATAGCCTGGTCCAAAGTTATCATTCCTTCTTAGGGAACACCTTTACAGTCCCCTTTATTCCCTCTGGGAAACAGATCAATGACACAGTCCAAAGAGTTCCATACTTTTCCACTACCATGAGCTAACAAAGAAGTAGGGCGTGTAGCCCTGAAACCTACAGCCAAAGCTCTCTGAACCTATTTTCTTGCTACCTTTCTCAAGAAGAGCAGAAGAGGCCAAAACAGTGTCACAAAAACTTTTATTAGCCGCCAATACAACCTGTCAATCAGAAGAAGAGATCTTTTGTAGAAATAAAAGATTGGAATCTGGGGGCCTACAATTCTTTTCCAGGCAGCATTAACCTGGCTTCCAGAGATTAGATTCAGAACCGTGTGCATTGTGTGTACATAACACTGGAACTAAGCCCAGTAGATGTCTGGCTTGTGCTTTAAGAAGTCACAGCTCAAATTTAACAGAGGTGTCACATACTTTGCCATATGAAGCCTTCTCACTGCCCTGTTAGTCACCTCATGAACCTTTATGTCGAAATCCACTGGAGAACCTTAATGGAGAGGAGTTTGGAATACTGGCTTTAGAGGAGTTCATGTTCAATGATAAGTGAAGACGAGTTTCTTCTTGACACATAATTATGAAGGGTACAAGACAAACGAGACCGTGATCTACAAGTCCTTGCAGTTGTATATTATTATGTGCAACATGAATGGCATTCTTCTTCTTCTTCTTGATGTTTAATAGACTTCTCCGTTAACTGTTCCTTTAACAGTTGAGGTGACAGAAGTGGTGGTGATGGTGGCAAAGGAAAAGGCGGAAGAGGGCCAGAGTTGAAGCAGTTAATGGAATCACAGGTCTGGAAGCAAGCAATGAACTTCAAGGATTGGCCAGTAGTGACAACATCATCACAGAGTGATTTGGCATTGATGGACGCAATGCTGTTTCCTGAGCAAATAAAGCCTCAGGTCCCCTTGATTGATGCCTCACCCTCCATTTATGCTCCAGTAATAGACGAACATTTATGAAAGCTCTCTTGCTTCTAACCTTTTTGATTTATTTTAGAGTAGGGCATCTACAGATATCAGCCCAAGCCTTCCTGGAATGCTTTCCCTCACAAGAAAAAAAAAATAATCTGTTGAAGGAAAACCTGTATGGAGGCTTAATAAAAGTAAACAGACTTCTCAGAGTAGGTAAAACTTCTCAGAAAAAAATGAAAAAACATGCACTCGTCCTAAATAAATACTGCGAAAAAGTCTGAAAACACCAGAAGTTGAGTGGAGGGGTTAAGTGGATTGAGATACTGGGTTAAGGGAAAAGAAGGTCCACCAAAAATCGATGAGCAAAAAATAGCCTCGTTTGTGGATCATTCTCAGCGAGCCTAAAATAAAACTGCCTGACTGACTGCACTGCATGATGGGAAGACTGGCAGATTTTAAAGATGCACTGATATATGGCACAGGAGTACAGCCTCATAAAAGTTTATACAGTATGGCCCACCATCTCAGAGCATGGAAGGTTACTCCCAAGTGCAGGGAGAGGACCTTATGCTATGGACTGGAAATCCTCTTCTCACATATAAGAGTAACCTTATCCAGCCAAGTTACTGCACCTAGTACTGGAAACCACTTACTAATAGATGTTTTTGGACAACTTAGAAGAAGTCTATTGTCAGTAAAGGATAAATGACGATCCAGCTAGTAACCATAATGGGTCTGAGCTCACAGGTCATAGTTTCCTAAAATGACGGCAGAGTTGCTGTGAATGTCAATAACAGACAAGTGGCTATCACAAACAAAGCTTTTCTTCTAGCTGGACACAAGGATGCAGACACAACTGTGAACAAAAACATCTGAGAGACAAAAACGCATTCAGGGAGAACCCTTCTAGGTGAAAGTGCAGCCAAAGTGTTGATAAAGCTGTAACACTACAACACAGGCTCCAATTAGAAATAAAGCTAATTATGATTCTATGTTCACATGAACGGTTTGTAGTGGGTAGAGCAGATTAAGCAGGATGGCAACACGTCTGGGTTCTGGAAGCAGATGCTTATGTATAGTTTTCATTCAAACACTAGCTCAAGAACTTTCATATTGTGGAATTAGGGGGTAGACATTTTAGTAGGTCTATATATTTTTAAAGTTAACTAATCATGGAGCCCTTTTTCCCATTAAGTACTGGTCACTTTTTCCACATACCGTTCTAAAGTCCTCCTCAAACTTGTAAGCCCCACCTCCTGTGGCACAGAGTGTAGTGTGCAAGCTGGAGAAGTTCTTTTCACTCCCCATCTGAATGAACCTGTGCATTGCACAACTTGGAAAGCGGATAAAGTGTAGGTTCCCTGTACGCCCACACAAGGTCAGGTTTTTCAGTTCAAGGTGCACATCTCTGATCCCAGTTTTACCATAAGCTGTATTGGAGGTTAGATACTTCCTAATGCTTTTCAGGTTCTCCACCTCTTCCTGTTCCTCTTCAGCAGTAATGTCTTTTGGTTCAAAGTAGACCAGTTTCACCAGTGTGCCGCCAATATCCATTCCAAACCACGGAAAAGCTACAGGAGAGGAAAAAATAAGACATTCCTAAATGTGGGCATTATATACACAACAGGCAAAAAACAGAATGTGCAACATGTCTCATTTCAAGAACTGCTTCTAGCGCTTCCTATATTTATCACACATAATGTAAACTTATTAGATGGAAGCAGCAATGATTTAATGTTTTTTAAATACATTACAAGACTATTTCGAGCTCCTATACAGTGATGGTATTGAACTTTCTACTTTTCTTACTCCATAAGAATAAAAGCTATTGTATGATGGATTAATTTTGAAACTTTAATTCAGGCATTTGTGGCTTCCTGTACAACTATTATGATACAGAATGCACCTGTCAGCGAGAAATACTTATGTACACTAAACTTTCATTTAGGACTTTCAGGCACCAACATTAATGGCTGTGCTTCCTACCACTCAGCATACAAAAAAATGACGGCTGGAATGCTTTAATTAATATCACCCATTGGTAATTGCTCGGGCCGCATCCAAGTTTATCTTTCTTTTGCACACCATATCACCTCAGTTTGGACCAGCTATATGCAAATCAGTCTTGACCCTGCTCCAATGGGAACAGTTCAGCCCAAACTGCCAGGCGATGAACCGGAACACAAGCAACCCAGGACTAGTTTTGCCCTTATTAGGGTTCATCGGCCAGGTATAGCTTGGTTCCATTGACACCGTGTGCACAAGTCCCACGTCTGGTCATACCCGTTACATTTAGGGCATTAAAAACAAAAGTGATGGATGGATTGCTTAAATTAATCTCAGCCACTGGCACTCGGGACGTATCCCAATTCATCGTTTTTCGTCCACCATGCCACCTCAGTTTGAACCCAGCCACATGCAAATCAGCCTTGACCCTGCTTCAATGGGAACAGTCCAGCCCGAACTGCAAGGCCAGGTCCTCCGTGAACCAGAACACAAGCAAACCAGGACTGGGGTAACCCTAGCTAGGGCTCATCAGCTAGGTATTGCTGGCTTGCTTCCAGTGACAGAGTTGGCACGTGACCCATGTCTATCAGAGTACCCGGATACTGCAATCATTTTGTAGGCATCCACAGGCCTCATATATTTGTGTTTCATTAGCCTAGAAGTATCTAGACAGGTCTTCCATATGATCAGACTGGGTATTTTTCTAGTCTACAGTGTTGTGCGATGTCCCACTTCACAAGTACTAACCTCAAGTCTAGAAAAGCGCTCTCCTATTTATTGAGACCCTGCAGATGTTTATCAAAGCAATTTGTTGAAGGTGATTTAATATTGCAGCAAACGCTCCTTCCAATGCCACTACAAAAAAAAATATGTTTCTGCAACTTCAGACCATGTGAAGGACATCTCCCTTCTCTGTCTGGCAAATGGGAAGTGATGGAGCAGTCTTTCCACGACTGTGCCATAGTCATAGCCTTGTGTAGTGGATTTGATGTACATATTTAATCTGTATAAGCCGGTGAGGAGGCCATTAAGGGCAGTCTGCATCTTTGATGAGGCCTACATCAGTCTCCTAAGCCCTGTTGAAGTTTGTGAAAGGCATCCAGTGAGTTTATCACTAATAACCTGTACACTGTAGAAATGTTATTCCTGACCTCAGCTATCATGGATGTGATGAGCGATACCTCCAAGGAACTGAAAACATGCAGCATGCTAAGGTATGGGGCGAGTGGGTGACAGAGCTCTAAATGGCATTTAAAGTGTTTCTGAAGAAGGTCAAATTCATCTTGGAGTTTAGAACAGGATTTAATAAAAATCTGACCCAAGAGATCCCAAGTCTATCCCGGCCCTCAAACCCCGATAAGACAGTCACCTGCAGGAAGTCTCCTTAGTTAGCTTCCCCTTCCAATGCTTTTATAACACTGCATCACTCTAAACCGTTTAAGGGTGGCTTGTTTCTCAGTGCTCATAGCTCTTTTCAATATGCCGGGTCAGACAGAGCCATACATCCAGGCAATAACAACTGTTATATATGCCACACGGTGATATAATGTTAAGCCCATAATACACTATCCCCCACATCAAATGTTGGTTTCTAAAATGTAGCAATCGTGATCCTGTGTCTTTCTTTATTTCACATAGGTATATCCTGAAAAGAGAGAATGCACTCAAGAAAGGAATGTGGAATCATGAAGGGAACATTCTGCAGACATTAGGGTAGGGTCACCATTTTAACTTGTGCCACCGTTCCCACCACTGACTGAAGTAGGCAGCTGTAGTTTAAAACATCTTTCCAGTCCTTTGACCATAGGGAGAATATGGTCTGTCCTGACCTTGATCTCTTCATTGGCAATGTGGCTCCCCAAATATTTTTTTAAAAAGCCTTTGGTCACCCTATTCCGAGGGTTAGGCATGCACTCTTTCATGTCCGCCATTGGTTGGACAGGGAAAATGCTAGACTTGGCCCAGTTAACCCTATTTCGGAAAACGAGACGACTTATTTAGAATCTGCTCCACTCTCAGGCTTCAGTGTTGGGGTAGACTTGGGTAAAGGAAGGCCATCGGTATATAGGGAATTGACTTCTAGATCTGTGGTCCATCTAATACATGTCAACTCCATATCAAGAAGGTTTGCTGCCAGCGGCTAAATCACTGGTGCAAAACACAGAAGGGAAAGTGGATACCATTGCCGGGTACCCTGCCCAATTTATAGTGGGTATGACGAAACCCAAATGATCCTAAGCCTCACCACAGGTTCTTTTTACAGAAGATGGGCGTAGCAGATAAATATCAGATTCAGGAAGAACATATATTCCCAGTCAAGGTAATCAGAGACTTTTTATAGAAGTAATCCGACATCCAGTAAGTAAGGAAGAGGGAAGCATAAGTAGCCATTTTACCTGCGCCATCAACTCCATCAATCAACCAGGGGGCTTAGTGCCCTGCCAACTATATTTGAGCACCCATGAAGTGATATCCCATGCCAAATGCTATGAGGCCTCACGCTCGCTACTCTCTCAAATAGGCCACTAGTATGCCTCTTATTAAGAAAGAAGTGATAGAAAAATAAAGGGTTGACCCAAGAATCACTAGAGACCTGGGGTATTCAAATAAAAAATAAAAAATAAGAACGGTTGTCCCTAATATACATCTAAAACATTAATTATACCTCAATCATTTAATGAACGAATATTTCAACAATTAAGAATAGGTGCCAGTGGCAAACGTGCTCAGTGCCCTCTTCAGTGTGATACACATGACTAAAGTGATCAAATGTGCATATCATCTAATCAGACAAAGCAGGGCCCGTTTAATTACAATACAAAATGAAATGTAATTATGAGACTGTGAAACCAGTCAACACCGTTTCAATCCCTTTCAGAGATGTGGGATCATCATCAGGACTCTAGGGAATTGGAGGCTGAAAGATTCAAAGATGGTTCACAAGGGGACTCGTCCGATGGAAAGTCGAAGGCTCAGGGCTGCCCGGTACTGATCACACAATCTGTCCGGCACGCTTAAGATTTCCCCCAGCGGGCCATTCTCCGCAGGGGCTCCATGCTGGAACTCTCCACTACCTTCTGACCTTTGAGGCCACACAGGGCTCACTGAGTTGCATGGGGTGATTTTTGTTATTGGCCCACACTCCGGTTTTCGCAGGCACTGGCACCAGCTACAACTACTATCAACTCCATAACATTATAGGAATTCCACCCTGCCCCCATCCTCTGGAACCTTGTGGCCCTGCAGCTATTGTTGAAACATACTCTTCTGCTCCACTTCTGGAAGGCAATATTACCTGCTACTTCTCTACTCACAGCCTTGTTGTACTGGGCCCTTGTGCGCGGCTTTTCCATCACAAACTAATTTTCTATAATTCCACAAATATCTGAATTCCCACGTCTTCTGACAAGCATTTGCATCCTAACATCATTAACTGCCTGTGTTTCCTACCAGCCTTCTTGCTGCAATGGTGCTCTCTAATAACATGAACGCCTTACAAAACCAATTTTTATTGTTATTATTATTACTATTAACAATGTCCTCACATTTTACACTCGCTCCGAGAGTATTTTTTCATCAATGTTGCCACTATCACAACAGTATACATTTGTGAATCGAACAAGTCATTCTCTGCTTGTCATGCATTTGAAAAGAAAATTAACTAATGTTGGTTCGGTTTGGAAGAAGCAATTTTTTGGGTGGAAAGATAGTTGCGATAATCTAAGCAGCAGAATTGTACACTGTACGTTTACCTTTTGGTGTAAACATGGAGCATCCTTATGCATTTCATATATCACGGTGCTGTCACCATCTGTGAATGAATGAATGAATATAAGTTTTGTAGAGCGCGAACTTAGCCCAGGGGCATCAAGGCTCTGCAGAAAGCGATCAGAATGAGAGGTGTCTATAGAGTAGGAAGCTCAAAGGTTAGGACAGGTGAAAAGCCAGGTCTTCAAAGACTTACGAAATAAGGAATGGGTTTCCAGAATGGAAATTGGGGAAGGAATGGAATTCCACAAATTGGCCCCTAACAACGAGAAAGCCCTCCCCCCCCACCTAGCTTTCCTCACCCTGGGGACTGTTACCCGGTTCTTACTTGCAGATTTCAAGTCCTTGCCGGAAAGATATCTTTGAAACATTTTGTTGATACCTTCTGACCCCCTATTGTGGACGGCCTTGTGGACCAGGCATAGAGCCTTGAACACAATTCTCCTCCCCAACGGGAGCCAGTGCCGGCTTCTAATGGTAGCTGAGACTGAATGGAATTTGGGGAGACCCATCACCAGCCTAGCGGCGGCATTCTGCACCAATTGAAGTCGATGAAGAAGTCCTTTATTTATACCTAAATAAAGGGCATTACAATAGTCTAACCTCGAGACCACGAGGGCCACCACTGCCTGTTTCCGTGCAGGCAGGGAGAGAAAGCGGAAGATCTTCCTGAGAGGCCGTATCATCCCAAAACAGGTAGAGACAGTTCTATTTATTTGTGAGCCCAAGGAAAGAGAGGAGTCCACAATGATGCCTAAATTCTTGGCACTAGGAGAGGGGCGGGGCAGGATCCAAGAGAATCAGGCCACCAGGCCTCCGACCAGATATCCATCTTGTCTCCAACAATTAGGACCTCCGTTTTATCCCCATTGAGTCTTAAGTAGTTCTCAACCATCCATGCAGCCACCGCCCGCATGCAGTTTTTAAAATTTACTGCTGAGGCTGAGACATTCTCAGTGATAGAAATATCTGTCTACTTAACAGTCACACAGTGTCCACCCATAACTTTCAATGCAAGTGAACAGTGTCTAATTTAAAGCAGACTATGTCCCGAGAGCTGGATGCTTTAATGGTTCCTCCACAAAACACCTTCTTACATAAAGAGGCAAGTGGCTGCAGCTTATACTACAGAAATAGAGCCTCCAAAAACTTGGGTGCCGCATGGTGACCAATGGTTCTCCTTACCAACCTTGAAATGTGGTTTAACCACTCTCCTGTCTCTTTTATAACCTTACAGCTGTAAGACATCTTCTATAGTACACAGCTTTACAGTGAGTAGTTTGGACATCAGATAAATCGGGACCAGAGTAAGGTTCTATTGGGGCATGACTAAAGGAGAAGGGGTAAATGTGTTACAGTCCTTTCAACGATCGCATCATAACTGGTGACTTAAACGAGGCCTAATCTAGTGATGGAGCAAGGTTTCATAAATGAAACTTGCTTGGATTCAATCTTCCTCATAGCATTAATATTAAAACTTGCATTGTCTGTATTAATCCTTGCATACACTACACGAATAGTAAGGATGCTTGCCTATGTGTTTTGCTAACGAATAACGCTTGTTCCTAATCTAAAATGGCCGCTTAAGCGCGGGAACTTCTCTGCGCATGTCGCAACCTGATCACATGGTGTGACGTCTTTCTTTGCTTGGTGGGAAATTTCTGCTACTGCGCAGTGTGTCTTAAAATGGCTGCACAATGTTTTCACATGCTTCAGCTTGCTCTTGTGTCATTACTAATTTGTCGTTTCTTAACGCTATTAATGCGGGATAGGATTTATAATGAAATGGGATTAGAAGTAAGGAAAGTGGGTATACAGTGAAACATTTTATTTGTGATTTTAATATTTTCTTCTTGCACTTTTAGTAATTCGTAATCTTGGGCCTGGGTTGGTGACTTGAAACTCGAGAAGCAGAAGGTTCTGCGCATGTGTCCTGATTGACTGCCAAAATGAAGTCAACTTGGACGTCTCACAAGGCAGTGACCTGATGGCCAAAGATGTTATAACTACTGTATTTCCTGTCGCGCATAGATACATGGTCTATGAAAATTGGTGTACATTTGTCGTGAGACGGGTGGGAAATAAAGCAAATGTATTAATTTGAAGGGTGGGAACGTAAAGACAATAGGCTTTACAATTTAGGCCAAATCTGTCATAGTGCGAGAATCCACCCCCTGTCCCTGCCCATTCAGAAGTAGTGGTGGTCCCATATTTTAGCAACATTAAGGGGAGGTACATGGGCGTAGAAGGGTATAATAGAATATAGCATTAGTTAATTAGTCAGAGCTAGATTCCAGAGAAGAAAGAACATACAGAAGAGCTCCAGGCTGCTATGCTGACCGATTGCTGATCGAATCCCTGTCCTGAAGAGGTCCTGAAGAGTGGGCGGCAGAGTCCATTAGACGGGGAAATCGAGGAGCAGTCGAGTGCCAGAGAGGGGAACGGCGCAGGCGTCGTTGTAGAGAGGTCACCAGTCCTGTCCTGATCCTGAAGGAGGTCCTTGCTCTTCATCCTTTCACGGTCCTATTCTTTCCAACTCCTTGGCTAAGGGGCTTTGTTCTCGCACTTAGGTAACTATAATGCAACCTTTAGTTGCGCTGCTGTTTCTATCCTCTCTTTCTTAAACACCGTCATTTATTAGCAATAATTATTCTAAGCTTTCACATGGGTATTCTGATCAAATACCGTGTCTTTTCCTGTATTTTACTCTGCTAAAATTATTAGATAAACGTTTTAAAACTTCCTGATTCTGTGGTTATTTCAGGATTATGTATTATAGTGAATGTCACTCATTTTAAACTTCCCAATTAGCAAGGGGATCCATTGATAAGTTATTACTCTTCAATCAGAAGGTAATTGGTAGCAGGGATTTTTGATATAAGAGTATATCTGACACTCCAGCGTAAGTATTAGCGTAGTATGAATGTATGGGCCCAAGTGAGTATATTGTGTATGAATGCTGTTTGCTATTATCGCGCTGGATCAGTTTTCTGGTAAGCAGAGGACGGTTAGTGTTACTCTTTGATTGGGTAATGAGAATTTTTCTTTGTATTTTTATGAACTAACATTCGTTATTCTTGAGTATTGTGTTTATGTTGTCCAGAATACCCCGGGGTAGGTAAAAGAATAGTGGATGGCAAGTGGAAGCCATACTGCAGTGAGGTTATCTGTCAGGCAGAAATAGTACTGAAAAGTTAAGCAGGACTTTCAAGTACTTGTTAGGGACTCTATGCGTGTGAGTAATAGCAAAAAGAGTACGCTGATAAAAATCTGATGTTATATCACCTAGAAAGGGTAACATTGGAGAAGTCACAGGTACTTCTGGAGCTTGTGTGAAGAGTAGACGGAAGGGTTTTACTCGTAGAGTATGTGCTAGTAAACAGGAAGGGTTTTACTAAGTGTGTGAGAGAAACTCTCTTTTCCGAATTAGAGAAACTGGCACGATAGCGAATGTTTTATGTTGTTACTGAATTTTAATTAAGAACTATAGAAGAAATAAGTTTTGCGTAAGATTTTTGTAAAGGGAGGGTCAGTTGCCAGAGAGGGAGCTGACGTTACAAAACGCAGCGCTGGGATTGGTTGGATCCGCGTGCGTGAGAAAACTCTTGTAAAGGAGGGGTCAGGAGTAGTACTAACGTCACAGGTGCCGCGCTAGGATTGGTTGAATCAGCGTGGGAACAGAAAAGAGCAGATTGTAAAGGAGGGGTTGACAGAGAAACGTCACCAAAAAGGCCGCGCAAGGATTGGCTTAGAATTAAAAGATAGCAGACATTTGATTGGTTGAGATTTTAGAAGCGAAATTCTAAGTGGATAAGGATTGCATGTTAAAACGCGATCCGACTTTAACAGGGAATCGTCCAGATAGGAGATTTCTAGGGTTTGCAGAATATAATTTTATCCATCGGTATTTGCCCAAAATGTACGGAGAAAAGAAAAAGATGTCAGTCTTACAAAAGATTAAGAATTATTTCAAAAAGGACAAACCAATCAAAACTAGGGAGGGAATTATTATTCCCCCAGCCAAAACGCCCGCATCATTCATGATGATGGAGAGAGGTTATCATACTTGTGTATGGATAGAGAATTGGAGAGAATATACCAAAAATGATGGATACTAGAATTTCCTGAGAATGGCACGTTCACTGGGCGAATTCTTCAAAATTTGAGACAAAGGATGAATGATTTAGAACCTAGACCCAGATTAACTCAATACGAAGCTTTAGAAGAGTGGGAAACTGAGGCATTTGAGCGTGATCGATCTCGAAGTAATGGGAGGTATCCAGGATTTTTTCCCCAGATATTTACGTGAAACTAGGGAAGATCAGATGAAGCAATGGAGAAGGGCAATGCTTGTTGAGGGATTATATCCATTATTCACAGAAGGAGAGAAATCAGGAGGCAAGTGTACAGAAAAGACCAAACATTTAATGAGAAATGAGGATTCAGAAGATGAGTTTATGGAAGAAATGTTAAGAAATCCCCCACCGTATCAGGAAGGGTCAAGTGGACTCCCTCCTACTGCACCACCACAAACTCCAATGGTACCCCAGGTACTGCATGAATTCACCCCGAATAGAATACTTCATGACAAAGAAAAAGAAGCGTTAGAAAAGACCAGAGCAGAATTAGTACGGAAAATATCCCAGATAAAAACGCATCCTGATTCATTGACTATTCCTGTAACAATTGGTCCAGTAGTGCCATTATATGATACGCAAGGAAATTGTCCTCCTTTAATACCCGTACCTTCTCCTATGAATACTCCTGTAAATCCTTCCCAACATGAAACTCCAGTAATAATTGAAGATCAATTTAGTGATTGTGATTCCACAATATCACTCATGTACTTGCCTATTAGAGGTCCAGTAAAGGGCACTCCTAGGAAAGAGGTACCTGAAGGTCCAAAGGATGTGAGTTTAATAACTTCATCAGGGGCAAAGAGTGCCACCATAGTAACACCTGAAGACTTAGAGAGATGGGTACAAGGGTCAGTCAAACAGTGCACACCTCCAAAAGTACTGGATATCCATAAATTAAAAGTGGAATTAGAAGAAATAATAGCAGGAAATGTAGGAGTAGAACGCTTAAATTCCTATGATGAAGAAGAATTATTGTTCCTGTGTAGGAGTATCACTAGAAATGTGAGGATATTTCATGAAAAACTGTCCAATCTAGCACTACAGATGGGAATCGAAATAGGGAGACCCAAAGTCTTACAGAAACCCTATAGAGCAGAATTTTCAGACAAAGATTTAGAAAATATGAATGCATCTGGAATAAGACTGCAAATAAGAGAATTGCTAGTTTTGCAAAAATGGGGAGATCGAGATAAATGGAAATCTAGGTGGGCCAAGAAAAAGGAAGAAGCACGAACAAGTAGAACAGCATCTGAATATGTGATGAAAGAAGTGGGAAAAGCAGATCAAATGTATCCCATGCGAGAAGTAGCGGGAGGAGGATATGTACATGTCCCATGGAGCAGACAGGATATTTGATCATTTACAAATGATTTTCCAAAGCTGAGAGAAAAGCCAATTGAATGGTACAAGCATGTTGAGAGGTTTGTGAAAGTATCAAAGGTATTGTTGAAGGATTTGGATGGTCTGTTTGACATAGTGGTACCTGCCGATTTATGGACAGATTGTAAGATCACAGTCGATTGGCCAAGTGATGAGTATCCCAGAGATCCAAAGACAGGTGCCCCGGCAAGTGAGGTGATGAAAAAGTATCAGCAGGTGATAACATACCTGAAAGGGAAAATACCCCCGAAAGAATCAGATTGGGTAAAAATAGACTGAACCACTCAAGAAGCCAGTGAAACAGTTTATTCGTATTATGAGCGCCTCTTACAGGTGTTCAAACAGTACAGTGGGTTTGAGGACATTGGAGACAAAAACATGAGTCAGTTTGTATACCGATTTGTGTACGGTTTGAAGCCTGAGATTTGCCAGATGATTAAGCAGCATATGCTTTGCTGGCAAGGGAAACCTATTGATGAGATTCTGAAATATGCAAAATATTGTGGGGATGATATCGAAGACAGACACAAGAAATTGCAAGAAAAAGTAATGTGGGCACAGGTGAAAATGGCTGAGAAGCAGGGAATTAACTTAGATAATCCTAATGAAACTCAGGGAAAAGACTCTGGAACGAATTGTGATTCTGGAAATGGTGGAAGAATGAAAGGACGAATGAGTAGAGAAGAGGCTAAAAAGAAATTTCCTTGTCATGGATGCGGAAAATTGGGGCATTGGAAGGACGAGTGTAAAAAGATTCGAAATAATAATGGCCCAAATCAAAATTTAAATTCACAGACGCAGAATGACTCACAGAAGGGGGTAAATCCTCAGAGTCAGTTACCATCTCCACCTGTTCAGGGTAATGTAAGCAGAGCAAAGCACGGTACAGACATCGGATACCCAGGAGGAAGTGGTAAGAATGATTATATGACCTCACAATTTCTTTTCCAGGGTGATTTTTGCAGGTTTGATGCATGACGGTGCCTAGGAGAGGGGGAGCAGGAGTGCGTACTTGGCGCATCCTTGCAGGTAGATCAGTCAGGTCCAAATGTTGAAGGAAAAGTGAGAGGTAATGATAATACTTTTCTTTTGGACACTGGTGCTACCAGGTCTACTGTAAGAACAGCAGGCATTCCAAACCTTCCTCTCTCTGGTGAAGATATCCAAGTGGTAGGTGTTGCTAACCAAAGAATTAGAACACCTCTTACCGAACCAATGGAAGTTAAAATCGGAAATTTCAGAGAAATGCATCAATTTGTAGTGTGCGATTCTAGCCCAGTGAACTTACTAGGTAGGGATTTATTGTGTAAGATGAATTGCACAATTTTCTGCACACCGGATGGTGTGGCAGTACAAACCCCAGACGAAGATCATGTATATAAAATTATGGTTGCAAAACAAGGTACAGAAGTAGATGAAATGTTTTCAGTGCTAACAAGAGGATGAGTTGCCAGAAGAATTAAAAGGTACAGTAAACCCTATAGTATGGGATTTCACAGGAAAAGAAGTAGGACTCATGGCTAAAATAGACCCAGTTAAAATCACTGTAAAAGAAGGTGCGATTTTCCCAAATACAAAACAGTACAAAATGAGTGCAGAAGTTAAAGCAGGTGTTATTGAAGAAATCAATCGGATGGTTGAGCAAAACATACTGAAAGAAGTGATGAGTAGCCCATGTAATTCACCAATAATGGGTTTGAAGAAACCTAGTGGAAAATATAGGATTGTTCAGGATTTGAGGAAAATTAACAAAATTGTGGAACCATGTTGTCCTATAGTGCCAAATCCTGCAGTAATTCTGTACCAGATTCCTTGGAGTGCAGGATGGTTTACAGTAATTGATTTGTGTCAAGCATTCTTTTCTATTCCATTGCACCCAGACAGCCAATATTTATTTTCATTTAAATTTGAAAACAAAGACTATGTGTGGAATCGTGTTCCTCAGGGGTACACAGAAAGTCCTTCCATTTTTAATCAGATATTGAAAAAGTGCCTTGAAAATCTAGTGATGCCAGGAAGCTCAGTCTTAGTGCAATATATTGACGACTTATTAGTAGCGTCAAACACCAGAGAGGACTGTGTTGTTGATTCCATAGCACTCTTAAACCTAAGGGCATAAAGTCTCACCTGAAAAATTACAGTTCTGTACTACAGCTATTAAATACCTGGGACACCAAATTGAGAGGGGAAAAAGAAGGGTAACCTCTGAAAGAGTAGCATTAATAAAAAGAATGCAAATGCCGGTAACCCAAAGACAAGTAAGAATGTTCCTAGGAATAGTAGGTTACTGTCGACAATGGATACCAGGGTTTTCAATGTTGGCTAAGCCCTTGATTAACATGACAAAAAAGAAAGCAAAAGACCCTGTTGAGTGGGAGGATGAAAGTGTAGAAGCCTTTGTAAAATTGAGAAACGCCCTTTGTTCAGCACCTGCCTTAGGCATGCCTGATTATAAAAGAGAATTCGCATTATTCTGTCATGAAAGAGAAAATTGTGCACTTTCTGTCCTAACTCAGAGACACGGACTAGACAGACGTCCTATAGCATATTTTTCTGCTACATTGGATCCAGTAGCATCCGCGTTGCCAGGATGCTTAAAAGCAGTGGCAGCAACTTGTTTGAGCATTGAACAAAGTGAGTCAATTGTGATGGGACATCCTGTAAAAGTCTATGTTCCACATGCAGTTGTGATTCTGTTGACAAGAACCCGAACTCAGCATCTTACTCCTAGTCGGCTGACTAAGTATGAAAGAATAATAATGGGTGCTGAGAATGTGACCATGGTAAGGTGTACAATAATAAATCCAGCGACCTTACTACCAGAACCATATCATGAAACAAATAAAGATGACGAAGATGATGAGCATGATTGTGTACAGATTACAGAATTATGCACAAAACCTCGCCCAGATATAGAGGAACAGCCTCTTAAAAAGCCAGACAAGGAACTATCTGTTGATGGTTCATGCCAGAGACATGAAGACGGTAAACTAACTGCTGCCTATGCAGTATGTGAATTAACTGGAATAGTCGAAGCATCCTACTTACCAGGAGTCAAATCTGCACAAGTAGCTGAATTGATTGCATTAATAAAAGCTTGCAAAATTGGGAGGAATCAGAGAATAACCATATTCACTGACAGTCAATATGGTTATGGGGTTGTGCATGATTTTGGCCAATTATGGATGCAGAGGGATTTCATGACTTCTTCAGGATCCCCCATAAAAAATGGACAATTTGTAAGGGAATTGCTAGAAGCAATACAATCACCAAAAGAATTGGCGGTGGTGAAGTGTGCCGCACACCAGTCAGGAGATGACTGGGTGGTAGTCGGCAACAGATATGCGGATCTGGTGGCTCAATATTGTGCCAAGACCAGAACGTCAGTCAATAAGAGGGTGGAAAGAATGGGAATCAGCTGCCAACTTATGCTGTTTATGCCGCCTAAAACTTGGAATGAAGTGAAAAGATTGCAAGATGAGGTTGATGAAATTGAAAGAAATTTGTGGATCAAAGTAGGTTGTTCTCAAAGAAGAGAGGATGAAGTATGGGCCAGTACAGATGGCAGACCAGTCATGCCAGATTGTTTACTTTCACAAATGGCCAGGATGTATCATGGAGACACACACATAGGGAGAGATGCAATGATTAGGCTGTTCAGACAAAATTGGTACAATCCCAAATTCAGAGCTGTTACAGAAAGTCTTTGCCAGAGATGTCTAATTTGCCAAATGCACAATTCAGGCAGGAAAACGATAATTGGGTTTGGGAAGATTGGGAAGGCAGAGGGTCCATTCATAAGACTACAGTTTGACTTCATACAGTTACCACCATGCAGAGGGTTGAAATATGTACTAGTCATAGTGTGTCTGTTTTCAAAGTGGGTGGAGGCTTATCCAACTAGGAGAAATGACAGCATTACAGTTGCAAAACTGTTACTTCGAGAGCTTATACCTAGGTTTGGTTTCCCAGTATCTTTGGAATCAGATAGAGGAAAACATTTTAACAGTGAAGTGATCCAGATAATATGTGAAGCATTTCAAATCAAACAGAAACTGCATTGTGCATATCGCCCAGAGGCTTCTGGAGTGGTTGAACAATTGAATGGCACTATAAAGTCGAGGTTGGGGAAAATGTGTGCATCATCATTGGAGTGGCCTGATGCATTGCCACTTGTCTTGATGGGACTCAGAAGCATACCTGACAGAACGACAGGATTGAGCCCACACGAAATTATGATGGGAAGAGCAATGAGACAAACACATGTTCCCACAAACAAACTGGTGAATATATCTGATGATATGGTGCTGGACTATTGTAAAGGATTGGCTGATCTAGTGCGTTTTGTCTCTCACCAGGTTGGAGAAGACGCAGTTTCCAGGCAGCCTGAACTAGAACATGATCTGAATCCTGGTGATTGGGTGGTAGTGAAGAATCACACCAGAGAAACGTGTCTATCACCCAGGTGGAGCAGACCTTGTCAAGTCATATTGACCACCAATACAGCAGTGAAGTGTGCAGGATTTCCGAATTGGATTCACGTAAGCCACACAAAGAGAGTGCCAGACCCTGAAGAAGAGAATCCTCAGACAACGCCAATCACTGAAGAAGCTGAAGGTTGCCCAGCTGAAGAATCTCAGGCTCGAGGTTCAAGAGAAGCTGACGGAGAACAACCGAGCACAAGTCAGGATTGGATACCAGTAGTCGAAGTTCCTGAGGTTTACCACAAAACAAGAAGTCAAAGAAGATTGATAGCAATTGAAAAAGATCAGATAGGTGAAGAAGAAGTGGTTCAGGATCAAGAAGACAAGCCAGTAAACGACCCTGAACCAAATCAGATAGGGAAAGAAAACTGGACTCAAAACAGTGAAGATTTAATAGACTTTGAACAGGGAGAGACAGGTCTAGAAGAAGCAGGTCAGGCTGCAGAAGTTCACAGTGCAATAAGCCCTGATCAGAATCAGTTAGGTCAAGAAGAATACACAGAAGAAAAAGAGACTGAGAAAAATGAACATGAAGAATTAAACAAAGAACAAGGTGAATTATTGGAAACTCACAGTGGAGCTGCAGAAGAGAAACCAATAAGACCTGAAAAAGAACAGTCAAATAAGCCAGAGATTGCAGAAAACAAAACAGTGCCAAGCAGTGAAAATAAAAAGATATCTGAAGACAAAAGTAAAGAAACAGTACAAAAAGAAAAACAAAGAAAAGGAGATCATTGGCCAAGTGTCATTAAGAGTGAAATACCACATAACAACCAGAAGTGAAGATCCAGATCAAGTGCCTGAAGTGACAAGTCAAACTGATCAAGAGAAAAAGTCCGGGGAAAGAAAAAGTAAAAGATTGAGACTCGTGAATAACAAATTTAAGGTTCCTGACTGGACTTATATCATTCTTGAAGACTTTGAAAACTCAGAATCAAGTGACAGTGGTGGTGAAGGAACAAGTGCAGAACTAACGTACGAAAAAGAAACAAGATCACCCTGACTAAGCAAAAGAATCCATTGAAGAAAAGGAATAGAGATAAGAAGAGCAATCTTCCTTGTCGAAAAATGCCTGATGATAGAGTTACTGGGAGACCAAAGCGAAAATGTTGTAGAAGATGCTGTGCAATTTGCATATGTAGTCTAGTATTGGTGCTTATAGTATGGTTAGTCCTGATTGTAGCAGTCCCTTACCTGATGATAATAGATAAAAAGAACAATAATGAAACTATAGGGAGGACAGCAAACATGAAGGGCAATAGAGTAGAGCTAATTGCAGAAGATGAGGCAGAAATTCATCATGAAATAGCTGATAATGACACTAGTTTAAATGTTTTCACAAAATTATTATTTCAATATGTAGATACCATGGAAGTTAGCAATTGTTATGTCTGTATGAAATTACCTGAATCAGTAGCAGAAGGATTAACATACCATCACTTACCATTGACATATGGCATTTCATGTAGTGTATTAACAAGTTTATTTTATAGTACAGGTAGATTACAATATTACTATTCGAATATAGATGTGATATTTTCTGAGGTTCCGATTCGCAAGAGTATGAACCCAGTTCTTAGCGCTTTAGATGCACAGTTTATGGGAGAATTTTTCTTAACAATGAAATCAATAGACATAACACATGCACGTAGACACAATCTAACAGGTTCTTTACTAGAAGAAGAGAAAATATTTTTGAATTTAGTAGAAGATAGAAGACAGGATTTTCAAAAGAAAGCTTCTGAGCATAAGGCTCATTTACCACCTTGGGCAGAGAAAGAGGGTAGTTACACACCTGGCAAGGCTCAAGCTGCTATGGCTCTGGATTTTGTAAAGACAGGGAAAATATGTCTTCATAGGTTAAAGACTGACTATAACAATGTTTTCATCGGTACCAGTGAATGTGAACACAATTTTTTAATTCTGGGAGGTTGGGGACTCAAAGGAGGAACAGATTCAGTTTTTCCTGGAATCTATTATGTCTGCGGGAATAAGGCTTACTTTAGGCTTCCTGCACGGTGGTATGGAAGTTGTTATTTTGGAATAGTTTTTCCAAAAATATACCACATAAAAAGAAACACTGGAAGCAATGAAAATAATAGGGAATTAATACGTAGTAAAAGAGCTAGTTTTTCTGAAATAATAGGTGATATATTTGGTGCATTGATACCTTCAGTGGGAATAATTCTGAACTCAAGGAAAATATGTAAATTGTCTACAGTGGTTGATCGTTTATCAACAGATACTGCTGGAGGTTTTCTAATGATTAATGCGGAGATGGTTGCGATTAGGTCTATGGTAATGCAAAATCGACTTGCTCTTGACATTCTATTGGCAAAAGAGGGCGGAGTCTGTAAATTATTGAAGACGAAACATTGTTGCACTTATATTCCTGATAAGAGTGCAGAGATTGGAACATATATTCAAAACATAACTAAACTTGAGAAAGAACTAAACCACTGGAAGTTGATAGTGTGTGGGAAATATTGACAAATAGTATATCGTCAATTGGAACCTGGTTTGCTAATATAGGTAAAGGACTTCTAGGTCAAATACTAGTTCCCTTAGCAGGGATAGCTATAATAGTTCTGACAATAGTATTTTGGTGCAAATGTTGTAGAAAGAATGGAACGTATAAAGTGACAGAAAAAGGGAAGAAGAGAAAGAGGGACCAAATCGAACTCGAAGAATGGAGAAGTGAACTGCACAAAAAGCTGAAAGGAGATTGTAAAAGTAGAAAAGCTAAAAATGAAAATGAGAATGAAGTGATTTGCTAGAAGTTGGCATCTGATTGAGGGTAGTTTTTGATGGCTCAGAAACGCCATCAGAGAGGGGATTGATGGAGCAAGGTTTCATAAATGAAACTTGCTTGGATTCAATCTTCTTCATAGTATTAATATTAAAACTTGTATTGTCTGTATTTATCCTTGCATACACTACACGAATAGTAAGGATGCTTGCCTATGTGTTTTACTAACGAATAACGCTTGTTCCTAATCTAAAATGGCCGCTTAAGCGCGGGAAGTTCTCTGCGCATGCCGCAACCTGATCACATGGTGTGACGTCTTTCTTTGCTTGGTGGGAAATTTCTGCTACTGC
Source organism: Calotriton arnoldi (assembly GCA_963921515.1). Taxonomy (NCBI): domain Eukaryota; kingdom Metazoa; phylum Chordata; class Amphibia; order Caudata; family Salamandridae; genus Calotriton; species Calotriton arnoldi. The sequence goes on from CAWUFW010005201.1 coordinate 344,932, forward strand.
GCAGTGTGTCTTAAAATGGCTGCACAATGTTTTCACATGCTTCAGCTTGCTCTTGTGTCATTACTAATTTGTCGTTTCTTAACGCTATTAATGCGGGATAGGATTTATAATTAAATGGGATTAGAAGTAAGGAAAGTGGGTATACAGTGAAACATTTTATTTGTGATTTTAATATTTTCTTCTTGCACTTTTAGTAATTCGTAATCTTGGGCCTGGGTTGGTGACTTGAAACTCGAGAAGCAGAAGGTTCTGCGCATGTGTCCTGAATGACTGCCAAAATGAAGTCAACTTGGACGTCTCACAAGGCCGTGACCTGATGGCCAAAGATGTTATAACTACTGTATTTCCTGTCGCGCATAGATACACTGTCTATGAAAATTGGTGTACATTTGTCATGAGACGGGTGGGAAATAAAGCGAATGTATTAATTTGAAGGGTGGGAACGTAAAGACAATAGGCTTTACAATTTAGGCCAAATCTGTCATAGTGCGAGAATCCACCCCCTGTCCAATCAGAAGTAGTGGTCCCATATTTTAGCAACATTAAGGGGAGGTACATGGGCGTAGAAGGGTATAATAGAATATAGCATTAGTTAATTAGTCAGAGCTAGATTCCAGAGAAGAAAGAACATACAGAAGAGCTCCAGGCTGCTCTGCTGACCGATTGCTGATCGAATCCCTGTCCTGAAGAGGTCCTGAAGAGGGGGCGGCAGAGTCCATTAGACGGGGAAATCGAGGAGAAGTCGAGTGCCAGAGAGGGGAACGGCGCAGGCGTCGTTGTAGAGAGGTCACCAGTCCTGTCCTGATCCTGAAGGAGGTCCTTGCTCTTCATCCTTCCAGGGTCCTATTCTTTCCAACTCCTTGGCTAAGGGGCTTGGTTCTCGCACTTAGGTAACTATAATGCAACCTTTAGTTGGGCTGCTGTTTCTATCCTCTCTTTCTTAAACACCGTCATTTATTAGCAATAATTATTCTAAGCTTTCACATGGGTATTCTGATCAAATACCGTGTCTTTTCCTGTATTTTACTCTGCTAAAATTATTAGATAAACATTTTAAAACTTCCTGATTCTGTGGTTATTTCAGGATTATGTATTATAGTGAATGCCACTCATTTTAAACTTCCCAATTAGCAAGGGGATCCATTGATAAGTTATTACTCTTCAATCAGAAGGTAATTGGTAGCAGGGATTTTTGATATAAGAGTATATCTGACACCCAGCGTAAGTATTAGCGTAGTGTGAATGTATGGGCCCAAGTGAGTATATGGTGTATGAATGCTGTTTGCTAATATCGCGCTGGATCACTAGCAACCTTGAGAAGGTCAAAAGAGGAGAAAGAAAATCTTTAACTCCTCAAAGCAAAGCCTTGCCTGGCAAGAGACAGAACGTCACATAACTTGGCTTGGAGGAGGTCACTCTGGCATGTCTGTCCCAACGACCGGCGCATATATATATATATATTTCGAGGGATGTCTGGCTGCCAAGATGACATTAACCACCTTCGGAGGAAGGTCTAAGTTGTTCAGCTGTCGCCGCTCAATCTCCAAGCATGAAAGTGGAGGCTGTGAAGGCATGGGTGCAGAACTCTGCATCAATGCTGTAGTAACAGATCCTCCCAGAGGGGTAACCTGGTCTGAGAATACATACTCAAGCCCAGGAGATCTGGATACCACACTCTCTGCCCAATTCGGAGCCACTAGGATGGCTTGGGCCTGGTTGGTCCTGATCTTCTTGAGAACTCTGGGCAGGAGTGGTATTGGCGGAATGGCATACAGGAGTCCAAAGTTCCAATCAAGGCGGTACGCGTCACAAAGCAAGAGACACATTAGAAACTCTAATGTACATAAGTGCTGATGTTGCGTGAGAAGGAGCCATGGTTCTCTGCATTCGTGGAAGCGACTTTGTGCCACCTCAGGGTGTAACTGACATTCATTATCCTCTAGGTACCGACGGCTGAGCTTGTCCATTCTGCCATTCAAGAATCCTGTCAGGTGATTCACGACCAGGAAAATTCCCTGGCAGTCCAGCCATTTTCAGAGCCGCAAGGCCTACTTGCACACGTTTGTGGCTCCACCTATTCTGTTTGTTGCAATACCACATGGCAGTGATGTTGTCGGTAAGAACCTGTATCAGCCTCCCTTTCATGGACAGCAGGAAGGCTTTCAGTGCCTAGTGGGTGGCCCTCACCTCCAGACGGTTGCTGTGGAGCAGAGACCCCACCAGAAACGAGAGGCCTCCGATTTCCAACTCTCACAACCCAGGAGCGATACATTGGTCACCTCTGTCAGATGTGGATGGGGAAGAGAGAGGGGTCTGCAGCTGACCCAATCGCAGTCCAGCATCCACCACTGCAGATCTTGTGTAGTCTCCTGTGAAATCTTAACGCTGTCGGAGAGGGCCCCTTGATTTTGGGCACACTGGGACTTCAGATCCCAATGCAGAGTCTGCATATGCCACCTAGAAGCTCAACCAGCATGATGCAGGAGGCAATCAGTCCCAGACGCCTCAGAGCCGACCTCACTGAAATCTAGGACCTAGGCTGAAAGATCCGGAACATAGCCTGAATGTCTTGGGCTCTCTTTACCAAGGAAAGGCATGAAAGTGAACTGTGTCCAGAATGACTCAGATGAAGGGGAGTGTCTGAGAAGGAGTTCCTTCAGCATGTTGATAATGAACCCTAAAGATGACAGGAGGTTCACTGTAGTCTGGAAGTAGCCGACGACTGCCTGGGGCGAGCCCGTTTTCAACAGTCAGTTGTTGAGGTAGTGGAAGACTGGCACCCCTAACCTCCTCAGAAGGTGTGCTGCCACCACTGCCATAATTTTTCTGAACACCCAAGAGACACTGGTAAGACCAAAGGGGAGCACAGCAAACTGAAAATGTCCCTGTCCCACCATGAACCGCAGGTAGCATCGATGGGCTGCCAGGATGGTATAGGCGCCATGCAGGTCCAACACCATCACCTAGAGTCGAGGGCAGACAAAACCTGGGCTTGGGTGAGCATTTGGAATTTCTCCTTCTGGCGTTTTCTTGATAGCCCCTTTGGACAAAAGGGCTTGCACTTATTCCTGCAAGCTAGATAGATGGTCCTCTGTCAGTCAATGAGGAGACGGTGGAAGTTGCGGCAGCAAAGAAAAGGAATGGAAGGGTGTATCCTTTGCGTATGACGTGCAGACCCTGCCTGTCCGAGGTGATGGCCTGCCAACCCAGGTAGAAACGGTGGATTCTGTCTCCCAATAGGTCGCAGTGCTCTTGGAAAGATACGCTAACAAGACTTAGAAGATTGGGATGCAGGAACGGGGAGGGAGGGTGGACTGTGTTGGCTGCTGACCTTGGCTGCAGTGGCTTTGGGCACCTCAGCCGCGACTTCGATACTGGTGGGTTCCCTGTAGTGGTTGGACACGCTGGCAGAATGGGGTGCCTCCACCAAAGCCGTGAAAGGAATGGTGGAACTGCTATGGTTGGTGAGGTCAGGAGGAGAGGCCCAAGGAACGAGCCATAGCCAAACCCTCCTTAAAGCACCTGAGAGCGGAGTCAGCCTTATCCTCGAATAGGCAAGTCCAGTCAAAGGGCCTGTCCATCAGGGAGGACTGGACATCGCCGGAGAATCCAGTGGAGCGCAGCCATGCATGGTGGCAAATGGCAATACTGGAGCCAATAGCCCACTCTATGGAATCAGTGGTGTCCATGAATTGTGAATGTGTCTTCATCACAACCATCATGAGTCGCCTGAAACAGCATAGGAGGAAGGTCTTCATGCACACCAGGGAGGACTTGTGCCATAGAGTTTCAAAGAGTGAGGGAATAACAGTCGACCAAGGAACGAAATGGCAGGCCAGGCTGGTGGAAGAGAAGGCACGTTTCGCGAACATTCCCTGTCAGAGGGAGTTGACAAAAAAGTATTGGTGTTGGAACTACTTGTGGAGGCCTGCACCTCAAGGCTGTCCGGTGAGGGGTACTGAGGAAAGAAAGCCAGGTTGCCAGAAGCAGGGCAATGGTGCCAGGCAACCTGATAATTGGCTGGTTGGCCAAAACACGATTTAGCCCAAGCACCTAACAAAGTGGCCATCAGCGTCTCATGAAAGGGCAAGAGAGATTATGATGACATCTATCCAGGCTGGAGAACTTTGGTAGGAAATGACAGATTGAGAACTTTGGCCGCCCTATGCATTAATACTCCGTAGTAAATAGATTCTTCTGTTGCTGGCCCTGTGGGGGGAAACAGTGCCGTCTCTGGGGAGGTATCAAGGCCACTAGCCTCTTGCAATCCTTCATCCCAACGGCCGTCCAGATGGGACTGAGTAAACTCATCACGCAGACTCTGCAGGCCTTAAGAGTTGTGGCTCGATCCCAAGCACCACAGACACGCCTGATGGAGATCTGCCACAGACATCTGTTTGCTCAGTCCCTACAGAGCTTGAAACCAGTCATTTTTGGGGATAACATCACTTGAACACTGAGAAATTTGGAAAGATTAAGGTAAGTCTCAGAGAGACAAGGAGCTCCGGATACGCGCCTCGTGGTGCAGACTGAAAGGGGCGGAAGTCAGCGCGCAGGGGTGGCAACTACATGGGATCTGCATGTCATTTACAGAACAGTGCGGAGTCGCATAGCACCACTTATTGATGCACAGAGGTACAGATGAAAAATCTTTCTGATTCAGTATGACGCATGGATGACATTAAATAGATGAGGAATCTGTGGCTAGAAGTCTCTAGCATAACAAAACATTAAGTACTTGTACATGTGCAGCTCTCTTGTATCATCGAGCAGCAACTCGTGCACTTGAAATGGCCCAGGTGAGATACCACTAGACAGATTAAGGATATAGGGCAATAGCATCTTAGCTAAGGCCAGATGGGTCTGAGACAAAAAAAAAACCTATAAATTACAATAGGGGTGAAGCAGCACCTGGACTATTATCAAAAATGGATATAACTACTTTTCCTCAATCCCTCCAGCTCAAACTGCAAATGCCGTTTATTTGTTCAATTCAATACATCAGAATGATAAGCAACAAGCAGTACCTCACTAATGAATTAATCCTCTCAGCTCCTTTGAGACCTTTAGCAAGCTCTTGTCACCATGGATGAGGGCCAGTGCTTGATGTGTAAACCGGCGAGTTGATGGAAAACATTGCCTCACTAGAAAGATTCATTAACAGTAATAAAACCTGTGGGAGAGCAACGCTTCCATTTTGCCACCAGACTGCCTATCATTATTAACAGTAAGACTCCAATACCACATTTAGACGGGTGAAAATGTTTTACAAAATAATATTCTTTGCTGAGCGAGTCTCTTTGTGGGCTGCATTTCGATTGTTTTATTATTTTCACAAAAGATGGTTTTTAACAATTAATGATCTTGAAGAAGTTTGTATTGATAAATATTGCAATGGGCTTCGATTAATATCTGTATTCTTTGAGGTAGCAAACATATCTTGGTGAAGAGTCTTAAGTTCGGGTCATTGGAGCCTCTAAAGTTATAATAACAAGCATTGGCATAGCCAATAGGTCTCGTCTTTGGGGCCTTATAAGTGTTTAGGCAGAGCTATTGACTTTGCCAATGTGTTTAATGTTGGTGGAGTGGTGGTGGTGGAGTGATGGTGGTAGAGTGGTGGTGGAGTGGTGGTGTTGTGATGCTGAGATGGTGGAGTGGTGTTGTGGTGGAGTGATGGTGGAGTGATGGTGGAGTGGTGGTGGAGTGGTGGTGGAGTGGTGGTGGAGTGGTGGTGGAGTGGTGGTGCTGAGGTGGTGGTGGAGTGGTGCTGAGGTGGTGGTGTTGTGATGCTGAGGTGGTGGAGTGGTGGTGTTGTGATGCTGAGGTGGTGGAGTGGTGGTGGAGTGATGCTGAGGTGGTGGAGTGGTGGTGGAGTGGTGGTGTTGTGATGCTGAGGTGGTGGAGTGATGGTGGAGTGGTGGTGTGATGCTGAGGTGGTGGAGTGGTGGTGTTGTGATGCTGAGGTGGTGTTGTGATGCTGAGGTGGTGGAGTGTTGGTGTTGTGATGCTGAGGTGGTGGTGTTGTGATGCTGAGGTGGTGTTGTGATGCTGAGGTGGTGTTGTGATGCTGAGGTGGTGGAGTGGTGGTGTTGTGATGCTGAGGTGGTGGAGTGGTGCTGAGGTGGTGGTGTTGTGATGCTGAGGTGGTGGAGTGGTGGTGTTGTGATGCTGAGGTGGTGGTGTTGTGATGCTGAGGTGGTGGAGTGGTGGTGTTGTGATGCTGAGGTGGTGGAGTGGTGGTGGAGTGGTGGTGGAGTGATGGTGGAGTGGTGGTGGAGTGGTGATGCTGAGGTGGTGGAGAGGTGGTGGAGTGATGCTGAGGTGGAGGAGTGGTGGTGGAGTGATGCTGAGGTGGTGGAGTGATGGTGGAGTGGTGGTGGAGTGATGCTGAGGTGGTGGAGTGATGCTGAGGTGGAGGAGTGGTGGTGGAGTGATGCTGAGGTGGTGGAGTGGTGGTGTTGTGATGCTGAGGTGGTGGAGTGGTGCTGAGGTGGTGGTGTTGTGATGCTGGAGTGGTGGTGGAGTGGTGGTGTTGTGATGCTGAGGTGGTGGAGTGGTGGTGTTGTGATGCTGAGGTGGTGGAGTGGTGGTGTTGTGATGCTGAGGTGGTGGAGTGGTGGTGTTGTGATGCTGAGGTGGTGGAGTGGTGGTGGAGTGATGCTGAGGGGGTGGAGTGGTGGTGGAGTGGTGCTGAGGTGGTGGAGTGGTGCTGAGGTGGTGGAGTGGTGCTGAGGTGGTGGAGTGGTGCTGTTGTGATGCTGAGTGGTGGAGTGGTGGTGCAGATATGTGTATTGTGGCTACCACCAAGCGCCTGTGCCAAGGTATATTTGCAGATTCCTTTGATGATATAACTTTCCTTGCAAAGCTACCAAATAACTTTTTGAAGTTGAAAGAGGCGCAGGTTGACATCATGCCAAGAACAGTCTCGAAGTGTCTGTTAAAACTTCCAACGTGAAGAAGAAAAAATGCCCATGTTTTCCTCCAATGCCCTGCATCAAAAGGGTCACAACAGAAGCATGGCAGACGTTTCTGTGGTGGGGGAGAGGGAGGGGCATTGAAGCGAGGCGCGCACGCTTGGCCGAGCGAGAGGAATGCCACATGGCCCTCAGCTCATGCATGTGCGCTCCCTTTGCATTAAAGCCAGAAAACTACATTAAGTGACAGTAAATGGGCTTTAAAAGGGCTGTTATTACAAGATGCAAGGGGATGCTTATGTTTATTGGCAGAGGTTAGCAGAGGGCTCCTGTATAATATCTGGTAGAAAACGCTGTACAAATAAAGAAACTTTCATTAAAGCGCAAAGATTGAGTGATATCCGTCGAGGGGCTGCGCGTTATTGAAAGATGCAAGAGGCTGTTACTACACATATAAGCATAACTAGATTATTTATAAATTGCCCGTCCTCCTCCTATGTCCGCAGAGGCAGCGCGTTTTGGACACAATGTGTCTTTAATGCATTGTTAAGCAGTCTCTGCGGACATAGGAGGAGGGTGGGCACTTCATCAATAATCTTACAACTAACAGGAAAGATTGTGCTGTTTCACTTTTTAAGAACAAATGAAAAAGCTTTGTAATAATGCATTTCATGTCAGTACATGGAATGCATTTTTACGAAGCTTTTCATTTGTACATAAAAAGCCAAGCAGCAATCCTTCCTGTTAGTTTATGGTTATAAAAAACAAGCGCTCGCTCTGTGGTGGGGGAGGGGCAGAGCGAGGCGCTTGGGAGAGCGTGACAGGAAAGGCAGATGGCCTGGAGCATGCGAGGAAAGCGCGTTATTGTGCGCGTTCTCGCATGCTCTAGGCCAGCCAAAAGTTGTGGTCGCATTTCTGAAGCCCACACTACAAAATGTCTCGCCCAGACCAGCGCAAGCGCTGGCTCAGGACGAGACCTAAAAAGGCACCGTTAGCTCTGAAGTCCAAGAACTCCTGACTCCACCAAAGACACCTGTGTGAGAAAACTTGCAGAGAAATTGGGCCAAAGCTGAAGAGGCCTTGTTGATGGCACTTGTGGTGAAGTTAATAAAGTGACAGAAATGGGTAGTCCTGCCTGACGGAGCGTCAAGGGTTAATAGGGGATTCTGTAATAATGGACGCTTTTACTCCTTTAGCAAAGTTGCCGTGTGCCGAGGTTTGCCTAATAAAACAACTCACCCATCTAGTTAAACCTGTTTAAAATACCTTTTAACTGAGGAGGGCGCGAATTTCCAACAAAATATAATATATTAGTTTTAAGATTAGGCACTGTCCCAGGTAGATGATCTGGAGTAAAAGTTCTTGAAAAAGGCGATTAAGAAAGCCGTTTTCTGCCACGTTTATACAGAGACTACTGTGGACACCACCTAGGTGAACATCAAGACTGCCTGATCAAAACTTTTCGCAACTTTGTGAAAGCATAAAGAGTTCTGACATTTATAAACATCCAAGACATGGAAATATTTCTATAGAGGTAATGCAAGGGAAGGCTTTGTGATAGGAGATCTTGGTCAAGGAACCCAAAGACCCTCCTTACAGATATAAGACGTCATGAGATTCCAGGAGAAAGCATATTTTTTTTTAATCAACACTTCTTCCATATCCCCACCTCGCTAATAAATAAGTAGCAAAAAACCTATAGTATGAGGAGTAAATACCTTTTTATGTCACCATAACAGATCTTTTAAAAGATGCATAAAACCATAGGCACAGTGGGCACATACTTTTGAGGACATTCCAAGGACATAAATCTTGCCTCAAAGGCTAATATCGATCCTAAGCCATATCCCGCAACAATCTCTTTTCAGCCCTCCTAGCAGCATGTACATTTAGGAAATTAATACATAGTTAGGGACATCTAGTCATTCAGTTTCTACTCAAGGAAAAAGACTAAGAAATGGAGATGGTCTGATTGAGGATGAAAAAAACTGCCTTCAACTTGAACCATATATTATTGCACTACAGGGCAACCCAATCTTCCCTAAGGAACTGAGTACTATAGTCTATTCACAAAAATGTTCCCAGAGGAATTGTTTCCACACTATTCAACGATTTCATGGTCACAAAGTGATCCTGTTGTATACCATTTAATAATAACTCATGAAATTAAACACAGGCGTACTGATGTAGAAAAGAGTATATTATACTTTAACTCAGTCAATATTTCATCATATATATTGTGCACACATTTAGTACAGACCACATTATATGCATCACAATACAAAGCAGTACATACATATGTTTGTATATTCACACTGGTGCAGCCACAAGATCCCTCGAATTTACTACTATCAACTCATTGTAGGGATCTGGAGAAGCACAGTCAATCCTCTTAACAGGGTGGGTTCATAAATCCAAGGGTCCAACAAATAAATTATTAACATTCAAAATAATCAAATGACACTTTAACACAACATAAGATGTAATATATAATGTTAAGAAGGATAGATGGTCGACGTTTCAGTCTCAAGTGGCCGTATTGAATTGTATTGTAATTGCATTTATATAGCGCTTACTACCCCTGACGAGGCATCAAAGCGCTTTTTCAGCGAGTTGCACGCTACTCCGGAACCCATTAAGGATTAGTGTTGAATTAGTATAGTGAAATATGAAAGTAATTTGAGTGGTGGATAGGTTAGTCAGTTATTTGGAGTCAGAAGGATGGCGGAGGGAAAAAGGTTTGAATATATATAGCGCTTGTTACCCCTGATGGGGTGTTTAAATGCTTTTTTTGGCAAGTAGCATGCTACTCCGGAACCCATAAAGGATTAGTGTTGAAAATTAGTATAGTGAAATATGAAAGCAATTTGAGTGGTGGATAGGTCATTCAGTTATTTGGATAGAGAAGGGTAGCGGAGGGATAGAAGAGGGGAAAAAGGTTAGCATTTATATAGTGCTTGCTACCCCTGATGAGGTGTTGAAGCGCTATTTTGGCGAGTAGCGCGCTACTCTGGAATCTATAAAGGATTAGTGGTGAATTAGTATAAAGAAATATGAAATTTGAGAAGTGGACATGTTATTTTGATTGCAAAGGATAGTAGAGGGATAGAAGAGTGAAGGATTTTTTTTTGTTTCTTTTGGAGGTCATAGAAGTAGGAGGAGGATTGGGATGAGTAAAAAGGGATGTGGAGGGGAAGAGTCAGAGGGAAGAGTTTAGAAAGGCTTGTTTTGGGGTATCGGTATAGTAAATATAGGTCAACTTGAACCATGGCATAAGAAATTAGGTTCTTAGCTCGGAGTGGGGAACTACCTCAAGTTATACTCACAATCCCCAACAGCAAAAAAGTTCTGAAGGCTCCACTCCCCTGCGCCTTGGTTTTGTTAAACACTTTGGCTCAAAAAGAAACGTTGCAAGGCCCTAGAAAGATGTTGGAGGAAGTCTTATAATGAAGAGTCTAAAATTAATTATAAGCTGGCAATAAAAAATTATCATGGGCTCTGTAAAACTGCTCGGACGCGGTTTTACTTGAGCAAAATTAGCAACTCCCAAAATTGTTCTAAGGTACTTTTCAAAATGGTCAGAGAACTCTCGGACCCAAGCAAATTGTCTTCTCCATCTCTCCTATCGCAGTCTCGATGTGATGAGCCTGCCCATTTTTTTATTAAAAACGTGGAAGATATCCATTGTCATTTTTCAAAGGATAATGAGGGCAACATCCAATCTACTGATTCTGCTGCTTGTAAGGACATCTGGCATGTCATTCAAGAAGAGGAGGAAAATATTATATTCACTTCGGATTCATCATCTAAAACAGAGTTCTGGCCATTGGTGGATACCTCTACCTTCTTGGCCATCTTACTTTTGATTAAACCGGGCTCGCCACTTCATTCTCTTCCACCAAATAAGCTTGGGCTCTTAGACTCGAAACTTTCGCAGGTGGTACTGGACCTTCTTAACCTCTCTCTTTCAGAGGGAAGGGTACCCCATAGTTGGAAGCATTCTATGATTCCCACTTCTAAAAAAAAAAAAAAAAAACAATCAACCCAACCAATTGGTCAAAATTCCGTCTGATATCTTTGCTGCCTATTTTTCCAACATTTTGGAGAAACATCTTAATTCATGGCTTACTTCAGTTGTTGAGGCCCAAATATTTTTACACCCTTCACATACGGGCTTTAGGGTAGGACAGAGCACCGAATCCGCACTCCTAGGCATCACTAAACATCTTAGATGTCTAGATGAGGGAAAACGGTCGCATTTATTTTACTCGATCTCCGTGTGGCCTTTGACAATGTGTCTCACCCTATTTTAGTTGAAAGACTAAGGATGCTGGGCCTTGACACCACAGCCCTGAATTGGTTTACATCATTTCTTAAAGATCGGACGTTCTAAGTTTTCTCTGCTAATGAGCCATCGGCATCTAGGATTCTCACCTCTGGCGTACCTCAGGGTTCGGTGTTAAGCCCCATGTTGTTTAACATCTACGTTTGACATTTAGCTGATGTAGTGAAGAGATGTGGCCTACCCTGTTTTCTGATGCACTCCGGTCATCTTTTCTTTGTCATCTGCACAGTACCCTGGATCCTCCGTTCTCAACACAGGCTTGAGCCAAATCTCCTACTGGAATAATAATAACCTACTCAGGCTCAATGGAGATAAGAAGGAGGTCATGGTCCTGGGTAAGAATCCTTCTCTTTGGGGCCTACAGCATTGGCCGGCTTCTTTAGGGGCCCTACCCAATCCTTCAACTAAAGTAAAAAACCTGGGCTTTTTACTGGATGATTGTCCATATATGAAGCTTCTGGCAGCCAGGGTCGCCTCCTTCTGCTTCAGGGTGCTCAAGTGGGTGAGAAAGATTATCTGGATGCTCCCTTTGCCAGCTCAAAGAACTCTGATTCAGGCCTTTATTTTATCAAGTCTAGACTACTGCAATGTGTTTTATTTAGGCATTGATAAGGCTTTGATTGGATGACTACAGCTTGTCCAGAACTCAGCAGCCAGACTTGTGTTTCAGCTGGCAAAACATGCTTCTGTTTCTCATCTTTTCCATGAGCTCCACTGGCTCTCGATCACTAACTGCATCCAATTCAAAGCCCTGTGCTATATGCACAGGGTTAAAGCTGGTTTGGGTCTGCGTTATATTCAGGAGCTGGTGGTGCCTTATCAGCCTACAGATATGTCAAGATCAATGAACCAGGACCTGTGTACTGTGCCTAGGTTTAGACTGGCCCGTATGTATGGCCGTTTTTTCCACTGTTTTGGGCCCTTAACTGTAGAACGCTCTTCTCGATTCTCTGAGAAAGCTGAAGACCTAGTTATTTTAAACAGCGGCTATGTCACCATACCTTCTTGATCAGTACTGGGAAACTCTATAAGGGTAGCTGTTGCCCTTTATAAGATTATAAATACAGAAGCATTCATCAAACAAATACACATATTGCTTCTTTTTGCACATGCTTTTTATCAATCTGTTAATATATATATATATATTTTTTTTTTTTATTTTTTTTTTTCTACGCTTTCGTGGACCCCGAGTAGGTGTCGCGGCCCCCGCCAGGGGTCCCGGACCACAGGGTAAGAACCACTCCTCTAGGCTCTTCTCATGTTTCAGAAAGCCGGTTCAGTCCTTGTAGGAAAGTAGGATCTGCTTCTTATGGTTACCCCCACTTTTAGCTTTTTACACCCACTGTTTTGACTAGTCTGGCTGGGATCCTGCTATTCAGGACCCCAGCCTATCTGCTTTCTCCTTTAAATTGCTATGCATGTACTTTGGTACACTCCAGATTGAATACTGGGGCACCCTTATAAGTCCCTAGTATATGGTACACATGTACCCAGGGCATAGGTACCCCAGAGGCCTCCCATGGGCTGAAGCATGTATTATGCCACCCATGAGAGGCCATGCAAAATGGAACTACAGGTGTGCTACTGCAACCTGTGTAAGCTGGTGCTTGCACCACTTACGGGAGATATAGGTTCACTATATCTACATATATCACTACACTTAAAACTTATAAGTCACCCCTATAGCAGGCCTTACCAATCCTGAAGGCAGGGTGCTGGGTTTTACGTGAGAGGGTGCTCCTGCATGAGCAGAGCCCCTCTGCAGCCTTCGGAGACCATTCTCCCGGGTTGTCTGTGATACAGCCAGACATATAGGTAGAGGTGCATTATAACCTCGCGGTAAATGCCATCTCGAAAACGGCTGCAACAAAATATGTTGTGTTTGGTATCAAACACCTTGGAATCATACCTCCACACCAGTAACTGGTGTGGGGGTATGATTCCTCCCCTCAGAACCAAGCTTCTGGGAGTACCTAGTATACCGGTACCAGCTGTCTCGACCCGGACAGCACAAAATGGATGCTGCCAGCCACAGACACGATTCTGCCCTCCTGCTGCTGAGCCAAGCTTGAGCAGGGGAAGGCAGCACAATAGGCATCCTGTCACAGGGAGGTGTGACCACCTCCCAGACAGGATTTAGTGTATTGGGGCTGGGTGGGTGCACTGTCTCAGTGCCAGAAAGTCTGCACGAGGGGCACATTTGGTGTCCCTGTGCATAGTCCAGCTCAAACCAGTTCTGGGAGCCATTTGCTCCTGCTCTGGCCCGAAACTGGACAAAGGACATGGGAGTAGCCTCCCCCCTGTCCAGACCCTCCCCTAGGAGGGTCCCTAGAATCTGTACAACCCTCTCCCGTGGGTATAAAAAGGGTTACCTGGCTACAGGACAATGGATTTTACGTGGACAAGATTCTACAAGAAGAAACCACTAAGCTTAGACCGTTTGGACACGATGAACTTTGCTGGACCTCCATTGGGCTCAACTTTGTCTCCCTTTCTGTCCAAAGCCTCGTCTGTGTCCGTGCTCCATACAGGCTCCGTGAAGGACCCTGTGGACCTCCAAGACATCAGAAGAATCTCCCTTGGGGTGAAGGAGTCACTCCCCTGCATTCCCAGGCACCGTAACGCAACTGACCGGTCTGCTGATCCTGTGCTTCTGCGGACTCCGAAGGCTCCAGCAACACAGGAGCTGGGTTCCGAAGGTCTCCGAGGTCTAGCTGCCCTCTCACCGAGTTTGAGGCCAGTATCCCTCATGGGGACCGCATAACCCGTACCTCTGTGCACCGCATTCCTTTGCAGCAGCACATGCTTGTTGTTGTGCAACAATTCTGTGCATTGGGCTAATTGTAGCCCTGACCCCAGCGCACCTTTTCCACAAAGGACTCCAGCCTCTTCGCACTCTGTGCCAGGGTTAAGGTTCCCGGGGCTAATTCTACTCACTTTAGGCATTTTCATTATGGTCAAAGTCTTCGGCCACGCTAAATATGGGTCTAAGGGCTAGGTGTATGTGTGTGTAAATGTACTATGGTAATCCTAGTGTCCTCCCACATCTTACAATAAGATCCAGCTTTAGGCAATCCTTGTACCATCTACAAACTCAGAAACTGACGTTTGGTAGGGCAAAGCTGAGCTTTCAGCAACCAGACAGTGGATACACAGAAATTGTTTTGATATTCTGTTTCTCTCCTTTGAAGTGCACCCCAATTGCCATATGAAAAACCCCAGACCTATCAAGCAGGTCTTGACATTCCAGCAAGATCCGATACTGTGATGTCAACAACAAGCCTACTGTGATGAAGCCTGTCTGGTGGGGGGGGGGAGACAACAGAAAAATGCAGGGGTGGGGGAGGGACAACGGAACAGTGCAGGCCAGGGTGTAAGCTACATCTGATTTTAACAGGATAGGCCTCTTTGACATAATAGGTGGCTTTGAAGTTATTCAAGTATTTGGGCCAGCCTACAGGCTATCCTGTCGAGAGCAAACACCACCACATCAAAGGCCTTTTTTCCCTGTTGTGAAGCATGTTCACACCTCATTCACTTCCATTAAAATGCTAATTACTTGCAGGCAGAAGTGAGAGCTAAATACAGATTGTGCTTCCAGGGACTCAATGCCTATATCCAGACATGTCTATGTCTGAAATTGTAACGCCTCCACCATAGTAATGATTATGGAACATCTACCCTGTCAGTTGTAAATCGATCTATTTTGGATTATTTATTTGTGTTTATAAATCTATGAACACAACCCTAGAAGCTGGAAAAAAAACCTGCAGTGCAGGGGTGCAGTGCTACGTGGGGGACTATGGGCCCTTTCAGAGTAGTTTTTTTTCAATATCTCGGAGGTGACCCCACTAGAAGCTCAGTGTAGGTAGTTGAGTGGTTTCATAAAAAGAACTGAAAATTGAGGGGAACCTCATCACATTTAGGAAGACAGGAGGTGGTATTTTGCCACTGTATGGCCCTTTTCAGAATGGTCAGGATAAAAATCACTTGTATTGTCACACTTACAATTATTGAATGCTTTTTAAAAATAAAAATAAAAAAAACCTACAAACCAGAAAGCAGGATCCCTAGTCAAATATATCAAAACTGTCTACAGAGCCTTTTCAGATGTAAACACACAACAGAATCACTGAAGCCTGCTGAATGTGAATTTATTTATGTATGTGACATACTGCATAACCCTAACTAGCAAAGCAACGGAGAACTGTACACAAAGGGGGTTGTTATACAGTAAATATTGGCGATGAAGAGGGAGAGAGAAATGTTTGAATGGGGATACATCAAAGGCAGTGGTGTACAATGGAGAGGTAAATGATGTTGGGGTGAGGCGTATAGGACGGTCAGCACAACAAGGGCACGTGTGGCTGCTGGTGAGAGAAGGGTTATGGTGGAACAGTGTGGCAGAGGGATTCTTCAAACATGGTCCAGCATCTGCATAGTTAACCAATCACAACATGTTACTTCAAGAGAAATCAAGTAGGTTCTGAACTGGGAAGAAAGTTATGACTGATAAAGGAAATGTTACCTAGGTTAGCAGAAACATCAAGATTTCACTGGAGATTTCTGTCACTACAGAAAACAGGATGACAGTCTTCGTACTAGGTAGCTATCAGAGAGTGGAGGAATCTTAAACAACAGCAGCAGAAGAAAAGGTTTTCAGGTAGACCACTTGGGTACATTGCCAGGTATAATCTTTATTTGATGTTGTGCTTGGGTGTATTTTCAACAAGCTGCTGGATCTCATCTTTCAAAAAGTTACTGATTGCTGTGCATTTCTTATTGTAATGTTGGAACATGGAGCCCGCAACAAGGTTTACAAAGGGCTTGATCGCGTTAAAAGGATTCTGTGGTAGCCTCTCAGATAGCTGCTTTGTTCTTGAAGGGTTTTTGGAATCTGTGTCAAGTTGCCTGTGGGGAGCACAGAAACATTTTAGGTTAACCACCCAAATGCTTAACAGAGTTGTTACACCAGCCACTCTTTTCATATCACTCACATCCGTCCCACATAGTACCCTGTGGCATTAGAAATGATGTGCGCAATGATTTGGAAAACCTGTTAGCTATATAATTATTATATACCAAGAGAAATTCATCACCTATAAAACCTAGCCCTTAGAAGAAAAAAGGTATTTGTCTGCCTTGTTCACTACTTGCGCTGTAACCATTCTGCCAAGTGAATACATTCTAAAATAAGCAACGTTGTACCTGGGTCTCAAGATTACACAAAAATCACTGCCTGCAATGTTTTCAGAATTTAGCACAGTATCCGGACAGGCTGGAAAGAACTCATCAAGATACACTGTGCGTAGAGTAGGCTCATGTCCCTTCCCCGAGCAGCAGAGTTTTAAAATAAGCCCAACTACAAAAATAGAAAGATCTTTGTACTTACATCAACCACTACCAGTGCAGATTGGGACCATAGGAACACATGCCCATCACACCAGAAAAATTAAGGAGGCATGTCTGGATTACAGCCCTTACTCCATGAACAAATCTACACTTCAGTCTATGTTTGTGAACACCTTACAGGGCTCGAAAAATCCACTCGCATTTGCAAGCCAGATTTAATAGGGCAAGCTATTTTTAGGTCCTACTCGCCCTTTCTGGCGAGTTGGAAGACAAACAGACTTTTGACCTGTCTCTGAAAGCAAGGCAAATGTGACAAGATAGCAAGATTTAAAGGCATTTTTATTGCTTACAAAGTGAATGAGCAATAAAAATGCCTTTAAATCTTGTTAACTTGTCACATTTGGTCACAGAGGTCAAGTGCATTAAGGTTAGGTCAAGTAGATTTTGTAAGTTACTAGACCTGCAGGTCTAGTAATAATCGTTTGATTTTTCGAGCCCTGCCTTATTATAAATAACTGAGATAAAAACTACTATTAAGGTCAACTCATGTCTTGCTCACTAAAGCAGTCTTTGAAGCTGGTCATGGTGGTCTTAGATTTGCTGCTCCAGCAAGTTCCTATTTATATTCTCACCAGGATTACCCTTCCACATGAAATTTATTAGACAGGGTGATTTAAAATAGTGCTGACATATACAAACAATACACTATTGGGCTTTTTGTATTCCTCCTTGACAGCAACACACAACAGGAGCTTAGGTGTGGCTTTTTGATGGTCCATCCTGACAGAATGGGAGGGTGGGCTGGGCACAGCCATGCTTACACCTGAATAGGCTGTGTCCTGTCGACACACAAAGGACTGCATACCCCCCTGTAGTGAATCTGGAGCCAGGGCAGGAAGGGAGGACGTCTGTGTACTTCAAAGGCATGTCTTTGAAGTCTCCCGCACTTCAAAGGCACCACTGGGTATAAGTACTGGACCTCAGTACTTATACCCAGGACTTTAGTACACTTCGGGACTTGTGGATACTCTGCCAGGAAGGAGTGATGTGCTGCTGAAGGACTGTCACTCTGCTGGGGTGCACTCTTCTGCACTCCTGCTTATTTTTTTATTTTATTTATTTTATTTTTCAGTGCTGATGTGCTGCCTGCTGCCCTCTTGCCTGGGTGAGAAGACTGGACCTGCATCACTTGACCCCAAAACACAGAGTGACTCTAAGGGCTAGCTGGCTGCCCCCCTGATCTGAAGTCTCAGGGACATAACAGGCTTCCAACTCCTGCACCAGGACTCTCCCATCTGTGAGTCTACCCTGCCAAGTGGTACCACCCCAGTCCTGGACCCTTGGAAGTGGGCCCAAGGTGCTTGCCAGCGGAACCGAATTGTCTTTCCTGCTGAGCGATGCATCACCAAGCAGAATCGATTTATCTCCTCGGCTGAGTGGCACATCCCAAGCAGAACCGACGCATTGCCGCTGCTGCGTGGATCGGACCCATCGCAAAAGATTTGCATCGCCACCGCCTCCTGCATCTTGGGACCGACATATCACCTTTGAAACGGCCACTGCGCAACGATTGACCGGCACAAGCTCCTCACATCCCTAGTCGATGGCAGCCTCGACGGCGAAGCTCAGCATCGCAGCTTAACCGCCCATCGAAACCAACACTTTGCCTCTGCTTCACCTCGCATCCTTGACACCTCATCACAAGCCCCGTCGACGGGATTCTCAATGCTTCAGGACCTCGCAGCGCAGCCTCATCGCATATCAGGACAGACACATTGCATCTGCTGCTGCGACGCATACTCGGTGTGGATCCACGTAATGCTCCGCAACCCTGATTTACGTTACTTAGTTCCGCGGGCCTAACTGGGTTGCTGTAGCCGGCCCACGCTCCATCGCTGTCAGCCTGGACTTGTGACATTATTCCGGGCTGGTGCGCCAGATAACCCAAATAGCGCTTTTTGTTTCATGGCACTATTTTTCACAACAGCTTTAAAATTCAATATCTCTAGTTCTACTAATTGGATTTGTGTTGCTTTGGTCTTGATTTTTCTAACTTGGTGTTTAATCTGTTTTGCGTCGTGTTTTCACTGATATACTGTTTGAAGTGTTGCACATTACTTTACACACAGCCTCTAAAGTTAAGCCTGATTGCTCTATGCCAAGCTACCAGAGGGTGAGCACACATTTAATTTTTTGTGGGCATGCTCCCAACTATCTAACAAACGTTTTCACCCATACCAACCTATCAGAGGCCAACATTGGCCTCCGAAAGGTGGTGTATCAAGAAAACAACATAAGCATATTACAACAAGGAGAAACGTGCATGGTGAATCGTTTTACAATTTCACCCTTTGTACATTTGCTCTAGCAAACTTTATTTCCACGTAGATAAAAATTCTCATCCATACAAGAAGGTAGGGAATTGCATGTAGTATGTCCATAAATGACTGCTGTATATCTGGTTCCTGCTGGACAGCAGATTCAAAAGTGCAAAAAACAAGCATCTCGTTCATGCCAGATATCATTCCATCCAGCAGGTTCTATAAGAGATCTAGGGGCTACTTTGCACTAGGACTTATCCATGTGGAACACCAGTCAAACACATGGAAAAACATATTAAAGGTTGCTTGCAAGAGACAACCCTCAAACTCCTATGTCCATGCTCTGCGTTAGCAACAGAACCCTCATGATTCTTTCCCTTGAACAGGCAAATGTTGACTCCAAGCACTACCTTTGCTCTGGGAACACTAACAATACCAGCACAATAGCCAAAAACGCAGAGGATTGACTAATGTTAGGCTTTAGAAAATTAGGAAGATTCTCTGACAGTCTAGGGATATTGCCCTATCTTACAGAGTGCAAGAGGCTACACTTGATCGCAATGCACAAGGTCTCCATCTAGCTACAGGACATTTTCAATAACTACACACTAGTAAGGAATATAGGGAAAATGACTAAGATTGGCTATCTCCAGAGCATGTAGGGATTTCCTGGTACAAGTCCCAAAATGTTGGAGTTTCTGTTGGGAGGTATTTAAGAAGGAGATAAGAAAATATTTAATCAGAGGATATGCTCTTCTCTCTCATTCAGTTGCAAGTGTTAGGGTGGGAAGCTTTTAGAGACAGTGCATTCAGAAGAGCCTCGTTAGAAGCGTGCTAGTTGCCTTCTCAAATCTAATGCTACAGGTTAGCAAACAATCAAACTATCACCATTTAATTAGAGATTCTTAAGTATTACATAATAATTTCAGGGTTAGAGCTCATCTTAGGTTAAAAATCAATGATTATCAAGAATGGTCCTACAATGAAAATCCTAACCAAAGAAACGCATGTCAGTCTCTGAGAACATACAGGAAAGTGCTTTCAAACTGTGCCTTTAAACACCACTGCTTTTGGTCAGGGAGAATGAATTTCTTGAAATGGTTTTGGAGTACTTTAATGTCCACCTTTAACTGAAGTTCACAATAATATCAAGTGTAGTTTAACCAGAAAACGTGTAAATCTTCGCTGGTGCAAAACATCAAAACGGTGGCATAATTTTAAAATTTTAGCAATAACGTGATGAATGTATTCTATCATTGATCTCACTAGAGTCTTCAGAAATATACCCTAAAGAAACCTATAAGAGTTACTTGTAGCGTTCATTACACTGCCAATTCGGAAGTCATTGCTCCACTTTTTTTCGAACAGCACTTTGATGTACTTTTGTAAGAGCCGACCGGCTACATCCTTTTAAAGATAAGCTGCAATGCATGTTCCTAACTCCTCCCCTTCCCCCTACCACTGTAAACTACAGAGCAGTAAGCTCTGCAAAGCCAGTGTGGGAGAATATTACTGAGCCAACTCACAAGTATTCAAAAGTGGTGGGTCCTGAATGGGGGAGGCATGAATCTCAGGCACTGCACACAACTCTGGCTTCCACTAGGTTCTTTGCTAACATCACATAGTTTCATATTGCCACTAACAAAAGCACCACACTGAGAGGAGGGCTCCAAGCAGATTTACATATTGGTCACTGCATGAGGACTACGTAAGGAGATTAGAGGACAGCTCAGTTAGGAAGCCCAACAACTGACTTAAAATGAAACAAGTGGGTCATCAGCTCCAAAGCTACAGAACTAAATATTTCTGCCAACCCTATCTCAGGCTTTTACCAAGACCCAATGCATTTGGGACGCATTAATCTAACACTTTAAATACAGCAAGTGGTTTAGCACTACAGTACCGGACCTTTCAGGGGCGACCCACCTCGGGGTGGGGGCAGATGGGGCAGAGTTCGAAATGCAAATCCATGGGCATGCTGGGGCTTCAATAGAGGTTTTTGCCAGAGGAACCCATGCCAATACAAGCATCAGTGTGGAAAATGTGGGGCAAACATGCAGTATTACAATATTTTGGGGAGCAGGCAAATTTCAGTGGCAGTGGACATGGCAGGAAGTCCTACACGCCTTGAACAAGGGCTTTTATACTAGTTAAACTGGAGTTCTTGAAAGAGTGGCTGTTTTACCCCAATAGAGAACAAACGCTGATTTTGAAATGGGGATGAGACAGGTTTTCGTCTGGGTTATCAAGGTCCCAGAGTTAGAAGGGTTGCTGAAGGAACACCTTCAAGTAGTAGGACAGAAGCTAGAAAAGGAGGTCAGGGAAGGAAGAATGGCAGGCCAATTTGTGTCATGGCCATTGCCAGACTTGATGATTTCCCCATTAGGGGGGTCCCTAAAAATGCAGGCGAATTAGGGTTAATTCATCATCTGTCTTGGCCTGAAGGGTCATCGGTCAATGATTTGATCGCACAGGAGGATACAGCAGTTCAATTTGCACCATTAGAAGTGGCTTTAGCTTTGGTGCGTAAGCTGGGCCCGGTGAAGAGTTGGCAAAATGCGATCTAAAGTTGGCGTTTCGTCTTCTTCCTGTTCATCCGGCGATTTTTCTCTATTGGGCATTCAGTTTGAAAACCGGTTGTACATGGATAAGGTGCAACCCATGGGATGCGCAATATCTTGCAAATTATTTGAAACCTTCAGTACATTCCTACAGTGGTGCTTTACATTCAGGTCAGGTCATTAGCTAGTCACTCACTATTTGGACGCCTTTTTGTTTGTTGGTGCAGGTGGCAATAATACATGCTGAACCGCTCTGCAGTGCTTTCACAATTTGGCAGATGAGATGGGCGTTCCCTTAGCACCAGAAAAAAACTAAACAACCAAGTATTTCTAGGGATTGAAACGGACATTAACAGGATGGAAGCAAGGTCACCTTGTCAGAAAGTGCATGAACTAGTTGAGCTGTTGGGGAATACCGTTAAAGCTCACAAACTCTAACTCAGTCAGCTTCAACAATTGCTGGGTCATCCAAGTTTCGCATGTTGGGTGGTGACAGCAGGCAGATCAATTTGTCATAGACTTGGTTTTGCAATGGCTGGTGTGAAGTTGCCACGTCACAGAGTGCGAATTTCAGCTAAGTTGAGGGCTGACTTTGAAGTTTGGCTGAGGTTTTTGAAAGGTTTTAATGGTGTCACAATGTGGTCAGTGGACGAAGACTTTGCATGGATGGTCCAAATCTACTCAGATGCTGCAGAATCTGAAGATTTTTGCCTTTTCTGGGAAGGTCAGTGGTGTGCTGAAAGACGGTCTCTAAAATGTAAAGAGGAGGGTAGAAGCATTGCATTTTATAAATTCTTCCCCTTTGCTGTTGGCGCTTGCGGTATGGGGACAGAAGTTGGCAAACAAGACAGTGACTTTTCATGTGGACAACAGAACGGTGGTAGATTTGGTGAATGGATAAAGAGCAAAGGACAAAAGACTGTTGAAACTACTGCAGAAGTTAGGCTGCTTAATATACAACAATGAATTTAGAGCCAAACATGCCAGGTGCGGACAATAACATCACAGGTGCTTTGTCTTGTTCACAGTGGCAGAGATTCCGTGGTTAGGCGCCCGGAGCGGATCTGCAGAAAACTCAGGTACCATGGGAGGTTTGGGATCTAGCAGGCTGAAGATTATAGAATTGGTGGAAAAATCCATTACAGTGAGCACAAGAGTGTCTTACAGGCATGCAAGGAAGGAATTTTTTAGCAGTGGTGCAATGTACAGGGAATAGGATACAGAGAGGATGGTTGCTAGGCAAGAGGACGTGATAAGGTTCATTATGGGTCGCATAGATAGGAGAGTGTTAGCCACCACCATATCAGGAAAACTAGCAGGAATATGCTTCTATGGAAAAGAAATCTGGGGGTAGGAGCCCTTAGCAGGGGAGATGGGTAAGAGGATTTTAGCAGGATGGTCAAAAGAATTAAAGAGGTCAGTTTAAGACAGAACCAGTGTCCATGGAAAAGCTGGTGTTATTGATCAAGGGAACTGCGAGTTGTTATTCCCCGTTTGAAGGTCTACTGTTCAAGTTATGCATGTCTTGGTTGTTTTTTGGTGCTTTTAGGATTTCAAGGCTACTAGGTAGATTCAAAGACAGAGGTATAAGATTTGAGCACACCAACGCGACTGAAAGGTTGGTAAAGATTTTTCTAGCAAGTTCAAAGACAGACCAGGCTGGGAAAGGGCCAAAGATAATGTTTCACACGATTGGGGGACCAGTGTACCCGGTGGGAGTTTCGCCTGATTTTAAAGCAGCAGTGGGGACAAGAGATGAGCTAGTCTTTCTGCTTACTTATGGGTCCAGGCTGATAGCAGCGCAGGTTTTGAGGGTAATGAGGCAGATACTAGGCCAAATAGGGGAGAATCCATCACATTTTGGTACACATTCTTTCAGAATCGGTGCAGCGTCAGAGGCCGCCAGGCTGGGGTTTTCATTGCCGGTGGTAACAAAACTTGGCAGATGGCTTTAGGATTGCTGTTTACCTTACATTCGAAATTTTGATGATTTATGAATTCAATGTATTAATGTTCTTCTTTTATTCTAGGTTACGTGGTGGGACCGGCCATGATTGTGTTTTCAATTTGGATTGTGGGCAGCCAAGCAAACAGAGAAGAGGCCTTGTGAACGAAACTGGGGTTTTCGTTTTGATTAGATAAACATTGAATGGTAGGGGGTGGTATGGAGCGAGGTCAATTCCTTCCCCATCTGTCAGATTTGGTAATGGTAAGACTGTGTCCAGATGTTTTGGTTGTGCATTTAGGAGAAAATGACTTGGTGCATTCGTCGTGCTTGGGACTACTGAAAGAAAAAGGATTTGGACTTGATTGGGAGGTTGTGGGAACTCATGTTTTCTGGTCAGCATTGGTTTCAAGAAGGGTCTGGCGCGGGGTGGTGAAATATTCAGCAATTCAGAAAGCAAGAAGAAAGGTGAATAGGGAGATGCAGTAGATCTGTAAGGTTGGTCCCCAGCGTATTCCCATGTTGATGACGGCATTCTTAGAGCCACCACAGCAAGTCTCTGCTCCTGTTGGATCAGATACCGGCTCCTCCACTAACACCCAGGCCTTGGATGGCGCACAGGCTGCCCCAGCATCGACTGCAGGCAGTACAGAAGATCCTCTGTGCTTAATTGACAAAATCTGCAAGGTGTTACAGGGATCGTCGTCTGCGAAGGCAGGCAACAGTAATGTTGCATCTACCAGCCAGGACACAAACATTTGGCTCATTGTGTGCTGGGAAAAATTCGGCCTTTTTGAACAAACTCAGATTGGAACTCCAAAACAATTGACACTTTTTATGATCTGCATGGCTTTCCGATGCTCGTAGTCGTTTGAACTATATATACACAGTCACATTAGAGCTACTGCTTGAGTGACAACTTTCTCTTTTCGCATTTTTTTTTAGGTTTTTTAAAACATTTTTTTAGCAAAACTATTGTTTTTACTGTAGTTGTTTGCGTACCAGGGCCTAGACAGCCTAGTAGTACGTTAGAATTTAATAATGTCGTCCAGTCGGATGAGGAGTGGGTGTTATATTCCATATAGGTCCCCCAATATAGGCTCAGGTAACATCCTAACCTTTCACCTATATTCTACCCTACACTACACACAACGGTTCTTGGGGACTGACCTTTTACCTAGATACGACACTGCACATAGAACGCTGGATTTTCCCTGGTAAAAGCCTCATACATTATGCATGAAGATTCTTGGAAACTCAGCAGGACTACCATCTCCTGCATAATAACTATGTATAAAGTTCATTCACGACATCTTCCTAAGTCAGACAATGGCACAGCAAGGTAGAACCTCTTGGGAGATCTTTGGGTATATAAACATCACATCTTGCTGAGATAGAGAGAGGAGATCAGGTCTTCCCTGCCGACACACTGATGCAAGACTGTTGTAAGGACATCCATCCAATGAAGACAAAGAGAGCAGGTACATTCAAACTCCAAGTTTAATGAAATACAGGCACCCCATGCCAAAGCGCAGCACCAACCGACCAGCTTCATCAACTGATCAGAATCCCCTCATGTATGTCATAATCCCCACATTCTACTCTAGACAAGACACAAATGGTAAGGGGAGATGGTAGACTAAAGACGCAGAGTCAAGACCTAGTATAACACATCCCCCTTCTTTCAAAGGCAAACAAAGACAACAAACACACAAGGAATCCCAGACAAGACACCACTCACTTTCCACAAAACAGAGAACAGATAAACTAAAACCTCATCAATGCTCGCTACCTCTTCAGCAAAAACGTCCCCACCCTCACACATTTTATCAGGTAACCTGGAAAGACAGTCCGCTACCTTATTTTTCCAACCAGGCAAATACTCAATGGTAAAATCACAATCTTGTAGCTTGACGGCCAGTCTGGCCAGACGGGCTGAACAGTTTTTGAAGCCATTAGGTGCGAGAACTTTCAACAAGGGCTTATGATCTGTTCTTAAGATAACTCTAGAACCCCAAATAAACGTACGAAAGTGAGAAGTAGCCCAAGCAGCTGCCAAAGCCTCCCGCTCGATAACCGAATACTTCCTCTCGGTAACCGAGAGAGAGCGAGACGCAAAGGCCACAGTTTTGTCAATACCAGCATGCATTTGAGATAGAACAGCACCCACACCAACGGCACTGGCATCCACAGTAAGTATAGTTTTTAAATTACATTGGAATGGGGCTAAGATTTTCGCATTGGAAATTTCATTCTTAATGGCCAGATAAGCATTCTCTTGAGCAACACCCCACTCAAATCTTTGCCCTTTCCTGAGTAAAATTCGCAAAGGTTCTGATTTGGTGGCAAAGTCTTTTACAAATTTTGAATAATACTCAACCATACCCATGAAAGAACGTAACATGTCCTTATCAATGGGTGTTTGAGCATTAACAATGGCACTCACAAGGTTAAGTTTGGGCCTTACACCTTCACTGGAAATGCGATATACCAGGTATTCAACCTCAGTGATTAAGAATTTGCACTTTTCCCTGCGCAAAGTGAGGCCAGCTTCCAATAACCTACGAAGAACTGTGCGTAATGTGTCATTGTGAGACTCAATGGTGTCGCCAAAAATCAAAATGTCATCTTGGAAGAAAATGACGTTGCTGACACCAACTAGAACCTTGGAAATGAGCCTCTGAAAAACGCTCACTGCGGATGACAGACCGAAGGGCAATCTGTTGAACTGAAAGACACCTTCGGCTGTAACAAAGGCAGTGAGATGCTTGGAGTCAGGGTGTAGCATGACCTGATGATACGCACTTTTGAGGTCCAATTTTGAAAAACAATTTCCACCCGCCAAAAGAAAAACAAGCTCTGTAATATTGCGGAGTGGAAAACGGTCCATAACTACGTTCCGATTAAGGCTGCGAAGGTCGACACAGAATCTTAAAGAGCAGTCAGCCTTCTTAGTGATCACCACTGGAGATAACCACTGGGTAGCTTCAACTGGTTCAATAACCCCATCCAATACCATTTGATCGATAATTTTCTTTACTTCGCCTCTCATAGCAATGGGAACCTCCCTAGAACTGTGCCTTACCGGAATAGCATCCTTCCTTAAAACAATTTTAAGGGTATAATCCTTAGCCACACCCAACTTGCCATTAAAAACGGAAGCAAATTAATCCAGCCCTTGGTTGATGTCATCTTCACAAACTACCATTACTTGCTCTGTAGCTCTAGGGTTGACTATTATATGCAGATCATACTGATGAGACCACCCCAAAATGGGTGGACTCTCAGTAGCAACAAAAATTTTCCCTTTGGTGCGACTCATGAAAGAGGATGTCAGCCTCAAAGTATCCTATAACACCTATGTTGGCACCTTGATAACCTTCAAGTATAACATTTGTGTTACTCAATAATTTGTGTGGCCACACTGTATCAAATAAGTCTTTAGAAATGATGGTATATAGGGACCCCAAGTCCACCATCAGAGTCACAACATTGCCATCAATCAAAAAATCTGCTTTGGTGCGAGAACGTCTCTTAAAGTCATCCAATTGTTTCTGCTCCTGTAAAGTTGATGTGTCAGAGTCAACTATCATAATTTTATGTTCCAAGGTGTCCTCAGATTCCTCAACCACAGCTACTTTTGATTTATTGGCTTTACACATGCGGGCAAAATGGCCTTTCCTGCCACACAAACGACACTTTGCCCAGCGCAAAACAAGACTTCGAGTCCGCAATGTGAAAGTTGCTGCCACACCGAAAACAAAAACGTGTGTTAGCTCTGAATTGGGAAGAAATTGTGGATCTTGGAGTAGGATTGCGAGTGAAAGAAGTCATGGCAATCTTCCTTTTGACGAAATTGATAGAGTCTGAGTCACTGTCAACCTCAGAGACCTCAATGTGCTCCCTAATGCTCATTTGCTGCATTTCCTTCATGCACTTTTGTGATTCCTCCACAACTTTAGCAATTTTAATGGCTTCCTTTAGAGTGGGATCTGCAACCGCCCACAAACGCTCTTGAATTTTCTTATCGCAGCACTGAACGATTAATTGGTCGCGTATGAGTTCCTCCGTCATGGGACCAAATTTGCATTTAATTGCAAGTTCTCTTAGTCTTGCCACAAATTCATCTATGGACTCACTGGGCTTTTGAGGCTGGGTGTAAAATTTGTGGTGTTGCTTGACTATATTCAAAGTTTTGGCAAAACGCTTGTGAACGCGCTATTTAGCTTCTTTGTACACATCTTCCATAACATCCCCATTGTCTTTGTATATTTGTGGTAGATATTTAAACACATGTTGCCCTTCAGTGCCAAGGCATCCAAATAACAATGCTTTCTTTCTAATAGGAGAAACATTTGAGCCCCCTAGGGCCACAATGTAGTTCTCAAAAGTTTCTATCCAGTCCTCCCATTCAATGGGAGGATCCCCCTGTAACATCAGGAACGATGAGGGAGGGACACAGCTTGGTTGATGCTCATGGTGAAAAGTACTTACAACAAACAAATGATGGACGGAATGCTGACAATGCAAACATTCCCCCCCAGTCAAAAGATCTGGGTTAAATCCATCGTTCTTTTGCCCACTACGCCACCCCAGTTTGGACCCAGCCATATGCAAATCAGTCTTGACCCTGTGCCCCATGGGAACAGTCCAGACCGAACCGCCAGGCCAGGTCCTCCCTGGACCGGAAACAAGCATCCTGGGACCGGTTTCAGGGTATGTCACCCTTCTTCAGCCAGGCTAGCTTGAATCCAGTGGCGCAGTGAGCAAGGGACCCACGTCTGGGCATACCCATCCCACTTAGGGCGAAAAGTGTTACAACAAACAAATGATGGACGGAATGCTGACAATGCAAACATTCCCCCCCGTCAAAAGATCTGGGTTAAATCCATTGTTCTTTTGCCCACTACGCCACCCCAGTTTGGACCCAGCCATATGCAAATCAGTCTTGACCCTGTGCCCCATGGGAACAGTCCAGACCGAACTGCCAGGTCCTCCCTGGACCGGAAACAAGCATCCTGGGACCGGTTTCAGGGTATGTCACCCTTCTTCAGCCAGGCTAGCTTTAATCCAGTGGTGCAGTGAGCAAGGGACTCACGTCTGGGCATACCCATCCCACTTAGGGCGAAAAGTGTTACAACAAACAAATGATGGACGGAATGCTGACAATGCAAACATTCCCCCCCAGTCAAAAGATCTGGGTTAAATCCATCGTTCTTTTGCCCACTACGCCACCCCAGTTTGGACCCAGCCATATGTAAATCAGTCTTGACCCTGTGCCCCATGGGAACAGTCCAGACCGAACTGCCAGGCCAGGTCCTCCCTGGACCGGAAACAAGCATCCTGGGACAGGTTTCAGGGTATGTCACCCTTCTTCAGCCAGGCTAGCTTGAAAAGTGGTGAAAAGTACAGTTCAAACAAACACTGACTTGCTTGGGAAAATGTATTGCTTGTTGAAAACTGTTGCAGTACTAAAAACGGCCAGAAGGTGGCAGTGCTGCTGTATTCAAACAACCTCAGACGTATGTTTCTATGATTAGGTGGCAGGCAACTCCACATGTAAATCTCTATGATCAGAGAGACCGGCCCGGAGGGGATAACATGCAGGAGAGCACTGGGCTTGACGCGCTGGTGAACACAGCAGTAAGTAACGTTGGCGCGAGTGAGCAGCGCTTGAATAAATGTGGCAGAAAATGTCGGGCTGAATGGAGGCGCGAGAAGGACTTCCATCCAATGAAGACGAAGAGAGCAGGTACATTCAAACTCCAAGTTTAATGAAATACAGGAACCCCATGCCAAAGCACAGCACCAACCAACCAGCTTCATCAACTGATCAGAATCCCCTCATGTATGTCATAATCCCAACATTCTACTCTAGACAAGACACAAGTGGTAAGGGGAAAAGACAGACTAAAGACGCAGAGTCAAGACCCAGTATAACAGAGACGCTGAGATTCCTGCACTCCAGCTCGCAGTGACCCGACTGTAGTATTGGCACATGTGTTTCTAGAGCTCCCCAGTGTTACCGGCGCGAGAGTGTCTCGTGCTGCATGTTTCTGTTTGAACCACTGTTCACGATCGGGTGCAGAACGATGCGTGCCAGGATTCTACCAACTGGAATCAGTTGGTGGAGATCCTGGTACGCAGCGGTGGCGCCCGGCTGTGGGTGCTTACAATCCTCGAATAAAGCAATTCTTACCTACCGGATTGCCTCCGATGACTTATTACCACATTTGGCGACGATTGGGAGCCCATCCAAGCATCCAGCACCCACCAGCCAAGGACCAACCAATCCTCGACTTTGCGAGGCATTGCTGCTCCCCGCTCTTCATTGCTCGACAGTCGTGGCTCCGGCGACAAGCGGATCTCCGCTTCTCCTGCACCTTCCTCGGTGAATTTCGGGAGACTCCGAGTTGTGGCGCAGCCCCTCCCATCCAGTCTCTTCATTGCTACGTGATGTCACCATAGCCCCGCCCCTCAGCGTCATCACGTCCACGGCGGCCATCTTTGATTGGGCTACATTTCAAGGATCCCTCATTCACACGCAGGTATGATCCAGCCTGTTTGCCTACACGGTGACAGGCACACCTTTAATTAGAGTTTCTTCACAATTGAGCCTTCACACATGGTGATAGGCTCACCTTATTCACCTGTTCTTCATCATTTTAGATATACATCTCAAAAAGCTTATTAGCATACTTATTAGCATACTTACTGAATGTTTAATACTTTTAGACAAATTATTAGTGCAAACATTTTTTACTTGTTTTAGTGTCAGTTTTTACTTATTTACCAAGAGTTATGGCTACTTCTCAACAATTTGCTCAACCTCCTCCTTTTCTACAACACCCAGGTAAACCCAGTATTCCATGGCGTCAATGGATTAAAGCTTTTGAAAATCATATCGTTGCCATAGATGCTGTAGAATTTTCTCCTGTTCACAAGGTTGCAATCCTTTACGGGTGTTTAGGACTTGCAGCACAGCATGTGTTTGAAAACTTACCTAAGTTTCCCACTCCACCTGGTGAAGCTGGGGACGGAGATCATTGGAATCCCTACAAAGAAGCTTTATCTCGACTAGCAAGACACTATGACCAAGAATCAAACATAATGCTTGAAAGACATAACTTTAACAGAAGAAAACAACGCGAGGATGAGTCAGTCGATGAGTATATTGCTGCGTTACGAGTTCTTGCATCAACTTGTGAGTTTGAGTCAGATCCAGAGATCTATATACGTGATCAATTTGTCTTCTCTTGCTATTCGAGAAAAATACAAGAGCGCCTTCTCAGCTGCAGAAAACCATCTTTACAAGACACAATTGATATCGCAAAGAGCATTGAGAGGTCTATTGTTACCTCTAAAGTTCTTCAACAAGATCAATCCATCAACTCTTTCAAGTCAACTTCATTTGATCCGGGAAATTCCGTTAATGCTGTTAACGTGAACAAATCTTATAAACAACCTTTTAAAAAGGGAACACAATTTGCTTTAGATGTGGTTCCAGATCACATCTTGGCAACTATCCTATGTGTCCCGCTTCAGGAAAGAAATGTGTATTATGCAAAAAAATCGGACATTTTCAAGGTGTTTGTAGATCTGCCAGGAGACCTACCAGAGTCAATAGTGTGGAATTTACAGAATCTCTTGAAGATTGTACTGACCAATTTCACGACATGATTGTTTCAATTGAATGTAATTCGGTTTTCAATCCCCACTATGTCAAAGGTCCATTAGGTGTTGCATTATTTGGAAAAGTTGAGATTCCAATTATGGCAGATTCTGGTTCACCTATATCTATTTTATCTGATGTCATGTTTCTTGAAAAATGGCAAGGTTCCATTGGGTTGACCAAAACAGATATCAATCCAAAAGCATTTGGAGAATTTGACATAGAAATGATGGGTTACTTTAATTCAAGGTTAGAATGTCTAGGAAGGTCAATTTTTACAAAAGTTTATGTCGCAGTCAGAGGACGCAATATAGTTGGCTGGCAGGACCTTGCTAGAATGGGTTTGCACCTTGTTCCTGGGTCAGATAATCCAATTGTGCTTGGTGATCTTCCACAAGGTTATTCCCCAGCTGGTTTTTCTGAAAATGAAGAAAGCACATTGGATTGTGTCGATATCATTGATCATTCACATGACGTCAAAAAGGTCTTGGACTGGTTTCCTAATTTGTTCTCCAATAAGTTAGGCACGGTCAAGGGATTTCAACATCAAATAAAACTTAAGCCTCATGCTCAACCTTTTGTACATAAGGTTCGCCCTTTACCCCTTAGTGCCAGGGATGAGCTTAAGTCAGTACTAAAGAAGTTATGTGATGAAGAGGTCATTACACCATGTGACTCTTCAGAATGGGTTTCTCCCATCGTTATTGTCCGGAAAAAATCTGGTGAGGTCAGGTTATGTGCGGACTTCCGCACCTTAAATAAACACATTTTAATCGATTGTCATCCCCTCCCCAAAATCCATGAACTTCTGGCAAGTTTAGGGGTGCCAAATTCTTTTCATAATAGACCTACGCTCAGCTTATCACCAGATTCAATTGACAAAAGATTCACAGGATCTGACTACTTTTGTTACACCCTTTGGGGTCTACAAATACCTCAGACTTCCCTTCGGCCTGGCCTCCGCGGCCAGCGTGTTTCAGAAAATGATGGACAATCTTTTTCAAGACACGCCGGGAGTTCAGGCCTATCAAGATGACATTCTTGTTTTTGCCAATGATTGGGAAACACATTTAAAAAATCTTACTTGTGTATTAACCAAATTGAATGATGCGGGAATGACCATCAGGTCTGACAAATGTCAATTTGGCACACAACAATTGGATTACTTAGGCCATACTTTGTCATCTCAAGGAATCAAACCAAAGTTATCACTTGTCAAGGCCATCAGTCATGCTGTTCCCCCTAAAGACAATGATTCTCTTCGATCATTTTTAGGATTGGCAGAGTACTATGCCCGCTTTGTTAAGGGATATGCCCAAACTGTTGAGCCTTTGCGTGCCTTATTGCGCAAAGGATCAAAGTTTCTTTGGTCTGATGAAGTATCATCTTCATTTGATCAAACCAAGAAACTCATTGTTGAAGCACCTGCACTTCATGCTTTTCAAGATGATTCTAAGTCTTTTATCATGGTGGATGCTAGCCTTACGGGGTTGGGTGCAGTTCTTGGTCAGTGGGTTGCTGGAAAGGAACACACTATAGCATTTTCATCAAGAATGCTTAAGTCTTCTGAGACACATTACAGTACAATTGAACGTGAGGCGCTTGCCTGTGTTTGGGCAATTGAGAAGTTTAGAAACTACATTTGGGGGCGTGAATTTGAATTGTTCACTGACCATAAACCCCTTACACATTTACTCAGTGGCAATGGGCTTGGGAGGACCTCAGCCAGGTTGGTCAGATTACTTTCAAAATTGCAAGAATTTCATTTTTCCATCAAGCATATTTCTGGTGGAAAGAATTTCCGGGCTGATTGCCTTTCTCGTAAGGCATTTCAGGATATTTCAGATGTTGAGAGTTTTGAAGATACAGAGTGTGTGGTAGCGGCACTTGATGCTGTTAGCGAATGCCCAAATATTTCTGAACAAGTATGGTTGGAAGCTTATGGCAAGGATGATATTCTTAAACTTGTCATGGAATATATTGTAAAAGGTTGGCCTGAAAGCAGGAAACTTTGTAATGAGTTAAAGGCCTTTTCCATGGTTGCATCTGAACTCTCCTTGGTCAATGGTATGGTTATGAGACATGATTCTTTTGTTCCCCCTCAAGTTTGAGAAGATATCATTAAATGCGCACATCATGGTCACTTAGGCATTTCAAAAACCTCACAACTCATTAAGTTGTATTATTGGTGGCCATCTTTAGAAGCCCAGGTCAAGTTTCATATTGATTCATGTCCAGAATGTCTCTTGTCAGACAAGAAATGGAAGGTCATGAACTCGCCCTTACACCCTGTTCCATTTCCGAACAAACCTTGGGACAAGGTTGGAGTAGATTTCTCAGGTCCTTATGACCTTTTATCTCATGATTTAAAGTTTTTGATTTTGTTGATTGATTATCATTCAAAATGGATTTATCATATGTTTTGTGATTCACCCAGTTCCACGAATGCCATCACATTTCTGAGGAAAGTGTTTTCCATTGAGGGTTCACCTTCCATTATGGTCACTGACAATGGTTCACATTTCATTTCTCAGAAATTTTCTACATTTTTAGCAGAAAAGGATGTTAATCATTTCAAGGTTGCCTTATATTCGCCATCCTCCAATGGTTTGGTGGAAAGGGCGAACAGATTAGTCAAGGATGCCATTCAAGCAGCCCTTTCCTCAGGAAAGGATATTCAAGATTTTCTTGATGACAAATTATGGTCATACAATATTTCGCCACATTGCACCACTGGTCTTCCGCCTTTTTCTCTGTTGAGAGGTAGAAATGTTCATACTACTTTGTGTCCCAATTGGTTGCAAGATAAGCATTTCAAAGTTACACCTGTTGATAAAAATCTTGCGTCTCGTGTTTTAGAAAAACAAGGTTACATGAAATCTGTTTATGATCAAGGGAAAATGTTTAACAATACCAGTTTGAAATTCAATGATTGGGTTCTTATTAAAAATCCTAAAAAGGTGTCTAAGGGGCAGTCTAGGTTTTCCTCTCCTGTACAAGTCACAAATGTGAGCAAGGGCTCAGCTCTACTTGGTTCTAGGGGATGGTGGAACAAGAGATCACTTGTGCGGCTTTCTGACTCACAAGTTGCCTCTTTACTCAAGTTATCCAAACAGGAGGTGGAGCAATGCGACTGGACAAACTGGTTGCGTGATCCTTCATCTGTTATTTCTTCGTTTGCCCCTCAAAAGGATTCAGTGAAGTCTATTGTAGGGCAGTGTCTTAATACACATAATACTTTGCATGATTCTGCTTCTTTTGATATGACTGGACTCGCATCTTCCTCACATGTTGATTTGAGCACGCGTCAAAGAAAATTGCCTGTTAAATTTAATGACTATGTTTTGACATAAGGAAATGATTTTCCTATTATTATTATTACAATGTTTTATAAATGTCTTAACTTGTTTTCTTTTCAGGTTCTTAGTTTTTGTGATTAGTCATTTCTCGTTTATTTTGGTGGAAAGAGAGAAGTTGTAGTATTGGCACATGTGTTTCTAGAGCTCCCCAGTGTTACCGGCGCGAGAGTGTCTCGTGCTGCATGTTTCTGTTTGAACCACTGTTCACGATCGGGTGCAGAACGATGCGTGCCAGGATTCTACCAACTGGAATAAGTTGGTGGAGATCCTGGTACGCAGCGGTGGCGCCCGGCTGTGGGTGCTTACAATCCTCGAATAAAGCAATTCTTACCTACCGGATTGCCTCCGATGACTTATTACCACACCGACATCCCTTTTGGGGTGCCCAGCTCGAGACAAAGACGGGGTCCCACAGTCTCTCACTTCAGGTAATGGGGTTGACTTTGTCCTAGAGGGATTCTTGGCTTAACACCTACACACATGCCAGGTACACTTGGGTACATCTAGTTAGGATTGCATAGTAGGAGTACGCATTTTATTGTCATGTATTTTATATACATGCCTGTATTCATGCTTTTAGCATAATGGTAGAAATCTACCATCCTTTTACTTTCTTAGTGCTTCTGATCATTTATATCGGTTTCTGTCTAGTGGTTATTTCAGCACACCTATTTTACACTAGAATAACGACTGTTCAATAAATACTTATTGAAAAACGTCCATACCGTTTATTCTGTGCATCTCCCTGAGAGTACGTGAGCACGAGTGACTGAGCGAAAAGAAGTACACTGTTTCCACGGCCCTGTGGGATCAGGGTTGCTATGTTCGAAAGTTGCCAAGAACTAGTCTCTCCTTGGTAAGAGGAGTTTCTAGTTGCACTGTGAGCTAGCTGGTACACAGGCCAACATACCCGGTGAGGGTGTCTGGAATCAATTCAGACACCAATCCCGCAGTGTATGTTGCCAAAAGCGCAGATCCTATATAGGTTTTATAGGAACTACACGACACAAGGATATTAAAGAAGAAGATTTTCTTTTCTTTAGGCAGGATGGAGTTCATCTTTCTTTTATGGGGAATGAACTATACTTATTGGAAGTCAGGGATAGGTTAACCATGGCGTTGGCAAGGAAGAGATGGTGCTAAAAGACGGTTATGGTGACAGCCATTGCCTTGTTTTAATGACAGATATCACTGAAAGGGGGGGGGGAGAGAATACAGTGGAGCGATGATTGGGTTGAGTGTGAAGGACAGCGAATGGAAAGAAAGAGGATGTCGAGGAATGAATGTTTGGATGATGGCTTGGGGACTGTATTGTTGGAGGGGAGGTTTAAGGGTGGTTTAAGGGTGATAAAATGTTTGTAATGTTATAAAGTTCACAGTCTGCATGCATGCCTGTCCTAATAAAGCGGCCTTTTGCTCTCACTTTTGGTATGGTTTTTCTGCGCCTTCTCGCCTGATGTCCACTCTAACGTTTAGTTGAAAATGCTGTTACTTAATGCTATGGGCAGATTTAAAAAAAAAAATATATAGGTAAAATAAAGTTAAATGAACACTGGTAGGTCATGAAACCGTAACTCTAGTGAGTGGGCAGAGAAAAAAAACGCAAAATAAATATGTAATTCGATATAACCTGCGCCACACTTGGACAGCTGAGGTATTTGGGGCAAAGGTTTGCTAATGATTTTAGGTATCATTTAGTTAGCATGTGTTCAGTGCTGGAGGCTGAGTGCCAAAATAAATCGGACACGCACTGCAATCATGCAGCATTTCACCAGAACTAATGAAACATTGCACCAGAGTAGATTGCCCTTGAACGGCTTGCGATATTAAGTAATAATTATTTAAATGCACTGGTGGAATATTTTCCTTACAAGACCAACAAAAGGCCCGGATTTACACAGGCTTAAAAACAGTGTTAAAGTACTTATTTGTTCATAGTTGTCGTCGTTGGTATTTTGTTAGCGCCAGATTACCTAACAGGCTGCACTACAAAGAGAAAGGAGGTTTGTCATTAAAGCGCTGCTTCATGGGACAGACGTTTTGTGTTTCACTATACTGCTAAATTGGTTCAGTGTTCACTCCAGCCCCCGCTCTGAAATGCACATCTTTTCTATTCATTCTTTACCTCAATTTTTGGCTGGTGGGAGTATGTCCCATTTAAATGAAGGCACCAGTGCTTCCGACACAACTGAAATGGGATTTAATAAAATTCCACCTGTTGGCTCATCTGGGCAGCTAACCTCTAACGGATTTGTGCTACCCCCAACACTTAAAATGGTTTGGAGCAGCAGAGGGTAAGCAGATTTCTCAAAGCAAAGGATCCAAATGAGCCAAGAAAAAAAGTTGACTTCACCAAAAAGATCGAACAGCTGAGTTGCAGCTCGGACCTCAAGGAACCGCGGTGGTAATGAACAGTGTCTGCAAAAGAGATGATTGGTCAATGTTTTCAAGCACCTTTTATTTGGAATCAACAAAGTAGCAATCGGCATACGATCAGTGGCAACAGATCACTAGGATCAAAGGGATGTTAGTGAACTTCTCTTAACCCTGGATGTAAGATATTCTAGCAGCATCATTAGAGTAGAGGCTAGTTCCCCCTTAATTGGAGCCCATGGTCAAGCAGATCACAATCAAGCCCGTCTGGTAGCCCAGCCACAGTTTATTGGAGAGTTAAGGACTAAAATCCACAATAAAGAAGAAAGTGCACTCTTACTTCTAATAATCGTTTTCCTAACCATGAGCACAAGACTTATTTGTTGTCCGTTGCAGTATAAATCTGGAACAACATTTGTTCACAGTACAGAGGTATCAGCGTCCCTTCCAGAAGCCACTCACAACCATCGAAAGATGGCAAAAGAAACATCACTCTGCTCCCAGTTGAGTGGAGGAAGGGAGCAAGAGCTCAGACTAACCAGGTGTGATAGGCCCTATTTGTAAATGTTCCATAAGAGGAATAAAAAGTAAAGAACGAAAAAACAAACATCTTGGATTACATTAGAGTCCTTGTTGCTGGTCACTTCAACAATCAACGAGCACTCTCCTGAAACAGTCTAGGGAGCTGTTTAAGGGCCTGAATGGTTGTTGCAAAAAAGGTTAGCTAACTTGCATACTTTATTTTGATGCTTAGTTTTCCGTTTACTAAAATAGTAGAATGGGAGTTAATTTTGACTTCCTTCATTTGGATTGGTCTTCTGATTTGTCCCTAAAGCTAAGCACTCCTATGCTTTTTGTCCAACTCAAGAGAGAAGGGTTTTATATGACACAACAAATAACTTACGTTCTGATGGTGGAGGCAAATGACGCACAGGTACCTCTTTGACAGAGTACCATCGACCTCCTAACCTCAATGCTAATGAACAGAGAGGCTATCTTGGGGTCTAGACCTTCCTTGCATACTGATTTCAGAGTGTGTTAAACATACATTCCACAGCCCTCCCTGTCCAATGTCAGGGGTGGATACCCTAGTGCTTATGGGTCACAGATTTTTTCTAACTAGATTTCATTCATGTTTAAACATAAAGTGGTTTACCTCTTTCTGACAACCCTTCCACTCACTAGACAATAACTGCATGAGAGACAGCAGTGACACCAGAAAGAGATGGCAACCTTAGGGTCCGTCACACAAGGCAGTGTGCTAATCCCTCATTGTTCACCATCTTATTATTGTACAATCATTTGTTGCACAAGGGTTCTTATTTTCCTAGTTAGGAACAAAGAACACAGAAACTTGTTTAGAATAATGCAAGGTACAATAGGACTACATTACAGTTGTTAAATACAATATGTACTCCTAATTAAAATTAAACACAATTCTAGCATACATACATTTTACAGAACAAAAGATTTGATTATTAATTTAAAAATAAACAATCTGTTGGGCAATGATACACAAAATAGCATTCAAATTCTGGTTATTCACTCCTCTTACTTAGGAATAGTGAAATACCAGCAATGCCATCATTCATGCACTTTCACTCACCTTTGCACTCATGCATCTGCTGAAGCTTTTTTTAAATGTGCAATTTGGGTGACAAATTATTTTTTAATACTAGTGATTTTAACAATTAATATAGTTGTAAATGATGAATTAATGATGGTACACTTGAAACAATTTAGTTTAGATGTTTAGAAGTGTGTTGATTAAATTAGTTTAGTTATCCCACATTGCTAGAGACACCATTTTATTAAAATGGAGTTCTGTTTGTGGTTCTGCTAATCTTACTCCAGCTCATCGCCCACCCGAATCAATGCATTCCTACAAGTCTTCTCTCTCCACAATCATCGCGGAGAACAGGACACTGTGACACAATTGGTTATTTTCATTAGAGAGCATGCATTGTGAATTTAACTTTTTCTTTGTGTTCCTAATGCAACATACTGAAGCACACTTCCACTGGAAGTTCCGATGTAGGCTTGCTAGCCTACTGGTGTATGAGGCTTTGTTTGAAAATGTTTCAGATTGTGTTGCACCTTTCCAGACTGCACTGTTGCTGTGGTAGCTAATGGAAGATTTCTTCTACCTTAGAAATGAGTTAGTGTTAAAATTATTTGTGTAACGATTATCATTCAGATTTATCCAATATGTGTTATTGCTAGTCAGGCCATGCTGAATTTGCAGTTTTTGCTTATTACTGATGCGTAAAATATGTATAAAAACCCCTGGTCTTAGGGGTGAGTCAGAGGCTTTGCCTTTTGATCCTCTAGGGATGCTGTCTGTTCCGTTTATGATTTTGCTGCCTATTGGGACTTAGAATAATTTTCATTTCTGACTATGTATTCTGTATTCAAACCTTTATGGCTTAAATTCTGCATTTTTCTGTAACATTTTGTTTGAGACTTTGGTAATAAAACTCTAACTTTTTATCGATCTAGTTATTGACTGGTCCCAGTCACCATTTCATTTATTCTACTAATGTGCTGGGCTTAATGTCTCAAATCGTCAGATCAAGGGTGTCAGCACCGAGCCGCCTAAGGCAAATTTTGGGGCGATCGAAATATTTTGGTAAAGTAAATAATTGGGGGTCAGCTCGCACACATCCATTAACGGACTCATTCTCGCATTCATCCTCAAACACAACTGCAATAAAAATACACAGAAACTCAACAACATATGCAAGATACATTAAAATAATACAAGTAAAATAAGAAATATGCTGCCATCTAAACTCAGCGGGCATATACTTGTAATAGCGAAACTAAACATAGTTGTGGTATTGTAAATAGTCTAGCGATGTCAAAGTTGCAGCATGGCCACCAAATTTAAAGTCAAAATGTTGGCCATCTTGGAATGGTAAAGCAAAGACACTCTATGGACATCTGCATTTCATAATGGTCTCTTGGTTTAGAGGAAGTAGCCACGTGCATAGCAGCGCACTGCAGATTAAATGAGCGGTAAGCAAGTCTCCATTGGCACTGCCTGGAAAGCCGTTTTATCTTATTAAGAAACATATAATTCAAAGAGGAGAAGCAAAGAAATGAAGAAGGGACTATAAAAGGAGAAAATTGAAAACTAAAGGGTTGGAAATACTGAAGCACATTCATTCTCGATTGGAAATACACGTGATCAGAAAATGCGACCATTCATAGTACAATAGAACCAATAACTGATGTAGACTGAGCCATTAACCCATGCAGTACACTATCATGGATTGAAGCAAAGTGTAAATGACACTTTTACAAACCAATGGCAGAACACAGCTACACACACACACACAAAGTTCCATAGGAAATGCGTTTTTTGTTTTGCCATTAACTTTGTTGCCACTTGATGAATCTTCACAAAATTTTCCCAAAACTTCCCCTTTTTGGTTCAGCTGCTGTGTTTATAGTTGCGGGGTGAACTGGCAAGCGGGGTCCCAAAACGCGTTTCCCCATGTTATGTCTATGAGGATTTTCCATTGTTTGAACACGACTACAGCCCGAACTGTTGAACAGAAGAACACCAAATTTGCCAGAAATCTAGATGTTGGTCCAGAAAGCGTGCTTTTTGTGATTTGGTGTAAATCCGTTCATTAATTTTAGATATACAGGGTAAAAAAATATAGATATCTAGGGGCGCTGATCCTTGCAGTGGACTCGCGGATCCACAGTCCCCGTGCTGTAATTTGATTGGCTGCCAACACTTCAACCAGGAAGTGTTGGCTGCCATCTTGGGACTCAGCTTCAAGCGGAGTCCCACAAAAAATGTAAAAAATAAATTAAAGGGGACAAGGTAGGAATACCCTTACACACCCCCCCCCCAAAGATATGGTGGTGGGGAGGCGGGGCCCACAGTTACGCAACTCTGCAGCCCCTGCGCCCCGGGGACTGCCACCTCCCCAGGGCTTTGCCAAATCTGAATGGGGGTGCAGATTCCACCCTCCGTCCCTCCCCGAGCAGTCCCACCGCCTCACCAGGGATCACTTAAAAATGACGGGTGGGGGGCACACCGAGATCTTTAATTAAAGAGGGAGGGGGGACATCTTGGCTCCCCCTCCAGAACAGTTTTTTGTCCCGAGGACCACCATCTGCCCGGGGCAGCCCATTAAAGTGGAAGGAGGGGGGCCGCGCGAGTCCCCCTCCTGGAGCCAATAATGGCCCTGAACCGCCATGTAGTGTAGTTCCTATTTCCCTAATAGGCTCTGCGCATTGGAATAATATACCCTATAGATTTGACATAGGACTGAGGTCAGTATGTCCCTATCGAGTATATTAAACTTAATTACTTTGTGCCAGCTAACTCAGAGGCCACTAGAAACTCCTTGTAAACAAGAAGGGAGTAGTTTCTGCCAAACGCATAAACATGACAACTTTGTTTCCCTTTAGAATCGGAACACTCAGAATCGTGGAAACAATAGATAACAGTTTCACTCAGCTAATCGTGCATGCTTAGTTTCTTCAGAGTTACACAGAAAGAATAGACGGGCGTTTCAATAAAAGGATTTATTGAACAGTCTTGTTTCTCGTGTAAGAGATATGAGCTGTTATGATCACAAGACAGTATGCGAGATATATAATGTACAGCGTAAGCAGTAGAAAAAAATAATACGGCGCTAGCATTATCTTTTAGCTATGACACATATATTCATATACATAAACAAGCTGAAAATGCGAGTACTCATAAGATGCTTCTCTAAGCTAGTTCTACCCAAGTGTACCTAACCTAAGTGTAGTGCAAGGTAAGAAGTAGGTGAAGTATTCTATAGTATGGTATACTAAGAGTCTGGTATGCCAAGAGTCCCTCTAGGTTCTAGTCAGCTCCATACCTTGAGAATGAGAGAGGTGGGAATCTCCTTCCGGGTCTCGAACTCTAACACCCCGCGAAGGGAGTCAGAACACTGGGAGCTGGATTCTCTGCGAGCAGGGATGACAGCGTCTCTTGTCAGTGCGTCAGGCCGGAACACGGGCTCCTCTGAAGTCGAGGTCTCCTCTAACTTGTTTGGGCAAGGGAAGGTATATTTATACCTGGTAGGTGCCTTGGAATGTTAGCATTGACGTAAAGTCGGGCAGAGGAAGACGTCAGGAATGAACCCTTAAGGTATAGCTGTTCATGCATAATAAATGAGTTCTTGGAGAAATCAATAATCCTGTGCTAGGGGAACTCCCAAGAGCTTAAGGGTCTGGTTTCTAAGAACTCGTTGTGACGTTAGGGTGGACAGATGCAAGTGACCATGCCTGTATTTGGATAGCATGGCTAATGCCTAAATAAGGACTGGGATCTTATGCCTATATAAGGGCAACGCGAATTGTGCCTATATAAGGACATGTTTCAAGAAAACCTATATACGGACACCTAAAGCGGAATACAACAGCCACCCCCCCCAGGGCTAGCTCCTGCTATGTCCCGGGCTGCCCATCCCCCAAAACATAGCTGTTTGCTCCGACTTGGCACGAGCTTTGACAGCACCTGCCGACACAGAGCAAACACTCCGCTGTCAGCAGGCGGGAACTGTGTTCCTGCTTGCTGACAGCTGAGGTGACCTGTTTTTCCCTGCCCGCAGAGATGCGGGCAAGGAAATGGGAGGACAATTGCTTTGACACACAGGGAGCTGTACGGTTAGCAACTCCTTATGTGTCGAAGCAATGCCGGCTCCTGCAAGAGGCGGGGAGACAGCAGGGACTGCGGGGGCATTCAGGCTCCCCCCGCAGTCCCAACGGAGATGCAGGGCCCCCGGGGGTGGGGTCCCTGGGGCCAAAATCAGCCAGGGAGAAGGGGCATGTGGCCCCCTCCTCCATTCCAAGCAGGCCTGGCCCCGGGTGATGGGGTCCCCAAAGCCGAAATCAGCCCTGGGAAGGGGGGGTGGGGCACGGGCCCCCCTTAATAAAAGTTATTAAAAAAAAAGAGACAGCCCGGCACGTCGCCGGAGGCCCTGTCCCTTTTCACCACCACTCCGCAAATGCACCTCGTGGTGCACTACTGGTTGGGGGATGAAGTCCCCTTGAGGCCCACTACCCCTCCTATTACTTTAAGTAAGTCCCACACAGCGGGATTGCGGAGAGGTGGTCGCAGGTCACGCCCCCTTTCTCCACCACTCTGCAAATGCGCCTCCGGACGCACTACTGGTTGGGGGATAAAGTCCCCTTGGCTGCTGAGGGTCCTTGGGGGTCAACAAGCCCTCCTGTTACCTCCAGAATGTCCCAGCGAGATTGCCGAGAGGTCTTCGGAGGCCTCGTCCCCTTTCACCACCACTCTGTAAACACACTTCCTGGCACACTACTGTTTGGGAAAGGAAGTCCCCTTAAATGCCGAGGGTCATTGGTGGCCAAGATACCCCTCCTGTCACCTTCAGTAAGTCCCACACAGTGCGACTGCTGAGAGCTGGTAGGAGGGCCCCTCCCCCTTTCTTCACCACTCCGCAAATGCATATCCAGGCACACTATTGGCTGGGGGATGAAGTCCTCTTGGATGCTAAGGGTCCTTGGGGGCCAAGAACCCCTCCTGTTACCACCATAAATTATGACTCTGCAGGATTCCTGAGAGCTGGTCGGAGGCCCCGACCCCTTTCTCCACCACTCTGGAAATGCGACTACTAGTTAAATAAAAACATCGAAATTCACTGAAAAGAAACAAAGGTTACATGGACGTTATATTTAAACTCAAATTTCACTCGTACAAAACCATAGAAATTTTGCAGTTATAGTTACCCGAGCTAATTATAACTTACGCCCCCCGCAACCCACTGCTTATGACCTCACATATTTCATCACTCATGATATGGTCAAAACATTACTGATGACATCATCCAGTGAGTGTAAGTATTTTCTAAGAATTTATGAGTGTTAAACATATATACTAAGTTACTACAAACGTTTAATTAGTATACTAGATGTACTACTGAGTGATGCTACTTTTATTATATAGAAGAA
This sequence comes from Calotriton arnoldi, assembly GCA_963921515.1. Lineage (NCBI taxonomy): Eukaryota > Metazoa > Chordata > Amphibia > Caudata > Salamandridae > Calotriton > Calotriton arnoldi. The sequence goes on from CAWUFW010005201.1 coordinate 388,746, forward strand.
GGAGAAGTTGGTGTTGATGGTACTCATCAAACCTCAAGGCGGCAGTACAGTGCGGGGGATAGCTTACGAGTTTATCAATCCGAAGGTTATAAGAAATGTCTTAACAAGCAAAAAAGCAGACTGTAGTACCGAGGAACCCGAGGTGAATTCATTGAAGGACTGAAGGAAGGTGGTGAGGGACAGTCAGTCTGAACAGCCACCCCAGGACTGGAGTTAACTATAGTTCTAATCTTGAAATATGTCCGGAAAGGTTATGTTCTCTCTTCTCCCAACTTTTTTTTTCCTTCATCTTTTCTGCTCAGTTATAATTTTAAGAAATGCTAGTTTTGGTACTCAGTTCCGAAATATATTGTTCGTTAAAGGGGAATGAGTCAGAGTGCGATAAACATGGAGGATGCTTTGTTTGTATCTTTTGCCCAGTAAACCAGATTTAAAACCCAAATTGTTCTGCTTGATTGACTGACAACATTTAATTGCACGTTAAAATAATGGACAGCTGGTTGTTTGCAGGCTTTTAAACTCTAAATAGTAGAGGGGGCCCATATTAATGGAGGTATTACCTAGCACAGGCTGACATCTCTGATTTCAGTTTGGTCCCGGAAGGAAAGAACACTTTAATTACTAAAAAACAGCAGTAATGAGTCACACTCTTATGCCAAAAATCGGCAAATGTCCATAAATCTTTAACAAAGGATGGTAATAAACAGCAGAAACGCACACCATATATCTCGGGTTTTAGGAGACTAACAAAATTCAATGTAGGCCCCCACACCTTCTATTTCCGAACGAAGATTATATCTTCGTTTTCTGGCAAGAATAAAATAAATTTCAATCTCTGTCACTAATTGACTGCTGGTCTCTGTCTACCTTTTCAACCACATAGGTATTACCAGTAAACCTGCATGTCTGTGTTGAGAATAACACTAACAAAACCTCACCCAATTGAACATTGTTCTAATAAAGGTTGGGATACAAATGTGCGAAACAGATCTTTTTGTTTTGTAGAACATAGGAATAACACCCACCAAATATGGCCCTCCTGTTTTTAGAGTAGAGCTCTTTTTGTGTGTTAAGAGTGTCGTAGACCTGACAGCCTTAGGGTGGTCTCCCCCCCAACGTTTTGCCTTCCTCCTCCACTTTTCTGACCTTGTTTTTACTGGTATTAGGGCTCTGTGCATTTTCACACTGCTAACCAGTGCTAAAGTGCTTGTGCTCTCTCCCCTTAACATGGTAATATTGGCTTATACCCAATTGGCATATTTACTTTACTTACAAGTCCATAGTAAAGTGCACTCCATGTGCCCAGGGCCTGTAAATTAAATTAAATGCTACTAGTGAACCTGCAGCACTGCCTGTGCCACCCACTTGCACTAAGCGTAAGGCCCTGCACAAAGGTTGACTGATCATCATTCATTTGGTTACATAATGTGTTGCTATACTGGTGTTATTGAGGTTAATTCTGTGCACAGGCAGTATTATCATGTTTTCAAATCACAATAAAATTAATATTGTAAAAACAACTGCTGCATTTTGCCGCATAATGTGCCTTTTCTTGCTACATCATTTAGTCAATCCTGTTTCCACAAGGAGCATGCCTGCGCACAAAGTTGCAGGGGCTACTACGTGAACGCGCTTCTTGAGAACAAAGATGGAGTTTTGGTTTCAGGAAATTACTTTTACACTGGCAATGGCCCAGCAGTTTCCCAAACAAAGTTTTGATAAAACCAAAAAATAAAAACTGTTTGGCAAGGTGAAGTAATAATGTGTCTCTTCTTTGTCTTTTTTAGTGTCTTTGGAGAACCTGCAGCTTCATCCGGAAAGTTAAGGTTTTTTTTTTTTTACCCTTGCATACATCTTACAAATGCACACATCCACAGACTGATTAAGAATACTCCTACCTTCTATTTAGGACAGTGTTTATGAAAGAAGGTTTTAATCAGTCAACAGAGATTGCTGCTAAGTGGATGACTGCTGCCCAGGCAATAACTCAGGTTATGAGGATAGCTATGAGGCAGGATCGGAGACTGAAACAGCAGATACACAGACAGCATCTGAGGGAGAAGAAAATGGAGCAGAACCTGGAGGTGATTTTTCAGTTGGTGGAGTTCCATCCAACGACTCGTCTTCCAGCAATTCTGAGGGACATGATGTTTAGTGAGCTGTACAAAGCTGGCACTGTGGCATGCAGTACAGTTTGTTGTTGCTGCAAAGGATTCCTACAAGAGCTTGTTTGTAAGCAGCTTCAAAAATTCCAGAGCACTGCGTTGTGTTTCAAAGAACTGCTCGCAGTCAAGTTCTCCGATAGGCGCGATGTGTATGTGCTCACTACAATTCATGATGAGCGCACTCTCCCGTCACGGTGTCATGGTTTGGGATCAGATGGTCGAAGTTCACAAGCCCACCTGTATACTTGATTACAACAAGTACATGAGCGGAGTGGGTAAGAATGATCAGGTTCTTCAGCCATACAGTGCAAGTTTTAAAACACGCACTTGTTATAAGAAGCGGTTTACCCACCTAGTCCAGATGACAACACACAATGCACATGCTGTTATTGTAAGACCACCACAGGAACACTGGTGTCTTTCCTGGACTTCAGTTGACCGTCATTGAAAGTCTTACTGCTACAGAAGCAGCAGCCTCCCCTTCATATGATCTGGAGGACGTGGCAAGGCTGTAGGATTGACAATTTAGTGACAGCATTTCGGAAGCAGCTAAATAGGCTCAACCATGCCGTTGTTGTAGAGTCTGCTCTAAGCAAGGAAAGAGGCAGGAGAGTTGTGGTTACTGTCTCTAGTGCCCATCTCAGCCAGCCCTATGTTTACCTACTTGCTTTATGTTGTACCATACAAAAGTGAAGTCAAATCATTGGGAAATCGACTGAGGAGGAGCTGCTTTAAGGTAAAACTTTCAATGGATGAGCATCGATACCTACCTTTCACGAACCCCTATTTAACTAGGCAAGCAGCCGTAGAATTTATTTTCCTCTACTTGAAAAAAATCATTGACTTGCTGCTCAACACCTTTATACATCGTCGGAATGTAGTAGGTGTTCTGTTCTTCGATTGACAAGTGCATTATAGTCCCCACGCTGCACAAAATGGTGGACAGAACATAAGCCACATTTTCACGGAGTACCCTATGTGGCAAAAACAAAGTCCTGACTATTTTCTAAGTGCTTTTTAGAGACCTTATGTATACAACACAAGGATGATTGTTCAAGAGAACTAGAGTAAGTGTAGTAAGTCAAACAAATGTCCAGTGGGACTTATTCACCAACACTTCTACTTGCTTTGAAAGTGTGCAACTAGTAGCTTGTATCATAATCAATGCTACTGAAAAAGGATACAGGTCACAATTTCTTGAATAATAAGGATTTTTACTATCAGGACAATATATATTTCAGCATGTATCAAAATTAGCGCAGGCGACACTGCTCTGACAGTGAACTAATATGTATACAACAACATAGAACAAGACAGTGAACAGATTCCGAGGTTGTATATGATTTTATATTAAACAAATGTAAGGAGAGATCCTGTCTGCTCATATAACCATAGCATGCTTTGAAAGCAACTTAGGGAGGGGATGTCGAAGAATCAACTTCTAGTTAGTCTTCGGGTCTCAGCAGGACAAATTTTGTCGGACTAAAGTTCCCTAAAAACCATCGACTCTTGGGAACTTCAATCAGACATCCTGTAAGCAATATGTGCAAGACTACTTCAAAACTGAGTCAACGATGTATATCAGGCAGCTCAGTTAGCCGGACAGTTCCGGTGAGGTAAACAAATTATTCAGGAAAAGCACACTTTTGCCAACAATGTGAAATGGTCCTCTCGGTTCCTTAGACGGTCCTGTAGAGATGATTGGATTACTCGGGGAAAAGCACAGGTTTGTATTGTGTCACACCACCAACAGTAGTTCATGCAGTAGGATGACAATACAAAATTGTGCTTTTCCTGTAGCTAGCGACGGAAGGCGTTAGTATAGGTTCACTTGGCGAGTATACGGGATTAGTCAGGACTTTAAAGAGGACAGAGACATAAACGTGTAGGAAAAGCTTAGGTTAGGTGTGCTTACACAGGGATATTACATAGGTAGAAGGCAGTTAGTAAAGGTAGCACAGATACACATGACATTACTTCATCTACACCTACAGATTCAAATCCATCGGCACCACACTCACCCAGACACTGAATTACTACTTCACTCAACTACACAGATGATTCCAAACCATGCAGAACGAAGAAGGCAGCCTCCTCCCTCAACATCCCAAGACCCACAAACCCTGCACCTCAAACAGATTCACTGAGTACCCATCCACCACTCTACTCAAACTCCTGAAACACACATTCAAAGCCTTACACAGCACTGGTCCAGCATACCTCAATACTGCCTCAGATTTCAGAAACCTTCCAGACAACTTTGCTCAGCCAGACTCGTACTCACACACAATCAATGCATATGCAGCACCAGAACAAGGAGAAGTGACTTCTCCGAACTGGCTCCAAAAGGGACGAATGGCCTGCCTCTACACATATGCACCACCTCTAAAATGAGTGCATTCTGCACAAAGTTGAACACTTAACTCTTCGACTAGGTTCAACCATAGATCAGCCCTGACTGCTTGGTGACAAGATACCCTCTTGGGTGATAGCGTGCTTAACAAAAAAAATCATAACATTACAGAGAACTCTGCACCCAACGCTACATGTATGGGTAAAAGGTTTGTCCTGCTTGCCATGTTAATCCTGCTTCAGAACTTTGTACATGTTCAGTTTACTGTATGATAAGTGCATTACAGTCACAGCACTGCACAGTGGGTGTGACATATGCTACGTTCTCACTGACTACTTGTTTGTCAAAAACTAACGTTCATTGTAGTTTTTGACATGCTCTTTACGCAACTTAGGCAGTATTCCTCTGCACATTTGCCTTAGTTTCAAAGGTAGATATACCCACTCAGTCCAAGCAATGAAGGCCTAGGAAGGCATTCTTGGCCATCCCAACTTGCATCCACAAACCGGAAGGATTTAGATTTACCACAGTGAGTGCGCTAAAGACGCATGCAAGACATCTTCTTGAGCCTCATGTGGCTGTAATAGGAGCCATTAGTAAAGGTTCACTAGGCATGCCTACGGTAATGTACAGAATTGAGGTGGTTACTTGACCGATGGTAAAAATGTAGTCAAACTGTTTTTTTCATTTGTGAAGGTTGTGGATGCACCAACTGCCAACATGTCTAGACATATGTGTTTATAGAGGCTTGTCTGTGTTGTGTTTGTGTGCAATTTGGTTGATGACTGATGGAGGTTGTCTTGAATGGGGATCCCGTCCTGTGGCGTATGAATGTGATGGGCCCCTGATTGCACTGATCTGTTGGATCGGGCCAGTGGTAAAGAAGTCGTGTGTGGCGCATGAATGGACCATGAAGCGGTTGGTGCCTTGATGTGACTTAATGGCTCACCTACAGTAGTACTGGTTTCACTATTCAGATACTTTGGTATGTATTTGTTCTTTGAAGCTAGCATATCTGGAGGTGCTAAAACCAAGTGGTGGATTAACTTAAAAAAATTAGTACCAGATTTATATCTGTGGCGGTAAAGATACTCTGTCGCAATGGCGATAGAGTATCCTTATCGTGAAGATAATGGTCTGCCCACCCAATATATATATAGGGACGGACATTGGTGTAACCATGGGGAAGACTACTCCGTCTCCAGCATGGTAGCACCCCTCCCATTGTCCCGACTGAGTCAGGGCCAACTGCGGCTGACCTCTAGGTCCACCCACCAAATTTAGATGTGCAGACCTACAGCCCTTTACCACCTGGAAAACCATAGTGGTAAGGGCAGTGAAAACTGTCTAATGCCTCCTGTGCCACCGGGGGATAACTCCCATGGTGAGAGGGGCATTTATTTTTTCCAAAAAGAAAATTTGGCTTCGTGATTATGTTTTTGAAAATTAAAAAGAAGATTGATGGACGACTGTCATGTTGATGGAGGAGTCAGTCAAATGTAAAAGGGCATTGACGGGAACTGCTGTGATGGCGGCTCCTGACAATGCTTTTTAATTGATCGCCAGCTTAGTGGTCATTTCTAAATTTGGCAGCAGAGTACTCTCAACACAGCAGGTGTTAAGTCCTCCTCCAGGGCGACGAAGCTTTCGTTGGCGGCCAAAATGTTAATATGGCCCTCACTAAGAACTCCTTGTGGAGGTGTCCAGCATGGTGTAACCTGCATTGATTCTGTTCACTTTCCCATAATGCCGTACAAAACTTGAAAGTGCGTACATGGCTAACATTCCTCATTTGTTTACATTTTTTGTTGAAAATTTCTGTTCTGTTGACATCCACAAATTGACAACCAACCAGCGTTCCTGATGTCTCCACTTGTGTGGCTGGGCCTAGTGCCTGCTACAGCAATGGCTCAAATCAAGGTCAATGGGAGCCCTCAACAGGGGACTCACATTGACCTTGGTTTGATCCGGTTCTGTCGCAGGCACTAGTCCCAGCAACACAAGTGGGGCAGCGTTTTTATCGGCACTGGTGGGGTAATTCTGGGTGGTAGGAATTTTGTAGATTGCAGAAGTTTCCATTACTGCGCCAAATCGGAAGCAAGCAGTATTTTAGACAGCAACTCAAGACTAGGCTTTTTACCCTCCAATTATGATTTTCGGTGCCTTCTTGCCTTTTACTTAGCACCGGGACACTCCTCGGAGTAGCCATGCACTTTAGAAATCCCTGCATTCATTAATTCATTCCAAAAGGGCTCCGCGCGGCAGGGGGGTTAAAAGTATATTTTTTTTACACACTAAGTAAGTTAGCCAGACTTGCTTCGCCATTGCTTTTCATTATAAACAGACTGCCCCCAAGGAATCTGACACAACTTTTCCCAGTAAATCGAGAAGGCTAATGGCTCGAGACTATATACAAAACAGACCTACTGATATGTGCATAAGATGGCAACTATGAGGCATACATTAAAATGACAAATATGTACAAAATTACAGTTGGCAAAACATACAACCACTATCAATGGGCCTAACAAGAATCATCACAGCGAAATTCTACTCCCAGAGAGTCAGAGAGTGTGACCTTTACCAAAACCCTTGCCTACCATGGAAATTTGTGAGATTACAAGTAACCAAATACTCTTCTACAGCCTGTAACATAATGTGATAGCAATCCGCTGTAAGAGGTGATTTGGCTTTACCTACGTTTTTCAAAATAAATAAGTCAGGCCTACTGCCTTTGTCGAAACTTTGTGGGTAAACAAACCAGATTTAAATTCATCTGCCATAACATTTCCCTGCAAAGCTATATAGCCTATAGCGGTTATCATTGGCTTGTCACCATAAGCAACTCTAGCCCACCATACTGAGCGTAAACTCTCCCACAAGGCACTCATCAGGCATACAGTCATAAATTTGCAAATGTATACAAAATCACAGTTGGCAAAGCAAAATACTATCTCTCCTAAGAGAGCCTAACAAAGATTCTCACACAGCATTACTTTTATATATGCGGTTTGTTATGTGGGGGAACAAACAACAAAACCAATGCCCAATACGGTAATCTGTTAGATTCCATGTAACAAAATACCTATCTGTAGGCTTTAGTATGGAGTAATAACAATCTACACACACGCCTATTGACTTTAATATATTTTCCCAATGATATGCCAGGCCTAGTGTATGTCATATTTCATAAATAATAGATCAGGCCTAGTCATGATCATGTGCTTGACAACCTAACCAATCCAGTCGTGCTATATCGAGTAGAAGCTTTTGCCATAAGCCAAAAAGTGCAATACAAGCAGTCTTTTTAGTGGACGCACACATATTCAACCTAATCAAATCCTGAGCTCAGGGGACCCAAAATGTCAGTGGCGCCTAAGTCCCTCTCTCATTAGTACTTTAAAGCTTTTTTGTTGATCACAGTCTAGCCAGACCTAAAAATCCATGTACATTAATGTATTCCTGGGCATCCCATTCTGCTCTCATAAGTCTAAAATTAATGATGGAAATGGAGGGTGCTGGGACTGCAATATAGTCCTCTTAACTGTCCTCCTCCCATCTGTGCTGCAGCCAGAGAAAAACAAAACAGCGCAAGTTATTTCATTATCTAAGCCACTTTAACAGTATTATAATACAATGGATATGCCCCTGAAAGTTTAAGCACATATAGCCACACTGTGGGGGCTCAGGCAGCTGGATAAATAAAACAAGAGTACAGCTGCATGGAGGGGAAGTACACAACTTCTGCCCAATCAAAACATGTACTCCTCGCTAACAACGTGTGGGCGGATCCAAAGCCCTTCTCTACAGAGACTCCTGAAAGCTGTTGTTAGGTTGATCTCATTACTTCTCCTGACAGATGCAGTCAAGCAAGACCTACTGACAATCACCAAAGCAGAGAAGGAGGGGGTCAATTCCATTTTCTTCCCTTGCATACTTCATAAGTCGGACAGCATGTAAATGGTTTGATGGAGTCTTCAAAGACCCGCCCGAGACCGTGCCAATGTAGATGATAACTGGGGTCTCCCTCACCATCCCCGCCTGTTTTGGGTTTTGGGGTGGGGGACTAAAAATAGGGGGGAGGACTAAAAGGAAGCAAAGCAATGGCAGGTGATGTGTTGTCATTATCAGCCATCCCCTCTGCTGCTTCCTGAGGGTATGGATATCGATCTCTGCCATGCCCAGAAGCACCTCTGACACACCCTGGGCAAGCAGGAATCATGTCTTGCACTCGAATAGATATCAGAGCACAAATAGATTTTGAAAAAATATGGGGAAGAGAGTCTGAAGGGGGAAATGGAAGAGGATGATGAAAACCATATTGTGTATTGCTCCTTTATGACTCAATTTCTGTGTACAGTAGATCTTCTGGCTCAGTTTAAGGAGCGGAAAACACGAATGCAGGGAGCATACAGATTAAGAATAGTGAGCTTTGGAGTTCCAAGTAACATCATAAAAAGCACTATCTCCACTTTCATTATCTGCCATGTCACCAGGAACCTACGTATGCAAATAAAAAAACTACTACTACCTTAAAAAGATAATAAAAAAAATAAAAAAATGCAAATCCGTATTTGTAAAGCGCAAACTACTCACCCTTACGGGTCTCAAGGCGCTGGGGGCCGTCGTGGAAATTAAGTGAGCTATTGCCCAGAGTCACATGGTGCTGAGCTGAGCTGCCGCCGGAGCCAGGGATCGAACCGTGAGCCCTGTGCTCCAAAGTCAGCTGCCCTGGCCGCTGCACCACACCTTAAGCCGTAAACATGTACTGAGGCAATCAATTTTTTTTCCCAATATAATCTTACAGCACTAAAGGGCGAGAGGAGATATAGAAAAGTGGGAAAAATGAGAGAAGAAAAAGGCTAGTTCAACAGCATATGCAAAAGGTCCAATAAGCGTGTTGTGCTTTATTGAAAGAATGATTTCTAAACACGCTCCTCATAACATAAAACAGGAAAAATTCTTTACGTTTCCGCTGGCATTGCAAACTTTAGGAGTTAGTAGCCCCTACGCCACCGGGCAACCTGAAGCTGATGCTTTATGCAGATGGGATGATATTAACCCTAGCCTCACCCACTGCTTCTATCCCTGCGCTTATGGAGATAGTCATAGTCAATTGTTTCTCTGTCTTTAGCAACTACCGGATCAACTGGTAAAAAAGCGAAGTGATACCCACGACATTGGTCGCAATGATAAATAGTCTGAATGGCCTACAGTTCAGATGGATGCCAACGAGGATGAAAAACTGGGTGCTCTGATCAATGCCAACCCTCATCATATAGTGACCAACAGCGTCAAGGTTCTCACTGACCAAAGGCAGGGAGACTTCATAAAATGGCAGCTATTACAGACCAACTTCTGGGGAAGAATCCACATGATAAAAATGGTGGTAGCCCCTCATTTCAACTACCTATTCGGCATGCTACTGATACCTGTCCCCTTGTCACAATTGCGTCAAATCGACTGCCAGATTCGACACAATATCTGGCAAGGAGAAGGCCCAGAGACTCTCAGCAACCAAGTTCCATGCCAGCATTACAGCTGGAGGACTCTGCCTTGAATTGCACCAAACGGCAATACACCTTCCCCGTTCGTGGACTCCTTCCAACCTACTTTCAAAGCCACTGACTGGCTGATTCTGTAATCTTTTGAAACATTAGGGATTCTTCCACTGTTCGCTCGATCCCCCAGGCACAATGAGGATATCACCTTAGAAGGTAGACTGATTGCCTGATCTCTTTGGTCCTTGAAGGGTATTTTGACTCTGGACCACCTAATGCATAATGGGCAATTTGTTACTTTTACAGATCTCAAACACAAATTCCATCTGGAGTCGGCGCAATTTCTTCAATATCAACAAATGAAATGTATTCTTCTTCGTAGGCTAGATGGCAACCCTCAGACTGGCGGCGAATTCACACAGCACAGGTATCTGACCAAGTGGGGAAACACATAAAAAGCTAATCTCAGATCTCTATGAAACACTGATTGATCACTTATACTCAAAACCCACCTCAAGTTTCCTGTACAAACGATGGAAGCCCCATCTTTCTGACTCTCTAGAGGAAAGCGACTGGATAGATATCATTTATTCTCACAATTAAAGTCTACGGGAAGCTAGGCTGAGATTTAGCTATTTTAAGATTCACTATGACTGGCACTGGTCTCCCTTTATACTCCACAGGGTGACATTTGCTGCCTCTCCTCACTGCTGGTGATGCGGTCACAAGAGAGTGGAAACAATTAATTTACATTGGAGGATGCTCAATAATCCAACCTTAGTAGGAGGCAGACTGGGGTGTTTTTTCAAAGTGCTACCGAGCTGCATCTACAGTCATCACATGCAGCTGAACGTTGATGGCATCTTCACTCATAAAAAACGATGGCTTGACACCTCCCTGTCGGATACCACGATTTGTATTTTGAGACACTCTAAGTCAGTTGCACCACTGACTGCGGAGGAATGGACAACACCTGTGGCGGATATGGCGTCAAATGAAAGGGTAATATATAAACTGAATGATCAGATAGAAGGGATGTATGATTAAACAACTACCACTTTTACAACGAAAGCCTAAACCACGAAGGCTAAACCACCTCATCTTCAAGCTGACATTCCTGTTATCTCTGGCTTCCACATTGCCTTTTTTTAATCTAGCCTTTCATAAAGATCCCCGCTATCGGGACTGGCGGCTGCCCGTGAGATGAAAAGGGGAGACGCTGGACTAATGGGGCTGCCGCTAAGAAGTGATGCGTGTGATTCTAACACAAGAGCTGCCGTTCGAGTTTCCACTTGAAGCGCAGAAGCGGGAGAGAGCCGGAAAACAGCTATGATGTCGACCTCGGCATTCAGCCCCCTGCTGGCCCAGTATGTGCCCCTGCAACAACCAATTTACAGCCTTTTAAAATATTGGGTCACAACTAGGCAAAGACGGTCGGGAATGTACCTTTGCCCTTACCCACGACTTCATAAACCAGAAGTAAGTGGATGTAAATAATTTAGTCAATATTGTAAAAACAGATGATGGACTTATATTTTATTGTTTTTTAGCGTTCATTTCTGTCTTTTGTAAGTTAGCCGGTATTTGTAATAAACGATTTTATAATTATTAATTTAAAGTTTCTTTACTTAAAATTGTTTATTATAAAAGACCTGTTTAATTTAAACACATTTTTTTTCCGTGTCTCAAACATGCGTTTTTTTTAGAACATAGTGGTAGATTCGGGTAATATGGCAATTGATTATTTTTCGTGGTTTAGTAAGTCGTTGTTCAGAACTTAGTGGTTTGGGTCTGGTCGTGGTTTAGCCTTCGTGGTTTAGGCTTTCGTTGTAAAAGTGGTAGTTGTTTAATCATACATCCCAAATGGCCATACAGAGTCTGGGCAGGATGGTAGATGCTGTGGTGGGGATGAGGTGAGAAGTTTGTAAAATCTCATACCTTCTACGCGGCTTGTCATTGTTTCGTCATCAAGAAATTCAACAATAGTGCCATCTATTGGCCAGTAAGGAGGTCGTTATTCGTGGTTAAGGAAAGTCGTTGTTCGTGTAAGCCGTGGTTAATGATGTCGTGATTCATAGAAAGGTCGTTGTTTTGGATTCGTTGTTCAGTTCAGTCGTTGTAAAGGCTTCGTAATTAAGGCTGTTTCCCGCCATTTGAGTAGCCAATCTAAACCCCAGTTCAGAGACCGGCAGCTTCAGCTGACCACCCCTAAAGTGGGATGTTTTACTGCTTGGGGTCCCTTCTTCTCATGACTATGCATATGCTATCCAACTGCATGGATCTCACTGTTTTCAGTTCCTTACACACTGAACAAACATTGCTTGATGTTCTTTTCAGTGGTTTCAGACAGCCAAGATACAATATACCTTATCAAGATCTGTACCCTTAGCTGGATCACGTTCAGACCATGGAGTGGAATATCTGTATTGTGTAGGGCCACTCATTGAAAGCTTTTGCTTACATGCTCCTGTGTGGCCAAAATACATGCATTTTATTGTAGTGAGTGCTGTGACCTACTATTGTTTATCGTAAAATCTAATAAACATAACTATTAAATAAGGAGCCATTTTTCTGCTCATCTTTTGGTTTCCATTATGTAGATTATAGGCATGGACAATGGCAACAAAGGCAGAATGGGAGGGATTCAAATCTTAAATACTGAGCTACACACTGCAATAAGAATACATGGTGAAATGAGAAGCCAACAGTCTGGAAAACAAAAACAAGTTCCAGAGGAAACTTGTTTTTCAAGTTAGCAGAATGGGCTTGGAAACCCTGCGTTAACTAATCAAGGAGACATAACTTCCGTCCGTGGGCCCTGCTTTGCTGTAGAAAAGCAGCAGCCGCAGGAGAGAATGTCAAAAGAAAGCTTGTGAAAAGAGCAGTGTTTAGAGTGGTCTTCTGAAATGGTGGTTTCTGAAGACTGTCTTATGATCCAGGTGGTTTTCTTTCAAGATCATATCCTGAAACGGTTTCCACCTAAGTAGTTGTGTACCCTCTTCTGAGTTGGGTACAGCATCAAACGGCTGGGTGAAAATGTCAGTTATTAAAAGGATTGCAAATACATTTCTTAAAGAGAAATGGCATTACAAAATCAAGCACTGGAAAAAGCAACTAGCCTGGCTTGTACTGTGTGAAGAGTCTTATGGAGGGTTAAGTAGGAACAGTTGCCTCCTGTGGGAGTGCAGCTAGCAGTCCTGCCAGCCTACGGCAGGAAGCCCCTCACAGGAGAGGGAAAACCTGCTTCTCCTTTGGACAGATCTGCGATGGCTGGGTATGCCGTAAGGAACACCTTACATGTTATCAAAACCATAATGTAAAGTCAATTACACCTTGATAACCATCCGCGAAATACTCCAATCCTGTACAGTTAGCAAGAGGGATCAAACTGCCTTTAGACAGACTCTGAAAAGGTGTACTCCACTCAAACTAAAAATCACGTTATCCAACAGCTAGCTTTCTCACGTTTTAGTGAAAAAAATAATGCAACTATTAGGGATCACAAGTTTACACTAAAGGAAAAAATTAGAGGTCAAAAAGGATCTCTAAATAAGCTTGACCAACAATAGACAAGAAAAACACTTTGTAAAACCCATGCACAATTCCAGCATAGTCTGATATAATTAAAAAACATGATATAGTGCATTGCCGAGTGACCTTGCACACTCTTTCCACCATTCCGTTTCTTCCTGCGACACTCTTTAACCCAACACACCTATTGATCCATCAAAAAATCCAAGATATCAACTGGCTCTATTTTCAACTACAAAAAAAAAGAAACCAATAAGTATTTAAATATGTTGCAATGGGAGGTTATCGACGACATGAACTTGTGACCCGTGCTCTATTCATTTTTTTCATGGGCCCTTTGTCATGGAATCATGCACTTCAGACTATAGGGAAGTTACAACATTTGAACGGATGAGGAAACCAGAATAACATTCAAGGATGCACTGGCAAAAAAGCAATATTTCTGTCATTGCTTACTCTGGCTTAGTTACGCAACTGCAAACTGCACCTGCTATAAGTTGATCGCATGAGTTATATTACCTGTAGTAATAAACTGATGCAGAGACTTTGACACTGTTCAATCTATATAGAATAAAAGATAACCAGTGAACACAACAGCAAAGTTCAAAGAAATGGTTCGAAAAACAAAACTAAAGGCAATGACACATTAAAGATACAAACAAATACAACTATTTCTAGTCTTGGCAAGTAATCACAAATCGAAACTAGATCAAATGTTCACAATTTTCAGGGGAAAACAAACTGGTTCCTCATCTGCAGTTCTCGGACAATCCTCGCCTGCTCCGCTTCAAAGCCTACCTTCATCTGCTGGCCTCGGGTATCCATGTCGTCAGTTCCACCTTTTACACCTATGCGTAGACACACGTTCTCCCTAAAATGGACAGCTCTTCCCATCTGAACACTGACCTCTTCCCTCGCTGTATGGAGGCCATTCCTTCCTGGCCCAATAGTGAAAAAACGAAATCCTCCACTATTGCACATTTCTCAAGTTCTTTCTGACCTAGGCCTGGTGCGCTTCCATCCATTAAGCCTTCAGTCTCTATATCATACTTGCCGTCTCAGGTAAATCATTCCATCAGCTCCGGTTTTGCCCACATCACCTGCCTTAGAAAAAAAATTATCTCAGCTCTCCCTCCACAACAAATCTGTTTAAATCAATATTCTTCATCTTCTCCAGACTAGACAATGGTCTCAACATGCATTCTGTCTCTCCCTTATCGCCAATCTCCACATTCCAAAATGTCACTGTCTTCCTTCCTCTGAAACTCCGCAATTTTAACCACGTCTCACTTAGCAAGGCAAACAAATTAAATTCCAAATCTTCTGCACCATTTACCATGCATTATACCTAAAAAAAGGTTACCCTTTCCCAGTCACAAAATTCACCATCCCATGAAAAACCATACGGTCCAAGGCTCACCAGCTGTCCTTCCTTCCATGCTACAATAAAACAAGTACTAGCAACAGCTCAAATTACAAAATAAAAGTGACAGGGCGTACGTAGCCTAGCGGTCCAACAAGGCGGATGCGCTTTAGGCGAGCTCCGGCAGCCTTCGATTATATCCTCCATAATCCTGCCGGTTATTAATCCATTTCCCCTTCTTGGCCTCGCGCTGGCCCGGGGAACGCAACAGCACCATTTGATGTGGTGCATGGAGTGAAGAACACGACAGGGCAACACCCGAGAACCGATCTGAAGCCATTGGATTGTGCACCTGCGGCCTGGTGGGTTTCAGCAGCTGTGTCGGGCAGAGGAGGTGGTGCCTGGCTTGCCGCAGTCGAGCTTCCTCAGAGGCTCTGGGCCAGCACTGGCTCAGCTATGACCTGCGGCTCTGTACAGATTTGCGACACGCTGTAATTTATTTAATTTATTTATATGAAAAGTTTTATAAAGCACGAACAAGACCCTTACAGGTATCAGAGCGCTGTACAGATGTGGTGAAAGCATGAGTAAAACCAAAACACAATGGTACAAAAGGTGTAGCTTAGTCATACATTGTCAAACAAAGGGGGGAAACAAACCCGGTTGGGGAGTTGGCTCGAACCGAACTGTATCAGAAGTGCCCTAGAGCGAAATAACAATTTAACAGACAAGCATACAATAGATAACAACAACGGTGTACAATAAGAATCAAATTTGTAGACAAAGCATGAGAACAAGTTGATGCTGTTAATGTTCACTCAAGAATAGCCGTTTGACATGTTTCTTGAAAGATGCAGTGGAAGGATTGGATCTGATCTCATGAGGCAGGGAGTTCCAAATTCTTGGAGCCAGACCGGTGAAAGCACGATTGTAAGATCTTTTCTTTTTGAATTTGGGAGGTTTCAAAAGTAGAGTGGACGTACTTCTTAAGTTCCAGCCTGAGCCCGAAAGTTCAAGCTTATTAGCCAAGTAAATCGGGGTGTTGAAATGTATGGCTTTATGTGTCAAGCAGGCTATCTTGAAACGTATCCTAGCTTCGATAGATAGCCAATTTACTTGCAAAAGGTCGGGGGAGATGTGGTCATGCTTTCTAGAGCCAGTGATGAGCCTGGCTGATGCGTTTAGAGTAGCTCTGAGTGGGACCAAGCTAGCTTTGGGAAGCCCAGCAAAGGCTTGATTTTCTTAAGGGTGTTGAGTTGAAAGTTGAGTCTACCACATGAGGGGTGCAGTTAAGAGCAGTGAGTTGTTTAAGCCAGTCCAGGGAAGGTGCAGAGTGGTTGGGTGGGGGGATGGCGGGGGGGGGGCAATAAGAAGGAATTCAGTTTTGAGAGTATTTAACAAACGATGGTTCTGGGCTAACAATTGTTTAGTTTGTGAAAGTGCAACATTTAGCGTTTTTATATCCTCTTAAGAAGAGATCTTCAAGTACAGTTGCGTGTCATCCGCATACATGTAGTACTGAATGTTAGAATGGTTCAGAAGGACGGTAAGTGGTTCCATAAAAGGGTTGAACAGAGTGGGCGAGAGTGTAGATCCTTGCGGAACTCCGATCGTAACCGGGGTACTGGTTGCAAGGAAGTGGTTAACTTTGATTCTTTGTGTGCGGTTATGTAAGAAAGAGGCAAACCAATTTAGGACCGGGCAAGTGAGACCCATCCTAAGTTGAAGAAGAGCAATCAGGTTTTCATGTTTGATGGTATCAAATGCTGAGGACAGGTCAAGAAGGATCAGGAGACAAGGGACATTTTTTGATCAAGGGATCTCAAGGCGTCATCCACAATGTGAGTTAGTGCTGTTTCAGTGCTGTGCCCTGTTCTGAACCCGACTGGTAGGAGTCAAGGAGTTGATATTTCTCTACGTGGTTGCATAGCTGCAAGTGGACGCATTTTTCGAGCCATTTAGCTAGAGTCATGATGCTGGTGATAGGTCGGAAGTTGTTAGGATCAGATAAATCCGAGTTGGGCGTCTTAGGAATGGGAGTTACTTGCCCCGCCTTGAGGCAATCAGGGATCGTTCCCTGTATGAGAGATTCATGAATGATCCGGGATCACAGAGGGAGAATGGCCGAATTGAGATCTTCAAAAAACTTAGCAGGTACAGGATCACTGAAATGGTTGGAAGGTTTAAGGGACGCCATGTCGTGTAGAAGCTCCGTGACATCTGGAAGGAGTAAGAAATTCTAAGAGGCGTCATTTTTGAGAGAACAACCAAAGGGTGAGGATACTGCAGAGGGTTCCGCCAACTCAGCTGATGATGCGGTGAGGTTCCGAGGCCACAAAATTGGAGTGACCGGTAGTAGCTCCAGTTCAATTTTCCTTGTTTTTTCAGCGAAGTGAACTGAGAAGTCCTCCCCACTAGGGAACACAGACATGGGAGTCGAGATCGGGTTGGAAGAGTGGTTAGCTTGTTGCTAGATGATTTCAAAGAGCTTCTTGGGTCTATTTTAAGCGCCATCCAGCTGGGCCCTGAAGTGGTCTGTTTTAGCAATGCGGATTTGGTTGTTGTAAGTACTTCTCACCTTCCTTCGCTGAATGAGATTTGTGGTGGAGGGCGTGTTTCTCCAAAGCCTCTCTGAGAGTCTAAGATTGTAACTCTCATCATTTAGGGAACCATTAAACCAAGGTTTGGATTGTTTGACTGGAATCCTTTTGAGTTGCTTTGGTGCAATAGTATTAAGAATGTTAGCCACAGTGTTAATGTAGTGATCAGAAAGATCGTCAAAGTTGGTCATGTTGGGAGGGGGCTGAAATCTATTTTTGGTGATGGTTGTTAAAACATTGATGTTGAGGTCTCTCATATTGCGCGTCAGTTGTTTAGTTTAAAGACTGTCTACACGTGACGTTTTCCAAGATGTGGAAGGAAATTTGATGATGATCCGACCAGTCACAGGGTAGGATGTCACCCAGTTGTATGCTATTGTCTTTGGCAATGATAAGGTCGAGAGTGGCGCCCTTGTTGTGGGTAGGTCCCTTACAGATCTGTGAGAAGTTAAGATCAGAGAGTAAAGCCTTAAAGGAGCAGACTAAAGGATCATTTGTGTCATTCCAATGTAGGTTAAAGTCTCAGAGGAAGATATGGCAGAGTTGGTCCGAACTCGAGCTAATGACCTCCTTGATTTTCTCTATGAAGATCAGATTATCACCCGGTGGATGATAAATCGAGTGAAGCACACAGGCCCTCTTGCCCTTATTCCAAATTTCTGTGACAAGTTGCTCACAGGAAGACAACACAGCACATTGCGATTGCTTTACGATGAGGTTGGAGCGATGAATGCATGCAATGCCCCCCCCCCCCGTTTTAACAAGTCGATCGCGTCTGATAATGGCGTAATCAGGAGGGATTAAGATGTCGAGAACAGGGGAGGCGGTATCATTGAGCCAGGTTTCAGTGAGAATCGTTGTAGTGTTCCTAAAGCATGATCGCACCCCAGAACTTCACTCCTAAAACCGCCGATCTCCCTATTAAATATTGAGGCCAAGTTGCTGGCTTAGGCCCTAGCCAATAGACTGAATCCCCATATGACCGACCTGGTGCATACTGATCAGGCAGGCTTCATACCTCGTCGTGCTATGCGTCACA
This sequence comes from Calotriton arnoldi, assembly GCA_963921515.1. Taxonomy (NCBI): domain Eukaryota; kingdom Metazoa; phylum Chordata; class Amphibia; order Caudata; family Salamandridae; genus Calotriton; species Calotriton arnoldi. Next base: position 407,298 of record CAWUFW010005201.1, read on the forward strand.
ACATCCGTCGGGAACATAATGCAATAGCCGCCATGGACCGCTTGGGACCTCCGGCCGCCCTTCTGTTAGCAGATAGAGATAAGGTATTTGATTCTGTTAGCTGGACCTATCTATTCGCACTTATGCGACGCCTTAACACGGGCCCTTGCTTTCTCTCTTACATTCATCTGCTGTATACAGACCTCACTGCCTCTGTGCGTGTGGCAGGCTTGGTCTCCTTCCCATTCCCATCAGATGTGGCACTAGACAGGGCTGCCCCCTGTCCCTCCTTTTATTTGCTTTGGCCATGGAGCCACTGGCCGCATGGGTTAAAATTGATGCTTTAGTCTGGGGTTTTGAATTGTCACAAGAGGTCTCGGACCACATCGCCCTATAGGTCGATGAAGTCCTGTTCTTCCTCACAGACCCACATTCTGGCATGGAGGCAATCCCTTCATAGGATGGGGTGGTGGGGCAGTCTCACGTGAGAGACTCCATTGTGGCAAAAGAGACTCATCCCCCAAGTGGTGGACCTACGGGGTTTCCGAGGGTGGGACAATATTGGCATTTCCTCGTTAGGAGATGTTATGCATAGCTTTATCCTTGAATCGTTTCAAGAACTACAATCCGAATTCTCCATGCCCCGCAGCCAATTTTATAAGTACCTAAAACTTTGCCACGCCTTAACACCCTATATCAATGGTCTTTCGGCCCTTCCTGAATTTAACCTGTTAGAGGACAAACTCCTTATGAGAGACTTGGTGATCATAAAATAACAAAGATCTATCAATCTTTAACCACCAATAGTACTACCACCCTCGATGACCTCTGAACAGCGTGGCAAAGTGATTTAGGCCATATAGATGACGATGACTGGACAGAGGCATTGGAGTCCCCTCGCGGTGCAGCGATCTCATCTCGCCTGTGATTAATTCAATTTAAACATCTACATCGGGCCTACTATACTCTGCACAGCCTTTGGAGAATGGGACTTGTTGCTGCCCCCATTTGCTTGCAATGCGGCAACGAAGATGGTACCTTCTATACAGGTCGATTATAGACTAATCCAAAGTATCGAAGCATACTCCAAAGAAGAAATAGGAGGTATTGACCCCCATCACCCAGGAAGCATAAGCTTAGGGTCGAAGGAGCAGTTACCATTGCCCTAGAGAGGTTTTTTAATTCATCATACGTGTATTATTACTGGTTTTGAGAGTACAATAAGTCTTTGTTGTCTTGAAAAAGATGGTGATATGAGAGTCCATCGAAACGCGTCGACGCCCAGTTGAAGAGTACACAATTTGTCAAGTGGCTAGACCAAGGAGTGTTATATGAATTAAACAATACCAGGTTCCAGCTCGTAAAGTTTGTTTCTACGAATGTGTACATTACTTATGACATAGTGCTTCTTGTCTTGTGACTTGTACTCTCTTTCTTTTATAGTGTGTGATTTTAAATTATACAAATATGAAATTTTTTATATGTCTTTGTTACAATTCTATGTACAAACATTAACTACATTTTGCAAAATTGTCTTCAATTTCTAATTGTGTACCTTTAAGGGTTTTATTAATAAATTGATTTGTATTTTTATACAACTGTTGTTGTCAGGATTATCTATTAGGAATATATGGTCTCACTTCGAAAGAATGCAGAGGGTGTGAGTGACAGAGAATGAGTGGAATAAGTTTGAATATATAGCAGACAGAGGTATATTTTCCCCAAAGGATAAAACTCTTGCAATACTTTTGTATTATACCCTATTCCTTTGGGAAGCAAGGGGTTCCTCTTATCTTTCTAAACATACAGGCATTTAGACACAGAAATTCGACAATATGGTCTGCACACACATAATGCTTCATAACTCAAGAATTTGGTGTCCTTTGGGACATGGGCTGGGTAGGCACTGAGATCACTGATGAGGCAAAGCGCATTTTGTTATGTTGCAGACTTGTATTTTTCTTTCTTTATTAGCAAGTATGTTTGGTTCAAACACTGGAAACAATGCCATGCCCATATCTGAAAGCCTAATTGTGTATGTATTCGGCCCTCCGGGCCATATTGTGGCAGAAAATCTAATAAAATGTGTTGTGAAAAAAAAGTGAATCACCCTGCACACTGAAGTGACAGGCCTAATTCAAGAGACTCTAAATTTACGCATTCGAATAGAGCAGAGGACATTTTTTCACACCCTGATCCTAAAGTATAGCACCAACGTACCACAGCTATTGGATTTGTCAGAGTTGTTGTGGCAACCTCAAACAAGATTCTTTTTCTAGTCACAAATCTACGATTCAGCCTTCTGGCCCTTGAAATGTGTCGTAGATTGAAAATAAACCCCATTAACTTAATTGGTTTCCCCTATAACCATCATGTGCCTTTACTACCTTCACACCAGAGATATCCACCAAAACATATATAATGCCCATTTTACTTACACCCTGCAGTGCACAACAATAAGGCACGCGATTTTTCCTTCCACCAGCCTGCAGTAAATCGCCCCTTCCTTTGTTACATCGTTGGATTTCAAAAACGACTGGAGTGGCAGCAAAGCCCAGCTGTCCTGTTACTATAAGCGCCTTTTCAACCAAAGGTTTAATAATTATTTTTCATATTATCTCCTACTTCCTTTGTGTCCATGCTCGACTGTATTTATCTAATTTCGCTCAACTATCTAAATTACCCCATTATCTGTTCTTCCTTGGTGGTCCCTTAAATCTAAAGCACGCATGTCCACTTAAGATTTCTATCACTACATCCAAGAGAAACAGTTTGCAAATAACAGCTTCTGTTTAATTCTGCTGTTGCTACAATTTTGTACGCTGGTCATTTCATCATTTGCCACAGTTACAAATGGCGACAATGTAATAACATTACACAGATTCCACTAATAACTACAAGGTTATCTACCAATTCACTTTTCTTTTCAGTTTAATCTTAATCTAACATTCTCACTGTAAGAAGAAATTCAACCAAATTCTCCTCTTCCTCAGCCCTCAATTGCAAACAACAAAGATGTTTGAGCGTCCTCCTCCCCAGACAACGTGCGTCAGTGTTAACAACTTACTTAATCCTCTAAGCGCCATTTTGTACAGTTTTAAGATGCATCTCAAATCACTCGCTGTTCAAAGTACAAAGGAGGATCACCCAGGAAGGTTAAAACTTTCAGCACAACTGTAACACAGCATGACAGCAAGACACAATCTGCTGATCTGTAGTGTAGGAGAGTAGGATCTGCTTCACATGGGTACCCCCACTTTTTGCTGATGCTTCACTGTTTTTCGACTTTAGTCTGGCTGGGGCCCTGCTAATCAGAACCCCAGCCTAGCTGCTTCCTCTCTAAAATGGTTTCCATGTGCCCTAGGCACATCTCTGATTGGAATCTGGAGTGCCCTTATAAGTCCCTAGTATATGGTATACTATGTACCCAGGGCATAGGTACCTCAGAGGCCTACCAGGGGCTGCAGCATGTATTGTGCCACCCCTGGAAGGCCATCCAAAATGACACCACAGGTCTGCTACTGCAGCCTGGGTAAGGTGGCGCATGCACCCCTTATAGTGGTATAGGCTACCTATATCACTACCATTGCACACACATATAAACCTATAAGTCACTCCTACGGCAGGCCTTATCAATCCTGAAGGCAGAGTGCTTGGTTCCTATGTGAGAGGGTGCCCCTGCATGAGCAGAGCTCCTCTGCAGCGTTTGGAGACCCTTCTCTGATGCGGTTTGCAGTGTAGCCTGACCATATACTCTTAAGCGCATTATAACTTAGCGTTAAATGCTAACTTTGGGATGGCTGCACGGAAACATGTCGTGTTTGGTGTCAAACATCTTGGAATACTACCCCCCCCCCCGCCAGTTCTGGCGGCGGGGGTAGCATTCCACCCTTCTAGAGGGAGAGACATGTGCAAACCGGGCTACCCGGTAACTTCTTTCCAGAGCCCTGGCATCACAAAATGGATGCCGCTGCCACAGACACGGGCCTCCTGCTGCTGACAAACTCCGGCAGGGGAGGCCTGGACAAAAGGTTTCCTGTTGCAAGGAGGTGTAACCACCTCCCCAGACAGGATAGTGTGTATTGGGGCTGGGCGGGAGCACCCTCTGGTGCTTTGAAGTCCTGCACTGGGGGCACATTTGGTGTCCCTGTGCATACCCCAGTTCAGTTTAACCAGAGAGAGGGAAATCAAGGGCGTTATTTTCTTAGGTCCAGCATACATGCCCAACATAATATCTCTACAATTAAAGTATGCAGTTCCTAATATTAACAGCAGGTGGTTATAATCAATCAAAGGCTCCACACAATGGTATAGAGCGAGACTTAGGAGGAAAAAGACATGTTTCTTGCCTTTATTCTTAATAGATGGCAATTCCTCAGGACCAAAAAAATAGGATCTACCTACACTTTTCGGTGGTGGTCTAAAACTACATAAAGTGAAGTAATAACCACTCGTACAGCACCCTCAAAAGTGATACCTGTAGATCTAAAAACCAACCCAAATTGGGTCGAGGACGCACGGCATCAAAACCGGCTGGCGAGGACACTAAGGTGTAGTGTCTCTTCCATGTGAGTCCGATCGGAAATGCTCCTACCCCTTACTCTGCCGGTCCGGGAAAGTGTAGGTAGATCCTATTTTTGGTCCTGAGGAATTGCCATCTATTAAGAATAAAGGCAAGAAACATGTTGACCTATGTTACAAGCGTATAATCTCACAACTTTAGAGTAAGATACGCATTTTCTTTTTCATTTTTAATTAGGGTGATGGCCACGTTTCATTAAAATTATTTTGAGTGGACCACCACTTCCTATTTTAAACTACACTCATTCACCTATCATTAGCACCTACACTATTTTTAGGGCCCTCACACGCACTACACCCTATGGCATAAGGAATAAAGATCTCCGCCAAGAAGGCCCCATCTCGGGCGCCGATCGGGTATTGCAGCGCCAACCCGATAAGGAGCAGACCTGATGATGAAGCAAGACACCTAGCTGGCTGGGTGTGTGAGGGTCTTTTTCCAACAGGAGGAGATTCTCCTCCTAAGTCTCGCTCTATACCATTGTGTGGAGCCTTTGATTGATTATAACCACCTGCTGTTAATATTAGGAACTGCATACTTTAATTGTAGACATACCCCAGTTCAAACTGGTTCAGGGGCTTCCAGCCCCTTCTCTGGCGCGAAACTGGACAAAGGGAATGGGTGTAACCACCCCTCTTCCCTGACCCTCCCATAGGTGGGTCCCCAGAGTATGTCCAACTCCCTAACTTTGTATAAGTATGTGACCCCTGTCCTTAGGACTTTAGATTTTACCTGGACGAAACTCTGACACAGAATCCTGGACCTTCGACGCTCTACTTTAAGATTAGAGGACTGAAGAATCTCCCTTGGGGTCAAGGAGTGACTCCCCTGCTTGGCAGGCACCAAAGAAGCAATTGTCCGGTCTGCATCGCCGAAGCTCCCGCCGGACGCCGAAGTCTTTGCATCACCAGAGGTGGATTTCCAGACTTCCCCGAGGCTACCCTGAGTCCCCAGCAAAGCTGAGGCCCGTAGCTGTCGTGGGTAACGTGGAACCGTGACCCCTGGACACCGAGTACTTTTGTAAGTGTATCCTCTTCCTGGGCTCCCACGAAGTTGTGCTTTGGGCTCCGAGTAGCCCCCGCCTCCAGCACCGAATATCACTGGCCTCCACTCCACGAGTGTCCCGTGAGCCAGCTTCAAGTGCGTCCACTCGAGGCTCCTTCGCGGTCGCTAGTCCGTTGGCTAGTGGGCCCTCCCGAAGGCAACTCTAATTCTAATTGGGCTTCCCTGGTTGCTCCAGGCTTGCCCTGACTTATCCTCGCTGGGTGAGTTCCCCAGACCTTGCTGGTCTGCATCAACGTCCTTCTTCTATTTCCAAGAGACTTGCCGTTGCCAAGGCTTGTTGGGTCCAATCTGGTCGCCGACACCCCTGCAATCGACAGACATCATGGGACAGCTCGAATCCAGCTCCTGGTCGTCGTCGACGCCTCCTGGACCTCGTGGCTGAAGAGTCAAGACGACCGTCAACCTACCTGAAGCACCCGACATCGGTGGGCATCTGCTCATCGCCTTCCTGGTCACTGGCTAGTGACCCAGACTCTGTCCCCTCTGCTTTCAGGTTCTTCAGATCTCCGATCCACCTTTGGATCCACCCGAACACTTTCAACTTGGTCGCCAGCAGCACTTTGCAGCAGATCGCCATTGAAAACGACAACGAAACCCGACCCCGAAAGACACCTATGCACCCGGCTTCCCTGGGTGAGGTAATTCGAGTACTCCGGTGCTCCCGTGGGTATAGACTCTAGAACGACCTAGTTCTAAAGGGGTTTGCTCCAAGTCCTCCTCTAAGTGTCCCTTTTCTTTAAAATTCCAACCGCGACTTTCCCCATAGAAGTCAACGGCGATTCGCGGCTGTGTTCTCACACTGCACGCGTCCCCGTGGGTCCCCTGTGTCACTACCTTGGGTGGTTCCTAGTGGTCCAAGCACTTCTACAGGCTCTAGGCCTTGTGTCTAGCTCAGTCGTGGTTCTTATACCACTTTATTGGTATATGGTTTGGTACGCCCCTAGGGCTCAAACGTGTATTTGTACTATTACTGTTGATAACTAACTTATAAACTTCGAACTCTAGCCTCATAAAGAGACTAGAGGGGTGTGTTTGGCAATAAATACATATATTTTGAATATATACCTGGTGTGGTGCTCTTTCATTTGGTCACTCAAGAGATTATAGACTGGTAAAACAAGCTGCTTTACATTCCTTCAAGACTTAGCCTGAAGGCTGCTCTCCATAGCTACCACTAGGATAGCTTTCAAAAAAGGTTGTCTTTAACCTATCTCCAATAAGTGGTTGTTTGGACTGGTGCAAGGTGCCCACTATAATTAGTGGACAGCATATACCAGGCCAACTTCTCACATGTAGGTTTTCAAAACGACAATCACTGCTCCAGAATAAAACCTGTTGGACCAGCAAGTCACAAGGACAGAATAGGAAAACTTCCGCATTTCTTATAACATACTGTGATGCCACCCAAGTGCTGCTGTCACCCTGAAGTATCCTCCTATCTATCGTCCAAACCTGCACTGCTGCGTTTAACATGAAAATTAGGTTTTCTGAAAATAGAATTGCTGGTCAAAAAGAAAGCAACAGATGATCTGACCAACGCAACGCTGTACAGTACAGCAGACTTCTTTAATGCTTTCGCCATTCTACAGCTTTCAAGTGTACATCATCAGACACCAATCTCATCTCCAGGCCCACCAACTCTTGGACTGGTTTAATGCAGGCCAGTCATTCAATCCTTTGTGCCTATACCAACTGGATCCCTCTGAATACTATAGTTCACATTCTCCATGCACTCAGCACAAACTGCTGGTAATCCCTCGCCCCAGAAAATCTGTGTAATTAGATAAGGGGAGTGGCGGACATCGCGCACTTCAGCATACACCATCTGTGTAGAACATAGCAAGGAACTTGCGAGGCGTCAGTGTGTCAACACACGCACACAGATAGTATGATACTGCCAATTATTGCCCACCAGCAAACAAAACGCACAGTGCCTCATATCATCCATTCTCCTTGTCTCTGAAATGTTGAGGATTAATGTAGCCACGTGCTGAAGAAATATTTATTACAAGATGTAACATCTGAGGGAGAGCTGAAAATCCAGCCTAGACCATTTCAAATCACGTACTAGTAATGAAAACTATTTTACAATAATACACTAGCAGAAAAGCAACACATTGTCTACTACTACACCCACTACTCTACCAATCCATGGCAAGATATTATAGGCCCCTAAATACTGCAAACCAAAATACACGGGGTTGGAATTAGACAAGCCCATAAAACAACCGTGCGTTTAATGCATTCGAGCATCCATGTCTCTAATTCAAGGTCCACATGGAAGCCTTCGGTATATGACGGTTTCAAAATGTTTGTTCTGACAGTAATGTTACAGGGTGTTAATTCAAAGCAAGCTATAAGTGAGCATTCGTCACATACGTGACATTTCGACTAGTGTCTCAATTGTACTTAATTTATTCCTCACCTCAATTATTTTGACTAACAAACCTTTAATCACAGCAGAGGTGCTGTGCGACTTTACTGCGGTTGTAAATCAACTTCACATTTTCAGGTAATACGACAATGCACAAGACTCGAGGGCACCCGCCGTTAATAAGTACTGTGTGCCTCACGTGAACTTTTAGCACACACACAAGCAGGTGAGAATGTACCCAAAGAAAAGCCAAGCAAGCACTCCGTTGCAGTACAAATACAAAAAAAAGTGAAGAGTGCCGCACGCAGTAAGACGAAACTGAACTTTCATTAACGTTGCTCGTTAAACCGTAGTCACAAAACAAGCTTTCACTCTTCCGAGTCCACCTCAACAGGCTGCGTTCAGCACCAACAAGAGTGCACTTACTAATAAGGGACTTTGTTACCATTCAATAAACTATGCAATTATACGAAACTTGCGAGAGCCTCTTATGGTAATTGTAGACACCGAGGAAAACACAAAGAATAGTGCATACAATTTACCAATGGTTGTAAAATGAAATCGCCTCTGAAAATACGCAGAATATGCGTCTTACTTACAATGTTTTTTCCAATGAATTAGCTTCATGTTGCCCTGTACGCCTACAACGTATTAATAGAAGGGTGTAAGTATCGCGCGGAACAGGTGCGTGTAGGTCCGGACAGCAGTGGGGTAACTGAAGTCTTCTCGCTATAATTCACATTTTCCGTGCTTGTACGCTCTGAGAACTGCAGACGCGGCCAAGCTCGTGTGAACTGTATTTACAATCACAACGCAGGTGCCGGTAGCCATGCTCCCTGGGCTCCCATTGGCGGGCTGCTGGCCAACCCACATGGTATCAGTGGGCGTATGCACGCAGCTCGCACTTTCATTGGCTAAGAAACATGGTGTTCCATGGACGATGATTTTTAGGCTTATCGGGCTCCAGTGAGCACACCGTGTACCAATGGGGGCAGCTCGAGCAAGCAAAAAAAAAAAAAAACAGCATAACTAGAAAATGTTTTTTTTTGTAGGATCAAAAGGCGCAAACAAAGCTTTTCTGTGAACAAATGACTGCAGGAAAATCTGGTCATTAACGGGGAGTTAATTCCTCCTGCAGTTAACAGCTCAAGGTCTATTACAATACTAGATACACGGGAGACACAACGGCAAAATATCTGGAACACCACGATCAAAGGCGAAATACATAAACAAAGAGGATATTCGAATTAATGATACTGGATAAAACATCATCGTCGGGGACAATTTGAATTTAATAGAGCGCCACATCCACATTGCCAGATGACTTATCTATCTGTAAATGTCCGTGAATTTAAACAGGCAACAGTGCATTTTCTATCCAGCATGTCGTTCATTGCCTAACGCACCGATATGTATTTGAAATGGAAGTGTCTCAAAAGACAGTCGTCAGATCTCTAGTGCTGAGCCTTGCATCACACAGCATTGAGATGCTGCAGTGCGGACTGTCTGTGTGCGCACCATTGCACCACCAAGAAAGCCGACACAGCCAGTGTGTTCAATGGGCAAGGCTGCTAGTTTCTGAAAATGCTTGCAGATTGAGAGTAAAAAAAAATACCGAATGAGCTTTGAGCACTCCTATCAGTCTGCAAGAATAATAAAGTATAATAGCTTCACATGCAGTATCAGGAAGCAGTAGCACAAATTAAAGAACGGGTTAGAAGGATGGCAGGCATGCGAGCAGCTGGGGCGCACTGGAGCGGGGTGGTTGCAGAATTAAGGGGGCGGCTGAAGGGAGTGAGCCTGGGGATGCAGACCACAGGGAGACAGACTTACGTGGTCGGTTTTTCCTGGCGGAGTCTAGCCTCCTACGGAGCCTGCACTTCTTGGCCGGGGAATCGTGGCTCTGCGGGTGGTGCTGAGAGTCCCCCGCTCCCCCGGAGCTCCGCCTAAGGCGCTGCTGCTGCACTGGCTCGGTCGGGGCGTAGAAACCGTTCTGCAACTGCTGTCCATTAAAGCAGGAGGAGGTCGGCACCGAACTTCGGCCCGGGGGCTCCTCTGCACCGTCCCCCATTGCAGCAGCAACCGTCAAAATAAGGTCCAAACCAGGAGCCACCACCTCCTGCACAGTCTATGTCCCTAAGGCGGGGTTCCCCCACCTAAATAAGGAATAGCCGGGGGCCCAGGTAAAAGTTGCGAGATAGACGCGCGCAGCAGTAGGCAAAGAGCCCTTGCTCTGTGCTCCGAGGTCACCCTCGGTCATTGCTAGACTCCTGGCTGCCTTCCCTGCGCTTGGCAGCCAGTGCAGGCGTCAGGAGAGAACGCAGGCACAGGTGGGGTGCGAGTGACGGGACTTCCGGCGGACATCTTAGAAAGGAGCTTTTCTTATTGCATTTCAACGGAATTATTTATTTGAAATAAGGGCATTTGCCTGAATTGATGTTACTGCATGATGCTTGTTTATGTTCAGCAGCGTAAATTGGACTTGCATTTCCTGCTATTATTGTTCGTCGAGGTAGGCTTACTATATTACACAATTTGCAAGTGGAATGTATTTTTGTATTAAGATCCTCCACAGACGGACTTTGTTTTCGAATTTGATTCCCGTTATATCGCTTACACTTCGTTACAAGACAGATAGGGAGGACTCCAAAGAACGCTAGTTGACTCGTTCGCTTGTATATGTATTCACCACGTCTTTCTTTTGTTTCCATGTCCATGCCTTTCTTTAGTTGTTTAAATGACGGGCAGAAGATGACATCAGATCTCGGTTCGTATTCAATTGTTTCAGGGGCAAGGAATATGCAGCGCACATTCCCAAATCCTATCGATTGTGTATTTTAGAGCAATATCGATTGGATTCTTAACGATAGTCCTTGCAGTGCAGGTGCAATCTCCACGCATACCATAAAATAATTTTTCCAGTACTGATATTTTTATTCTCACGGTTGTACTACTTCTGTTCAGAGCAGCGCAGACACATTTTATGCCATTCCATATTACAGAAAGGATTTGGTATAAAGGTACAAATGTGAAAATAGATTGTGGAAACATTGCTGAACATATATAACACTTTTATTTGCTGATAAATCAATTTACGTTTGTCATTAGGATTTTAATATACAAACCATTTTCCTTGAACAACCATTTCTCAAACAAGCATTGGCAAAACCACCAGGTCTCGACTACCAGAGAGCTATTGGCTGTTTCAACGTCTTCTTGAGAGAGCTGTTGGCTTTTTTAGTGTCTTTAAGCCATGTTGTATAGTAGCACAGCAGCTGTGGAGCATAGCGGAAAGTGAAAAGAAAAGAAGCGGGGATGAGTCAGGGTGGGCAGCACGGACAACACAGGGTGAGAGGGAAGGACTAGGACAAAGCTGACGGGCTTCGGAAGCAGGGAGGGAGGATAGAGGCAAACAATAACACTGGAAACAATGAAAGCAATACCACAAACCTACAGAAGGTGGTAGGGCGGGTGGGTAAGCAGCACTACGGACAACAATTTAAATAGGGAGGGAGGATGGGGGCACGCAGCAGCATGAACAACAATGCGGGGAGGGAGGGCAGGTGGTGGCAAGCAACAACACGGACAACAGATGAAGGGAGGGCGGATTGGGGCAAGCAACAACATGGATGTTGCACATGGCACCTACTTTCTGTAGGTCATCCCGAAGTTTTTGCCTTCACCCCTCCTGTTTTCTGAACCATAATTGTTGGCTTTTTGGACTGTGTGCATTACCACTGCTAACCAGTGTTAAAGTGCTTGTGCTCTTGATGGAGCTCAAATTTCACCTATAAGATTTAGACATTACTAAATGAAAAAAAACCTGCTTTGAGTTTCAGACACAAACTGCATTTTAAAAGTGGCAAGCAGACTTTCAGTGCATGAAAAGTGAAAACAAATGAATGGGGCCTGGTCAGATGCTTTCAGTCTAATGAATCATGTAAAACCATGCTCAATTATTTAATTCATGGTTGTTTAATTGTGTTTAGTTTAGATTTGACCTCACTATAGAATGTGCATTTAATTTATAAAATGTGTTTTGAACTTTCAAAGTAGCATATATTTGTGCTGAATTAACACGCATTTTACAGTGTAGAAAAACCGAAATACACAGTTTCGTGATTTAGCTTGCTTTGGAAGGCTCACAGTACAAGGCCTTGAGATAAGAAAGGAATGCTCTTTCCTTCCTGTTCTTCCCGTCTTCATGAAAAGACCTCTTATAATTTACGCTTGTGGCTTACTTTTATCAGTATGCAGTTGTTTAGACAATGCTTTATTCACTTCATAACGTAGAATGAATACTGCAAAGTACATATTTTTCTTCTTGATTATTATAATATGTATTCACAGTTTCCGCCTAAAAAATACTTTTTTGTTAGTGTAAATGTTTTGAAAATGTTATTGTTTCTTTAGCAGGATGTTAGGAGATGAAATCATTTAGTACAAGGTTCAAATGTGTTACAAGAACTCGCCTGAATGATGACGTGAGCTGTCAGCCCATGGGGTGTCGATGTGTTCTGAAACTCCAATTGGACGACGTACGAAGATCAAGTCACGTGTTTTTGTTAGAAATATATACTGATTGCTAGCTGAGGTGAGGGGGCTCTTTTCCTTATTGTTTTAGCAGCACGCATACACTCTGTAGTTTCTGCAGAGAAAGAAAGGAGGGGCCCATGGGCAGCGCAGCTTCTGTGGTAGACTCAGAGAGGCAGAAATGAACAGCGCGAGGCCAGAGAAAATCAGCTGAAGGAACAAGGGCAGGTTTAGATGCTAAAACTTTAAGTTTTATGCTTTGACTAACTGGCTTTGTAAAGATTTATTTGACCTATGCATTTATTTCTCTTCATGGGAGATTTTTGCCAATTATTAATTATTGATTTAGCTATGCAAAACTCACACTTTTATTATATTTTCTGAAACTCTTTAAGAGTTCTGACTGACATTTTATGCCTCATTTTCTTCCTTTATGGAGTGCTTTATATGCAATCTATAATACGTTCTGTATTAATTCTATTTGTACTATTTTTCAATTCTGTAACCTGATTGATATTTGACTTATGAATAAAGAGTCAGAGAAACCTTAAATTTGATTAGAAAATAAAACCCTTTAAAACTACTCACAACTCTCTTTATTGTCTTAAATATTTATTTGCATTTGATTTTTCATGTTTATGCAAAGTCTCCTTATTGGTGATAACACGGTGGCAAAGTTCCATCCCCTTTTAGCGGAAAACAAGAGGTAATAATGTTTTGCATTGAGAAATTACCGTGAAATTTCCGCTCCATCACTCTCCACCAAAAATATGGTACAATTGTCTTACACCTGACAGGTACATTTAATTTACGTGTAAGTCCCTCATATATGTTACTACAAGTGCACGGGGCCTGTAAATTAAAAGTTATTTGTGGCCAGCAGCACTAATTGTGCCACCCACTAAAAGTAGCCTTTTAAAACGTGTCTCAGGTCTACCATTGTGACCCCTCCAAACCCCCTACTTACCTTATATTCCGCCGTTGTCTCCCTCGTCTTCTTCCTGCCTTCCGCGCTTGACCTTTGAAAATAAAAGAGAGACCAGGATTGGAGAGGGGACTCCAATACTAAGAAAGGACTACCCATATCATCAACAGTGGGGAGGAGACGAGACTGGGAAGGACCAATCCGAAATGGGAACAGAAGGAGAAAAGTAAGTCATCGGCGGAAGAACAGTGACTGAAGCAGAAGAGCGTGGAGCGGGACACGAGAGACAGGAGAACAAAACGTGCAAGGACCCTGTCATCAGTGTGCAGGAGGACTCCAACAAGACTCCAGATGCGTGGAGCGAGGTGTGGTGGTCCCCCACAGAGGTAGCGTATGAGCTATCGCAACTCAGGAGATTATAGAAGAGGGAGGGATAGTGACAAGGGCGGTCGGGACCCTATCAGGATACGGGAGGGTATGTACAGATGGGTGGGAGTGTTGAAATTGTTGTTTTCTTCTCTTTTCTCCCCCCAACTCTCACTATTTCACTTTGAATATTCACCTCCCCCCCCCCCCCCTCCTTTTTCCCCAATGTCGGTAATTTTCTGGGGAGACTCCTAGAGGGCAGAAAACCAGGGTCAGGGAATTAGGCTGGGTTGCGAACTGCTTAAACGTTTATTTTATTTTCTCTTCTTCTTTCCAGATATGCAAAGTACTAGCGAAAAGAGATTGAGTGGGAGGAAATTCTTGACGACTGTCAATAATTCCTCATCCGAAGCGTCATACAACCAGTAACCCCGATAACCGTCCTGGGAATAAGGAAATTCTAGGGGAAAACAGGGGTGCATGTGCAGTTTTTTCCCATCACGAAGAGTGCATTATTCGAACCCTCAAATCCACCATCCACTGGGTGTGGTGACGGTTTCTATTCTTTTCTAGTACTAAAGAAAGTACTTTTACTTACCGTTGCTTATTTTTTTCCTTTGAGCCTCCGGGTGACACCCTCTTTCGCTAACTGAATGCACTGTAAGAGAACAGAGTAAAGAAGAAGTCAACAAAGATCACCCACAAGTGCCTAATTACTGGTAGAAACATAGTGTCATCAGTTTATGTCATAAAGATAATAAAATAATCCATCATTAAGAAACACATTCAGCCTCCTCGCTTCTTTTTCCGCCCATCCATCCCACAGTTGCTGTCAGCAGTGAGATCCAAGGAAATGGACACTGTAGCGTCCAAAATGGCAGAGAGTCAAGAGAAGCTAGAGAGAATAATGGAGAAATTTCTGTCAGTGGCTGAAGAAGACCGCAAAAAGCTCCATAAGGCTTTAACGGAGCAGAGTCAGACACAGGAGACAGTCATTGGGTAACTAGCTGTAGCCCTAGGTCAACAGAGAAGCCACACTGCTCTTCCCTGGGTGGTTATGCAGATATATGTTAGAGGGGAGGACCCAGATTTCTTCTTCTCTAATTATGAAAGGATGGCAATGGTAGTGGCCTGGCCCATGGATAAGTGGGGGCAGTATTTGGGTCCCCTCCTATCAGGCAATCTCCAAGCCGCATATCAAGCTGCAAATCCCCAGGGAACCACCCCGTATAATGATATCAAGAAGAGTATTTTGGAAAGAACGGAGGTCTAGGAAACCTATAGAATAAGGCTCAGGCAAATCAAGGAGAGACCTCAAGAAACCCCTCGAGCCCTGTATTATCGAGTGAACCCCTCACCGCTACCAAAGAAGATATAATGGAGAAGACTTATTTAGAACAGTACCTCACTACTCTACATCCCCCCCATTCAGAGGTGGGTTCGACAACATACTCACCTCACCCTAGAAAGAGCTGTGGAAGTAGCGAGTGCTTTTAGCCGGACTCTAGAATTAAAGAGGGGCTGAGAAGGCGGCAGTTGGAGACATCCCGGGCGAAATCATCTGAAACAGCAGAAAACACCTTCTCAAAAGAAACCAGAAACAGTGGCTTTAATGCCCGGGCCCCTCCCTTCACCTCCCAGGCTTTCTCCTCCTCCAGGACCTCAGTGCTTTCAATGTGGAATGTATGGACATACTGCTCGCTTCTGTCCACAAAAGGAGGAGCTCATCGAGGTGGGACTAACTAAGGGCCAGATGTACGACTGATTTTTGCTGTCGCAAAGGGGGATTTGGCCCGTTTGCGACCGCAAAAAACAGATGCACAATGTACTAACCCTATTTTACGAGTCGCTAATCTATTAGTGACTCGCAAAATAGGGTTAGCGACTCGCTATTAGGAAGGGGCGTGCGAAGGGCGTCCCTTCCTAATAGCGAGTGCAAATGCCATGTATGAGTGCTTTGCGACCGCATTTGCGGTCGCAAAAAACTCGCAGTTTACCACCTACTTCAAGTAGGTGGTAAACTATTCGCAAACGGGAATGGGTCCCCAGGGGACCCCTTTCCCTTTGTGAATGGGTGTGCAAATATGTTTCAAGAGCAGGCAGTGGTCCCAGGGACCACTGTCTGCCCTTAAAAAATGAAACTGGAAAGTTTCATTTTTCTTTTTAACTGCATCCCGTTTTCCTTCAAGGAAAACTGGCTGCATTTTTTAAAAAAACTGCTTTATTGACAAAACAGTCCCAGACATGGTGGTCTGCTGACCCCAGCAGGCCACCATCCCTGGGAGTGCTAGCCATTCTTAATGGGGTCGCAAATTGCGACAGCCTCATTCATATTCATGAGGCATGCAATTTGCAACCCCATTGGGAATCGCAAACAGTGTCTGAGACACTGTTGTACATTGAATTTTGCGACTCACAAATTGCGACTTGCAATTTGTCGCAATTAGCGAGTCGCAAAATTCAATGGTCGTACATCTGGCCCTAAATCCCTATATTGTACCAAATCAGGAGATAAACCGCCTTATTGTCAGTTAACCGTAAATGGATAATCCATGACGGCATTAATAGATACTGGCTGTTTGCAGAGTGTGATGAGACCCCAGGATGTTCCGGGAGGAGTAACTTATACCTCAGGAGTTGTTAATATCCAGTGTGTTCACGGAGATAGTAAACAATACCCAACCACAGAAGTGTGCGTTCAACATCAGTCAACCCCTCCAGTTCCCCTGAGGGTTGGATTAATACCGAAACTACCTGAACAGCTAGTTGTGGGTAACGATTATCCTCACGTAAATAACCTGGAGCAGGACATGTGGAAGAAAGGGAGGGAATGGAGTCAAACTGCCCCTTTTTCTCAAATTTCGGATCATGACTGGCCACTATCAAAAACAAGGAAAAGCCGAAGGCAAAGAAGGGAGGAGAAAAAAAATGTGTCCCGAATGGCTTTACTCACATATAATGATGATGTTATATAGGAGGATACGCACAGCTGAGTGGGAGTGTTGAAATTGTGTTTTTCTTCTCTTTTCTTCCCCCACGGCTCTCACTATTCCCCCTTTTCCCAATGACGGTAATGTTTTGGGGAGACTCCTATACTTTGAATATTCCCCTCTTTTTCCCAATGACGCTAATTTTCTGGGGAGACTCCTAGTTGCGAACTGTCTATATATTTATTTTTTTCTCTTCTTCCTTCCCGATATGCGAAATCCTAACGAAAAAGGATTGAGTGGGAGGAAACTCCTGTGACGACTGTCAATAATTCCTCATCCTAAGCATAATGCAACCAGCAGCCGCGTTAACAGTTCTGGGAATAATAAGGTAATAATAGGGGCAAACACGGGTGCATATGCAGTTTTTTCCCTTCACGAAGAGTGCATTATTCAAACCCTCAAATCCACCATCCACCGGGTGTGGTGACGGTTTCTCTTCTTTTCTAGCACTTTACTTACCGCTGCTTATTTTTTTCCTTTGAGCCTCCGGGTGACACCCTCTTTCGCGAAGTCGAAGCAATGTAAGAGAACAGAGTAAAAAAGAAGTCAACAAAGATCACCCACAAGTGCCTAATAACTGGAAGAAACATAGTGTCATTAGTTTATGTCATAAAGATATTAAAAGAATCCATAATTAAAAAACACATTCAGCCTCCTCGCTTCTTTTCCGCCCATTCCTCCCACACCTACAAATTATGACTAGTCACCACCAGAAACTACATTTCAAGCATTACAAACAGCCAAGGCTAGGCTACATCTAAAATGTTTGAGATTTTGGCTATTTCCACCAATATTATGCAGCCCTATTTACTCACTAACACCTTGATGAAGCAACCCAAGATGCTTACCATCATGACTATTCCCCTCCCAACTTGGCGGACAATCCGAGCCCCCTAGAGAGCAATATCACCCCTGACGAGAGGCGATAGGCAGTCTTCCACTCTGGAAGTCCTCGGGTCCTGATGGCTTCTCTGCCTCTTTTTACAAGGCCTATACCTCCCAACTCATTGAGTCCCTCACCAAAGTGTTCATCTACTTTCTGACATCTCACATGGCCACAGATACTATGCTAGACTTTCATATCATGCTGTTCTTAAACTGGGCAAGAATCCATGGCTTTGCACACCTTTCCGCCCGATTGCATCACTTAATTTTGACGTAAAACTGTTCACTTCCATACTGGTCTGGAGTCAGACAATACACGACTAGCAGTTGTCTTGATGGATGTGGGTGAAAGATGTAAACAACCAATGTTCCTTCTCTCGCTAGACGCGTAGAAGTCCTTTAATAAGGTTGACTGGCCCTGTCTCACTAAGCTACTGGATAAGGCCCAGTTAGGCCCCAAAATGAGAATTTTCAATAAAACGAACTACAAACGCCCTTCAGCAAAGATCAACATAAACAGGAAATACACCCCTATGATGCAGATATAACAAGGCAGGAGACAAGAGTGCCCTCTCACTCCCCTGATCTTTGTCTCTCAATGGAACTCCTCATATTTAAGATGCTACGCAACCCAGATATTAGTTGTGTGGGAGTGGGGGAGATGGAACATAAGCCGGCCTTGTTCGCTGATGATATCATCTGCTTAATAACCAACTCAACATATCTTTCCCGACTCTGCAAGTGGAACTAGACCATTTTGTCGCAGTCTCAGGCTTTAAGATAAATTACTCTAAATCTCAGAGCCTCGGGTGGCAGTACCCCAAAGGGAATTGCGAGAAATAATCCAGATGGCAGGTTTTTCTTGGTTGGGAACCTCTATCAAATATCTGGGAATCCATCTTTCGCACACATCCGCTCACTATATGACCGCAACATTCCACCTCTCCTATGAACTTTATTCAAAGATCAAGATCTCACTTGCTGGGTCAAATTAAAACTCTCCTGGCTGGGACGCCTGAATAGCCTAAAAATTATTTTTATTCAGCGTTTACTCTGTACGGTACAAAAGCTTCCCTTCATTATTCCCAAATTGACTTTAATACATATTCGCAATAAAAAGTTGGACTTTGTGTGGCACAGCAAATCCGCTCAAGTAGCAAGATCAACGCTCTTTCATCCGTTAGATGCAGGGACATGGCTTTCCTGATGCCATTGCCTACACTCAGGCAGCCCAGATACGAGCAGCCGTAGATTAGAATTATAATCCAGACAATAAACCATGGGTGATGGTAAAACAAGCCTTCTCTAACATTCCACTTAAAAGTATCCTATGGCTACCATCCGAATCATACCCGAGCTAGGTATTTACTCCTCCCGATTACAATAACGTTGCTCAACAACTGCAATTCCTAAAACACAAGAAGGCATTCCCCAAATTCTCTTTTCCATTGTTGTCCATAATCCATAACCCAGGTTTTCTTTCAGGGGTCTCTGACCCAAGCTTCACCGACTGGAACGCTGGGGATTCCCCCAGCTAAAAGATTTCTTCGAAGATGACCATCTTCAAACCAGTGAAACTTTAATAGAAAAGTGGGCCTTAACTTGGCGAGATAAATATCCTTTTACACAAGTGTTACATTGTGTGGCAGGGAGACTGCACCAACATTGGATTTACTGAGATGATACAAGCTTAGAGTCCATCTTCAGCACTACTGTGCGGCAAAGGGGTAACTCTTGGCTATATGAATGTATTCTTGAGCTCGGCCCCAACTCAAACCTCTCGTTACACAATTGGAGCGGGATCTGGGCAAATACATTCCTGACGATGCTTGGAGGGCGATATGGAGGAGAGCAGCGGGGTCTTCCAAGAGCATGCAACACAGAGCCAGCACCTGCAAACTACTAACCAGACGGTACCTCACTCCACGTAGCTACATGCCTTGTCTGGCAATTCAGATATGTGCAGAAAAGAATGTGGGGAACGAGGCAGTTTGCTCCATACTTGGTCCTGTCCACACATCCATTCTTTTTTGGCAGGTGATCTTAACTCAGATGCAATAGATAACACACATCACTCACCCCCACTGCCCCTTGACTGTCCTCCTTGGCCACCTGGGAGCCCAAGGGACCTATCCTCTGACTTCCGCAGTGGGAAAATTGATATCTCATTTCCTTATAGCTGCTTGTCTTAGCATAGCTCAGTTATCCAAAGTTCCTACAATACCTTCCATTAACATGTGATGGGGTGAGTGTGGTCATTCCACGCTATGAAACGACTGCCGGCATTGGTCCATGATCGTATGCAAATTCAAGAAGACCTGGTGCCCCTTTACCACCTATGTGAAAAGAGAGCGGGTAGGATTCTACTCAGGGCTTTAAGTGGGAAAAAAAACTGGGGGTGCTCTAAAAGGGGTGTGGCAAATTTCTTAAAGGGGTGTGGCCTCTCCAAGTAGGGGCGTGGTCTAAATCAAGATAACTAGCATTGTGTGCTTAAGAAAATCATGAAGTCGCATCCAGCAAAGGATAATAAAATAGGCAAAAAGGTATATTTATTAAGTATATGTCATAAAATACCAAACACGTAGAATTTAAAAACCATCTTCCCTAAAGGATGTGTTATTAAATTCTGAGTTCAGGGATACCAGATTCCATATGTCTATCTTGCCGTTATGGGAAGATATGCAGGTAAACATGTTACACAGCATTCCCCATGTTATCCTATGGGCAAGATAGCCTTTCAATAGTGAAAACGAAATTGGCAGTATTTCACTATCAAGACATGTTACCCACACTAGTACATGTCCTACCTTTCACATACACTGCACCCTGCCCAGGGAGGTACCTTGGGCCTACCATAGGGGTGTGCAATGTGTAAGAAAAGGGAAGGGTCACACTGGCCAGGACAACATGGCAGTTCACAGACTGCGCACAGGCGCTGCGGTGGCAGGCCTGAGACACCATTTTAGGGCTACTCATGTGGGTGGCACAATCAGTGCTGCAGGCCCATTAGTAGCATTTGAATTACCCGCCCCGGCACACTTAGTGCATTTTACTAGGGACCTACTGGTAAAACAAATATGCCAATCATGGATAACCAATCACAGTAATAATTTAACCAGGGAGCACTTGCACTTTGGCACTGATCAGCAGTGGCAAAGTGCCCAAAGCATCTAAACCAGCAAAACGAAATCCATCACAGTGTCAACACGTAGGAGGTAGAGGCAAAAAGTCAGGGGAAACCACGCCAAGGATGCCAGGTCTAACAGTCACACAGGACTTAATTACATCAGTGTTAGTAAACATAGGAAGAGCAGAGCAATGTGAAAGCAAGATGAAAATGAAACTCAGAGGGGTCTGTCTGGGTCGGCTTTACTATTGACTTGAGATATCTACTTCTGAATTGTGCCTGAACATTTTCAATGCAGCCACAAGTTACATTACACAAGATCATCTACATTTTGGGGGACTGGGGGCACAGTGAGATTAAGTCTTAATCTCACTGTGCCCCCCAGTCCCCAAAAATGTATATGATCTTGTGTAATGTAACTAGTGCTCATGTAGCTCACGTAAAGCGCTCCAATACGTTCGGGTCGAGACAGAGCTATATTAAACTGTAATATATATATATATATATCAACTCCCTTCCTAATGCATCTAGAGTTATTATATTCAGTGGCTGGGTGGTTTATTGGTATTTTCCGGCGCTGGCACAAGTCCTTCTGAAGGCTCACAGGTTGTGTGTGCAAGCACCGGCGCTATAGTGTATGCCAACGTCGGAATGTATTTCATGTGTTATTGTTCATCCTATGTGTGATTTGACATGTGTGGTTCCACGTTATCACATATGTGTTACTGTAAACGTTATTTATTAGGCGATCAGTGAACAGAAGCAGACACCTGGACGGACTAACACACAGAAGGGAATATAATGTAAATGAAACGACCCATGGATGGATAAACTGACTGATGGGTGGACGGTCGGTTGGTTAGAAATAGACATATGATAGAGAAAAAGACGGACAGGTATGTATCTAGAGAAATCAGACAGGTTTTTGAGGCATAGAGATGACGGGCCGACAGAGGCAGGCCTGCACTGGTAGTGGTAGTGTCACTGCTGCTGGATTCTGTTGTAGACCCTCGTCCCTCGCTTGCTTTAAGGCAGAGCAGGGTCACACTGGTTGCTGGAGAAATCTTGCTGCAGGCCGTAAAAGCAGGGTCGTGCCGGTTCTAACCAGCTGTTGTTGTGCCGATGGCTGGCACGATGACGTAGGTGGCGCTGCGTAGTTCAAAGAGAAGGAAATCCCGAGAGAAAGTGTCTCTCTTCAAAGGATTTCCTTCCTGCTACAATGACGTCACGCCTTAAGCAGTGCGAGCGCATGCTCACCCGAAACACCAAACAAAAACCGGGACGTCTGGTCACCCTACCTTTGACCTTTGAGGCCCGAAAATAGAGCCCCCTAGAGACCCCTTTCGAGGCCCCCCAAAAAAACTGGGGTTGCTCAGACCCCCACAGACCCCCCCCCCCCCTTAAAGCCCTGATTCTACTTGTGATGATACCAGTCACATGCAACTCTGGCATTTTTTGACTCTCCGATCAGAAGATGAAAGCACCTGAACAAACTGCGTTTTTGGCAGCCGGAAATGACTGATTGGCACTGGTAATCCCACTGTTAATTGTGAAGGACATTGGCGCCGCACATGTACGGACGTATCCTATGGAATTTCTGTAACATTATCATTTGAATTTTCCTTTCTTTCCCCAACAAAGGCTTATAGAGTTGTGTGTGCTTTCCACTCTAGTTGTTATTATTTATACGTTTGATTTTTTTTTCCCTAGTCTTGATGTTTTGAATTGTTCTATTATTTTATGTACTAGAAAACAAAAATAAAGTGGTTTAAAAAAAAAAGTGTGACATGTTTTTAAGTTTTACATGCCCTGGTAGTAAAATACTCCCAAATTCGTTTTTCACTACTGTGAGGCCTACCTTTCCCATAGGATAACGTTGGGTTACCATATATATTTAAGTGCTAACTTTTGATTGGAAACAGGTAGAAATGTCTTGTGTGGACTCATTTGGATTGTAAAATCCTTTTTAATGGTAAAGTTATAATTTAGATTATAATTTTGAAAAGGCCACTTTTCGAATGTTTATAAATGTTAATAATGGTTCCAAGGAGAACAAAAAGGTTAGATTACAATCAGTTATTCCTGATTAATCCTTCAATGATAGTTAATCAAAGTGACTGGAAAAGAATCAATCAGTAATAATAAATAAAACCACAGGCCTACATGATAGTTACATAAAAGTGTGTTGTATTTTCATATTACATGGAAAAAGGGGGTATACCTGCTCGCTGTTTGTGTGATCACACAGTGAATATCACTTTATACAATGCTCAGTGTTGAATAAGAACAGAAACCACTTTGGAACATTTCAATAATCTTGGTTGGAAATATAGTTTCACATATATTCATAATATTGATTTCATCATTATCCAATTGCCGGGAGCGTCAACGGTGTTTTGACCCAATTAAACAAATGGGTCTTCATCAGGACGTGAGTAGATTAAGTGAGGGAATGCAAGGATTAGGATACTCACACTCTGGATAATTTCTGATTATAATACAAGTGTTGAATCAAATGCCTGAGAAAGTAATGCCAGATCTCCTCTTTTTGCACGGCACTCTGACTGATGCGGACGTCCAACGAAGCTGACTTCGGCAGCTTAAAGGTGGCCATTCCTTACCTCTGCTTTCAAAGGTACAAGGGAGCCAGCTGAAAAAGACGCAGTCTAGTAGAGGGCTTAAGGGCAAAGGTAAAAGTAGACACAAGTAAAGCTCTAGGGGATGGACAAACACAAGAAGGGGAAGGAAAGCCCATATAGCTAACGAATAAGAAGCAAGCAAATGAGCGTGCAATGAAGCCAAGCAATGGTAAGGCCCACAGTAAGATAAGAATGTTTTTTTCCAAAGAGATTTTATTAGTTTCCATATGATCACTTGCGTCAATTACAAACATTTACCTTTTGTATTTTGCGATTGTCATTTTTAAACATCTCAGTGCAAGTAGTACATTGTCAATATGCAAATTAACTCTATTGCCGTGTTTTGTGCACACATACAATACGTTTCTTTAATTTCGGACGTCTTCTTTGAAAATGAATTTGCCAACTAACAACAGTTACCACCCCCCCTCCTCCCTCCCTCGTTCTGGCCCATCGTGTCCACAGTCAGGTTTGGTGGTGCATCGTAAGCTGTCGTGGAATATGTGCTTAATGCCTGCAATCGCGCATCAGGACTAGTCGCGCCTTTACAACCCAGGGTGCTGTGTCCCAACCATATGATCTATTATGTAGATGGGGTACTAAGTAGTGGATCGGGGTCTATAGCTTTGAAGCCTTCTAACATAACATCCCATTCCATGGATATCAGGTTTTTACGCAGTCCCCGGGCCTCCTCCCGTCTAAGAGCTGCGCTTTTGGCACCGCACCATCGTACTACCTCACCTTGCCAAGTGTAGAACGCAGGGGGTCTCACAGATTTCCACCTCATAGGTATGGACCGTTTTACTAGTATGAGAGCAAGGTCTAGAAATCGTAGTTGAACTTTCTGTGGGCCTGTGCGCTTGCGTAAACCTAGAAGACATTCCTCGATAGGGTCCTTAACATGCAAGTGTGTGGTTTCCGCTACAGCGTGACGGACCTCCTCCCAAAACCCTCTGAGGCGTGGACAGGACCATAGCATGTGAATGAGATCTTCTTCCTCTAACTTACAGCGGGGACAATAATGCTGTGTGTTTGGGAACATCCTCTGCAATCGGAGTGGTGTTAGGTAGGATCTGTGGAGGACCATGCATTGTATAAATTTCAATATAGCATTTTGAGTCACACGTTTAGGATGTTCTAGGATAACGGGCCATTCCTTGTCGGACAGTTCCCGCCCCAGCTCTCTTGACCATTTGGTTCGTATATCAGTGAGGGGCTCCGCTGCATGGACCCGGATACCAGCATATAACCATTTAATGAGGTGGCGCCCCTCACCCATGTAGTACAGTGAGCGGACTAATTCGTGTGTCATGGGTTCCTCCCGCTGAGGGGCCCAGTGTTTCCTTACATAGTGTAATAGCATGGCATGTGTCAGGTATAAGTGATGCAGTGCTCCTGTTACCCGTATAAAGTTTTCGTGATCTAATAGGGCCTTATTGCTAAACAGTGCTCCCACCGTCCCAATCCCTTCATCAGTCCAGGCCTGTAGCCTACACTGCGTGAGCCTTCCACTGGGTAGTGGTATACCTAACAGTGGGATGTTATCAGCGTATGGGAGGCAGCGGGACGTGTATTGTAGCGCTTTTTTCCAGCACTGTAGCGCTGTTCTCAGCAGGGGCGGTGCGTTCAGGGGAATTTTGCACTTTGGCAGTAATAGTGTATGTAGAGTTCCTTGATGTATATTTTGTACTGTGTATCCTAATTCCTGCAGGTTACGACTCGCGGTCCAGTAGGACAGCCACTGCAGCTGGCTCGCGTAGTAGTATGCTCTAAAGTCCGGCACCCCGAGCCCCCATTTATGTGATTCTAACTGCAATTTTTTAAGGCTCACCCTTCGCCGTCCGGATCCCCATATCAGGTCTAGGAGTATAGTGTCCAGAGTTCGGAAAGTGGATGGCGGGACTAGTATTGGCAGGTTGGTGAAATAATATAATAGGCGAGGGAGGACCACCATTTTAGACACTGACATCCGGCCCATTACTGATAGAGGTAACAATGTCCAGAAGGCTTCTTTTGATCGCACCGCCCGCAGCGCCCTTGTGAGATTACCTTCACGCATATCTACTTGGGACCTATATAACTGTATGCCTACCGGTAGTATGTACGATCCAAAGCTGACCTCATCTGGGCGGGCATCTTCCCGAAAAAAGAAGGCATTCGATTTTGTCTCATTGATGGCTAGCCCCGATACATGTTCAAATCTGGAGAAAATACTAGGGAATGGTTCCAATTCACCTGTGAGGTCCTGCGCATAAATAATTATGCAGTCTGCGTAGGCTGATATCAGGTGTGTTATATTATCTAATGGTATGCCCAGCTGGCCAGCCTCCTGGCGCAATCTATCGCCAGCACGAATAATAGTGGGGACAAGGGGCATCCCTGCCTCGTACCTCTGTATACCAAATATTCTTGCGATATGTGCCCTCCAGTACGTGCTCTTGCAGTAGGGGCTTCAAATAATATCCGAATCCATTGGAGGTATTCAGGAGGCAACCCAAACTTCTCTATGGCCTTAAACATGTATTCCCATGTAATGGTATCAAATGCCTGCCGGAGGTCCAGTGCAATACAGCCGGCATTTACGTAGTTCCTGGGGGTTGATGCCATTATGTGGTGCAGCCATCTGATGTTCAATGACGTGCTGCGCGCCGGTAGGAATCCACATTGGTCCCTATGTATTAGCTTATTGAGGTGGGGAAGAAGTCTACTAGCTAGGATTTTACTTAGAATTTTATATTCCATTGCCAAAAGCGATAATGGGCGTTAGCCCGACAGGTCTGACGTGTCCCTTCCTGGTTTGGGGAGTGAGACCACTAACGCTTGCATGGTGGTGTGTGGAAGGTGCCCCAGTTCCAATGCCCTATTGTAGAGCTCCTCTAATTTGGGGATTAATGCCTCAGAGTATGTGTCAAAAAACTCAACCGGCAGCCCATCCAGGCCCGGTGCTTTGTTTTGTGGGAGCCATTTTATAGCAGCTTTTATTTCGGCTCTCGTGATTGGGCCACTCAGACTTTTTTGTGCATCTGTAGTAAGCTGGGGGTATGGCAGGTCCTCCAGGAATGCGTCTATGAGTGTGGTATCTATTTGGGGGGGGGGCTTACTGTATAAAGTGCTATTGTATGTGCAGAAGGCTTCATTTATGTCCCGTTGGGAGTGAACCATGCTGCTCTCTGGCACATTAATGCTGCATATTACATTGGTCAGTGGTTCGTCCCACAGTATTTTGGCTAGAAGTGTCCCTGATTTATCAGCGTCAGTATGCTTCAACTGGGAATATGACCTGTAATCGATAACCCTAAGGGATTCTAGTATCTCAGCGTGCTGTATTCGCAGCTCCTGTAATGGAGCCTGCTTGTTGAGGTCGGTCGCCGCTTCCTGTTCTAGCACGCTCATTTTGTTCTCCACCCTGACTAAAGTTTTGTGTATCTCCTGCCTTGCGCCCACCGTGGCGCTAATCGCCGTGCCCCTTATGACTACTTTAAGCGCGTCCCATTCAACTAGTATCGAGGAAGCAGTGTTCCCATTTTCTGCAAAGTAGTTTACAACGGCGGTAGATAATGCGTTTCGAAAGGGAGCGTCCTCTAGCAACTGGGGCCATAGCTTCCATGTAGGAACTGGCGTGGGGATTCTGCACCACTCAATTGTGATCTCCTATGGGTTGTGATCGGAAAAGGTCTTTGCTAAATATGTAGCATGGGTCACCTGCGCAGCGATAGTGCGGGAGCACAGTACTCTATCAATGCGTGTGTGCAATTGAAGGACTGGGGAGTAAAAGGAATATTCCTTGTTTACCGAGTTCTTCATTCTCCATACATCCCCCAGCGCCCACCCATCAGCCCAGCCACAAAGGGCTTCCGCTTGTTTAACAGTAACCGCTCCATGTAAAGGGGGGTGTGATCTATCTAAGGATGTGTCCATAACTGCGTTATAGTCACCTCCTAATATCCATGGGTATGCCTCCCAGTATCGTGTTCAATCCCTTGAAAAATGTATCCTGGTCCAATTTTGGGCCATAGAAATTACCTAGCACCACCGGCGAGCCATCTAGGGTCCCACGCAGTAGTACATATCTACCCTGTTCGTCGACACGCCTTTCTAGCTCTACAAATGGAACCACATGCCTGATCCAAATAGTCACGCCTCTTGCAAAGGCCGAGTAGCTGGTAGAGAAAACCTGCCCTTTCCATTTCTTGCGTACTTTTCCTGCCTCCGATGCTGTGAGATGTGATTCTTGCAGGAACACTATCTGCGCCTTGCGCCTGATCAGTTGTGCATGCACCCTATGTCGCTTTTGCACCGATCCCAGTCCCCACACATTCCAGGTAATTAAGTTATAGGAGCCGAGCATGTGTGACTGACGATAGTGTACATTTGTGGTGTCAGTGGAATTATTGAGCTCCTCGACTCATAGCTTGTCAACGCCTGTGGACCAGAACCCCTAAACTCCCTTTAAACTGTGAATATGGGGTCCAGCCATTGAACAATGCTGGGCCAAACTGAGAACACAACTGCACAATTAGTGCTATATCTATATGGTGCATACGCATTTAGAGGGTAGTCGCTGTCACCATTCATGTTTGCTTACCACATGTATAAGCTCTGCAGGCTTTACAGAGCCCGGGAATTACATCATAATTATCACATAAACCCTCATCTTTATAACCATGTACAACAAGATATACCCCGGCACTCCTACATTTCGTGCCATAAGCAAGATTGTTTTTTTGAGAAAAAATTCATTCTACAGAAAAGGAAAAATACTCTAAGAAAAGACCCAGAACCATCATGTGCAGTGATACTTCAAAATAAACGGAAAAAGGTGTCACTCGGTATACAAGTGTGACCAAGAGACAGAAAATTTATAAAGACAGACATATTTCAAATTCTGACCTCTGGAGAAATAGTTGCGCTATTATGTGTTGGTAGTTCGCCAATAATTTCACGCAGTAGGTTTGTCACTTCAGTTTCAAAGTAAGGTCTGAAGGCTAAGATAAGAACAGGATAAATTAGTATAGTAATAAATGTATGTGTCTAGATGTTTGTAGCCACTATAATATGCGCTTACTTCAAAGTTCCATCTGGAAAATCTTGAATGACCTGAACCAAATTACAGATAAGGTAGTTGATAGGCTCTTAAGGATGGAATTCACATCTTGTGCCTGAGAGAATTCAATAACAAGCAAATAGTAATCGTGATTCGAATTCGTAGGTGACTCCTGACGGACTCTTATAAGCCCCTAATGTACAAATGTACAAAAGAAAAGAAAAAGGGAAAAACCGTTGTTGTATTGCATACCCATTATTTATAGGACCCGTAGTGGACAATCCCTAACAACGTGAACTGTATAGACAAACACCTACATATCATAGGTGTTAGATGGCGAACAATTCAGTGAAGAGCCGTATTAATAGTAACACACGGCTAATTGGAAGAGCTGTGATAAGCCCCTAAAGAGTCCAAAAATACACTCCATTAGTGTCCATATTTTTAGTCAGCATTAGACGGAAAAATTATGTACACTCCATTAGTGTCCATATTTTCAGTCGGCATTAATCATCACGGCATTATAGTCTAGTGCAGTGTTATCTAACTCTGTGTCCTTCCTTTGTTTGGATTTTACTGTCCGAAGTTGCCAAAACAACAAAAATGTCACTTGGACTAAACACGTTTTCATCTTGTTGCACGTTTGTGGGACCTTCTTCTTCCTTTTCTAATAAATCCTTACTTATGGATCGCTTGGTCTTGTGAATACAAGATGTGTTATATAATGTAAGGTTTAAACTAATAGTTTGTACATGTCCATATTAATGTCTTTACAGCCTTGAGGAAGTCACGGATGTGACGAAACACGTGTTGGCTGTTCTCTTGTTCTGTTACAAGGACTGATTCACGTTATTACAATTCAAGGAACTTCATTCTGCTATTATTTGTCTGAATTTGTAGTGTATTCAGTCCTGTCCAATATTGTCATACAAATGCTTTTAGCTTAGTTTGAATTTTGTATGGAATACACTTATGAATATTTGTATAAGTAAATCTCTGGTGTTTTCCTGTGGCAAAGCAGACTTATGTTTCATTAGTTCTGACCTAAAAATGTCATATTTTTGATATGTAAATAGTAGGAGTGCCAGGGTATATCTTGTTGTACATTAACTACACAGGTCACTTCTGTGGTTACCTGTGTTTTCTGCACCCAAGGTAGTGGGGTGTTTTCTACCCTGAGTCGCACCGCCATACATTTCTTTGCTTCTTGATTTGCCTAAATTGCCATGTATACTTGACAGCCCATTTCCACATGCTCAATCGTTGATGTGCGACCCTTGTATCCACCACTACCGTTCTTTGACTTGTATCTTTATAACCATGTAGAAAAAGGATATGATTGTCCGTGAAACCAGATGCCAATGTCGAACCACTGCCGTGTCCTTGATCCGTGCGGCAGACGGGCCGCCTCACCTGGGCTGCACTAGCCCAGCAAATCATCAGCTGTCTGAGGTGTTATCGTAGGGAACAAAGTAAGACTATTTTCAAAGTCGGAATGTACAGTACTTTCCTCCGGCGAATCCGGGGCCATGCGGAGGTTATCCTCTCTGAAGTTGTTCGCGGCGGCCAGAGCCTCCTCTCTGCTGCGTTGGACCTGTTCATGTGTGGGGCTTGGCGCCTGCAATTTGTGGGCGTTTTTAACATTGCTGGGTGATCTGTGCTCTTGAGTTCTTTTAGGGCTGTTGGGCCGACTTTGGGTTACGTTGCCAGAGTTTGATACTGGATCCATGACCTTGGTCCATTCTTCCGCCTCCTCAGGGCTGTCAAAGAAATACGTTTTTTGCTCGTGTATGATCTTCAGACGGGCGGGGACAAGAGAGCGTATTTGAGGTTCATGGTGCGCAGTTTCTTTTTAACTGTTTGAAAAGAGGACCTTTGGCGTTGGACGCGAGGGTGTAGTCAGGGTACAGCGATATCCGGTGGTTTTCAAACTGTATTTGCGACCGCTCATGTGCCTTCTGAAGTAGCATATCTCGGTCTCCGTAGTTTAAAATCCGGGCTATCAGTGGTCTCAGCGGAGCACCCACCTTTGGTCTACCAGTAGGGATTCTATGGGCTCTCTACACACAGAAAAAAGTCGATAGTCCGTCCAGAGCTATATATTCACGGAACCACTGGGCCATAAAACTGGCAGCATTGAGGCCTTCACTTCGCTCTGGAAGCCCAATGACACGCACATTATTTCTGTGATTTCTGCCTTCTGCATCTTCGACTTTGTCCTGCAGACCACTGACTTGCCGTTGCAGTTGTTCGATCTGTGATTCATGTTCCTTGTGCTGGGGTACAATCTCCTGCAAAGCCAGTCCCTGAGATTTCACTGAGCTTGCTAGCTTGGCATGGTCAGCCTTGAGCAATGTAAGACCTGTCGTGAGCTAACCAATTTGCTGCTCTATGGCCTTTCGGGAGTCTCTAACTTCCTGAAGTATTAAATCTAGCTTATCCAAGGGCGCCTCCGGATTTGTGGGTTGGACAGAATTAGGCGAAGTCGAGCGTGTAGAGGTGTCCGAGGCGTCCGTGGGCTGCGTACCGGTGGCGGCTGCCTCCGGCAGATTCCTTTTAGGCCGCCCCATTTCTCGCTGAAGCCTGCTCCTCGAGGACAGTTAGTGATGAGCGGATGACAGCTGGGCTGTTGGTTGTGGCGCTATGGGAACTGCGTTCGCCTGCTTCAGTTATAATTACACAGGATGCTCGATTCGTCAGTGTTCCTCTTATATGGAGCCGCGGCTCAGAAAGGTCCCCAGACCGCACCACATGACATGAGCACAGGTCTCCAATAGTGCCCGCCGGACCCAAGGTGGCATACAAGTGTCAAGGCTTTGCGCGGCTTACCCAGACTTTAAAGTGTGGCATTCAGAGTAATCCACCGAACGAATCCAGCCTGGCATCTTCCGCTGTACCGCTCTGCAGGCCTCAGGTAATGGCGCCTTATTTCAACCTCCACCCGCCACTCAGTTCGTTTTCATATCAGGAGTAGAAGTGAGCGATGGCCGATCCGGGAGCGCCGCCAATCCACGCGGCTCCAGTCAAGTCACCCGGAGCACACTAAGAGCACCCCAAGGGTGGCTGTTACATTAGTTCACAATTAGGCAACCTCGGGGGTTTCAGGTCTCTATGCAGCACCTCTAGGAGCTCAGCAGCATCGCTCCACATACGCGCCCCGTTATCATGGCAGGAGGAGTGAGGAGCAGTCAATCCAAGTGTCGAGGTCCGCTTTGAGGTCGCGCCTGTCTCAGGCCCCCAGAGGTGACGGCATACAGGCTCCCGCCCTCGCTCTGGTCTAGCTATGCTGGGTGTGCAAGGGGGGCCAGGGGAACAGCGACTAAAGCCCCTCCGCAGCTGCTCTCACCTGGAGCATTGTGTCCTCTGCCCGGATTCCGATCGGGTCTGCTGCGGCGTGCGAGAGCCCAGACAAGTCGGACACTACGCAGCTCTTCCCACGTCAGCGAGGCAGACCCCGCCGCACGCCAGTGCGGTCCGATTTGAGTCCCTCGCCTCGAGCACTTCAGCCAGTTGGGGAGTAGACATGGTACAGTGGGGATGATCGTCAATCTCCGTTGGTGCCAGGTAAGGGGCCGGCAATAGGAGTGCGCCTCAAGTCCGCGACTCGTCAACGCCCACTCCGGAGCCCCGCCGCCATCGTGCTCGGCAAAGCACACACCCAGGCTTTAGTTAGGCGGCCGGAGGTGCAGAGAGGCAGGCACAACCTCCGCAGTCCAGCGCAGGCCCACAGCTTCTCACCGGGTGATCGTCAGCCGCGACCTGCGGCCCCAGGTCCTATTCGGTCTGTAGAGGCCTACTGCTGGTTAGGCCGCACTGCGTGATACTCGCCCGGTAATCGCAATACCGGCTGCATAACCCAGTCGCAGGCTTATCTCAATCAAGCAACTGCATCGGCACGGCGGTGTGGGCCCGATGTGTCACGGCTTGTGATGGTAATACAGGATCTCGATCCCCGGGCTCCGGAGCTCCGCTAAGCTACGTCCGCCATGTTCAGCGGCTAGCCACGCCCCTCATAAGATAAGAATATGTTAAACTGATTTTCATTGCTGTAGACCTGTTAACTTAGAAAAAACTCAGTGTGTGAAAAGAGGGTAGGGCCTTGGAAAGGCCAGGGCCTTGTGCAAGAACTACTAAGAAGCACTTATGTCCATGTCCATATTACACATAATTCCCTTGAGCATCAAACTCTCTGTTATTATCCAGTGCACCTAGCTGTATGATAAATGCCTGTTTCATTTCTGGTGATGGCCATATAGCTACCATGTTATCTCATTGCATTTGGTTACAATTCTACCTTTGCTATTATGTATGACATTTGGCTGCCTCAAGTACATGACTCTTGGAGGGACACTTCATCAAAATGAGAAAAGTGACTTTATGCATATTTCTCCATTTTTGCCTTTGGTTTACACCCAGGAACATGCAGTTTTCTGCTTATGGCCTACTCTTCAGCTAGAGTTTTCTTAAGACCATAGGCAAATATGTCTTGACCTTCACTGCCTTCAGCAATGCACAAAATAATATGAGATGCATGTTCAGCTGTAGAGTTTTTGGAAGGGCTGACAGGAGGAGACTGGCTGTCAGCAGAGGGCAACAAGTGTCCCAATACTACCGTCAGGATGAGCAGGGTTACGGAAGAAGCTTCCGTGGGAGCAACAACTTCTTTCTGCAAAGAGGATGCAGCCCTGGCTCACGAGGCAACAGAGGTAGATTCCAGGGATCTGGTGAAACAAGGTAAGGGATATATTCACAAGAACATGTGCTAAACATCTCCAAAAAATGTTAACGCAACTTTACACATCGCAGCCTATCGCGGGAAAATAACCCCGTGTTAACATGGAATTCACAACACGGCGGTACCATGCGATAGCTCACGAAAACGCGGCCAATGTCCGCGATATAACCACCGCGACGGAGATAAAAACACCAACACCAAAAAACATGCGATGAGCCCAATCGCGAGGAGGAAAGCAGCGATAAGCAGCGCCAGGGCCGCGACACATATACGTCATGCGGGAATAAGCACAACAAAAGCAGGAAAAAGAAAGACAAACCAAACAGAAAACAGCGAAGCACAATGGAGGCAGTCGGAGCTAGCACACAAGCACCATTGGCAACAAAACAAACTACATGGCAGGCCATCATGGACATGGTGAATGCAGCCGGAGAGCGGAGGAGGACAATGGCAGAAAACCAGAACAGCTGGAATGATGCGAAACGCACAAACAAGCAGAAACACGCCAACAACCACAAGGCAGCAATGCACACCGGAGGTGGGAGTCCAGCGCCACACCAGGAGCTGGATGACATGGAGGAAATGGTGTCCACCACATCAGTCAGGAGATGGTGGCAGGAGTCGGGGACCGGAAACTGCTCAAAATCAACAGACACAACAGCAACAGGGAGAGGAACGACCAGGGACTGGGGAGACGGGGGGGAGATGGGCACAATGGCACACATGCACAATTAAGCACAGCACAACTGCAGACAAACCATGCCCAAGAGCAACAACACCAACCAAGAGCACAAGTCACACAAGTCGGCAATATCACACCACTGAACAAGCACAGAAGTGAAAACCACACCGCCTGAAAGGGAGAAGGGTGAGCCAAATCAGAGCTGAAGGGCCATCTTACACACAATGCAGCACACACACATAGGAAGCAGAGCACCCCAACATCCAACACAATGTGGTACAAACACCAACATATGCACAACCCAACACAGGACACAAGTGCACCCGCTTGTGGCCTGGAAATGGCCATATGCATCTAGCAAAGCACGAAACAGGGACCTGATAATGCACAAGTACCAACGCCCAGAGCCCTTATGGGGTAGCAATGCATGTAAGGCAAGGACCCAGATAGGCCGTGACACACACATTGGCATACAAATAAACACTCAACACAGTTGGAGACAAGTGAACGTGCGGAAACTTTATCAACAATTGCGTGTCAGTACGGCCAAGGGAAGTGCCACGACATGCAGACCAATGCAGCAGCATGTCTGAATGCGGAACGTTGGGAAGCACCCATGTCCACCCCGGGGGAGTCCATCACCAACACAAGTCATTGCCAACCCGTGTATGTTGTCCACGCATGGATCAGGAGTCCAGGCCAATGCAGCCATGTCCACTGTGGTCTAGGGACATGTGACCAGATCCCCAACATGCAACCAGGCGTCGGGACACTTGCAATGGGTCACATGCAGTCCTGGCTGCAGGTACCTTGTCACTCGTCCATGAACGCGAGTGCAGCAGCGTAGGCCAACATTTCCAATGCGAGATCGTTGTCCACCACATCTGACATGTCGGCGACGTAACCCATCAGCTGTCCCGGACAGATGTGCTCACTCCAACCCCTGGCCCTAATATGCACGAAAGCCCAATCGGGGAGCTGCTCAATGTGGTCACTGTACACGACGACTCATGCAACCTCCCAGGTCCAGTTACCAGCATGCATGCCAAACATCCAGGCATGCCATAAACGGGCATCACGGTGACACTCCTGGTCGTGGTCCTACAGGGGGCACACACACACGTCGAAATCCAGGTCAGCTACCGTAACGTTGGAGAGGCAGACATCCATGGACCACTCGAATATGCACGAGCGCCAGTGCAACACAGGCTGAACGCAGGTGACGTTGGCAATGTGGAAGCTCAGCCTGTAACTGATCCGCAGCACTGCCAATGGCAGTGCCCCCAGTACATGCAGCAGACGTGCACGGTACAGGTCCACATGACTGGAGTTGACATGTGTCCAGGATGGTCTGCCATTGCGTCAGTGGCACTGCTTGAAGCGGCACTGATGACCTGCGCCAGTCCTGTGGATGAAACGCCACAGCTCAGAGCAATGAGCAGTGTCTGTGTGCAATGGGTGCAGGCCTGGGGTGTGGTGCGAGTACGTGTGAAGGCCATTTCACGCACGCTTACTACGACCAAGGACTTCTGCGTGTGGGATGTGTACACGTTGGCCTCACGTCTGGCAGTGCGTAGTGTGGGAGTCGCCTGGAAATACTATCGTATCTATCAGGGGGTGCTGGGCACATGCAACTCCCATCTAGGAGCTGCAGATGTGCTACCGCCCGATAGTGCAGACAAAGGACCTTTCATCCCTACAGTAACTTCACCATATGCATGCATACAGGAGATGTACAGAGGCCTATCGTGGGTGGGGTGGGATGTCTGTGACCCAGGGAATCATGGATGACATGCCTAGCACGTGGCACATGAGCGGCATCACTGCGTGTCATGTTGCCTCACAGCTGCTCCTCCCTCCCACGAACCTCCACACATGTGTGCGCTGCGCGGTTGTATCACGTGCACTCCTACGGCACACCATTGTCATGCCTATCCGCACATGTCCAGCGGCATGCCAACAACACCTGTAAGCTGGCCGTTGAGGGTGTGCGGCCACGTGAGTGTAGGCCAATGGTCCGGACAGGGCTGACACAGGTGTACAGTCCATGGCTGGCTGTGATCGCGCCGTGATTGGGGCTAGACACCTGACTCATGCAGCCGCAGGACTGATACACATGACACTTGGCATGCATGTGCCAAGACCCCGAGGGGGCTTGTGCTCCTACATTTCCCCGTACGTGCTGGCCCGCCTACCGGGTGCATGCTACATTGCAACATCGACTACTGTGGCCCTGGTGGCGACAACACCCCAACACAAGGACACACTTACCTCACTTCCTGTTCAAGGCCAGACCAGAGCCACGCCCTGATCCCCCTGCCTATTCAGCACACCCCTGCGCACCTGACGTACGCCGGACCGGCACACGCCGCTTGTGCATGCAGGGGGTGCGGGCGAAGCTACATGTCCTAGGTCTCAGCCACTGCTGAGGTGACATGGTATCCTCCGCTGAAGACAGCACACTGTGATGTTGCAGGGCTCCGGCCCATCATGCTGACATAATGACCACATGGACACACTTGCTTAGATGTTGGGAATGGCTACGGGCACGTGCGCCCGGCCACATTTATTAGCAGGCTCACATGTCGAGTGACACCTGTGTTGGATGTGTGTGGGGTGTGTGTACACCAGCCGTCATGCAGTGCCTGGTGCAGTCACAAAAAGGACAACAGTGTACATCGTAAAGGACACAACCATTCAACCGTAAAGGATCCATGACCTAAGCTGCACAGAGTTAGTGGCCCCGGATGCACAGCATCCTGCACGGGCCTACCGCCACGGGCCGCTGACTTGCGGTGCACTGGGGCAGGGTCACGAGAGCAGAGCAGGTTCACGTAGATGTCAAAGGGGGTTGTCGCGGAGTGTCTCGGTGGAAAGTGGAAGGTGTACCCCCAGGGCATGATGCAGAGGGCAGAACCACGCAGAAACAGTCACTATGGTGGAGATGAATGGAACAGACACATGTCAGACACCAAGTCCGTCCCAGCCCGATGATGATGCGGACAACCCCCAGGCCATGGACTCAGACGCCACCAAAGTTCAACCAGAGAATGCCCATGAGTCATAGCGCACAGAGTTAGTGGCACCAGTGCTGATAGGGGATGCCGCCTGCGATGAGGCATGTCCAATGGTGTGGACTCCTCCATATCTTACCCAGGACACAGTTCCACATGTGTGGCCTCCTGGACCGCAGTGTAGGCCTGAGGCAGCGGTCAGCAGGGGCCATTCACCGAGTGTCGCCGGCTTAGGTTGGATGGTCCCACCGGCCTGCGTAGTTCAGGTCCAGTGGCACCACGGGACGTGGACTTGCGGTGAACAGGGTTGGTGGCACCAGGTCAGTTGTTGCTAGTGTTCGCTCACCTCTGTAACGAGGATCCGGCTTTCATCCGGACTGAACCGCATCTTCCTCTTACTCCTCTCTGTGCGTTCACTGGTATGGACTCTGCCATTCACGAATCACGACTGGGTGCTGGATGTGGGGCCTACTGGACCGCAGTGTAGGCCGGGGGCAGCGGTCAGCATGGGCCCACAGACACGTGTCGTGTGCCTTCGATGCATTCCTTTGCTTCACTGATAGAAGGGAGTTTAGTGATATGAACTCTGCAATTAACATCTGGTCACTGCCATTCATTACTCAGGACACAGTTCCACATGTGGGACCCACTGGACTGCTGTGTAGGCCTGTGCCCTCATACACGTGTCGCCGGCTTGCGTTGAACAGGGTTAGTGGCACCACGTGTCGCCGGTTTGCGTTGAACAGGGTTAGTGGCACCACGTGTCGCCGGCTTGCGTTGAACAAGGTTAGTGGTACCACGTGTCGCCGGCTTGCGTTGAACAGGGTTGGTGGCACCACGTGTCGCCGGCTTGCGTTGAACAGGGTTGGTGGCACCACGTGTCGCCGGCTTGCGTTGAACAGGGTTAGTGGCACCACGTGTCGCAGGCCTGCGATATGGAATTATGCCTCACTGATCGAAGGGAGTCTGGTGCTGTGGCCGCTGCCACGGACTTGGGGTCACTGCCATTCATGACTCAGGACACAGTTCCACATGTGGGACCGCTGGGCCGAAGAGGACGCCGTTGGAGTATGTAAATGAAAAAGGAGTACTGTGGGCCAGCGCCGTGGAGGCCAGCGATGGTCTGCGGAGGCTGCAAAGGTCGCGGGCCTGGGGCCTGGAGCTTGCACCGGCACGTGGTGGGCCCTCTTTGACACACGCCGGTGTCGGCAGGTGAGCGGAGCCTCGTTGGTACGCTGGGGCAGGCATGACGAGTCTGGGTACCAGCGGCCCGGGGTGCAGCTGGTGCACAAGGACGCAAGCCCCGCCGCGCTCGGCGCAGGACACGTGGCGGGCTTCGAGGCGCCGCCCTGGCAGATGCGTTGTCCATTCCGAATGAGGACCACGCCCAGTGCGACGGGCTTTTTGTTCACACCCCTACGCAGGACTGGCGTACGCAGGTCCAACCCACTCCGCCCGCGCATGCAGGGGGGGCGTCACGTGCAACATTTCCGCGTTCTGCCCCACAGCCTGAGGGGACATGGTAGCGTCCACTGGCCACTACACTCCATGCACCAGCAGTTGATCTCCACATGGCCATTTCCGTGATTTGCACACTGTGGTCTGTCCGGCACCTCCACACCACACCTGGCATTGGGTAGGTCCACATTCCTTAGTCACTTGCCGCTCTTGCACATGCCTGCTCCATGCCTCTCCTCACATCCTGCTATTGTGTGTCTGTGGTGCCATGCCGTGGCTGGGTTGTGGGCGTGGCAAGGCCAAGTTCCCAATGGAGTCGTGTTGTCGTGTCTGGTCGTTTGGCATGTTGTGTGGCATGTTGAATGTAGTTGTGCTGCGTGCCCATTGCCAGTGTCGTGAGTTGCATGACTGTGGGCTGGAGGTGTGTGGTGTGTTCATTTTGGACTTACCAATGAGCACTGCATTGCCATGGGTGCCATCCTGGGAGCGCTGGGTGATGATGGACTGTCAGGAGATGTGAGAATCATGCACTCTGCTTGGGGAGTTGGCCACGGCATTGTTGAAGGGTCCCGGGCGGTCCACTATTGCGTGCACATTCATGGGATCCGTGTGCTTTCTGTTGTGGTAGTTGTGTGCAGTGTCGGCAGGGGGCACGAGGGGTACATGTGTGCAGTTGATTGGCCCTGACACGTGAGGGAATCCAGCTATGGCGTAGGGGCCTTGCTTGGTCTCCAGCTGCTCCTGCGCAGTGTGGGTGAAGTGGAGGGGCTGGGGTACCAGGCTGATGTTGGCATCCAGGACAGGTGTGATGACCTTGGATGGGGCTGGCTGTGTGACTCCTCCGACTCTGGCAGTTGTGGGTTGGATGGTACCAGAGGCCGACATGTGCTGCGCAGCCGGCAGCTTTGTCTGCGGAGGGATGTTGGTTGTCCGCTGGGTTGGTACGTTCAGCAGGTGGGGGATGTGGGTCAGGATGCGGGGGTTGGTTGTCCTTTTGGGCCTGTGGTGGGCAATGTCCTCCTCTGGCATTGGGTCTGGGCGGCAGGTGCGTTTCAGGTGAGTCCGCTGTCTTTGTGTACGCTGCCTCTGTGGTGTTCCCGGGGGATTGGGGGGGTCCTGGGGGTGGTGGCGGTGGGTGTTGTGTGCCTCATCGGTCTCGGAGCTGCATGTTCATTGTCTCCATGGCATCTGTGGGTCTTCAGATGTGGCTCTTGGCTGGGCTCCCTTTCTTGCTGCAGGTAGTCGTCCTGCTTTACACCAGCAAAAGGCAGGTGTTAAATCCCTGCTGCTACCGCAGCTTATCGCGTGGTTTTGACTCGCATCGCAGATCTGGCAGTTCATTGTGAAAGTGGTGATGGGGTGTTTTGGTGTGTTTTTGCACGGGAAGGCCTACTCTGCGTCTCATTAGGGTTAGTTGGTGGTGTCCACCGTGGAGATAAATTTTGGGGCAGTTATCGTGGGTGTACTGACGATGTCTGCAGTTTGCACCCGCTTGTGAATGGGGTGTTAAATCGATCTCCACTTTTGATTGGTTAAGGTGGAGATAAATCGGTGGTAGGTCCTTGTGAATATGCCCATAAGAGTCTCCCCTCCAGTTGGTTCTTCCCATTCAAAGTTAGGGGGAGATTATGTCTTTTCATACAAAATTTGCTCAGCCATTACAAAGGATTCCTAGGTGTTGCAGACCATGAATAGTTTCAAAATAGACTTTTGCCAACTGCCTTATGAAAAGTGTTGGCCAAGGGAGTTGTCCCTAGATCAGGAACAGTCCTCACCGATAGATTCGGAGATGGTTCAAATGATGCTTAAGTGAGCAATTTGTAAGATGACGAAGTCAGGAAAGGGTTTTGTAAGTAGTGTTTTCCTCGTAAAGAAAAAGGACAAGGGCTGGCATCCAGTAATAAATTTGAAAGAACTGAACAGGTTTCTGATCTACAGGCATTTCAAGATGGAAGGAATCCATCTTTTGAGGGACATTTTACAAGCAAAAGACTGGCTTGTGAAGTTGGATTTCAAAGACGCCTACTTCACAATCCCTATGGATCCAGATCCTCAGAAGTATTTACGGTTCAGCTGGAGAGGAATACTGTACCAGTTTTGTGGTCTTCCCTTTGGCTTTTCATCAGCCCCTTGGTGTTTCACCAAAGTTCTGCGGACAGTCGCTGCCTTCTTGAGAAGGAGAGTAGTACGTTTATTGATTTAGCTTGATGACATGTTACTGATGTCTCGAGAGCAGGGTGAGTTGCTGAAGCACATGAAGTGGCTAACAGATCTCTTAGACGCTTTAGGGTTCATTATCAATGTGGAGAATTCAGTTATGATTCCTATTCAGAGATAGGAGTTTCTAGGGTTTCATGTTGATAACAATATGACACAACTGTGTCTCCCTCAGAAAAAATGTACAATGATCAAGAAGGAGGTAGCTTATGTTCTATCAAAGGATGTGGTGAGTTTGAGAGGTCTGGCAAGAGTGGTTGGTCTTATGTCTTTCTCCATTCTAGCGGTTTCCCCAGGTTTGTTGCATTATAGGGCTCTTCAGAGGCTGAAATCCTTGGGTTTGAGGAAAGGTCTATGGAACGCAGATACAGTTCCTCTGTCCCAGGATGCGCAAGAGGACCTTCAATGGTGGTTGAGCAACCTGGACAGCTGGAACGGCAAGGCAATTTTTGGGAATGTCCCGGAGTTTACAGTAGAGTTGGATACAAGCAGCCTTGGTTGGGGTGCCAAGTTAGGAGAGATAGAAACTAAGGGGAAGTGGTTCTGGGAGGAACTCGCCTTACACATAAATTACCTGGAGATGTTGGCATGTCCGAACACTTTGATGAGCTTCAGAAGATTCTGTTGAAGGCAGAGTTAACTAGAGAGCACATTGGAACTCATAATTTTTAAGGGATTCCAGCAACTGAAAGCTGAAACCAATGTTTTTCAAGAAGATTTTGAATTTGTGGGGCCCTTTTCGGATAGATCTGTTTGCCAGCAGACTGACTTTTCAAGTAGCTCGGTATTACAGTTGGAGGCCGGACCCCAAGGTTTTGGCAGTGGCTGCTTTGCTTCAAATATGGAATGGAAAAAGGATTGCTATGCGTTCCGTCGATTTGTGCTAATTCAGAAGATGTTATTAATGGTACAGAGGTGACTATGCAGCATCGTCCTGGTAACTCCGTTTTGAAACACTCAGGTGTGGTTTCCTGGAGTAATGGAGTTAGCAGTGGAAGTTCCACGCTTAATACCAGGGATTGCATGACTTTTTGAAGGACAGGAAGGGGAAGAGCATCCTCTCATGCTAGAAAGAAGCATGATCCTTCTTGTCTGGAGGATTTCAGGAGATCAGTTAGATACTCAGGCCTTTCAGGTGAGGCTAAGGACTTATTGGTTGAGTCATGGCACCAGGCACCAGGAAAAGATACACAGGCATGTGGAGGAAGTGGTGTAGTTGGTGCTTGGAATGTAATTTGGATCCCGTGGTAGCTCCTGCAGTAGAAGTAGCGAATTTCCTCGCAGGATTGTTCAAGTCAGAACTGTCCTATAGAACTGTTAACTGTCACAGGTCTGGTGTTTCAGCAGGACATTCTCCTATGAATGATTTCGCTATTGGTAGTGATCCTTTGATCCGCAGGGTAATGAAGGGAATAAGACTTAGGCGCCCACCTAGCACTAGGTATGATTCTCAATGGAACGTTAATCCTTTTTTTGACCTGTTTGTCTCTTGGACTGAAAATTTCTATCTTTCAAGAATACAAATTTCACTGAAGTTGGCAACTTTGCTCAGTCTAATATCTTTTAGAAGAGTATCAGATGTTGAAGCACTGGAGGTTTGTCATAGGTATTACTATCCGGGTGGGGTCCACTTTGAGACATGGAAGAGAACTAAAATAATGTCTGAGCACATCTTTTACCCCTCTTTCACTGACTGTAAGAAGTTGCTTCTAGTGAGTTGCATGAAGTTTTATGAACAAGTATGTTAGAATTTAGACCAGATGGCGAGGATC
Source organism: Calotriton arnoldi (assembly GCA_963921515.1). Lineage (NCBI taxonomy): Eukaryota > Metazoa > Chordata > Amphibia > Caudata > Salamandridae > Calotriton > Calotriton arnoldi. Next base: position 449,685 of record CAWUFW010005201.1, read on the forward strand.
AGTTATTAATTTCATATGTTAAGCCCTATAGGGCAGTTCAACAGCTGCTATTTCTAGATGGGTGAGGGCAGTGATGTCCAAGGCAGAAATAGATTTGTCCTGATTTGGAGCACACTCTTCTAGGGGTGCAATGGCCATTAAGGATTTTGGGCAGGAGGTACACTTGTAGACATACTGAAAGCGGCAGACTGGTCAAGGGCCAACACTTTTGCAAGTTTTTACCGTAAGCATGTGGACCATGTGAGCAGTGTGGCGCTGGGGAGCCGTAAACATGCATAATGGTAGCCTCCGGTCTTGTAATGAAATGGAGATTCTCCAATTACCTTATAGAGAGAATCTTGACTTCATTAAAGACAACGGAAGCTCCCTGTAGCAATGAGGTCTGGAGCCTTCAGGTAAGTAAGAAGGTCTTTATTAAGATGAGTACATAGGGTAAGGAGGCAGTACATCAACTTGCTTCCCCGCAGCCTGGCTCCAACTGTCAACCACCAAACCCCGAATGCTGAAGCCAGAATACGAGAATGCAAATGATATCACAGGACTTTCGAGTTCTAACAAAGATGCACGAGTAACTACATTCTAGAGATGCAACACTCCAGGCACTCCCATTTGTTACCTAACAGTGGTGAAATTACAGGCGTTTTGTGGGTTATGCTGTATTGTGAAATTAGTGTGATTAACAATCGACTTGCTGTTTTTTTCCTCACAGAGGTAATGAATGTTTACTTTTGAATTTCCTCTTGGCATCACTTGATTCTCTTTTTTTGAGACAGTTCTTTGCTGTGTGAATTTCCTGAGCCAAGTCAAGTGTGAATCGTTGAAAATTTTCCGTAGCAACCCAATTCGTTGTTTTTTGTCACAGCTTCAAGGGGAAGATATCTGGTAGTTATGGAGTTATATACTGCTCTGAAAGTTCTAAGATGGACTATTTTATTTATGATGTAGTGTATGTTGGGGCAGCAATAAAAGGTTATTGCATAATGTTAGCCTCTGTTGCCTTTGATTAAATCAAGATTCTCTCTTTAAGGTAATTGGGGAATCGCCATTCTCCTGATTGACCACCTCTGCGGTAGATCATTGTACTCACTTAACTTTTGGACACCTACATTATTGGGAGGAGACAAGAGAATAAGGGCTGCCATTTAACTATGTATATATAGCATATGTGTTTGTGTTTAATATAATGGAGATTTGTACTCCTGGAATGTGGAGTTCCTCTGGATATCATTTTTGATGGCAACACTAACTTTACGCATTAAATGAATTTGCTTGATTGATTCAGGTTTCAATATGGATTGAATGCTTTATTGTATTTAATTTGATTGTGTTATAATTGATCCCCATTTTTTACACCATATCTCCATTAGGTTGTTTATAGCCCAGGTGGGTGGGTGATATGGGCAAACCCCTCAGCTTGTAGCGAAATTGGATCTCCAGTCATTCAAAGCATATTTGACAAACAGGAGTTGGCATGATTGTATGTTGATGGCTTTCTTCCTTAATACATGTGGTTAGTTATGTGGAATGGAAAATGCTTATGAGATGTTTGCCTAAACAAGGGAAAGGATTATCTTTTGCGATGATATCAGTTTTAACATTTTGCAAACTGAGTTACTGAATAATTATTAAATACTTTTTAACACTTTCTTGTGATGAATCTATACACTGAAACTCGTGGAGGAAGTTTCAAAACAGGCTATCCTTTTGAAGTACACCTCGTTCTCAAACTTGACAATGGCAGTTGAAATAAAATGTAAAAAAATTCTGTGTACCTTTTTTTGTTTGTCTCTCCAGTTGTCTGATGCAAACGTTTATTTTAAAATCAGAAAGCCGTTGTGTGGGAACGTTTTCATGAGGCACAGGGTAATAAATGGGTACTGGGCAGATACTGTCAATCCCAGACATTTACCGCTGGTACACTGGGGCTCAACCCTATTAGACCCAAATCCGAACACCAAGTACACCCCTTTAGTACTTGACCCTTAGGGTAGTGAAGTTGAGCTGTCCGTGGCTTACTCATGGAGGTGGTATGGCTATTCAGAGCATAACAAACATCAGATAACTGCCAATAAGTCATTTTCCAGCCATTACTTTGTTTTGGGGTTATGCAGTGCACTTCCACTCTGGGATATGTAGGCCTCACCCTCTTAGAATGGTGCAGGTCTTCCTGGAGGCAGTAGGGAGGTGGGGGTTTTCTACTTTTTCAGCCTCTGTTTCTTAACAGTCCCTCTCCTTCAAAGCAGCATCTTCATTGTGTAATGGCACCTACAATGAGCCTTTTGAGCAGTTGGCCAGTGCTCTCCCTCAAAGCATTGTCCAAGCAGCCTCTACTGGAAGTCCTTGGTCAAAGTCTCTAGGTTATTTATCTCAAACCTGGCAAGTGCAGTTGGCTGCAGTCACCCCAGTCTTAGAGCTCAGAGTTTCTTGGTCACCACTGGTATGGAAATCTGGACTCAGGAAAAGGAATGATGGCATGCTGATTGGAAGTTTCTATCTCATTTTTATACTAAAGATGCAGCCAGATTTTTTGGTTCCAGTTGTTCCTTTTTGAGACTGATTCAAGGCAGTCCTGTCCTTTAGCTTTTTCCCTTCAGACTGGTGCAACCAAAGTCTTCATCAAAATTGTGAGCAGGAAGGCAAGGAGAAACTGGAAGTCTCCATTTGGAAGCAACACAAAAAGGGTAGAATGTACCACTCAGCTACCAGTTAATATGTGAATGTTGAGAGGGGAGGTAGCTTTTCCTGAGAACAATGGGACAGGTGGAAGACTCCCTAGCTTCAAAGGCCCTCTGCTCCTTTTCTTGACTTACTACACAGGTCAGGTTCCCTGGAATGTTCTGATAGAATCCTGCAATTCACATCTGCATGAGTGTTAGAGGGGGCTCATTGGAGTGGGCATACCACACTGTGGTGACTTACAGAACCTTCTGACTTTCACGGCGCCTGCAGTGCCATTGGTATTCTAGGGATCCATGAGCGCCCCTCCTTCTCCATCAGCACCAAAGCACCACTACAGTGTTGTGAAGGGCACAGCCTAGGAGCTTCAGGTGCACTTAAGGCTCGGTTTTCACACCTTACCACCTAGAAGCACTACTAGCGGGTAGTCATTTCAGAGGCTACTAGAGGTGAGCATGTTGTTATAACTAAAGTCTTGTAGTGTGCCCAAAATATTGTTATAAGAGATTGTTACAAGTGTTTAAGCAGCACAGTGGAATGGAGACTCTTGACACGAAAGAAATGGAAAAAAGTTGTGTTTAGATTTGTAATGGGATTGAGATCTGACATTAGCTTGATGATTCAGCAGTATTTGATTTGTTGGCAAAATAAATCAATTGACGACATTCTGAGATATGTGAAATATTGGAGTGGTGAATTGTGGATGAAGCAAAAGAGACTAAAAGAGAAATTGATGGCTGTCAATGACAGAGAGAGAGAGAATTTGGGGATTTTGAGGACAACATTGCAAATCCAATTGAGCTTCCTTGAGCTGAACTTTGTGGCTGAACTGCATTTTGAATTTACTTTGCCACTGAATGAACTTACCCGATTTGCTATTATTGTCATCTCTGAACTGTGCACGTATTAGAGACATTTAAACAGACTTTGTTAGGGAATTAAAAAGATTACCTAGGCACGAGGCTGCTGAAGGAGCGTAAGGTTATCATTTAGGAGAACACAGAGTAGGGCTAGGGAAGACTCACGAAGATTTTGTAAAGAATTTCATTGCATATCATTTGAACTTTGTTTTGCCATTTGCACAGGTGGAAACCGACAGAGAAGACTCTGCTGCTACTATTTTCCACTCAACTATCTGATCTTAGTGAAGTAATGGAAACTAATAACCATAGTAGACATAGGTACATAATAGCAGGTGTGTTACTAGCTGTAGTTGTAGTGCTGATTGTTTTACTCATGGGATTGTATTCCCCCACATCTTCTAGTTTAGTGGAGACTAGATCTACAATTATCTCCCAAAACACTCCTTCCTATTGATAGTAGTTTGCATTCACTTGATGATAGAGAATTACATGTTGACATATCTAGAGGAGATGTTTCTTCAAATGTTTATTTTCAATTGCTTTATGAGTACATTGACAATATGGATACAAGGGATTGCTATGTATGTACGCAATTAGCCTCATCAGCTGCAGAGGGCATCACGTACCATCATATTCCAATGACTTATGGTGTTACTTGTAGTCTTTTACTGAGCCTTTTGTATGGACAGGGCCATTTTCAGTATTATATTTTGAATTAAGATTTCATTTTTCAGAAGTTCCCATACTTAAAGTATTTGAATCGTCATCTTGAGGCTAAAGAGATAGAATCAACTGAAAAGTTCTTTAAACCCACCATGACACTAGACCAGGGGTCTTCAAATGTTTTAATGACGCGCCCAGTATAAAAAAAAAATTATTTGGCCCCCCTTCAGAATTTTTCAAAATTATTGTATTCAATTTGCATAGACTTATTTAAACATTAGAGTTATGTTAAACCTTTTAAAAAAGGGCCCATTACAGAGTTGCCAACAGCTGATCATTTGCTTTCAGCTTAAAACAAAGCACTGCTATCAAGCATGATGCTTATTTTGATCAGAGCCTGCCCCCCTCCGGGGTCAGTTGTGTTCTAATGTTTAGCTTAACATGAAGAATAGTGGTTCTCACTGACATTTATACTTGTATTTTAAGAAAAACTGCATTTATTGAAAGTACATTGCATATGTAATCATGAATTCATTATTCGCGCTTTGCACTTATTCTGACATTATGCGTGCACATATAATTGTGTATTCGAAGTACACATTTAAAATGAGTAACTAAAGTTAGCTTGACTAGGCCTTATTTCTTAACATGAAATGTATTTTTCCTTGCTCTGCGTGTTCATTTTCCCTTTGCAGGTGCGTTTTCGTGACTTCATAACTAAAGATAGGAGTATTGTGTATTAGAGATAGGGAGGCCTGAGAAGAGAAATCTTGGCAAGAACAGAATGATTTAATGAGCAGACGAAGCCTCCTATTCATCGCGTATCAGGAACAAGGGTGCCCAAGGTCAACTTTGTTGTTCAAGCTGTGTGGGATGGGAAATAAACAGCTGTTGCAGATCTACTCTGTGAGAAAGAGAAATAAATGGGGTTTCTGGCGACATCTTAAGAGATATGGATATTTCTGGAACTTTCCGGTTTTAATTAGCGTTCACACTGTTAGATTTTTTGGCAGATTCCTTTTGACTTTGAGAGGTATATACCTCTGTGCTTCCTTTTGTCCTTGTGAGTGTGTAGCTTCATGCTAAACACTGATTTCCCTTTTCAGAGGACTTCTACTGGAGTCTTCACTATGCTGCCGTTATTCCCGAATCCTTTGAGACTCTCTATTTTAAACCATTCTCATTCTAACTTATAGCCTAGATTAGATGACCTTAAATCTGTTCATGTTTAGAAAGGAGGATCAGAGTTTCTTTAAGGAATGCCAATTTCTGTTTCTTAGTATCTGTATTGCTGAGACTGTATTCTTTGTATACCTTATGTTACTGAGACTGAACCTATTCCAGCATTTCAGCTTGCTGGTTATAATTCTGTATCTTTATAATGTGACCTTGATACCTATACCTTGCACCTATAATGAATTGATTACTTAATTGTAATAAACGTACTAAACTTTACCTACTGATTCCTCATCCTCATTGTGTGGCTAAATAAGCTACACAAAAAGTTAAGTTGTAAATTTGTTGTTAACTCTCTTGCCTCAGACAACTAAAAGGATCCATTGGATAAAAGCTGACCTTCACTTCCATGCGCGCCTTCAGTGTAGTGACACACCACACTGCAGGGCCGTCTCCAGTTAGGATCGCCCACAACCATGGCACAAAGAGGTGTGATGGCTCTGCACTGATGTGTGATAAAGGTAGACAAAAGGCTTGGTCTCACTTAATGGGTCCCTCTAAACCTGCAGCTCCACCTCTCCTTACCCATAGCACCTACAAAAAAGCAGTGCTTCAGGAAGTCTAATCAGCTGCCATTTGCTAACAAAAGTGGTAATTGAATTTGTAAAAGGAACACTTTCACCACCCCAAAGCGCGCACCAGTGTTTGCATCTCCTGCCATCCAGCTATTGGAATGCAGGTAATGCACTTCCACTGTCTGGGAAGCTGTCCTCACCTTCCGTCTGGTACCAATGCAAACCAGAGGCATTTAAATGGATCCCACACTGCTTTGTAATTAATACTGTGAGTCAAATCTGAGGATGAACACCAGAAGACATCCACTCCAGCATTTGCAGAATCGTCTTTCAATGTGTACACCATTTCCCATGTCTATTATCACACTGCTATGATCTTGACGTTAGTTACTGCTTCCTCTGAATGCAGCCTAAAGCACTTGATATTTCTCAACATATAGATTGAGCCATTATTTTTCGCTTTCAACCCTTGAGCTGATCAACTGACCTGGGTGGATCGGTGGTCTTGCAGTAGGTTAGCAGGTAGAGATGTTTACTTGATTCTAGTACCAATCAAAGTTCCTAACATAGCATAATCTTCACAAGTAAATACTGCTGTTTCTTTCTACAATCTTGCACCCTCAAACTGCATGTTGTCTCAAAAATATTTTTTACATTCCTTAAATCTATCATTAAAAACTGACCTTTAATTAAAACTTCTGTTTGTCACCTCTCCTTAATTTCTTCTTGCTGGCAAATGTCCCTCTCCTTTCCTTCCATCCTCTGCATACCTCTTCTCTCTCAGCATAGCCTACTCTGACACATGCATGGTTAGCCTCTTCTCTATTTTTGTATTTCTGCAAATTTCCCACAACTCATTTACAAGATCACAATCTCACCTCCTTCATCTGAAAGTCATACCTATGCAACCGAACAATACCTAATCTCCTCTAACCCATCTATCATCTATCATGTACGTGAGCTCACATATCCCCCACTAATGATCACAACTGACCCCTGTTAATTTAGGCCACCATAAAGAAAGTTGAATGACTGCATGGAATGGTTTGCTTTGAGCGCACAAGACTAATTAATCCCAAAATATAAAAGTAACCAAAAACATTGGACTAACCACTAACCTTGCATTCGGGATCAGCGTGCTGCCCATCGTAAAATGCTTAAACGTCTCGTCAGGGGCAGTAAGCGCTAGATAAATGCAATTACAGTACAATACAATCGGGTAGCTCTATGTATCTCTCTGTCTGCTCGCTAGTGTGTCCACTTCGTTTTTCATTTCAAGGCAGTCTTGAGTCTAATTTTGGTCATGGCCAGCTTCAGCTCCTGGAAGTTCTATGGTCTGGCAGATCATTCTTAGGAGCTGTCATCATTTTTCTACACTGTCCAATTGTAGAAGATGTTCACTGTCTGCATCCATCTACGGGCCAGATGTACGACCCACCAATTTGCAACTTAAAGGAAAACGGGATGCATTTAGAAAAAAAGAAAAATGAAACGTTTCAGTTTCATTTTTAAGGGCAGGCAGTGGTCCCTGTGACCACTGCCTGCTCTTAAAAAATATTTTTTGACCCATTCAGAAAGGGGAAGGGGTCCCCTGGGGACCCCTTCCCTTTTTGAGTTTAGAATGCTTTATTAAGATAATAGACCAAGTAAAACATCAATACAGCATCATGAAACATGAGGATAACTATATAATGTAAATATGTGATTATAACTGAAACAAAAACATCCTCATAAAATAGAAGCTGTACAAAGAAACAAATTGCATTTTAACAGTTTTAAGAATAAGAGAGAAGAAAAGGAAGAGAGGGAAAAAGAAGAAAGAAAGAAAGAAGAAGGGGGAGGGAACATCAGAACAAATATTGAAACCAATAAGGTGGTTAAGCAAAAAATGATTAATATTCTATAGTATATAGGACTAAAACTATTGTTCTAATATACATAAAATTAATTGTTCAACCTAGAGAGAAATGATGTTAGTGGTAACCATAATAAGTCTTTTTTGATCAGCAATGCTGTAGAGGTGGCATAAGCACGGTCTAGTCTATGGTGATGACAAAGCAAGTTCCACCAGGCTTGGAACGAGATTTTTGAAGTGTCCTTCCAGTTGGTGGTGATAATCTGAAAAGAAATGGCTAAAACTAAATCAATACATTTTCCCACATTACTATAAGTGGCCCAAACAGAGGAAATGCTGCCCAAATAAACATGTATAATGTCAAAAGGGACATTGGTCGATAAAATTTCATTCAGCTTCCGCCAAATACGGGACCAGAAAGAGTTGACTAAAGGGCAGTAGAAAAACATATGTAGATAATCACTGTGTTCATGGGAGCATGACCAGCATTTTGGGGAGTCTAAGAGTATGAATTTATAAAGGTCCGAAGGAGTAAAAAAAAGTCTATTATAAAAATAATATAAAGTCTGTGTTGTGCTAGCAGAGCGTGAGGAGGTATGAATTCTTGACCAAAGGGAGTCCCATGTTTGAAAGGAAAGATCCAATGCATGATCTCTTTCCCACAAAAGCTCTATGCTGGATTTGATTCTAACCTTATTTGAATGGGATAATATCTTGTAAATAGCAGCAGCTTTAAATTGAATAGAAAAGTCAATAGAAGGGGAGGGAGTCTGATTAGGCGAAACAATAGGACTTTCAAGGAGGAAGAGACGAACAAGAGAGTCCTTAAGAAAAGGGTAGTGAGCAGCATGAGAGGAGGAGATGCCATATAAATGTTGAATATCAGAAAATTCCATAAAGGACTCATCCTTCCTCAAGAGTACAGGTGTGAGAATGCCTTTATCAATCCATTCCTTCCAAAATATGGCTCTGTTATTAATCTTTAGATGCTTATTATACCAGATAGGGATGTGCAAGGTTAAGTCAACTGAAGAGAGTTGGGTATTAAGCAAGGAGGTGGCTAATGCCTTGGAATGAACAAAGATAGGGGAAGAAAAACGCTTCGGGGGCTGAGAAAGACGAGATGCTGAGATAAAGGAGAAAGGAGAATATTGAGCCTGTTCTAACGAGCTCCATGCTGTTGTAGAGGAAACTGAGGGTTCAGATAAAAAGGTCCAATTCTGCTTAAGGGTAAATGCAGAATGGTAACGTCTGAGGTTAGGGAAGTTAACTCCTCCCAGTCCCTTAGGTAATTGAAGGCGGGCAAGTGAAATCCTGGACTTATGATTATTCCAAAGAAATTTGGATAGAGAACTATTAATAGTACTGAAAAAGGAGTTAGGAAGGGAGACAGGAAGCATAGAAAGATAGAAATTAATAATTGGAAGAAGCATCATTTTAATTGTAGCTAATCTACCCCACCAAGAAAGAAAAAGTGGAGACCATCCATCAATGAGAGCAGAGAGTTTCTTGAGTATATCAGCGAGGTTAATTTTAATAGTTTCCCTGATGTTGTTCGCATAAAGGATGCCTAGACACTTGATATTTCTGGAGTTCCATGCGAAACCAGTATCTTGAAACATAAAAGGGAGACAGAACTTATTTAAGGGCAATATTTCAGATTTGTCAATATTTAATTTATAACCAGAAACTTTGGAATAGTCCTGTAAAAGAGAGAAGAAAGTCAGCAAAGAGGTGGAAGGATTAGAGATATACAACAAGATATCATCTGCATACACAGTAAATTTAATATCAATATTATTAAATTGAAGACCCGTATAAAGTGGTGAGCGTTTAAGTTTTTCCAGAAAGGGTTCTAATGCAAGAAAAAATAGGAGAGGGGAAAGGGGGCATCCCTGTCTAGTCCCCGACGGAGGGGGAAATACTGTGATTGACAGCCGTTCACCCAAACAGAAGCCATGGGATCAGACTATAACAGCTTGATATATTTAATAATGGGAGGACTAAAACCATGCCATTTTAATGCTCCAAAGATAAATTCCCAATTAACCCTATCAAACGCTTTCTCAGCATCTAATGTAATAGTGGCGACGGGTGAGTCGATTTTAGAGGCCAGATGGATAATATTAAGGAAAGTACGTGAATTGTCTGTGATTGAGCGACCCTTAACGAAGCCTGATTGATATATATTGACAAGGTCAGGGATTACTTTATTGATGCGAAGGGCAAGTAATTTGGCGAAAACTTTACAGTCCGTATTAATCAAGGAAATGGGCCTGTAATTTTTACATAAAGAGGGATCCTTATCTTTTTTGGGTATTAGACAAAGCATTGCTTGGGTAAAAGAACCTTGTGAAGCACCAGTGATAAAAAAATGATTAATCAATGAAAGAATTTGAGGGACCAGAAGTGATTTCAAGTGAAGAAAGAATTGTGCTGTAAAACCATCAGGGCCCGGTGTTTTATCTTTGGGCAAAAGAGAAATTGCATCAATGATTTCTTGTTCCGAAATAGGTATATCCAAAGATGTAAGGTCAATGTGACTCTCAGGGGATTTAGGAATATCTTGGAAAAAAGAATCAATTAGATCAGAAGAGGGGGAGGACTCCGGGGTATAAAGGGAGGAATAAAAATCAGTGAAGCATTCAAGGATTTTGGCATCAGAAATATGCCGAACTCCAAATTTATCCGAGATAACCACAATTTTCGATTTTTGTTTTTTGATTTTGAGATAGTTGGCTAAGGATCTACCTGCCTTGTTCCGCCCACCGTACATTTTCGCATTGAATTTGAGGAGATTATTACAGGCGGAGTCCCATGACTGTTTATTATATTGTATTTTTGCGTTAATCAGAGATGACAATGTGTCAGGGCAATTGGTGGTGAAGTATTTGTGCTCTAAAGTTCTAATTTGCTTTAGGAGAGATGCTGAATCTGAAAAAGCCTTCTTTTTTGTATGGGACACATAATCTATTATGAAACCCCTAGCAGTCGCTTTAAAGGCGTCCCAAATAAAATGATATTGAGAAACAGAGGAGAGATTATTGTGAAAGAATTCTTGAGCAAAAAGCAGGAATTGTACGACAAATTGAGAATCCAGAAGAAGGGAATTGTTAAAACGCCAACGCCGGGATGTGTGTGCAGATGAGGGATAGTCCATATCCAAAATAACGGGGGCATGATCTGAAATGAGAATGGATCCAATTTCTACATTGTTCGTAAATTGCAAAGCTGGTGATGTGAGAAATATATAATCTATACGTGAATGAGATCTAAGTACGGGGGAAAAACAAAAATTCTAAAGCATCTGGATGGAATGTTCTCCATGAATCAACCAAACCTCTGGAAGTTATAGCCTTGTAAAAAGATTTTTGCATCCTATTGGGGATATATTTGGTTTGAGATTTCCGATCTAAAAAGGGGTCCATAAGTTGATTACAATCCCCACCCACAATCAGATTTTCCTCAGCATGGGAGGAGAGGAGAGTAGAAAAATCATCCCAAAAAGATAAATCAATACCATTAGGGCCATATACATTGCAAAAAGAGAATTGAGTATTATTGACTTTAGCATTCACAAGAATCCATCTACCATTAGTATCTTTAAATTCATTTTGTAGGGTGACATTCAATGATTTGTGAAATAAAATAACTACACCGTTTTTGTTATTCATTGCCGGGGAGCAAAAATCTCACCCACCCACTGTTTACGTAGCGAATGTAGGTCTTGTAACTTAAGATGCGATTCTTGTAAAAACCCTACCTGACATTTCAATCTAGCAAGGTGAGACAACACACGTTGTTTCTTAACAGGGTTACGGATACCTTTGACATTCCACGAAATGATGCGGAGACCTTTCATCAAAGAAATTTGTGTAAAATTAGACAGAAGAAAAATATAACACTTTCGGAATGAATAAAAAAAGAAAGATGAAGAGCCACAAAAAAGAAAGATAAACCACTAAGAGGGAGAACCAAATAAAGATAGAAAGAGACCCAGATGTACCAATGGGACATAATGGACAGCGAGTGGTCGAAAGGAAGGAGAATAGAGACTCTAGCTTGTTGTAACCATAGAGTTGAGCAAAGAAAAAAACAATAGCATAATGTAAGGAGAAAGTAAAAAGATTTAAGAGCCGTAGGTATAGGGACAAAACCACAAAGGAGAAAGAGGAAAAGAGAAGAAGAGAGAAAGGATATGGAGAAGAAGGAAAAAAAGAGGGCGAATAAACGCCCAATAAAAGTTATAAGAAAGAAGATGACAAAAAGCCAAGAAGCTTTAGCCATAAGAGTCAACGATAAGAAGAACAATAATGAGGGAGGGGGGGCGGCAAAGAACCAGGACATCCGGACCAGAAGAAGTACATCGAGAATAAACATGTCTACCATGTGGTAATAGGATATAGAGAGAAAAAAAAAGGGAATCCAAAAACCAAATAGCAGACAAATGAACAAAAAGGAAGGGAACTTACCAAACATTAGGGAACATTGCAGCGAGGTGAATCTTACATTACAAACACAAGGGCAACATGGGTATAGACAGCGGCAGCAAAACTACACAGGGTAGACCTAGGAAACAAGGGAGAAAACAAATAAGAAACAATTAAAATTTGAACACTTCTTGTTAAAAAGCCAAGAAAACATGGAATAGAACATAAAACATAACAATTAGGGTTTGGTCAATTCCATAAGTTCTCCTTTATGAGCATGTATGAATTTGCGAAGGTAGGCTGGATCTTCAAAAGTAGAAGTTCTGTCCTTATAAGTCACTTTGAAAAAGCAGGGATGGATGAGACCATATCGGGCATTCATGGATCTCAACGCTGGTCTGAGATCGAGAAATTCCTTTCGCCGGTTAGCGGTTGGTTTAGAGACATCCTGACTGAAGAAGACTTTGTGGCCACACCAGAGCATCTGCTTGTGTTGTTTGCCAGCACTAAGGATCGTCATGAGGTCTGAGTATAGTAGAAAGTAAGCAATGATACCTCTTGGTTTAGCTGAAGAAGATGCACCTTGGGGCCCCAGTCTATGTGCCCTTTGGATATTGATATCCATTGACTTTGGAAGGCCTACAATCTGCAAGACTTGAGTTTTCAGGAAAGATATCATGTCCGAACCCTCGGAACCTTCCGGAATTTCATAAATGCGCAGGTTGTTGCGCCTATTGCGATTTTCCAAGTCTTCTGTAGTCTTTTTGAGTTGAATAACTTCTTTGGAGAGATTGTGAACTGTGGCGGCAACATCCTGCACATCACTTATTTTTTGTTCGGCGTCTGAGAGTCTTGAGTCTAAGCCGGACCATTTTTCCTCAAGCCTCTGGAGGGTAGCATTTTTGTCCGAAATGAATGGTCGAATGAGACGCAGTTCCTCCATAATATCCTCTAACGTGAGGGGAAGCGGTGATTCTGATGGAGAGGATGGATTTTTCTTGGCGCGCTTATTGGTGCACACAACTAAATCCTTACGACCTGTGTAGAGCGTGGCAATGGATATATTCCACTGAGGCAAGAAACAGACTCCAAGATAACCAATAGTGTATTCACTGAGAGAAAATACTGAGTAAGTCCTACACCACAGGTACCAAGCTGAGACAGTTAACTGAAGGCGCCATACCATCGGGTCAGAAATGGCGAGCGTTTGAAAAGTGCTGTGAGGAAACTTATGAAAAAATGACCTTATTCTGGAAAACCCACATTAGTCAATACTGGTATAGTTCCTCAGTTCCACAGGACCGGGTGCAGACGAAAGGAAAGTCTGTTTATAAACTGAGGATATGTCATAATCTTAAACGCTGTATTTCCTCACCATGCACGATGTAATCCACGAAGTCGGGCCTTAATGCAAAATAGGTTCAAGCACTCATCAAGAAAAAAAAGGGTGGAGAAGAGAGTAGACAAGAAAAATCTGCATTTCAGCCAGAAGAATTCATCGCGTCAGAAATAACCAAAATGGCGGCCGCATTAAATGCAAGCACTGAGGCAAGGCAGAATGGAATTGCCGAAAAAAAGAGTGTCAAAACGACCGTTTCTCGGTCTGAAAAATTGCCTCCTCATTCACTGTCATTTCGGATGCGCGGAAACATCTTTTCCGCGATGTATCGCTGGGGAAAAAGGATCCCTTCGGCGCTGAGCGTAGCTCGACGACACGGAGCTCCTCAGGTGGCGGCCATCTTGCGTCGCCGCAGCCGCGCGCCTCCCGACCCCTTCCCTTTTGTGAGTAGTTTACCACCTACTTGAAGTAGGTGGTGGTAAACTGCAAGTGTTTTGCGGCCGCAAAATAATTGTACATGGCATGGTGACTCGCTATTAGGAAGGGACGCCCCTTCCTAATAGCGGAAGTCGTAAATGCTATTTTGCGAGTCAGTGACTCGCAAAATAGCATTTGTACATGCCATTACCATTTTTTGCGGTCGCAAATGGGAGGATCTCCCGTTTGCGGCCGCAAAAAGGGCTTGTACATCTGGACCTAATTGTGGTTCATCCCTGCCGTTGCAGCAGTCTTCGGCTTCCAGGGTGAAACCATCAAGGCTCAGGAAACATGTGCCCTTTAGTTTTTGCTTCAATGGTACATGCCGGGTGGGACTTGGTTGTTATGGCATCTCTGTCGAGGGGATCAGTGGGTCTTATGGGTCAGCGTTCCTGTCTTCAGGGGGCATTCATTGATCTGGCCAGAAATAACAGATACACCTGTATTGACAGAAAGTGAAACACATTCAAATACATTGATGATGCCCATACCAAGATTCGCTTTCGTTAAGAAACAGAGACTCAAAAAAGGGTTATGAGGTACAGCCTTTGCAGTTTATTGAAGCACGCCGTTTGTTTGCTGGCTGACCTTTGCATGCAGTGACGCCCTTTCCTCCTAAGACAGTTCTCCTGTGTTGACACCTTTGAAGTGAAGCACAGCGCAGTCTAGCGAGAGCAAAGGTCGCACTTGCTGTTGCGCAGCAAGATCTCATACTCAGATATGTTAAAAACCAAGCTTCCTCAGTTTGCCTAGAAGAGCTCTTTTGCTGTTTATTGTTGCATTTGTCTCACATCAAATTGCTCCGTTGTGTGAGACTTTTACATCTGTCAAATATTGTCAGCTCTTCATTATACATTGTGCCTCCTGGATCCACACAGTTTCCTTCCCATCGAGGCAAGATCTATCTACAAGACTGCCTGTATCACCCACAAAGCCTTGCACTCCTCCTCTCCTCGCTACTTGGCGAATATACTGAAACTCTCTGGAGGCTCTAGACCATCACGTAATGCGGAAAATTTATTGCTTGAACCTCCCACTTTCAAAAGGGAAAGATCGATGGCCCATTCCTTTTCAGGCAACGCGGTGAGAATCTGGAACTCACTTCCGCCTCAGCTCCGGACCACCACCTCTTCCCGGTCCTTCAAAATTGACCTCAAATTTCTCCTCCTTCAAAGACACTTCCAAATCTAATTCACGCCCTCTCTATTCCCTCAAGGAAGTTCTTTCACTATAGGAAATTCTGTACTCCATGCCTATAGAAGTGCCTTCCTAGTGTGCTCTTGTGTTTTGAGTGACTGCCACTTATTCCAGTATTATACCTCTACTTGTATCTTGTATGCTTATGTAACATGCACACTTGTCACTTTTTCCTCTTGCAACGTATCGTTTGCTACCTCTTCTTGTATCTTGTTTGCTTTTGTTACATGCACAATTGTCACTTTTTCCTCATGCAACGTAACGTTTGCTTTTGTAACATGCCCACTTGTAATTTTCTCCTCATGTAACGGTACTGTTCCTATTGTGAAGCGCTCTGACACCTTCGGGTAAAGTCCGCGCTATATAAAAACGCACTCAAGTGGCAGCAAAATGAACTCGAGAAACAGCGCCCTCTGGTGTGGCGCTTGGTGTCATTCACGCTGATTTTTTAGCACAGAACGAGCTCCCGGTGCTAAAAATCAACATGACGTGCCAAATTCCACCCGTTTGCTGAACTCCGCGGAATCTCATGTAGTTTTCATGTAATTCCGCGGAATTCCACGGAGTGAAACTCCGCGATTTCTGCCCACCCGATGAATTCACATAACCCCACTAATATCCATACTTAACTCCTTTTAATTTATTCTACTACAAACAAACTGTGAGCACAAGACAAATCATAATATTCAGGAACAACCAATGACCAGTGAATTAACCATTAACCTTGGTTTCCGGAGCAGCATGCTACTCACCATGAAGCGCTTCAATGTCTCGTCAAGGGTAGTAAGCACTGCATAAATGCAATTACAATTCAATACAATGGTGCATAATGCTTCCCTATATATTGACAAGACAATGACAACTGTGCCCTTTGCCTTCTGCTGAGCTCCAGTGGCCAGTTACCTAGTAAATCGTATGCACTATTTTCCGTTGTTAATGCAGTGGGGAAGGAGATCTGCCCTAGCACTAGCACTGCTACCTGTGGAACTGGAGAACCAGGTTCAAACATCGTGCGTGTCTGAGTAAATCGTCTAATATCCTTGCGCCTTAAAAAAATAGTGCTATATTTTCGGGTACTCATGTAAAGCGCTTTCCTGCCTTCTGCCTGGCTCTTGCGGTATAAAACCCTAAAAAAAAGGTGATTGCACGGAATTATTGAACACATACAACTTCCAGTTTAAATACCTTTTATATTACTTGAAACATGGGCAAAACTTACATTAAAAACCGTTTTGATGTTTATAAGCCTGCATGAACACTACAGATTACACAGAATATCCATAGTGCCATTATCGGCAACTTCTCCCACCCCCCCGTCTGAGCACGCAAGAAAGAATAAATACACAAGACAACTTTGTAGTGGGAAAATATTGCTGCAGGTTTATTCCATACAGGAGTATGCAATATGTGGGTTATCTTACGGGCGATCCAAGGGTGGGCAGCTGTGCCAACCTATGCTGCCCCCGCCCGCCTGGTGAGCCAGCACTGTGGGACACCCCGTCAGTGCTACCCTTGATGATCCTCTTCCGGATCACGTGACACGTTGGTCCGTTCTACTCACGCCCTTTTCAGGGCGGAGTGTAGCAGGGCAAACCCCCGGTTGGTCAGGCCCCCAACCGCACGAAGGACTAACGGGGCGCCGTCGCGGTTTTCCAGGAACCTGCCCTGAGGCTCCTGGTCTTTGGCTCTGGCACCCCTACTGTGCCGCGCAGAGGTACCCTTACTGTACCAGTCTGCTTCCAGATCGCCCTGTAACTCCAGCGTGGCTGGTGAACAGAGACCGGCAGGAGGGGCAGGGGAGGCATATATGCCCTCCCCCACCTGTCGCACCGGAAGGACGTCACAGAGGCGACCTAGCTAGAGGGCTCCACAGAACCCCTCCAAAGACTAGAGCGGGTGGGCGGTGCCAAAATGGCACTAAAGGGCCGCCCTGCTGAGGTGGCCCCCTGCGGGGGCCGCGGACAGCCGCATGTCCATGAGTCATACATGTTAACCATTTGATGCGGAAGTGAGCGGGTGCAGTATCACACAGATTTTCTGTGGCATTGTAGTGCCGTTGACAGTTGCATGCCGTAGTGATGAGCTTTGCATTGTTTCTAATAACTCCAAGCCATCTCAAATTCTCTTAGAATGACAGTGGCTTTTCACGCACGAGCCAATATTGGTTGTTAATGGCAACGAAGAGCGCTGGAAGCGCTTTTTCGAGATTTTGTTTACCTTAAAAGTCCTTAACCTGGTGGTGCACATTCTTTTGTGTCATTGCCTGTAAACGTCCTTCAGCTACTTATCTGACAATCTATTAGTTTCATAGTAGCTCAAAGGTGATATTTTATTTCCATAGGAAGGTCAAAGTTCAGAGTAGACTGATAATTAACAAAAGTCAACACCGGGCAACAGAGCATGTCGATTGTTGATTTCGATGGGCGCGAGTCTTGTCATGGAAACCAGGACAAAAACGTAATCACACACCAGACTCAACTGTGACTATAAAAATGTTTTTTTGAACTGTTCTATTATATTTTTTACACGGATCCGCTTGGAAAACACTGCTGCAAATTCGGCCACCTGTACCAAAACCGGCCCCCACCCTTCCGGCCCACCGGGAAAACACCTGGTGCCCGCTATGGTCAGTCCGGCCCTGGGGCTAAGACTCCCAGCCAGGGCTGGCCCCAGCACTGGTCGCACACGGTGCAACAGTCTTATTTTGGCGCCCCTCCCCCATTTCCTCCTTCTCCATGAATTCCCTCACTACCACTCGCCAACAATGCACTTCATCTCTGTATAGCCCCTTTCTGACAAACATTTCATTTTTTTTATAGGGCTACTCGTAGTTTACTCACACTCAGTTCTGTGATCTGCATGGTAGACGTTCTTGGTAGCAGGCACATTAACCCTCTGCTCTGTGTGGGTGACAGGAGTGACCATGTGAGTGCACGGTGAGCGATGCGACAGTGTGAGAGTAGGGTGAGAGGAGTGACTGCAGGGTGAGTGAGGTGACTATATGAATTTGGGTGCGGATGTAAGTGCAGAGTGGGATGAATGAATGTATGGTTAGTGATGAGCTTGTTTGAGTGAGATTGCAGAGTGAGCAGTGAGGGGGACAGGTGAGTAAAGTGTCCCATGAGTGCAGGGTGAGTAGTGTGCTCGTGTGACTGCAGGGTGAACAGCACAAGGCATTGTGAGTGCAGAGTGATCACTGTGAGTGCAGAGTGAGCGGTGTGCTCATTTGACCGCAGGGTAAGTGGAGGGAGAACGGTGTGCGTTCATGGCGAGTGGCATTAGCGCTGTGTGGTCATTGTGAGTGCAGGGTGAATGGTGTGAGTCATGGTGATCAGTGTGAGTGCATTGTGATCGCTGTGAGTGCAGGGTGAGTGTGAAAGTGAAGGGCGAGAATGAGAAGTGAGTTGTCTGAATGCAGGGTGCCTGCCCAGACACTTGAAGTAACGCAGCATGTTATTGAGGGCTGGCGTAGGGTTTCAGATATAAGTTAAACTATTGCTATTATGGCATTATTCAGGGACAGGGCCGGATTGGCCGTAGCGGGCACCAGGCGTTTTCTTGGTGAGCCAGAAGGGTGTGGGCTGTTTTTGGACTGGTGGGCACCGTTTTTGGTACAGGGGGCCGGTGTTGCAGCAGTGCTGCAATATCAGCCCCCTGTACCAAAAGCAGCTGCAGTGTTTTCCACGCGCACACCCACATCCCCCACTGCCCTCCCCCACGGCCGGCGGTCCGACTCAATTGCCAAGGCCGGTTTGCGTTCCCAGTCCGGCCCTGTTCAGGGATCGAGGGTGGAGGAAATAAATATGTGCTCATCCTGTAACACACTTCCAGTCTTATGATTAGGGTTGCCAGCTCATTATATTGATGTCCCAGACATTACAAAAATAAGCAGTGACCTAAAGCCTATTTTCAGCACTTATCTGTGCATACTTGGAACAGCAAATATAAATAGAAAGCACTTTTAATTGTGTTCTAGGGCTGCCTGAATGATCCATGACTGATAATAAAAGGGAACAAAGACAGAAAAGTCACATTACAAATGAATACATACTTTTTTATTTATAACCCTATTTAGTTTCAAGAGGAGGCCTTTGCAGGCTCTTTAAACAACAAATGGCTGGTATTTTTCTTTTGGCAACCCTACTCTATATTTCTTTTCATGAAATGCATTCTCACACTACGGCGGTAAATGTAAACTACAAATGTAAGGAATAGGCGAGTGGGGGCCCAGGGGGTACTGGAACCAGAAAAAAACGAAGCCTCAGGAACCAGCTAACAAAGGTATGTAAATATGCAAATGGTCTTTAAAGACCTGTGAAAAACTCGGGTGTGCCGGAGATAAGACTCCAGACACTGCCCAGCCGAGCCCACAGCAGCTCAAGCTGCAGCAGCCCGGGCTGAGACACACGACGGGGGGTGGGAGGGGGGGGGGGCCTGAAGCCCTTTCAGCCCTATGGGCATTGCGCGCCTGATAAGGTACAACACCAAAATACCCCAGCACCAGGGTCGGATTGGTAAGGCAGGCACTCGGGCAATGGCCGAGGGGCCGATATCCGAGTTCTAGCTGTAGGCTGCTTTTTTGGGCAGCCTGGGAGCCGATTTGGGAGGTGTCTGTGTTGTTCGGATGCCGCCAGCGGCCCAGTGGGTGCCTGAGTGGCCTTTCTGGAGGCAGATGGGTGTCCATTACCTCCCTTTTATCAACGGGGAGAGGCCCTTTCTCTCGCTGGGCCGGCCCATTAATGTATGCATATTGAGCGGGGCAGGGAGCCTGAGCAGAAGTGGCCTTACTTGTTTTCAGGTGTGTTTCACCAGTGTAAACTAATCCGTGCATTTTTTTTTATCTAAGTAAAGTTAAGAAAACATGCCTCTGTCAGAGCCTTTCCCCCCCCACTTCTTTTTATAAAACTTCGCCAAAGCAGTGTTTTGGGGAAAGGCAATATGCAAATGTGGGCCACTTTTTTTTTAGTGTCCCCAGGCCGATTTTTTATCCCAATCCAACCCTGCCCAGCACTGCAATGGTTTCCTAGAGGTTATAACTGTCTGTCACAACTTCAGGATAATTGTCACTTCCATCTCAGCCTGTAACATTATTGGAACCATTCTCACTGTAGAAGCTGCTGCGGAAAACTGAAGTTTAAACCGCAAAACGCATCCAGAAATCATGCCTCTGAGTTCTGTCAGATGGGGGGAGCTGCGAGACCCAGAGCACGGAGTACCTCTAATTTTAGTCCTACTATATTTGAATTCATGGTTTGCGATTAATAGAATTTGTAACCCGTGCTTCGTTTCAATTACTAAAGCAGGCCAAAATCCAAAACTTTACATGCTTCACACACATAAAAACAAATCCATCGTAAATCCAGTACTTGTAAAGCGCAAACTAATCACCCCTAAAGGGTCTCAAGGCGCTGTGGGCCGTCGGGGAGATTAAGTGAGCTATTGCCCAGAGTCACAGGGTGCTGAGCTGCCCTGCCACTGGGGATCGAGCCACGAGCGCTGCGCTCTGGAGTACGGCGCTCTAGCCTCTGCGCCACACCTCTCCTTCGCCCTCTCAATCACACACACACACATATACACACACTTGTATTCATTGTCTTAATCTAATTTAAAAGCACAGAATGTGTTTTATCATTTTTATTATTTTAGTATCTTGTGACCTTTTATTCCCATTTAGGCTTCCCCTAAATAGCTCTCACAATAGTATCATAAACAGGCATTGGTAAGGGCTCCTTGCTCTGCTTTCCATAGACTGACTGCACATGCTCTCAATCTTTTGAATTCAGTGCCACTCCCTCATTCAGAAAGGGCAGAATTCCGAGCCTAATAACACTTATCTATGTCGAGCTGGATGCAATGTGCTGTTGTAACTAACACTACACACTGATCCCTCTGTCTTTGTGTCAGAAGCAGCTCCCACACTACATGCATATATAATGACTGGGAGTCTACAGATGCATAATTCCATACACAAGACTTGCCAGGAATGCCCATAATCTTTCAGTAATCCCAAGTAATGATATTCCCTAATACTTCAGGCTTCACAGTGCTCTGTGCCAACAAAAGATCTGAACAACCCCTCCCCCACAGATCTAGTTATTGTGGGATTTTCTCAGGTTGTTGGCTAAGCCTACTGGAGAAAAATCAAGTTGCAGAATAATTGGGTAAGAAAAACCTTTTTCAAGACCTGGATCCTTGCTCTGTTGTAATTGCATTTACATAGTGCTTACTGTCCCTGGTAAGGCGTTGAAGCAGCACGCTGACCCGGAACCCAAGGTTTGTGGTTAGTCCAGTGTTATTGGTATTGTTGGTTATTGGGGTTAGTTTTGCTCTCTCGGGCAACACATTCCATAGATTTACTCCAGTTTCTTTGTGGTGGATTAAATTAGGAGGAGCTAGGTGTGAGCATTAGTGGGGTGGTGAGGGGTTAGATGATGGTGGCATTGAAAGGTGAGCTAGAGGAGATTATGCATTGTTAGATTGCAGGGTCAAAGAAGAGGTTGTCATCTTTGAAATGAGTTGTGGGAAGTTTGCAGAATTACATTAATAACGATTAAGGCAAACATGCATGAGACTCAGAGAAGGTTGTGCTCAGAGAGGAAGCAAGTGGAGGATGTAAGGTAGGAGAGGGCCACTTGAAAAAAAAAATTAGAGGCGAAAATCAGAAGTAAAAGATAGTTTTTCATGCTGAATTTAGGAATATAGAGGATGCTTTTTGATGTAGCATACAATTTGACGATGCAAGGTTGTAGAAAGAAATAACATTATTTGCATGTGAAAATAGTGCTATGGTAGCTACTTTTGGTGGCACTAGAATCATGCAAACTGTCTGTCCACTCTTACGCTACTACTACTTCACTGCTCCAGTAACGGACATATGCCCAGTTCTCGGGTTGAAGCATAAAGTAATGGCTGGGTGCATATTGAAGGAAATAACAATTTTAGCCAGTCCTCAAGTATGGCTCACTGTATCATTTACAAAGCAAAGTTGGATCCATTTTTTGGACACCCCCAATTTAGTATAGTACGAGATGGAGGACAAGGACAGCTTCCCCAGACAGTGGGCGTGTATTCTCTGCACTTATGTGGCTGTAGGGTGGCTGAGGGGTGGCGATCCAGACACTGAGGTGAGAAGGATAGGATGGTGACTAAGCTCCCTTAAGAAATTTAGTGAAGATTTTGTTAGCAAGGGGCTGCTGATTAGACATTCAGAAGAACTGCCTATGGGTAATTAGTAGGGAGGAGGGGTGGGTCTGCATTTCTCTTTCTCTCTTTCATTCACTGTGCATGCAAACCAAGCCCACAACTCTTTTTGTGGTTTCCCCTAAGTGTTATTTATGAACATTTAGTCTGCAGTCCTGCAGACAGAAGAGGTCCATAAACAACTAATTAACATTTACGTGGGTCCTAGATCACCTGCCCACCAGGCCCCGTGGCAGCCCCCACTTAAGTTGCTTTTGTGGGTGGTTCCCATAAGCCACTGTTTGTGTATGTATAAGTGGATTTGTCTCTTTATAGGTCGACATACTGATGGTGTGTGATTTTGTATGTCTGTTTGCATGAGATATTATACATATATATATATATATATATATATATATATATATATATATATATTTATATGTGTTTGTATGGATATGTGCCTTTGTGGGGTTCTCCCTGGGTGTATATACCTGTTCATGTGGTGTTGTTTTGTGCATTTATTTTTGCATGAGGTGTTATTGGTCTTAATGAATGCATGTGGTGGTATGTGTGCTCAATTCGATGCACACACACAGCATCTATCCTTTGCACACTTGTAGAACCACTTCAGTTTGACAGGAAGACGGGTTAGCAATTAACTTCAAAAGCTAATACCATGTTTTACCTGGAAAGGTGATGTGGACTTATTTTAATGCGTTGGTGCCCTTTCTTGTGATATCAGCCTCCTCAATCCACTCCTGAATACCTTTAGAATCATGACATATTCATGAACAGCCTCTGTACCCCCGAATAGGGTACTGTAATTCGCAACAGCATAGAGCATCTGGTCCACAAGCAAACCAACCCACAGAGCACTGAACCATCTCATATACTGCCGCTTAACAAGAATGAACTAGATACACCAATGTTACTCTGTCAGGCAACCAAACCAGTCAGTGGCATAGCCTGAATGTCACGGGCCCTAATGGAAGCAAAGAAAATGGGCCTCGGCCCACGCCAGTTCGTAATTAAAATACAGACGAAATCGGGGTTCTGTGGTCCCCTCAAACCTCTGGACCCCGTTGTTACTGCACCCACTGCATCAATAATAGCTGCCCCCCCGACTTACGACTCTCCGAGTTCTACATGACTTTACTTCTCTCTTCTTTCCATCACATCTCCTTCTTCCCTGTCTTTCTCTTCTCACTGCCCCTACCTGTATTCCTGGCCTGTCTTTCCCCCCTTTCTGTCTCTCACGCATTATTTTCTCCTTTCTCCCTTCTTTTCCTGGCATCCTTATTTCTGGTCCTTTCTCTTCTTTTTCCATTGTCTCCTTTGCTCGTCCCTATCTCCTTCCTCTTTCTCGGTTTTTATTATACCCTTCTCCCATTCCATCACCCTTTCCTCCTTTCTATCACTTTTTCCTTTTCGTTAATCCCTTTTCTCTTTC
Source organism: Calotriton arnoldi (assembly GCA_963921515.1). Lineage (NCBI taxonomy): Eukaryota > Metazoa > Chordata > Amphibia > Caudata > Salamandridae > Calotriton > Calotriton arnoldi. The sequence continues at coordinate 473,565 of CAWUFW010005201.1, forward strand.
CTCTCAATTTCGCCATTTTCCTCTACCTCTGAATCAGGTTTCTCTTTCCTACCTAGTCCATTCTTATTCTGTGTAGCATTATGTGGCCAAAATTTTAAAATCTGAAAAGATAAACGTTTTAGAAGACAAGGAAGTGCATTTCAACGTTTTATTAGTATTTTTAAAATACATGGTTTACAGTGTTTTTCTAGAGCGCTGCTTCACTAAGTGGTATTAGAGTGCTGTACACTCTAACACACATCTGTTTCTTGGGGCAGTAATATGTTCACAGAAAGTATCATGCACTAACAGAAGGAAGAAGATAACCTAGAGAGCTGAGAGCTATTGTGTAGTGAGAAGGGAAGGAAAGGTGTACAAAGAAATAATAACACCAGATAACGAGTGAATATTTTTACAACAGGCATGTGGGGATAAACATGAGTATTGTAGAAAGGGTGAGGGCGAAAGCACCGTGAGTAACTTCAAGCCAGATAATTTTTGAATATGAATGTCTTGAGACGTTTTCTGAAGGACAGCATATAAGGCACCATTCTTAATTGGCTTGGGAGGAAGTTCCAGATAATAGGTGCAAAACCAGGAAGCGATTGTCTTTGACCTCGGGATATTCTGAATTTTGGGGTCTCAATCAATCAATCAGGCGTTTGTTAAGCGCGACTACTCACCCGTAAGGGTCTCAAGGCGCTGGGGGTGGGGGGGGGGGGGGGTGCAGGTTCCAGTCCATCAAGGAGGGGGTCCGTCGAAGAGCCAGGTTTTGAGGTTTCTTACGAAGATGGGAAGCGACAGGGAGGCTTTGCTATGGGAGTTTTGAGATCCACCAGAGATTTTCAGCACTTCAGTAAGGTAGCTGGGTCTGCCAGTATGACACACTTTGACTGAGATGCACCCAATTTTGAATTTGATTTGAGCCTCTATGGGAAGCCATTGTAGGTCTTTCAGCTTGGGAGTGATGTGATCAAACTTTCTTTTTTTCTGACATCCGATGAGCTGGCAAGTGCAGGCTCGCTTTAAGTGGAAGAATAGCACTTGCTGTGAGGCCTGAGACAATGGTGTTTCCTCTGTGAATTCTGGATATAATTAATGTTTGGGCTGCAGTCTTCAGCTGATCGATGTTTTATTCTTTTCAGTTGTCACAAATGAAATTTGCTGTTTGGGCTTTCTGACAGCCATACTTTTCTAGCAGAGTGAGTAGTGATAGCTCTACTTTATTGTTTGCTTTGTGTGATAGAAGTATAAACTCAGTTTTTTGAGGGTTCAGTTTCAAAGAATTTGCAGATGCCAATTTGAAAATTGAATCAGTTCCACCTTTGAAGAATTTGAGATCATTGTGTGAGGGGATTTTTAGGCAGATTTGAGTATTATCTGCATATTGATGCAGCTTGATTTTAGATTTTTCCAGCATTAGGCTCAGAGGTTCAACAAAAAAATTAAAAAGGACAGGTGAAAGTATTGATCTTTGGGGACACCACAGGTACTGTAGGAAGCTGGCTTTTTATGTAGTTTGCCAAAATGAGGTAAACTATGTAGAAAGTTCAAACAACCCTTATTGGCTTACAGGGCTTAAATTAATAATCCCAAATGCTCTCTTTGTGGTAGTGTGGGCAAGCAATTTAGACTTATCAGAGGGTGGTGTTAAGCATTTGTTGAGCACACAGAGTCAATAAATGAGACACACACTAAAGAAGAAAATTAAGGCCAATTTAGAAAAATAACAGGTCTTTTTATATAATTTTTAACACCAAGAACTTCGTAATTGGGTACGTACTTTTGGAGATATCAGTTTTTACAGTTCAGCAAAAATGTCACACAAATGCCTCTTTACGCTGTAATGATTTCCTATGGAGAATGAAACATATACTACAGACAGGTATTTGCAATCAATCTTTAGGGGTCCTTTTTAGGACTTAAGGTCCTAGGGGGTCAAGGTCACAAGATCCACCAGCAGTTCAAGTTTACCTGCCCTGGAGTGCCTGGTTGCAGAGGTGCTGGATGGGATGGTAGCCTTGCGCGCTACACCGTAGGAAAATGGAGGGGGGCACCTAGACACAGGCTTCAGAGGGGGACTTGGGAACAAGTCTGGGAGCTCCCAACAGGGGGCTCAGTTCGTGAGGGTCTTGGGAGCAGGGGGCACAGTCAGTGTTTGTGGACCCGGCCTGGGGAGCTCAGATGCAGAGGGTTTTGGTCAACTGGGCCCATGCGTCATGACACGGTTCTTGGTCAGACCTGTAGAGCGGGACAAAACAGGACAGCTGGGCCATTCTCTGTACTGGCCTCTGCGATGCTGATTTCCCTCGTCGGCTGGTCGGTCTTTGCAGTGCTGCAGTCTGGTTTGGACTTCAAACAAGCTTTGGTTGCTGCAAGGGTTATTAGTGCAGGGTGACTGCTGGGGGTCCTGGCGTCTCCAAACTTGGTGGAGAGATGGAGCTGACCTCTGGGAGCCCGATGACCTCCTCCTGGGTGACTGCTGTGTTGGAGGATTCGATGGTCAGTAGTTCAGTGAACCAGACGTTGTGCTCAGTGCCTGCAGGTTGCACGGAAGTGGCTCCTCCACTTCAAGGGAGTTGCTGACGCCTTGGCTAAGTGCTGGTGGCATTCCGAGGTTTTTGGTGGATGCACAGCTAAAGGACGAGTCGGGTTGTCGCAATTGTCGGGGCAGGAGCAGCTAAGCAGGGTTTGGTGCCAAAGTCCACCGGTAGTCCACAGTTCTCGCTTCTACGGCTCTTCTTTTTCTTTCTTCTTCTTCTTTTATCAGGTGAATCTGAGTTCCTGGTGTCAGGGGTCCACTTAAATACTGAATTTAGGGGCATTAAGGGGAGTGAAGGGAAGTAGCCATACACAACTTACCCCTCGGGTCACTACACACCCTATACGACCACTTCCTGTGGGGAGTGGGCATAACCGTGTCCCAGAGTTCCTAATTCAACCAAAATCAAAATGGTGGAACCCTCATTTTGTGGAGCACATCAAGCAGCCCAACTTAGGGGTGTGACTAGCCTGGTGGTGCAACACGCCTGCTTGCATCGATAATTTCCCGCCTGTCCTGGAGCCAAATGGGCCTCAGGGCAGAAGGTGGCATCTCCCATGTCTGAGAGTAGCCGGGGTCGCATATCAAATGCGTCAGGGTCTTTGAAGCCCCTGGCCTTGATATGCTTAATCACAAGTCATCCTGTTGGAGGAGGTATGAACCCCTTCCTCTGGAGCAGGCATTGATTCCGGACTCAGAGAGCATGGGCTCTCACCTGCAGGCCGTCAGTAACATATCTGTGGTGGTAGGCTGGACGAACCAGTCAGCCAGCACAATAAAAGGCTGGTAGGTTTTCAGGGAGCACCTTTAAGGTGCCCTCTCGGTGCATATATTAATACATCCACTACTGGCATCAGTACAGATTTATTAAGACAAGGTGGTTGATTCCAAACACCATAGGTCTCAATAAAGGTGATCATGTAGCTGGGAAACTCGTAATGGCCAGTGCCCAGTACATATACTTAATATGGCTTCCCTGTTCACTTGTACTATCTAGTAATTGAACTAGACAGCACAGGGGCATACCTGCTCATGCAAATTTGTCCTCACATGTAATATAATGCACCCTGCCTTAGCGCTTTAAGGCCTGCTGTAGGGGTGACTTACACATATTTCATGCAGTGTCTGTGGTCATGGCACACAAGTGTGCCATGTCGTGTTTTCACATTTGTTTGCACCATTTCACGCAGCCTGAAATGGCAGTCTGCATGAGATGGTCAGACCCCCCAGGATATTGCGGCATGGATTAGGAAATTTAGCGGCACAAATATGGAAATTTAACAGCACAAATATGGAAATTTAGCTGCATTTTTGAGGCACTCTATTTTACTCATAATATTCATTTTCAGCCTGAAATCAATGGAAACTGTTTTAGCAGAGTATTCCACTTTGAAATAGGCATGTTTAAAGTTTCTGCCGCTCTACAGAAGCACAGCTCCAGTCCTAACCTCGCAGGAGGGAGCTGTAGTTCTAAATGTAATTTTTTAAGTAGACCTCTCTGAGTGGAGTCTATTTTCCATGAGTTGATCCAAAGCAGTCTAGGACCAGCTATTGAAGCCCCAACCGATGCTGTGGCTGCCCACAAGCTATCAAATGTGACATCCGAGATTAATTTGAATACAAGGTTCATGTGTGCTAGAATTTAGTGGGGGGTCTTCATTTTCCTATATGCAGTCATATAGGTATTGAAAGTGTTTAAGTAACACTTGGGTGTGGCATATGCTTCACTGAAAAATTAGAAGCGACATCAGACCTATTAAGCGAAGCCTCCATGACATCTGGCAGGCTGTAATTCTCTGATAAAAGCTTAGATGTTGATGCCATTGAAGCCAAAATAGTGTTAACCTTGGAGTTTGAGGAAAATCTTATTCGAAATCTCTGACCTAATATCTCTTGTTCAAGAATCGCAGAATGGCAGATTTATCTGGATCTTTCCACTGTTTATATAAATTTTCCTTTGACATCGTGGAGAATCAGATCACCCGCATCATGACTCATATATTGTGAATAAAACCCCTCTTCCTGTCGGTCTTTGCCTTTAAAACCCAGGGTTTCTCTGATGTGAAACAATAATGCTCGCAATTGAGAGCCTTACATATATTTTCCGTTTTGATCCTTTTCAAAATCATCAGCTTGCAAAGCGATCTAAAGCTCTGGGTTCTGCCATTGCAGAATCAACCGCCTTTTTAGGTTGAGTCTAGAGTCAGTGCGCATGCGCTGCGAGACTTGCTGTACTGGGGTATGGAATAGAAGCCCCGCCCACTCTCCGCCCATATTTGTCATTGGCTTGTGTCATTGTCCTTCGTAAATGATGGCTTCTGATTCGTAAATAGGCTTGTTAGTCCCTCCTTAGTACCGCCTTGTCTTAATTTGTAACCTCCCATGGCGACTGGCCCTTTTACTTAGGTTGTTACAGATTTTGGGGGTAGGGGGAGATGCAGAGCAGGAATGGTAACTTCCGCAGGCTGAGACTGGGATTTCTAAGATGGAGGGACGCTCCAGCCTCATCCCCTCCCACAAAAAGGCTTGTAACTTTAGGATGGAATCATCCTCGCAACGCTGGCAGGGTGCCTGCTTTGGCAGCAAATTGTGCGCCAGCGCAGGGGAAAGCACAGGGATGCGTCAAATTGTTGCAAATATGACGCATCCCTGTGCTTTTAAAATCACGCAGCTCTGGCAGCAAAATGGTTTGCGGCGCAGCGCTGCGTCATTTTGTTGTAAATGAGGCCCTAGATTTTTATATATAAATGGACAGAAGTATGAGTGGATTATGGCCTATGTCTGAAGTGTTTTGTGGGGTGTGCATGTTACTGAAATTTGCTCAATATGTGTTGTAAACAAGTGTGTATCTGCTCCTGCTCATGACATTAACTAATGTAGTTGAAGTGGTCTTTAAATACAGTTCACAATACGTAGAATATGGGGCCAGGAACGTGCCCAGAGATTAATGGTGCTACCCTTGGCAGGTGCAAAGCTATGGCCACATTTTTGCATACCTGGACCAATTTTTAGTCCCAATCCGACCCTAGAAATCTGTAGGCAGTGTCAAGGTCAAAGATTCAAATCTCATTGAGTATAACCCAGCTTTTCATCCTTCTCATGTTTTCAAAATGAGTGCCAGTTACGTGGGCAATAACAACATCTTTTATTTACTTTGATAATTACAGCAAGATTGCATTGTTAATGGCTCATGATACGGGTACTATATAAACTGCTAAATACCTTTGTGCTTACTGATTTCAGCTATTATCCTTATAAATGAAGGCCCTGTTATCTAGTAATGTCTCCATTGCTCAGTCTACTTAATATGCTTTCACTGCCATGCATTTTTAAAACGTGGGTATATGTATACGCCTTTGCTCATGTAATCTGTGGCCCTGGTTTCATTCGAAAGTCCCTAGCTGTAAATGTTATTTCAAGCATGGTTTAACAGACTCTAGTTCCTCTTAGAATGATCCGCAGCGTAATTCTTTACATAACCACTTGATGGCAATATACTACTTTGTAATGCATTTTAGCTTGTTCGAGGGCTCGGTGGAAAAAAGATTGGCCTCATTTAACATTGTTTGGCTGTATAGAAGATTGATAGCAATGCAAATGTATTTATAACAACAAAAATTGTCACCTTCCAACCCAGGATATTGCGGCATGGATCACATTTTCCAAATTTCGCGGGCAGTTGTGTAAAAATCGCGGCATTTTTACAAAACTGCAGATTTTGCGATTTGCAAAACAATCGCGAAATCCTGGAGGGTCTGGATGATGGTGGGTCCCTTAGCGTGGCACAATACATGCTGTACCCCTTAGGGACCCTCTTTAGAACCCAAGTCCTACGTTCCGTGGGTACCATTTACTAGGGACTTACAGAGGTGCTAAAGGTCTTGCCAATTGGGTAGCAATTGAACAGTTACCTTGATTACGAAAAGAGCACTGGCACAGGGTCTGATTAGCAGGCCTCAGCGCACTGTCAGAGTTGAAAGCCAGCACCCAGTAGTTCTAATGAGGGCAAAAGGTGGGGGGAGAACTACAACAAAATTCCAGGTTTCTACTTTTTCTGTTCTAGAAGTGTGGGTTTCTAGTTTGACTAGGTATGAGTGTTCATTGAGAAAAGATTTGAACTAGTTGAGAATTATGTATGTTAATCTAATTCTGAGTTCAAGAGTTTTGAGCAGTATTTCTTGGTCAACTGTGTAGAATGAAGCCGCCAGGTTAAGTTGGATCAGTAGGTAGGAATCACCATCATCTATCAGTTTTTGTAGGTTATCAAGGATGCAGTTTCTGTGCTGTGTCACTCTGAATCCTGATTGGCTGGGCGCAAGGAGTTGATTTTCTCCAATACATTTTTTTAGTTGTGAGGCAACATATTTCTTGATGATTTTGCCTCGCCAGGGCAATTTGGTGAAAGGTCTGTAATCCTCCAATATATCAGAGTCTGAATTCACTATTTAAAAAATAAAAAATAAAAGATATTTTGCCAACTTTGAAATTGTTTGAGAATGATCCTTGCTATAATGATACGCTGATGATCAGGAGCTAGTAGGGGGCCAGTATGTGAAAAATTTATTTTATTATATTTGCTGGGCATATGTTTTCAAATAGACATATGCTTAAAATGATCAGCTTGTGAACCTAGGCCATAGTTTGTTACACTTAATAACAACATGATTGCCTGTTTCCTGACATTCAATTTTTCCAGAATATAGAACTGAAGCAGTGGGAGATGATGTGGTGCACCCAAACTGACAATCACATCCTTAAGAAGTAATGGCAAAGCCAATAGATCTTGCTTGTAACTGAAGGTACCGGGATGAATTCATCCAGCCTTTCTTGTACTTAAGGCCTGATTTAGATCTTGATGGTCTTACAGCCGGTCCACCGTGGCAGTGGTCTCAAGTACTTCATCGAGCTAACGGAGGTCCGTAGCTCGATGAAGATGTTGGGGCTAGAGAAAGAAGACTGCTGCGGCGATGGTCTCTTCTGCTGGCTCACAGCACTCTGTCGCGGTCAGGCCGGCGGGACTGCACTGAGCTGATTTAGATGTTCCCGTTGTGCTGGTGGTGTCATGGCGGCAGAGTTCTGATGGAGTGAGGATCATGGTGGTGTGGAGACAGGTAAGTACAACTTATGTGTACGTAAATACAGATATGTGTCATGTTTGCATGCAATGATATGTAGGCAATGTGTTATGCCCCTTTGTGTTACATGTTGCATGCCACACACACAACATGAGCCTACAGTGATCATCAACACATGATACATAGGACAATAGTGCAAGTAGCTTACCTGAAATTTTGGCGCAACGGAGTCATATGGTGTCGTGCTGGAGTCAGAGCATCAAAGGAGGAACCTAGACCATTGGGTACAAAATGGAACAAGCATTGGCATAGCCAATAGGTCTCGCTTTTGGGATCTTATAAGTATTTAGTTATGCAGCACAATATCCTTGGTGCAACAACATCAAGTGTTGCATGGCTAAACACTTATAAGGTCCCAAAACGCGAGACCTATTGGCTATGCCAATGCTTGTTTAATATAGCACTGATGTGGGCAGGAACTGGGAAGAAAACAGACAATGGATATGGGGAAGTACCTGGACATGGTGGAGGCAAGAAAAGCAATGCAAAGTGGGCAGGCATGGAGTAAGCAAGAACAGCAACTGAGGTAGGGAGGGCAAGGCGAGAACTATATGGGTAAGAAAGAGGAACACAGAGTGCATGAGGGACACAGCTGGAAACACATACTCTCATAGAATGTCTAACCAAAAAGAAAAATGTAGTGCCTGAAAAGGGAGTAGTGAAAGGACACAAGCAATAGGTCCGTGCTCCAGGGAAGGGAAAAAGCCCACAGAAGCTGACTAATAAGAAGCAAGCAAATGAGAGGGAACAAAAAAGCCAACTAATGGTAAGTGATGGGCGGGCTCTCAGTCCACTGTAATCGAGACTCCAGGCAAATCACTTAGTCTTCCCGTGCATAATAAAAGGAATGTGTAATATGAAGCGCTTACCACCCACGAATAGGAGTTGAAGCGTTTTACAACCAAATAAATACAAAGCTTTTAGCAGGGGTTAAATGTAAAAGCACACACTGCAGTTAAAATATCAACATTGGTTTTGGATTTAATGGAAATAGCATGCCTACTGCACCCGATCTTAATCATACCGTGTCCGTCATTAGAAGAATTGTGCATCTAATAGGCACGCTTAATTTAAGACCCCTGCCTCTTGTGCTACTAAGCTCTTCATAACACCCTGTAATACAGAAAAAAAATTGGGGGGAATGCGAGTTTGAAACTATTCTAAATCTCAGCAAAAGTCCCAATATTATGATAGTAACTTTACGATGTCTTATAACACGTGATTACAGTGAGTCCGTAACCAAGTAACATACTTTCTTATTCATTCTAATAATGAGAAGTGTGCTCCAATGTCAAGTGAGCGAATAGCCGAAAATGACAGATGATAGATAACATAGGTACATCTCTCCGCTAGCCAAGAAGGTCTTCTACTACCACACGCACCTTGGCCGCACTCACTTCTGAGCACAGAAATTCGTGTTTCTGCAGATCATTCTAATCGGTGTATTTTGCAGACTTCTACAGTGCCAAACCGTGCTATGAGCACAGTGAGGTTAGGACAATTTTAAAGTGAGGATTTTGAAAGCAATACTGTTAACTGCAATCTGGAAACAGACACCCGCCGCTGTCTAGCTCTTCGAAGAGTGCTGCAAAGCGCGATCAAAGCTTCAGGACTCAGTGAAATAGACAATACGCTGTCACCACATCTCCTTTGTTATTCACAAACTCCTGACTGGAAGCCTAACGCACACTTTGCAGATAGCGCACACTTTCAACTACGCCACCTCTAGACGCTTCCAGAGGTAACTGGATCCCTAACGGACAGGATAGAAGGTAAAACAAAGATGGATTCAGTTTCTGTCTGAAAATGCAAAGGGCAGTGCTGCACCAAGAGTATAGTCGCTGCAGGATCATTTGTAAAAAAGAGAGGAGCGGGGGCGAGCGAGCGCGGCAGCCTGCAGAGCTGACCAGACGCTCGTGCGTCGTGGCCTTTTGCCTGCGATTACGCGCGCGGCAGACATGTGTTTCCAATTATCGCGCCCGCGTCTGGGCACGATAATTGGAAACACATGTCTGCCGCGCGCAGCATCCGCAGGTAAAGGCCACGACGCACGCAGCGTGTGGTCAGCTTTGAAACCCCTAACATAAAGTCTTCGCCTAGCAGCGCTTGCGCGCTACTCGAGGCTCGACCTAAAAAGGAGGAGGAAAACAGGAAGAAAGTTAAGTTTTTACCTTCTTTCCTTCGATTCCGCCAACTCGAGTTTGGAGGTCTTTCCGCCACAGTTGCCTTTGTAGGAAGGTACATCATAATTAGGGCTCCCGGTTTTCAGTTTTTACGGATTTTTACATATAAATACAGACGGAAAACAAGTTTTCCTTTATCTGTATTTATATATATGAAAACGGGAAAATACTAGTACATTTTGCTGTGCTGCCGTGCTCCAGCAGACCTGCCTACAGTAACACAAAACGCTTTTATTAATGCCCCAGCCATTTCCCGGCGCTCCGCTCTGCCCCTCGAGTGAGGTCTTCATTGACATCAATAGAATCACACCCCCAACCATCTGGTGTCTCCCCCTCCTTAGAGGGTTAAGAGGTGTCAGCCCGGGCTGAGACAGCTTCCCGGGCACACACAGAGCTGCCAGCCGCACCCGAGTACTTCACAGGTCTTTGAAAGACCATTTACTTGTTAATGAGGCTTTGTTGTTCTTTCAACCCTTCTTAGAGCCCCTGCCTCTTCACTCTTTTTTTTCTTTTTTTAGGTCAGTTCTAAGAGCACTCCAAGACATTCTAAGAGGTAGTCGTCACTTGCTTGCAAGAAGCTCTCCCCCTTGCCACTGTGGTCGAGAGAAGGAGTGCAAAGCTTGGGTCTATCAGTTACAATAGCATCTTCTGTTTCAGACTGCATTTATTTTTTGCTGGTGGACAGCAGCAAGCTGTCATTTGCTTACTTGAGTGACTGCGCCTGTCAGGGATCTTTTAAACGTATTCAAAGATGGGACTGTATCCAGTTCTGCAAATGTTTGCAATAGTGGTGCTCCTGTTACTGGAGAAGGACTTTCAATCTTAAACTAAAAAGTCTGCCATTATCTCTACGGCACCACAAAACACTTCCTACAGTTCCTGCGGTCCTTCGTATCCTCCACGCCTCCAGGATCACCCGCCTGGTTCCCCAGCACCCTGCAGCTCCGAGTCAGACCTGGTCCCCCACAATCACTGCACTAGAATACTAAAAGTAAAGTTTGCATACAACATCCCAAGCAGCTATGATTCTAGGGGGCGCCACCCACCCTTCACCGATGAAGGGACTGAGCACCTCGTTCTGTGATAAAGGACTCACGCCCTGCACTCTTCATGTCGGTGTAACAAAGGCACCCAATGGAGACAGTGCACAAGTGGACCCAGGCTGAGCTATATCTCGAAGGCCGAGCAGAGGGCATCGGAAGGGACACTCACCTAATGCTGGGATAAGTGGCACCTACACAACGTTAAGACAGGGCCACCCACTGGTCCAGAAATAAAAATCTCAGGGGCAAGGTGGAAGCAAGGACCGCTTGCATGCTCAAGGGAGGGGGTGCCGATAAAGTGAAGGGCAGGAGGAATCGTAGTACAGGTTGCAGGGGGTCTTTGTCAGCAGTACCCTTACACTTGCATGCAATGTTCAGAGCCTGGAGAGGGCAGTGACCACCTGCATAGTGCATTTCGTCCCAAGGGGTAAGCTCCCCCACAGTGATGCCAATACTAGGGGAGAGGGAGGTATGGCATGGGTAGTAAGTATTGCAAGTACCCCCACGAGGGGGTCCCCTGGGGAGGACAGTACCCCCCCCCCCACAGAGGAGGCTGCAATACCCCCGGGCCCATGCATGGTGCAGTCACACAGGCCCCGGCCGGTGGGGGTCCCCCAGGCCCCAGCCGCACCCACTTGGGCCACTCGCTGCTGGCCGAGCAGATGAGCATCATCGGCAGCCGCAAGAGAGCATCAACATGACCGAGTGCGTGCCGGTGCCCAGCTCTCCGAGCACGTTGCCGAGATCGTGGGCCGGCAAGGCGAGTACCCGGAGCTGGGCCTGCCTCTTCACTCTGCCGATTGCTGAAGAATTAGCCCCCCCCGAAATTTTTATTAGCCCCCCACCCCCCGAAATGTCACTCTAGTTGCGCCTCTGAATGTGGGTCCCTTCCAAACTGTTTGACCTTGATTTTAAATAAACCCAGAGCTCCGACAAAGACTGGCAAGGGTGCAGTTCAGTGTTTGTTTATCGCAGGTTTGAAGCTACCACCAACATCAGGGCCTTAGAACTTGCCAAATTATCTGTTTTCTGCTCATTTGTAATTTGCAAACACAGTGAACGCTTTTGTAAAGTCCTTCATATGTGTCATCGCACACTTATGCCCTCATTACGAGTGTCCCAGTAAGTTCCAGTGTCTGTGGTAACTCCTGTTACTGCACATATCGGATTATGAGTTTTGCATTTTTTATTGCATGCAGTACATACTGGTGGGATAGAAACCCATTAGCTGGATACATTTCGGCATGCCAAACCAGCAGACATTTATCAATGGGAAAATGGCAGGTGAATAATGGGACATGTAGATTTTGGTGTGTACGCTCCAAACTTGCAATATGTGCCCCATTTTAGGGGCAAAACTCGGAATAAATGATAATTATTGCACGCAATAAATTCCGTGCACCTCTGTGTCGGTTTTTATCTTCTGCACACACAAAACATCAATCCTCGCAGTGATGGCCAGGGACAGCTTTAACGCTGGTGGGGCACAATTGGGTTGCAGCTGAAGGCAGTGTGAGTTTCTCTCAGTGGGGCAGTATGGTGTTCAGTGGGGGAGAGGATGTGGCACTCTGCCGATGACAGAAACTGCAAGGCTCTGAGACAAATGGCTTGTGATAGCACTTTTAAGCATATTTGGGACATTCTGCAAATGGCAAAGTTTTCAGATGAATGTATAGTGTTGACCAATAACAACCGAGCGCATGTCTGCATTGTCAATTTAAATAAATGTGGAAAAATACTAGCTGTAGCGTCGTCTTTTGCTTGTGGCAAAAATAAATGTGGATAAATACAGAAAAAATGCCCAAAAAATAAATATGGATAAATACAGACGGAAATGGCAAAAAAATAAATACCATAAAACCGGGAGACCTAATCATAATCAGCATGACAGGACTCTTGCCTGGAGTCCCGAATACAGCCTCTTCTGGCTGTGCCGCCGTCGACGTGGTCCAAAATTTCTGGCAGAGGCGGCGGGACTGCAGCGGTCTTCCCTCCAGTGGCCAGCCAACATCTAAATTGGGTGGACCACCAAGACGGCGGAGGGGAAGACTGCCAAAAATGTGACGGTGAGACCCAATCCACCAAGATCTAAATCAGGCCCTTAGTCACTCATCTTTGCAATCATAAATCTATGTATTAACTCTTTGATTCATTCTTGCAATCACTCATTCACTCATTCACCCATTCACCCATTCACCCATCTCACAATACCACACACAATCTCACCAGTCAGCGAAGATGCACTTTCAGTTATCAGTCAGACCTATTGATTTTGTTGTCAGTTTGTGAGGGGTGTGAGAGTGCTTCCAGTAGAGACAATGACTGCTAATTGAGGGGTGTGAAAGTGCGGTCAGTAATTTGTAACTGCTATTCTGTGAGAGATGTGGAAGTGCTTAATGCAGTGAGTGACTGCTAGTCTGTGCAGGGTTGTGAGAGTGTTATCTGTTGTGTGTAACTGTTAGATTTGGATGGGTATAAGAGTGGCTTCCGTAGTGTGAAACTTCAAGTGTGTGAAGTGTGTGGGAGTGTTGTCAGAAGTGTCAGCTGTTATTCCATGAGAAGTGGTTTTATAGTAGTGTGTGACTGAAGGTGTTTGAGAAGTATAAGAGCACTCTTGGTATTTAGAATTTTTTGCCATTTCACTTTAATGCTCTAACAGTCTTTGTGTTTTCATTGATGCATGGCTGAACGCAGGCTGTTTATGATGATGGCTGGGTCTTACGCTTAAAACTATGCTGCATAAATCATTCCTCAGCGGAGTCCTCTTCCCCTGCTTGTGAGTCCTGATAGGGTGTGTGCCCTAATGGGCTGCCATAGATTGGAGGATGGGGATGCAGGGGGACAGAATTGACCAAGGCTGTCAATTTATTTACTTTAGAGAACCCTTGGCCAGTGACCTTCAGCAGGCCATCCCACCTATCACGCCCTCCCCCCCACACACAAATCACTGACCCTTCAATTGCACAACCAGTTGTGTTTTCTGTTACACCAGTGATCAGAGTCTCACCCTGCCCCACATGACCTCCGGGACTCTGTCTCTGGCCTCACTTTAACAGCTCCACAGATTATTTTTGGAGCTGCTTTCCCTAGCTTATCAGTGCACCAACCCCAAAGCTTTACCAATTCCCATGTGCACATACATGTGCAGCAAAGTGCCCTTCACACACAGGGTGCATGCACAGTAGGGTAAACTGCATAGAAGCAACTACTTTGCCACCTGGCAGGATCATTATATGGCATATATGCAGAAGGGCATGTATTGTTGCTTGTTCTGAAGATGTTTACATGTGTTTATTTCAGACCACTCAGTGGCAGCTCCTTGTAAGGAGCTAGCGGACGCAGCCTTCTTGCTCCCTTTAAGGCCCCACATTCTGCACTTTGCCTCTCTGAGTCCCAGCACATCATCTAATTTAGCAGTGTACATGAAAACATCCCTTTCGTGTTTTCATGCCAGTGCTCAGGTCAGATCTCTTGGCCTTGTCTCCAGGCTACTGATGACAGGAGAATGGGGCTGAGGGGGCTTAGGCATGATCCAGCTACAGAGTGTTGTTTCAAAATACAGCACTCTGTAGCTGGATGTGTGGATTGCTTATGTCTGAGGAGTGTGGTTCAACTATGGTGCCCTCACACAGGCACAATCCATTTTATTTAGCAGACGTACTGCCCATGCCTCAGGCAGCACAGTATATCTGCTAAAATGTGACTGCCATGGCATACATCATTGCATCTCTGAGGCCAAGGAGAAGCCACGCAGAGCAGCAGTTGCAGGATCCCCAGCTCTGTCTCAGCTTCTTATAGGCAAGACCAGACTGGGAACCCAAAGCAGCCCTGGCAATTTTGTCAGACCAGCCCCGGGGGCTACTTTTGCTTTTGTTACTGGGGGCCAATATTGCAGCACCGCTGCAAAACCAGCCCCAGTAACAAAACCTCCCATCACCACTAAAAATACCGGCCCCCACCCTTCCAGCCTCCCAGGAAAACGCCTGATACACGCTACAGCCAGTCCCGCCCTGCTTATAGGGCTGTGGTTCCAGTACTATCAAGAAGCTGGGAGAGGGATTGAAGTGGGTCTTTCCCTTTTCAAACCTGTCCTTGCAACTCTGTCAGGCTCGTAATTGGGAATCATAGCTTGCTGGTTCCATTGTCCGGTGCCAGATTAAAGCTCTGGTGCTGCCATGGGGCCTCCGAGTTGCCAGGAAAGTAAGCAAGGTAAGTAAAAAAAGTTTCTCTGTTTATGTATATCTATATTTGTAGGTATTTGTGAGTGTGTTTGTGAGTGATTGACAGCAAATGAGATTGAGTGAAAGTGTGTGTGTGAGTGTGTTTGTGAGTGTCAATGAGAGTGAAAGTGAGTGGGAATCTGAATTTGAAAGTGTGTATGAACAAGTGAAAGTGAGTACGAGGGAGTGAGTGAAGGAGTATGAGTGTGTTAAAAGGAGTGAGTCATTCAAGGTTGTGAGAGGGAGTAAAAGTGAATCAGGGGTGTAGCTATCAATGGTGCAGCAGATGCAGTTGCACCAAGGCCCAGAGTCAGTGAGTGAGAAAGGGTGGGTGTGTGAAAGTGTCTTTATAAGTGAGAATGAGAACCAGTGAGGATGAGTATGTTTGTGTTTGAGTAACAGTGAGTGGGAGTGAGTATGAGTGAAAATGAATAAATGAGAGGATTTGAGTTAGAGTGAGCCAGGGGGGGAAAAGAGTAAATGTGAGGGGGAATGGGTATGAGTGAGGCAAACTTTGGAACATGGGGAGAAATCCTGGCAGGTATTATGCCCCACCACTTTCAAAAAATCACCAGACACCACTGCACAAGATTCATCTTCCGAGATTAATCTCAACCTAATTGTCAGGTTATTATTTTCGTGACCCCTATTATGTGTTTCTGCAATTACATCAAATAAATTAAATCGCCTTCATTCAATGTAACTTCTCCTTTAGTCCTATAAGTGGCAGTGTTGTATTATCTTCTGTATTTTTAACATAGGAAACTTCGTTTGCAACTACAGAAACAGGGATTGGCAAAGGAAATTGATTTCGACTGTGCGAGATCTAGCAGATTGCTCAATGTTCTTTTAGCCATGTTGTACAGCAGCATGGTTGCAGTTCAGCATGGTTGAAAGTAAAATCAAGCATTGGCAAAACCAACAGGTGTCGCTTATGGGCGAGCTACTGCCTTTGGCAACTGGGTGGGAGAGGTGAACGGGATGGCAGATTGTTGGTGATTGGGAGGACGGTCGGGGATGGATCACAGGACTTGGCTCTCCCCGTGCTACAAAAAAAACTAAGTATTTGCAATGCAATAGGTCTCGAATTTGTCAGAGTTAGAGCTATTGGCGTTGTAAACGCCAATAGCTCTAACTCTAATAGTACAACGTGGCTGACGTGACTGAAGAAGTGCTGCTGCTACCGCAATCCCATGGGGCGCCCTGCAGGGAGAGAGCGGCTCCGTCGAGGCGGCGCATCAAAGGCGAGCCCGCAGCACCTAGAGCAATGGGTTGCGCAGCGGAGACTTCACTGCTGCGAAATGGCCGCCCAGAAGCAGAGAGAGGCGGCGAGGAGGTGAGCAACCGCCGGGCCCCTGTGAGCACATAAACGGGCGGTGCACAGAGGGAGACGCGCAACCAGGAACCCCGCATGAATTCCCCACTCGCTCCTGAGAAGAGTAAAGGTATTTGGGGCATGTGAGAGTTTCAGCGGGAGGCAGACAAGCTTATCCTAGTCACTCCTGACTGGTGTTTGACTCAGCTTCACCCTTTTGGCTTTTTAATAAGTTGAGTTCCCCTTGCCTAGACCAAGGAACTACGGAGGCGCGCTCAGCTCTCCTGGGGTCGAGCTGGAGGGTGTGGCAGGAGGCGCTTCCCAGCAATACCGGGACTGGTACGGCCGATGGACCTGTGACAATGCCCCCCCCCCGGGCGGAAACTTTTTGAATGTTTTACTGACCGCGGAGCCCAAGCAACATGGCCGATGCCCGGTGGAGCTGTTTAGGCAGCTATAGAGGAGTTTGGCTTTGGTTCACCCCCTCGGCCGGCACCTACCCAGCCGGACATTGGACATAGTTTTTCCTCATCTCTCCGTTGTGTTTGCTTCCCTCCCCTGCCTCCTCCCCATCTCCTTAGGTCGTCTACACCCCTCCCATCCTATACTTTCACCGACACATGGGACGTTTTGGATTGTTGATCCCCAGCCGGTTTGTTCTGTCTTTTACATTGACTATTTTGTCCCCCTGAATTACTTTCCACTTTGCCTGTATGATCTGCATTCCTTACCCCTTTTTACCATTTCTCCTCTACCCTCCATTTCCCATTTGACCTGTGTCTTGGTTATGCTATGAGCTAATAACTCATGTTAGTATGTAATCACTGTTTTTCTCCTTTGTCTATACTCGGCTCCTGTAACTGATGTTTATTTTGTAACTGGTAACTTGCTGATCCTCATGTAAAGCGCTCTGATACCTCCGGGTCTAGCTAGCGCTATATAAAACTCTGCAAATAAAAAAAAAAAAAAAAAAATGACAATGTCTTTTATCTCTGTGTTTTGGTTTCGAGTGTGGTGGATGTATGAACAGAGACACAGCTGTAGCACTGCTTAGAAGACAGACTTAGATTAAGGAATTACCACTGGGACCAGAGTAGCAGCTACAGCACTGCCTAGAGAACCTAAAATGTGGGTGTAGGAGAGTAGGATCTGCTTCACATGGGTACCCCCACTTTTTGCTGATGCTTCACTGTTTTTCGACATTAGTCTGGCTGGGGCCCTGCTAATCAGAACCCCAGCCTAGCTGCTTCCTCTCTAAAATGGTTTCCATGTGCCTTAGGCACATCACTGATTGGAATCTGGAGAGCCCTTATAAGTCCCTAGTATATGGTATACTATGTACCAAGGGCATAGGTACCTCAGAGGCCTACCAGGGGCTGCAGCATGTATTATGCCACCCCTGGAAGGCCAGCCAAACTGACACCACAGGTCTGCTACTGCAGCCTGGGTAAGGTGGTGCATGCACCCCTTACTGTGATATAGGTTACCTATATCACTAAATACATACACACATATAAACCTATAAGTCACTCCTATGGCAGGCCTTATCAATCCTGAAGGCAGAGTGCGTGATTCCTATGTGAGAGGGTGCCCCTGCATGAGCAGGGCCCCTCTGCAGCGTTTGGAGACCCTTCTCTGATGCTGTTTGTAGTGCAGCCTGACCATATACTCTTAAGCGCATTATAACCTCGCGTTAAATGCTAACTTTGGAATGGCTGCACCTAAACATGTCGTGTTTGGTGTCAAACATCTTGGAATACTAACCCCCCCGCCAATTCTGGCGGCGGGGGTAGCATTCCACCCTTCTAGAGGGAGAGACATGTTAACCCTGGCCTGGCCGGTAACTTCTTTCTAAAGCCCTGGCATCACAAAATGGATGCTGCTGCCACAGACACGAGTCTGGCCTCTTGCTGCTGGACGAAACTCCGGCAGGGGAGGCCTGGACAATAGGTTTCCTGTCCCAGGGAGGTGGTGACCACCTCCCCAGACAGGATAATGTGTATTGGGGCTGGGCGGGAGCACTTTCGGGTGCTTTGAAGTCCTGCACTGGGGGCACACTTGGTGTCCCTGTGCATACCCCAGTTCAAACCGGATCAGGGGCTTGCAGCCCCTGCTTTGGCACGAACTGTACAAAGGGAAAGGGGTGTAGCCACCCCTCTGCCCTGACCCACCCATAGGTGGGGCCACAGAGTAGTCCAACCCCTAAACTTGGTATAAGTATAGGAACCCAGTCCTTAGGACTTTAGATTATCCCTGGACGAAACTCTGAAACAGAATCCTTGACCTTCGATGCTCTACTCAAGACTAGAGGACAGAAGAATCTCCCTTGGGGTCAAGGAGTGACTCCCTGCTTGGCAGGCACCAAAGAAGCAATTGTCCGGTCTGCATCGCCTAAGCTCCCGTCGGACGCCGAAGTCTTTGCATCACCAGAGGTGGATTTCCAGACTTCCCCGAGGCTGCCCTGAGTCCCCAGCAAAGCTGAGGCCCGTAGCTGTCGTGGGTAACGTGGAACCGTGACCCCTGGACACCGCAAGTATTTGCTAGTGCATCCTCTTCTGGGTCTCCCACGAAGTCGTGCTTTGGGCTCCGAGTAGCCCTAGCCTCCAGCACCAACTGCACCGAAGATCACTGGCCACCCACTCCACGAGTGTCCTGTGAGCCAGCTCCACGTGCGACGTCTCGAGGCTCCTTCGCAGTCGCTAGCCCGTTGGCTAGTAGCCCTTCACGAAGGCCAATTCTTTTCTTCTTGGGCATCCTGGTTGCTCCAGGCTTGCCCTCACTTACCCTCGCTGGGTGAGTTCCTCAGACCTTGCTGGTCTGCATCATCGACGTTCTTCACTTTCATCGAGACTTGCCGTTGCCAAGGCTTGTTGGGTCCAATCCGGTCGCCGACGCCTCAGCACTCGACAGACATCGTGTACCAGCCCGAATCCTGCTCCTGGTCGCCGACAACGCCTCCTGGACTTCGTGGCTGAAGAGTCAAGACGACCGTCAACCTACCTGAAGCACTCGACATCGGTGGGCATCTGCTCATCGCCTTCCTGGTCACTGGCTAGTGACCCAGACTCTGTCCCCTCTGCTTTCAGGTTCTTCAGATCTCCGATCCACTCTTGGATCCACCCGGACACTTTCCACTTGGTCGCCAGCAGCACTTTGCAGCAGATCGCCATTCAAATCGACGACGAAACCCGACCCCGAAAGGCACCTATGCACCTGGCTTCCCTGGGTGAGGTAACACGAGTACTCCGGTGCTACCGTGGGTAGAAACTCTAGAACGACCTAGTTCTCAAAGGGTGTGCTCCAAGTCCTCCTTTAAGTGTCCCTTTTCTTTAATTTCCTGATCGCGACTTTCTCCATAGAAGTTAACGGCGTATCGCGGTTGTGTATTTACACTGCACGCGCTCCCCGTGGGTCCCCTGTGTCACTACCTTGGGTGGTTCCTTGTGGTCCAAGCACTTCTAGAGGCTCTAGGCCTAGTGTCTAGTTCAGTCGTGGTTCTTATACCACTTTATTGGTATATGATTTGGTACACCCCTAGGGCCCAAACGTGTATTTGTGCTATTACTGTGTTTAAATAACTTATAACTTGTGTACTTCGAACTCTAGCCTCATAAAGAGACTAGAGGGGTGTGTTTAGCAATAAATACATATATTTTGAATATATACCTGGTGTGGTGCTCTTTCATTTGATCACTCAAGAGATTATAGACTGGTAAAACAAGCTGCTTTACATTCCTTCAAGACTTAGCATGAAGGCTGCTCTCCATAGCTACCACTAGGATAGCTTTCAATAAGGTTGTCTTTAACCTATCTCCAATAAGGGGTTGTTTGGACTGGTGCAAGGTGCCCACTATAATTAGTGGACAGCATATGCCAGGCCAACTTCTCACAGTGGGAATTCCCGACGGGACCAGAGTAGCAGCTAGCAGCACTGTCTGGAAGACTTAGAATGAGGAATTACCGACAGGACCAGAGTCACAGCTAGCACAACTGTCTAGTGGACTTAAAATGAGGATTTACCGACGGGACCAGAGAAGCAGCTAGCAGCACTGCCTAGAGGACTAAGAAAGAAGAATTACCACTGGGAACAGAGACACAGCTGCAGCACTGCCTAGAGGACTATGAATGTGGAATTACCGACGGGACCAGAGAAGCAGCTAACAGCACTATCTAGAGGACTTAGAATGAGGAATTACCGACAGGACCAGAGAAGCAGCCAGCAGCACTGCCTAGAGGACTAAGAATGAGGAATTACTGACAGGACCAGAGAAGCAGCTAACAGCACTATCTAGAGGACTATGAATGAGGATTTACCGGCGGGACAAGAAAAGCACCTAGAGGTAGTGCCTAGAGGACTAAGTATGAGGAATTACTACTGGGAACAGAGACACAGATGCAGCACTGCCTAGATGACTTAAAATTAGGAAATTACTGATGGTACTAGAGAAGCAGCTGCTGCACTGTGTAGACGACTTAGAATGAGGAATTACAGATGAGACCAGAGAATCAGCTGCAGCACGGTCTAGAGGACCTAGAATGAGGATCTACCAACGGGACAAGAGTAGCAGCTAGTAGCACTGTCTTGAAGACTTAGAATGAGGAATTAATGATGGGCTAATTAGTTTTTGTACGCGCACAACCAGAATATCATATGTTGATTATATGAATGTTCTATGCTTCGGATGTGCTCCTGGGGTAACGTACTCCGGTCCAGTACGTTGTATAATATGTATTAGCTGCGCATCTTGAAATGGGATGCGTCTCCCTGGGCACACATTGACCCTATAAAGGGTTACTTGGTTAATGTGAGCTTTTCAGTATCCAATGTAGTAAGACCAAGGTTATTTAGGGACTGAGAAATACGTGTATTGTGGATTAAAAACTACAGAATGATTACAAATTACTCGGAATGATTACTCGTTCTTACTACATTGGATACTGAAAAGCTCACATTAACCAAGTAACCCTTTATAGGGTAAATTTGTGCCCAGGGGGACGCATCCCATTTCAAGATGCGCAGCTAATACAAATTAATGATGGGACCAGAGTAGCAGCTAGTAACACTGTCTGAAAGACTTAGAATGAAGAATTACCGACGGGACCAGAGTAGCAGCTAGCAGCACTGTCTAGAGGACACTTAATGGGAAATTACAGATGGGACTGGAGATGCAGCTGCAGCACTGCCTAGATGACTTAGAATGAGGAATTACTGACAGGACCAGAGAAGCAGCTAGCAGCACTGTCTAGAGGACTAAGAATGAGGAATTACCACTGGGACCAGAGAAGCAGCTGCAGCACTGTCTACAAGACTTAGAATGAGGAATTACCACGGGGACCAGAGAAGCAGCTGCAGCACTAAGAATGGCGATGAACAGCCTAACGAGGGGGAAATTACTGAGGGCGTAAAGCAATTTGCTATCTGTCCAATCCAGTATCGGTGAGTACATTACTGCCATTATGGCAGAAGAGATGGGGGTGGGCAGGTGTCATAGAGAGGCGCAGGTAGGGGGTGCACCATAGCAAGGAAACACAGTAGAGTCCGCTCCCTCTCACAGAAAAAAATAATTTGGCTAACAATAGCATAATAAGGAAACAAATCTCAAGAACAAAGGCAAGATAAGAAGCAATCGATGTGGTCAGTTCCTCATCCTTGGGGCAGAGAAAAAGCCCTAATCCCACTCAAAAGGCATCCTCTGCAGTTTGGGGAGTAATGACAGGAAGCAGGTCCAAAATATCTCTGCTGAAAAAGGAAGGAGTATTTCGCAGGGAGCTACTCGAGGATATAGGTGAGGTCAGTCGAGGAGAGAACTGGAAAGCCGCCTCTACCTGCAGGGCAGGGCAGAACGATGACTATATTGGGCCTGGATGCTAGAAGGTGGAAAAGGGGGAGAACCCTCTCATCTCTGGTGTGCTCTGGGAAAGTGACTAGCAAACAAATGATGGACGGAATGCTGACAATGCAAACATTCTCCCCCAGTCAAAAGATCTGGGTTAAATCCATCGTTCTTTTGCCCACTACGCCATCCCAGTTTGGACCCAGCCATATGCAAATCAGTCTTGACCCTGAGCCCCATGGGAACAGTCCAGACCGAACTGCCAGGCCAGGTCCTCCCTGGAACAGAAACAAGCATCCTGGGACCGGTTTCAAGGTATGTCACCCTTCTTCAGCCAGGCTAGCTTGAATCCAGTGGCATAGTGAGCAAGGGACCCACGTCTGGGCATACCCATCCCACTTAGGACA
Organism: Calotriton arnoldi; assembly: GCA_963921515.1. Classification (NCBI taxonomy): domain Eukaryota; kingdom Metazoa; phylum Chordata; class Amphibia; order Caudata; family Salamandridae; genus Calotriton; species Calotriton arnoldi. Next base: position 496,223 of record CAWUFW010005201.1, read on the forward strand.
AAAAGTGTTACAGCAAACAAATGATGGACGGAATGCTGACAATGCAAACATTCTCCCCCAGTCAAAAGATCTGGGTTAAATCCATCGTTCTTTTGCCCACTACGCCACCCCAGTTTGGACCCAGCCATATGCAAATCAGTCTTGACCCTGTGCCCCATGGGAACAGTCCAGACCGAACTGCCAGGCCAGGTCCTCCCTGGACCGGAAACAAGCTTCCTGGGACCGGTTTCAGGGTATGTCACCCTTCTTCAGCGAGGCTAGCTTGAATCCAGTGGCACAGTGAGCAAGGGACCCATGTCTGGGCATACCCAACCCACTTAGGGCGAAAAGTGTTACAGCAAACAAATGATGGACGGAATGCTGACAATGCAAACATTCTCCCCCAGTCAAAAGATCTGGGTTAAATCCATCGTTCTTTTGCCCACTACGCCACCCCAGTTTGGACCCAGCCATATGCAAATCAGTCTTGACCCTGAGCCCCATGGGAACAGCCCAGACCGAACTGCCAGGCCAGGTTCTCCCTGGAACGGAAACAAGCCTCCTGGGACCGGTTTCAGGGTATGTCACCCTTCTTCAGCCAGGCTAGCTTGAATCCAGTGGCACAGTGAGCAAGGGACCCACGTCTGGGCATACCCATCCCACTTAGGGCAAAAAGTGTTACAGCAAACAAATGATGAACGGAATGCTGACAATGCAAACATTCTCCCCCAGTCAAAAGATCTGGGTTAAATCCATCGTTCTTTTGCCCACTACGCCACCCCAGTTTGGACCCAGCCATATGCAAATCAGTCTTGACCCTGTGCCCCATGGGAACAGTCCAGACCGAACTGCCAGATCCTCCCTGGACCGGAAACAAGCATCCTGGGACCGGTTTCAGGGTATGTCACCCTTCTTCAGCCAGGCTAGCTTGAATCCAGTGGCACAGTGAGCAAGGGACCCACGTCTGGGCATACCCATCCCACTTAGGGCGAAAAGTGTTACAGCAAACAAATGATGGACGGAATGCTGACAATGCAAACATTCTCCCCCAGTCAAAAGATCTGGGTTAAATCCATCGTTCTTTTGCCCACTACGCCACCCCAGTTTGGACCCAGCCATATGCAAATCAGTCTTGACCCTGTGCCCCATGGGAACAGTCCAGACCGAACTGCCAGGCCAGGTCCTCCCTGGACCGGAAACAAGCATCCTGGGACCGGTTTCAGGGTATGCCACCCTTCTTCAGCCAGGCTAGCTTGAATCCAGTGGCACAGTGAGCAAGGGACCCACGTCTGGGCATACCCATCCCACTTAGGGCGAAAAGTGTTACAGCAAACAAATGATGGACGGAATGCTGACAATGCAAACATTCTCCCCCAGTCAAAAGATCTGGGTTACATCCATCGTTCTTTTGCCCACTATGCCACCCCAGTTTGGACCCAGCCATATGCAAATCAGTCTTGACCCTGTGCCCCATGGGAACAGTCCAGACCGAACTGCCAGATCCTCCCTGGACCGGAAACAAGCATCCTGGGACCGGTTTCAGGGTATGTCACCCTTCTTCAGCCAGGCTAGCTTGAATCCAGTGGCACAATGAGCAAGGGACCCACGTCTGGGCATATCCATCCCACTTAGGGCGAAAAGTGTTACAGCAAACAAATGATGGACGGAATGCTGACAATGCAAACATTCTCCCCCAGTCAAAAGATCTGGGTTAAATCCATCGTTCTTTTGCCCACTACGCCACCCCAGTTTGGACCCAGCCATATGCAAATCAGTCTTGACCCTGTGCCCCATGGGAACAGTCCAGACCGAACTGCCAGGCCAGGTCCTCCCTGGACCGGAAACAAGCTTCCTAGGACCGGTTTCAGGGTATGTCACCCCTTCTTCAGCCAGGCTAGCTTGAATCCAGTGGCACAGTGAGCAAGGGACCCACGTCTGGGCATATCCATCCCACTTAGGGCGAAAAGTGTTACAGCAAACAAATGATGGACGGAATGCTGACAATGCAAACATTCTCCCCAGTCAAAAGATCTGGGTTAAATCCATCGTTCTTTTGCCCACTACGCCACCCCAGTTTGGACCCAGCCATATGCAAATCAGTCTTCACCCTGTGCCCCATGGGAACAGTCCAGACCGAACTGCCAGGCCAGGTCCTCCCTGGACCAGAAACAAGCTTCCTGGGACCGGTTTCAGGGTATGTCACCCTTCTTCAGCCAGGCTAGCTTGAATCCAGTGGCACAGTGAGCAAGGGACCCACGTCTGGGCATATCCATCCCACTTAGGGCGAAAAGTGTTACAGCAAACAAATGATGGACGGAATGCTGACAATGCAAACATTCTCCCCAGTCAAAAGATCTGGGTTAAATCCATCGTTCTTTTGCCCACTACGCCACCCCAGTTTGGACCCAGCCATATGCAAATCAGTCTTGACCCTGTGCCCCATGGGAACAGTCCAGACCGAACTGCCAGGCCAGGTCCTCCCTGGACCGGAAACAAGCATCCTGGGATGGGTATGCCCAGACGTGGGTCCCTTGCTCTCTGTGCCACTGGATTCAAGCTAGCCTGGCTGAAGAAGGGTGGCATACCCTGAAACCGGTCCCAGGATGCTTGTTTCCGGTCCAGGGAGGACCTGGCCTGGCAGTTCGGTCTGGACTGTTCCCATGGGGCACAGGGTCAAGACTGATTTGCATATGGCTGGATCCAAACTGGGGTGGCGCAGTGGGCAAAAGAACGATGGCTTTAACTCAGATCTTTTGACTGGGGGAGAATGTTTGCATTGTCAGCATTCCGTCCATCATTTGTTTGCTGTAACACTTTTTGCCCTAAGTGGGATGGGTATGACCAGACGTGGGTCCCTTGCTCACTGTGCCACTGGATTCAAGCTAGCCTGGCTGCAGAAGGGTGACATACCCTGAAACCGGTCCCAGGATGCTTGTTTCCGGTCCAGGGAGGACCTGGCAGTTCGGTCTGGACTGTTCCCATGGGGCACAGGGTCAAGACTGATTTGCATATGACTGGGTCCAAACTGGGGTGGCGCAGCGGGCAAAAGAACGATGGATTTAACCCAGATCTTTGACTGGGGGAGAATGTTTGCATTGTCAGCATTCCGTCCATCATTTGTTTGCTGTAACACTTTTCGCCCCTAAGTGGGATGGGTATGCCCAGACGTGGGTCCCTTGCTCACTGTGCCACTGGATTCAAGCTAGCCTGGCTGAAGAAGGGTGACATACCCTGAAACCGGTCCCCGGATGCTTGTTTCCGGTCCAGGGAGGACCTGGCCTGACAGTTCGGTCTGGACTGTTCTCATGGGGCACAGGGTCAAGACTGATTTGCATATGGCTGGGTCCAAACTGGGGTGGCGCAGTGGGCAAAAGAACAATGGATTTAACCCAGATCTTTTGACTGGGGGAGAATGTTTGCATTGTCAGCAATCCGTCCATCATTTGTTTGCTGTAACACCTTTCGCCCTAAGTGGGATGGGTATGCCCAGACGTGGGTCCCTTGCTCACTGTGCCACTGGATTCAAGCTAGCCTGGCTGAAGAAGGGTGACATACCCTGAAACCGGTCCCAGGATGCTTGTTTCCGGTCCAGGGAGGATCTGGCAGATCTTTTGACTGGGGGAGAATGTTTGCATTGTCAGCATTTTGTCCATCATTTGTTTGTTGGGACAGTGACGGCAGTGACGTCTGAAGGGATGACCCGGCCAGCCTGGGAGGAAGTGCCCTGCCATTCAAGCCAGTCCCAGCCTCCTCCAGCTCCGACAAGAAGTAGGACTGTTGGAAGGAGAAGGGCAGGGCATATTTGAGGTTCATTTCTCTAAGACTTCTCTTGACTCTTAAGAATGATGCTTGATGGAGCTGAACTTCTAGGGTTTAGTTCTGAAAAATCAATACCAGATGGTTCTCTATTTCGAGACTTCCAGCTTGGCAGGTGGTTTTCAGGGTGGCATCTCGGTCTTTATAGTGTAGAAGCTTGGCCACTATGTGGCATGGAGGAGCCCCAGGAGGGGGGTAGCGGGCCAGTATCCAAAAGGTTCTTTCCAGGGAGAAGAAGGAGGACAGGTCAGAAGCAGCCATGAATGATTTGATCTAAGTTCAAGATAGTCTATCATAGATTGACCCTCCAGCCCCCCAGGCAGGCCCACTATGTGAATACTGCTGTGCCTTGACCGGCCTTCAGCACCCTTCTGTGCACTCAAGAAATCAGATGCGCTCTGTTAAGTGCCAGATTTATTGCCGGAGATTGAAGGTCTGGGGCTGTAAATCCTAAAGGCCTCTCTCGGATTGAGTCACCCGGTCTGCGAGCTTCTTGTGATCATCCTGAAGAATATTTAAGCTGACTGCCAATCATCAACTTTCTCCTCCAGGTAGGATCTTGAGGCTTCAGTTGCTTTCAGGATGGAGTCCAGTTTGTCGTAGTTGGTTGACATTAGAGTGGATGGGGTGGCTCTATGCAAGGGTTCAGGAGGTATCGAATTGCGGCCCACTAGGATTCCTGCCATCACATTTTTCATGTAGTGCCCAAAGCATTCTTCTTTTCCATATTGAAGTTAGTCACGTCATCTGGGGAATGTTTGGATACATATCTTTACATTTATCTTTGTATTCTCAGACTTAGATTTTCTATTCATATAACTGATACCTATTGGACGGGTGACACACATTTCATTTTTCTGCTTCATACACCACATCACAGGTTTATTCCCGCTATGGTATGTTGTCTAGATTGTCACCTTAGCAACTATAGCGTTCTAGGTAATTAGCATGGCTTTTCCTTCTTTTGCAGGTTGCTACAATTGTCTTGTTTGTCCTGATGATGACCCTGACAAATTGTTGATAACGAGATCGAAACGTTGACAATTTTACTAGCAGACTGTTCTCATTGACCATATTAATCTCTATGTACTCTCAGTTGGAGTCTTACTAGGACTACTTTCATTAGCCCCTATCCACTAATATATATCAATTGTATTAAATATTTCTTGTGTACTGCACTTATGCACATTTATCTCACTGTTGTCACTTTACACTTTTACTGCGTCAGTTCTGGAACACCTGCTTTACTATCTTTACTATTGTTAGGTTGAATTAAATGATTTGTCAATGTTCATATGATTTGACTGTGAATGCTTTGGCCTGGGGAGTCTAGGCTTGTGACTTCCCCCGCAGGGAACCATTGTTTTGCAATCACAGGGATGGTGGCCTATTGGGGGTCAGCAGACCACCGTATCTGTAATTGCTTTTAAATAACGCAATCTTTTTTTTTATACAAATGGAATGCGTTTAAAAAATGTAAACATTTACAAACTTTATTTAAGAGTAAGCAGTGGTTCCATGGATCACGGTCTGCTGCTAAAAATGTTTTTTTCATCTGTCACAAAGGGAAAGAGGTCCTTTGGAGACCCTTTCCTGCTTGTGAATAGGTTACCACTTCCTTCGCAGTATCAATAAAATATTAATGTTTTGCATCTACAAGACGAGGGCTATTGGCAATGTTTTGTCATATTGAACAGCAGCATTACTGCTGTACAGCTTGGCTTAAAGTTGTAAAAACTACTATGATGCAACCATTGCTGGCCACGTCATAGCACTTTTATTTTTACTTTCAGTTGTGCTGCGCAGCAGGCATGTTTCTGTACACCATGGCAAAAAACATTGACAAAGTAAAAAAACAAAACTCTACAATGGAGTCAGCTCTGGCAGACTCATAGTGCTTTTTTTATTGTGTGGACAACAACACGGAGAGTGGGAGGGCGTATGGGGCCATAGGGGTGGAGGGTGAGGTGGAAAAACAATACGACGCACCAGTGCTGGCCGCATCACATCGCTTTTTTAAGTATTACGGGGTAGGGAGAGGCAATATGAATGGAGGGACGTGGAGTGGGGAGTAAGAGCAACAATACGGACAGTGGGTGGGGTGGGAGGTCATGGGAGGGATAGCAACAACATGGAGAGCAGGTGAAGCAAGCAGCAAGACGGACAGCAGGTGGGGTCAGGTAACAACATGAACAACGGGAAGGAGGCAAGCAACAAAATGGACAGCGTTAAGGGCATTTAACTCGAAGGGCGAGGCGACATGGAGGGCGTGGGGTGGGGATCTAAAGCAACACAGTGAATGAGTACGCGAGGGAGACTGCTGAAAAAGACATGCACTCTAGTTGAGTACTTAGATAAAATGATAGAAGTAGCGCCCGATTAAGGGAGTAGTGGAAAGACCCAAGAGCTTGGCCCATGCCCCAGGGGAGGGACAAACACAAGAAGCGGAAGCCACCTGCACCAACAAATGAAAAGCAAACAAATGAGAGTGACAATGATGCCAACCAATGGTAAGCAATGGGCTGCCTCTAAGTCCCTTGTAAGTAAACAAAATGTCTCACAAGCGACAGTGTATGGGATGTCTCAGGTGAGATCTAAAAAGCAAAGCATTAATACATACCATAAGTAATCGGTATTTAGAAGGGACAACCATAACTCTTTCCTCCCAAAAATCAATTTGGTATGGTTTCCTAAGCCCGTTAAAGAATTCGTAATTTTTTTCAGAATACTTAAATGGGCTTAGTGCATTTGAAAAGGGGTTTTAGCCTCATTTACTAAATCAGAGGATTTGTGAATGCTAAAACCATTAGTACATGAGGCCCCAAAAGCGCTAACCTGGGATATTAAATAGGTTTGTTTCAATCTGTGTAAAGCGCTTAAAGACTAAGGAGGGAATATTATGTGTTTTGTCATTGTAGCGACAGATAAAAATGATGATTAGGTTTTATGCACAGAATTATTCCATCAATGACTGAATATACATTAATTAGGAATCCTTTCTTGGGGAGTATTGTGTTACCACTTCATACCACTCATCCCACAAGCCTGGCCACGGACAGGCCATGAAGTGTGAAGTAAACAGAACTAACAGATCAGGAGTTTTACAAACCAGCTGCAGGCTTCAAGCGATTGAATGTGTGTCTTTACTGAACCACAGTGTTGCAAAGGCACTGGCACACAGTGAGTAGCCAGTGTGTCATGGCCTAAACACAGAGCCCAATAGGGACCCATCTCAGCACCTGCTTTTTTCAACTGCCGGTGCTGAGCACCGCAAGACCTGGCCCACTTAAAGCCCTGATTATGAGTGACATTTGAACAGGGCCGGCTTTAGTGCTGGTGGCGCCCGGTGCGACAATGTTTGTTGGGGCGCCCAGAGACCACCTCCGCCACAGATACCCTCATTACCACCCTTTAACAATGATCCTCAAGTCTCCAAAACTTCTCTCTCCGATGCATTTATTTTGTTTAATCGCTCCACTCATACCAGTGTAAGGTGTAAGCACTTTACATCACATACACAATACACAGAGACACTGAATCATAGTGTGTAAATCAATGTATAGGAAATGTTACATCAGACAGAGGACTACAGGGTGTAGGAGTCACAAGTCATCCATACTGGTAGACAGTATAGTTTAAAAGTGCTTGGTCTGAAGAAGCACACACTGAGAATTTAAAACGTAACACCGTGGTTGGGGGTTGGCTTTACTAATAAGAATTGATTTCTACCCAAGTGAAACTTTTTTGCACCATTAGGATAATGAAAGACTGGGGGGGAAATCATAATGCTTCAATCTATATCTTGCAGTTTGAATGCAGCTCTTTGATGATAGTTAATAGCTCACTGTTCTATATTAGGATTTAAACTTTTAAACAGCAAGTAACAAATGGGGCTCTCTGACATAAGCAGTAACGCACTGACCTATTTACATTGTATGCAATTTGTGATCTGCATGGTACATGTGCTTTGCATCAGGCATTTTAATCTCCTGCGCTACTTTATGATGAGTCAAAACTTCCACTAGACAAAACTCCAATCTCTCAGCAGCAGGTCCATCAATCTCCAGAGTTATCTTGACATTTTTATGGTTGCCTGAAAATTGCTGGAGGCAAGGAACGCGGCTGCAAGGAACGCGGCAGCAAGTGCTTTTAAAACTTATTGTACCTTAAGAGCCTTCAGGTGGCACTGTATGTGTGGAAATGCACTGTCTTCACTTTTTTAAGCAAAGGTTTGGAGTGATATTTTGCGCTGCACCCACACGCGCGGTTTGGTTACTGGTGCATATAAATTCAACAAAGGGATTCTACCATTATCTACATAAAGATATATATGTGTATAAGTGTATATTCAGTTTTACTGCAGGTGTTTTTATGTGTTCCAATGATGATGTCTAGAAACATCCTTCTCTATTTTATAGGAAGGGCAGTGTTCAAAAAATTGTAAAATACTCCTCACACACTGAAACCTGATTCAGTGTCATGCTTCATCATTGGGGTCTTCCCGCCCCTCTACGGGACGGGGCGTGCTACTACCTACGTAGACGCGGGAGCACTTAATTTAGTGATTAGTGTATATGTGTAGTGCATGGGATCGTGAAAAAAATATATATACTTTCTACAAGTGACCCATCAAAGTACACTATCTACACCTCCCCACTTTTATTATTCTCAGCTAGGGAAGCAAATAAAGTGTTTTTTTCCACTAGCCAGGGAATTTTTAAATCATCACATATATATATTTTTTTCACGATCCCACGCACTACACATATACACTAATCACTAAATTAAGTGCTCCCGCGTCTACGTAGGTAGTAGCAACCCCGTCCCGTAGAGGGGCGGGAAGACCCCAATGATGAAGCATGACACTGAATCAGGTTTCAGTGTGTGACGGGTATTTTACAATTTTTTGAACACTGCCCTTCCTATAAAATAGAGAAGGATGTTTCTAGGCATCATCATTGGAACACATAAAAACACCTGCAGTAAAACTGAATATACACTTATACACATATATATCTTTAAGTAGATAATGGTAGAATCCCTTTGTTGAATTACGATACCATGAGGAGGACGATTCTACTTTTTTCCTCTTCACTCCCCCCTTTGATTTTTGGATCATTACTGGTGCATATAGCCTTGGCTGCAGCGCACATAGACCTTACACTGGCGCACACAGAGGAAAAAAATTAGAGGGAATATTGGTCATGACGTAAGGGACACCAGAAAACTCGTTCAATTTGTTACTTCATAGGGTTGTCAGGAAGGAGTGTTGATAAACGTTTCAAAGTTCATGTTTAAAAACTTTCATTTCAAATTAATGGCAATGTAATGTTGTGATCTAATGTACTAAACTGAAACCCTTCCATATATTAAGGAAACACTTTCTACATTTTAAAGTCTTCATCATGTTCTTACGTTTTGTTTGTTGTGTAATATACATCCCAAGTATTTTGAAGATCCAGAATGTTCTTTGACATTTAGGGATGAGCCAGGCTGCTAATTTGGCCTTGACTCAACTGCAGAGCCATTTTAAGACATGTACAGAGTAGGCAATTGCTCAAGGCCAAAACGTACAAGGGGCCTGGCCCCTGCCCACCCGCCACAAACACCAACAATGGACCATTGCACCAGCAGAGTTAGCCAGGGTGGATGCTGCTTGTTTAATCACTTGAAAGTGCCTCTTCTGTTTATGGCCTATTTGCTGAGACTACTCTCAAGTTACACAATACTTTTTGATACTCATCGAGAACCCATCTTGTCTAATTTTAGGAATTGTCCCGCCTAGGTCTTCTTTTCCTTATTTGTTGGTTTCTTAGCAACAACCCTTTGCATCAGTGGGTCTCCCATCTATCACACATTCATCCTGCTCTTTAATTCTCTTTATCTGGTGGTCCAGGCTTCCAGTTCTGAAAGGCAGCAGTCAGACCTATTTGGTGGTGTGAAACTGCAAGCAGGTTTTGGGTACCTCAGATCCTGACATGAGGTGTGATACTGTTGCCCACACTATCTGCTCTAGCTTGTTTCTACAAATGCAATTATTGTGCAGACAGTCTAGTGACATAGGCTGTTATGATACATCTGTCCTTATCAGGATTCTCTGTGTTCTCAGAACCCCTCAAGAATGTATTCTCTGTACTGCTTTGCCTGGGCAAGTGGCACAGACCATTACTCTCTTGTATACAGCTCCGGAGGTGCATTAGTGGCTGGCTTTTGTTGGGTGTTTGCAGGGCACAAGTCAGGGGTACACGCGGGTACATGGCGTCCACCCACTCTTTTCACAGGTTGGACGCCGTCCACCCCACCAAGAAGTTAGGCTCCACTGAAAAATATGCTGAATTCGTCCCGGTGTAATTTGCAAACACTGGGACACATTTAGCAGCGCCTGCACGTTGTGGTCTGCTTTCGATCTGCAACAACGTGCAGGCGGGGAGGGGACTTTCTTATTTCAGACTCCTGCTGGGCCCATAACAAAGGCCGAATCCGAGGGGGTCATCAGGCCTCCTTTTGTTCGAGTCTCCTGGCTGGGAGCAGTCAGGAGCCTCACACCTAGAAGCAAATGCAGCAGAGGGGAAACAAAGGCACACACCTTGTTAGCACTTCACACATACTTAAGAGAGGCAGTTTTTAGGTCGAGCCTCGAGTAGCGCGCAAGCGCTGCTCTGGCGAGACTTTAAGTAAGGGGGTTTCCGAAGCTGACCACACGCTCGTGCGTCGTGGCCTTTTTCGGGCGGTTACGCGCGAGCAAAAGGCCATGGTGCACGAGCGTGTGGTCACGCCTGCTGCTCGCAAGCGCACAAGCGCGCGCGACGTGCACTACAGCGCGTGAATACCCTCCCCCCTCCTCGTCAGCTTCATTTTCCTTTCACTTTTGCGCGGCCGTGTCACTTTCACGGCCGCGCGGCTATCAGCTTCATTTAAAAAAAAAAAAATTATTTTAACTTTCAGCATGAGGCGCGCGCACCACTCGCGTCGCCCCCCCTCCTCCCCGCGCGTGCCTTCAAATGCTTGTTACATATTGCACAACGCATGGAGTGGCCGTATCTTCTTTTTCTTTACTTCCCCCCCCGGGGTGGGGGCGCAGCTCTGGACACGACCCACAAGTGCACTGGGTGCTTTTTCTGTCACAAGTGGTGGCCGGGCACAGGCGCTGTGTGCGCTGCGGCCTCTTCCCTCCAGCCCCTTCGCCGTGAATGAATTGTCGTGGTTTATTTTAGCTCCCATGTTCCCTATCTACAGGAAACAGAAAAAATTATGAAAGCCTGGCCCCCGGCCAGCGCCCCCGACAGGCAGCACCGCAGAGCGCTGGAAAGTAAACAGAAGTGAAGCAAGGCGGTCTGTGGAGGCCGGGGTTCGTGCTGGAGCGTGGTGGGGTTTGGAGGTCTTGGGGGCCGTGGGGTGTGTGGTTCTCTGCAGAGTAGAGTCCCCGAGGGCTGCCAGGGAGTGCTGCTTGGGCCAGCGGCGGGGAGGGGCTCCGGAGAGGCAGCGCTTGGAGGGAGAGCCGAGGACAGAGGGCTGGGCTGCATGGAGTCGGGGCGCCTGAGGCACGCAGGGGAGCCCGATGGGCGCTAGGTGAGTCCTTCGGTCTATTTACTTTCCGTCTCTCTTCCTTTTACTGCTCCGAAGTTTCCGTGAAAGTAGCTGGGCTCGTAAGAAGTTGTTTCTCTGCTTCCAGCCCCGGTGTGTACGGAGTGCGGCTCCGGCTGCTCCCAGGTCTGTAGAACTTCGGCGACTGCTCTCGTAAAGCTGCGTTTCATCTTTTCATTAAACACTTGCTTGGGTGAAGGATTACCTGTAAGTGTCCCTTATACGCTTTTAGTCTGCATTCTAAGCGCTGTCAACTTATTTAGGGGACGTGGCTAGAAGATTATGGCTTGCAGTCACTGACTAGGCTACGGGATGATGATTTGCCCAGGATCACACAGTGTAGTTAAAAGCGGCCGACTATAACCCCACATATTGTCTTGGTTGTTATGGTTCATTTAATGTCTGCCTGTGATCCATGTAAAAATGTCTGCATTGATGCGTTCCTTTTTATGACGCCCTGCTCTTAGGCATTCTGCTAACCAAAAACTAATACAAAGAACCTTTAAAACAAGCATTGGCATAGCCAATAGGTCTCGCCTTTGGGACCTTATAAGTATTTAGTTATACAGCACAATATCCTCAGTGCAACAACATTAACTGTTGCATGGCTAAACAGTTATAAGGTCCCAAAGGCGAGACCTATTGGCTATGCCAATGCTTGTTCACTTTGTTCAGGCTCTGTTTAGGAGATATGCACGCACTGTAAGAATGTCAGATGTCTTTGTCTTTCCCAGTATTTACACAAAATAAATAGCATTTATATAGTGCCTACTACCCCTGAGGAGGTGTTGTAATAATTTACATATCACAATTTTTTCTTGTAAAGCACTACGGGGAAGGAAGTTTACGCCGACAAAAGGCAATATTGTTTTATGTGTAGCTTACAAAAGTGTGAATCTTCAGGAGGGTTTCCCTGTATACTGGAAATGTGATCCAATGTACTCATGATAGACATGTTAAACATATATGTGAGGGCTTAAGATCTGAGGTCACTTCTTATGATGCCACTTCCTGTGATGTCACACGCCGTGATGTCACGCACCATGATGTCACTTGCATACTGATTAACTAGGTTAGTCCCCCCACTTCTTTTTTTAGGATTTGTGCCCTGGGTGTCTGTTGCGCCAACCATGAAATATACAGCAGCACTGCCATTGCAGGATTAAAATACAGCTTGCATGATGACCCTGTTGTCAGACCCTGTTCGGAGCGCCACGGGGGCAGGCAAGAGCTACAAGGCCTCTGCCATGGGTGTTGAGGTCACTTCCCACTGATGTGCCAGGGGCCATTCTACTATGGCTCTGCAAACTTTGTCAAGTACAACCCTTTCGAACTTGACCCTAACTGTAGTAATGGCGAGCATTCACAGGATTCTTAGGGAGGCAGCACAGCACTCAACAATCTTCCAGCAGATGCCATAAATTTGATGTCCTGCGAAGTGCTTATCTTTACAAGAACAAAAGTACTTTAATCTCACAGTTGTACTAAATACTAAACACTAGACTACATGTGTGATCTACAGTGCTATCTCTTGTAGGCACTCCCTTTCTGTCCCCCTGTTTCTCGGTTACCCCGTGAAGAGTAATCAGGAATGGCATAAATCAGGCTCAGGTGCATTGATTTGGTACTACAGTTTAAATATGCTTAGTCGTGTGTGAACTCTCGTGGTCAGTGACAGGCCTTTGCACACATGCTTAGCGTGATGCCAGGGCCAAAATAAAAATGCAGGATACCAGATATATATGCAGTGGGCACTCCGGATAGGAGAACACACATGCGTACCATGCAAGGAACATACATGTCCCATCAAAATATCTTAGTTGTCACCAAAATGGCACAGTGGAAAATAATGCATTGCCATCACTCTGGCCTTTTGTCTTGCAGACACGGCACTAACTGCTTCAAGTCATTATTAGAAAACTCAGCCCTACTGATTTTGCTGTGGAGAGAATAAAAGGCTGAGTTGGCCCAGCCAGGATGTGTTCCTTTTATTTGCAAATTATATATAGGCCTTTGCATCTTGGGAAAATCTACTGAGTAATCTTGCTTAAAATAGCCCATAGGTCTGAATGCATGCAGTATTCTATTCCTTGGGAGCACTAACTCCTTTTAGAAAAGTCACCAGCCACCCCATACAGTAATCCACACAGCTGACACCCATTTAACATAGTCCCCAACACCTGCTGAACATTACAGACCAAAGAAAAAGTTTTGCTTGTTGCCTGATATTGCAACAGAGCATAGAGACTTGCAGTCTGTATAGTTCAACACCTGTTACAAAGCTTTGTACAGGCCCTCTGCTGCCCTGCCTCTCACAACTCTGACTATCCTTCAGAACAGAAGGACTTTTTTATGTTACATTTCTTTGTTCTCTCCACTTCTACGTATATGCTGCACTTTCATTCATAAAAAAGGGAGCTAGCTTAATAAGACAGCTCAGGGTTGCCTGCTTTGCACTCCTGTAACATTTTAACTAAATTGCCATTTTCTGACAACCTCTTCTTGGTCAGTCCTACAGGATTCAGCTCTGGGTCAGCCGAACAGCCAGGTCTTGGGGCTCTTCCTGAAAGTGTGCAGGGTAGGGGAATGTCTGATGTTAAACTCTATAGAGGAGGAGCGCCAATGTCAGTTCGTAACACAATCAATTATTGCAATCCTTCTAATGACATGTCCTCAGGCAGTAGATTCAATTGAAAATTCTTCTTCTTTATTGATAATTCGACAAAAGTTCATTTCAAACACGATAGATTTTCATTTCCAATAGCTGAATTGTACTCCATTATTTGGATCAAAACTTCACTTTTTAAGTCAGCCAACGCGTTTCGTCCTATAAGGACATCATCAGGGCTGAAATAATAAAACAAATAAAGAGCATATCAAAAAGCTATTTTCATTACTGCTTCATAGTTACCAGAAGAGTTCAATACAACCTATCTTTTACATGATAAAACACCATCTCCTGCCTATATCCATTCTAGACTGTTCTCAGTAGTCAAGATGGGTAAAGAAAACAAAATAACAAAACTTATTATTAACACATTCAAAGATCTTGCAAAACACTTTTCGAAAACAATTTATTATACCACTCAATTCATGATAATTTCTAGACATGTTAAAGTCCCTCATAAAGAGTTTTCAGTAGATAAAGATTATTATGATCCTAACTTAATTAACTATATACATCCTCAGCGCCCAGGTCTCTTAAAAAAGATGTTATTACCTAAAAAACTTATTTTTGTATTAAAGTGGCAGGTACATATTCCATCAAGATTCCTGGTTAACCAACTTCTTTAAATAGTTTTAAGAGAAAAAAGGTTTTCTCCCTATTACACTCATAAACGGGTACTTCAAGTTCCTATTGCATTATCAACAATGTAAGGGCAAATGTAAATCTCTCTATTGCCGCCTTTTATATACCGATATACTATTATCCGTAGTGAAATGTCACTCACCACTATTTAAGATTCGTATTTATTTATTCGGTGTTCGGTTCACTAATTAATTATCTTCAAGAAAAGTGTTCTAAAAAAACCGAAACAAGAACAAATCATTACCTGTTGAATGCCATTCAACACTTGTATCCCTAAAGTCATATCACAAGAAATGCACCACTCACCATTCTCCAACTTCAAACTTCACTTTATAGATTCTTAAGAGTCCTCTCTTTCGTTTCTAAACTGAAAATATAAGTAACACACAAAATTACTCCCTAAAAACCTCTCTAAGTTATCTTATCAGCGTGCAAGCCAATCTACTAGTGACACTCACCATCATAACGTCCGTTCCGAGTGTTTCTCCTCAGCGCGGCCCGATAAATCCCGCTGATATTGGATTCCGCTTAGACCCTTCCTTAAGAACCCTTGCTCAACCTATCATGAACTTGCCATCATTACTTCTTCAACCAATGAGAGGTCAGAGTTTCTAGCCTACTCATTTGTTTCGCTTGTTCCCTCTGTGGTCCGCTATCCTTTTCCACCAATAGTAAAATACCATCACGAAATACATTTCAGAAAGTTCTCAACCAATAGCAACCTGCCTTGACGTACTACACTTCAAAAAGTTCTCAACCAATCGGCATGGCCGAGTTCCGGTATTATCGCAGCTTACGAACAACCATCCATGCACTGCTTACTGTTGCCACAAATCTTACGCTGAATACCCGTCACCATTCCTTGTTTTCTCGCTGCCGACGATACAGCTGATATTGCTACCATGTTTCATCTTAGCCTGCAATTTCTAATCCATTAATTAGTATTGTCTATGTCCTCCGTGAACTCCTATCTCTTATAAAAAATTAGAACTATTTCAACCAATGAGAGGTCACAATTTCTAGCCTACTCATTAATATCGCCTATTCCCTCTATGGTCCGCTGTCACCTTTTAACAGATAGTAACCTGCCACTGCGTGATGCATTATAGAAAGTTATCGGCCAATCGGCATTGCCTAGCTGTCACCTTTTAACCAATAGTAACCTGCCACTGCGTAATTATAAAAACTTATCGGCCAATCGGCATTACCTAGTTCCTGTAGTATCGGGACTTGGCAGGCAACCATTCAATCACTGCTCACTCGTAAGCAAACCTTACGCTACCTTACCATCACCATTCATCGTATCTTCGTTGCTGGTGAAATACAAATAAGCTAGCAATCCTGCACTTATTTCTATAGTAACCCAATAAGTTGGCACAAAATCCTACAAAGTAAACCTGTTGGGTGTCACAGATCTAAAAAATATACAGGTTTCAAAGTACCCTAGTGGCAGGGTTCAATGACCCGATTATTTGACACGCATAATTTCCTGTATAGAATATCTGTTAAGATTCAAACCACTAAACCATCATAACCAGTGAAGACAGTCTAATTCAATCATGAGTGGGAGAATTTACAAATTCCATATCTACCTCTTCCCTATGTAGTGTACAGTATTGACTCAAGATTGCTCTTATCCCTAATCACCCCTCATATAAGCCAAGCAATTGTTATATGGTCAGGGTTACTTTGGTTCGTTTACAAGACTATATTGTTTACTCATTTCCATCAACTGAGTATTACATATATAAAATCCTTGTCCCAATTAGAACTTGTATTTCATTATTGTCACTATGAAGTGTGACATGTGAGTTGTAATTTACACATTCTGTCTGCACTTATAGAAAGTAATGCAATTCATTGTCGCTGTTCAATCCCTTTGATACTGTCCTGCATCTGCTAATCCATTTAGCTTCTTGCTGCCTCAATGTCAGTTCCCAATCACCTCCCCTGACGTGAGGTACAATTCTTTGTAAGCCGTGAAACTTAAAACCTGTTCTCAGTGCATGATTATTCTGCATATGCTGGTATAATGGTGAACTCTCATCCTTATTAAGCACGGCTCTCCTATGCTCCTGTATTCTGAGTTTTAAAGTCCGCTTCGTGCTTCCTATGTAAATTTTGGAACATTCACAAATGAGTGCGTATATCACTCCTATGCTATTACAGTTAATGAACTCCTTGATACTGTATTTCTTCTTAGTATTGTAACTAAATTCTTTGATACGATTTATGCCCATGTCACACACATTACAACTGCCACAAGTAAAAAACCCTTTAGGTTGACTAGGGAGCCAGTTAGTCCCCTGTGTTCGCAATGGTTCTAAGTAGTTCCTAGTAATCATCTCCCCTATGGTGGAGCCTCTCCTATATACCACCTTAGGTCTTTCTGAAATGACTCCTATGAGGCCTGGTACTCCTTTTAGCAGGTTCCAATTTTTGTTTAAAATTTTGAAAATCTGATTATGATGAACACTGTAAGAGGTAATAAATGACACTTGTTCTTGAGCCTGTCGTCTCTCTTTTTGAACCAAAGTAGACTCTCTTTTAACCTGTTGTATACGCAATCTGGCCTGTGCCAGACTTCGGCTAGAATATCCTCTGTTGCTCAGTCTATGTACTAGTGCATCCAATTCAGAATTAAAATCTACCTCTCTGCTACAATTTCGCCGAATGCGAATCATTTCTCCATATGGGATACCTTTCACTATGGAAGCGGGATGAGAGCTATCTGCCCTTAATATAGAGTTAGAGGCAGTCTTTTTACGAAATAATTTACTATGTATTTGGTTGCCAACAACGAATAATTCAACATCCAAAAAGTCTATCTTAGCTTTATGATGATTCATCGTCAGAGTAACATTAAAATCATTATTATTAAGAAACTGATGGTAATCTTGCAACTCTGCATCAGAACCTTTCCAGATGACCAAAACATCGTCTATAAAACGACCCCAAAACAGAATCTGGTCCATCCATCCGGCAGCCCTTCTGCTCCAGGCATGCTCCCTCTCAAACCAACCCATAAATAAGTTGGCATAAGAGGGAGCAAACCTGGACCCCATTGCCGTGCCTCTTATTTGCTGAAACCACTCCCCTTCAAATATGAAGAAATTATTCTTCAAGATTAGCGAGCTCATTTCTATAATCATTTTTGAATGCTCTAGTAGACTCGCACTTCTTTTTCCTAAATAATGATTCAAAGCTTTTTCACCTTTATCATTGGCTATACATGTGTACAGTCCTACGACATCAAATGTCACAAAGCTCAGACCTTCTTCCCAGTTCAAATCCTGTAATTTATTTAACACATCCAAA
Organism: Calotriton arnoldi; assembly: GCA_963921515.1. Lineage (NCBI taxonomy): Eukaryota > Metazoa > Chordata > Amphibia > Caudata > Salamandridae > Calotriton > Calotriton arnoldi. The sequence goes on from CAWUFW010005201.1 coordinate 514,230, forward strand.
GTGTCTCTTATATAGGCAGGCAAATTCGTTACTAGGGGTTTTAAAAACAGGTCAACAAATGTCTGATGTTGACTGGGAGCTCGTTCCAGGCCTTGGTTGCGACGTAGGAGAAGGCTCTTCCACCTGATCTGTTTCAGCGGATGCGTGGGGTCTCTGCTAGGGCATAGTCGGCGGAGCGGAGGTTTCTTTTGGGTACGTGGAAAGAGACTCTTTTGTTGAGGTATTTGGGTCCGATGTTCTGGAGGGATTTGTAGGTTACTCTCTTCTCGACGGGGAGCCAGTGGAGGTCACGCACGTGTTGGGTCAAGTGCTCATGACGTGGGGTGCCGAGGATGAGTCTGGCTGCGGTGTTCTGGATGGTCTGGAGTTTGTGTAGCAGGGATTTTTTGATTCCAGCGTAGAGGGTGTTTCCGTAGTCCAGGCTGCTAGTTATGAGTGCGTGGGTGATGGTCTTTCTGGCTTAGGGGGGGATCCACTTGAAGGTCTTGCGGAGGATGCAGAGGGAGTGAAACAGGTGGAGGCGATGGCGTTGATCTGGCGAGTCATGTTGAGTGAGGAGTCTAGAATGAGGCCGAGGTTCCGGGCGTGGTCCGTCGGGGGGAGTTGGGTGGATTTCCGAGGGCGGAGTGCCACCAGGTGTTATCCCAAGCCGTGGAGGAGGGTCCAAGGACGAGGACCTCTGTCTTCTCCGAGTTGAGCTTTAGGCAGCTGTTGCTCATCCAGGCTGCAATGTCTTTCATTCCTTCCTAGAAGCTGAGTCTGGTGTCTTCGGGGTTCTTCGTGAGGGAGAGGATGAGCTGGGTGTCGTCAGCGTAGGATACTATGCTGAGCCCATGTTGTCTGACGATGGCGGCGAGGGGGGCCATGTAGATGTTGAAGAGCGTGGGGCTGAGCGATGATCCTTGGGGTACTCCGCAGTTAATCTCCGTGGGTTCAGAGAGGAACGATGGGAGTCTGATCCTTTGGGTTCTGCCGGCGAGAAAGGAGTAGTTCCAGTCGAGGGCGGGTCCCTGTAAGCCAGCATCGTGGAGTCTGGCTGCAAGAGTGCGGTGGGAGACGGTGTCAAAGGCTGCAGAGAGGTCTAGCAGGATGAGGGCCACGGTGTGGCCCTGGTCGAGTAGCACACGGATGTCGTCGGTGGCAGCAAGGAGGGCGGTCTCAGTGCTGTGGTTGCTGCGGAATCCGGACTGGGAAGTGTCGAGGATGGCGTTCTCTTCGATGAAGGTGGTCAGCTGGGCGTTGACGAATTTCTCTGTGACTTTGGCTGCGAAGGGAAGGAGAGAGATGGGCCGGTAGTTTTTCAGGTCCGTTGTGTCATCCAAGGGCTTCTTGAGGAGGGGCTTGACCTCTGCCCACTTCCAGTCATCGGGGAAGATGCCAAATTCGAAGGTGGCGTTGATGGGGCGGCGTAGTTCGGGTGCTATGGGGGCAGCGGCTCTGTGGAAGATGTGAGGCGGGCAGGGGTCAGTGGGGGCTCTTCATGGTCGTGGTGGTATTTTCGGTGGTGACCGGTGTCACAGTGGTCATGGTGGGCTGGCTGTCATTGCTGGAGGGGAGGGTGGTTTCTGGAGTCTGTTCGCTGAAGTTGTCGTAGAGGGCCTTAATTTTCAGGTGTAAGTAGGAGCTGAGCTTGTTGCAGAGGTCCTGGGATGGTGTGACATCCGTGGCTTCGCTGGGGGGTTTGGTGAACTGCTGGATGATGTTGAAGAGTTCCTTTGAGTTGCTGGCGTTGGTGAGGATTTTGTTCCGGATGAAGGTCCCCTTGGTGGTTATTATGAGTTGGTGGTATCCTGTCATGGCGTGCTTGTAGGTGGTCTGGTCTTTGGTGGTTTTGCTGTTTCTCCATCGTTTCTCGAGACATCTGCAGGAGCGTCTGGCTTCTTGGAGGTCAGTGGTGAACCAGGCGGCCTTCAGGGGGCGTTGTCTGTGGGGGTGGCGGAGGGGTTCGAGCTTGTCTGCGCAGCTGGTGATCCAGCGGTGTAGTTCCTTGGCAGTAGAGTTGGCGTCGGTCGTGGTGGAGGGTGGGTCGTGGATGAGGGTGGAGTTGAGGTGTTCCTGTGTGGCCTTGCTCCAATTCCTTCATGGCGGGCGTGGGGCGGGCTTGTGTGCGGTGGTGGTGTTGAAAGAGAAGTGTACGCAGTGGTGGTCCGTCCAAAGGGGCTGCGAGGTGTGGCTGAAGTGGATGTTGGTCCCTGCTGCGAAGATGGGTTTGAGGATGTGTCCGGCCTTGTGGGTGGGGGTGGTGATGAGCTGCTTCAGTCTGAGGTTGGCAAGGTTGTCCAGGAGGGCAGTGGAGTCAGGGTTGCTGCGGTTGTTGAGGTGGAAGTTCAGGTCTCTGATGAGTATGTAGTCCGTGGAGGTGATGGCGTGGGGTGCGATGAGGTCAGCAATGTTGGTGGTGAAAGAAGCACAAGGCCCTGGGGGTAGGTAAGCGAGGGTGCCGCGAAGCGTGGTTCTGGGGCTGGTCTGGATCTGGAAGTGGAGGTGTTCGGTGTTGGAGAGGGAGTCGCTCGTGCTGGAGGTGGAGAGTCGGAGGGAGCTCTTGTGCGCGATGGCGAGTCCTCCTCCTGGGCGGTGGGGGCGGACCTTCCTCTGGATCTTGTAGCCGTCGGGGATGGCGGTGGCGATGTCGGGGCGCAGGCGGCATTTTTCCAGGTTTCCGTGAAGAAGGCGACGTCTGGCAAGAGGGTGTCGAGTAGGTCCCAGATCTCGACGGCATGTCTGTGCACGGAGGGCATGTTGAGGAGGATGCACTTCAGGGCTTCTGTAGTGCGGGTGTCCGGCGTGGGTGCAGAGGTTGTGGGGGTGCTGTGGATGGTGAAGGAATGTCGGCAGTAGAATTGGCCGTGGGTGGTGTTCGGCGTCGACAGCTGGCAGTTGTTGTTCTTTCCGGGGTTGAGTGCGAGTAGGGCAGCTGGGTCGTAGCGGTGGAAGCTCAGAGATCCAGGGTCCCTGGCGCTGGTTGCGGTTGGGTCGCAGACGGGCTTGCCTTTGGCGCGCCAGCGGCGCACCAGGGGCGCGCCCGCTGCGCATGTCCGCTGCCCGGCCGCGCAGCGGCCACCATTAAATAGTGAGGGGGGAGGTAAGCGAAGCTGGGAGGCGGGAGCAGGAACCGGCAGGGGCCGCGGGGGCAGCAGCGGCAGGGAAGAAGGGCGCGAAAATGGGCACAAAACAGGGCACAACAGGAAAACCGAAAAACAAGCGAAGCTGAACAAGGATACAATTAAAAAAATAAAAGAGTAACACAGACAGGCAACGATGCAATTAGTGGAGGAGGGCCTCAAACTCCTTCCAGCCACGGGAGATCTGGGTCAGCGGCAGGCAGCACAACAATGGAGCTGCTGGGGGAGAGAGCAGGTCTCTGACCAGGAGGTCAGAGGTCTTGCTCACGCTCCCTCGCAGCGGCCGCCATTAAATAGGGAAGGGGGAGGGAAGCGCAGCTGGGAGGCGGGAACGGGAACTGGAAGAGGGGAGGGGCCGCCGGGGCAGCAGCGGCAGGGAAGAAGGGCGCGAAAACGGGCACAAAACAGGGCACAACAACAGGAAAACCGAAAAACAAGCGAAGCTGAACAAAGATACAATTAAAAAAATAAGAGTAACACAGACAGGCAACAATACAATTAGTGGAGGAGGGCATGAACTCAGCCATGGGAGATCTGGGTCAGCGGCAGGCAGCACAACAGCGGAGCTGCTGGGGGAGAGAGCAGGTCTCTGACCAGGAGGTCAGAGGTCTTGCGGATGACGCAGTTTTAATTTCACAAACAGCAATTGGCCTCCAGAAACTTTTTTATGGTTTTAACAGTTTTATGACAAATCCAAGTATAAAAGTAAATCACCAGAAATCATTTATTTTAACTTGTGGCCCAAAAAACTCCAAAACAAAATTATTTTTTATTGGTGAAATTCTGATCACTAAGGTTTTATATTTTAACTATTTAGGTATTCTGTTTGAAGCAAACTTGTCATGGGGAGGTATGATTAACCAGAGTATTCAGAAAATGGGAGTAGAGTGCAAATCTATTTTTAGATTCCCAAACAAATTGGGACACAAGCCAATAAAAGAGATGGTCCAGCTATATGAATCTAAATGCCTGGGAAAGGGAACATATGTAGCTGGTGTTTGGGGTCATGAAGCACCAGCTAGAATGCAGGCCTTTGAAAATAAGCTCCTCTGCCGGATACTGGCCATCCCTAAATCAACCTAAAGCTTTATCTCCCACAGTGAATTAGGTATGGGCTATTTGAAAGACAGAGTTAAAATGTCCCCCCTTTTACAATGGGTTAAAATGTGGTGTACCCCACAGGCAAGCTTTTTGAGAGATATTCTGAGCGATTGTCAAAGTTGGAAAATAGATCCTCCATCCCTTGGCTAGCATTTGTTAGGAAAAGCTTTAATGAGATGGGTCTGATCAATCTCTTGGATTTTCCAGATAGTATTTTTTTCCCAGGCTAAGGCCATAGTTAAGGAAAAAATTCTCAGGATGAATTAAGAGATTAGAACTTCAAGATCAAGTCATTTAAGTTCAGTTGTCAACTATTTGCCAATTTCCACAACACCTGGGATTAAGCAGTAGCTAACCTGGATGGACAAACCAGAACATACGCATTACCTCACGAGGCGCAGTTTACATTAAATTGTTTATTTGATTGCATTTCCTGGTTTGAATCCCTTTCAGGCTGCCCATGCAATAACTGTTTTGCCTCAAACGACAGTGCAATTTATGCTTTTTTGCACTCTATATAGCAGCTTGAGAAGATGTTTCTTACTACCACTTTTAAAGCACAAGCACTTTACATCGCACCAAGAGGGGCTGATCTTTGTAAAATGATTAAAAACTCCCACAATTTGCTTCTCTGGCCTTAACTATATCTAGTCTGCAATAAAATTGAGGAGGAGTTATGCTTCATAAGAATATTTCTTTCTTTTAGCTCTGATGAGATCGTCAACAGTACTTAAATGAATGTTAGCCTCCATGGGTGCTCATAAAGCAATTTTTATATTACTTGCTAAATGTATACACACAGGGCCGGCGCTAGGCATGGACAGCATGGGCGGCTGCCAGAGCCCCACGCTCACCATCAACATGGGGCCTCGCAAAAGTGTTTCCCCCACCACTTCCTAGGCCTTGCACCTATGGTGCAGCACTGCGAGGCCCAGGGAAGGGATGCCTCTCACCTGGGCTTCGCAGGCATGTGTAGGAATAGGGGAAGAGGCCCACCTTCCCTGTGCCTCGCAGCACTGGACCATGGCTGCTAAGACCCAGGGAGGGGGCCCATTTCCCCTGTGCCTTGCAGCCCCACATGTAGCGTGAGGCCCGTCTGTATTTGCCAGGTTTGACCTGTGATTGGGGCTGCCGTCCACTTCCCACTCCAATGCCAATTAGCCCGCATTTTGGGGTCTGACAGTTTTAACGATTTAAAAGGACAAGCAACTCTCACTCTTTCAGATGCTGATGAGCTGTGAAAGAGATGCCTGTCAGTGGCAGAAAGCAAGGCGTTGCAGCAAAGGGGGGTTCATGCACCATGCAGGGTCAGGAGCACCTTCCGTAATTTTTCTGCAAATAGCTTTGAATGTGTAAATGAAACCCATTTTCTTCTGCACTTTTTATATAGCGCAAACTCAACCGAAAGGTATTGGAGTGCTTTACGTGAGCACCAGTTACGTTACACATGGACATACTCTTTTTTTTTTAGGTACAGTGAGATTAAGTGATTTGCGAGAATCACAGGATGAGATCAGGTCAAGACTCGAGCCTGATTCCTCAGTTCCAAAGTCAGCAGCTCTGAAGTAACGCCACATCTTCTCCCCTCCTCTACCCATGCTACCTCTCCGGGGAGTAATCTTTTAATGTATATTTCTTACATGAAAGCTGTTTCAGAGTGCTGCCATGCTGTCAAATCAGTGGACGGGGCAGAGGGAAAATTATTTGCCCAGAATCAAACAGTTGGTTAAATCAGTAGACCCAGGACTGAAGTGCACTCCTACTTGGGGCAAAGGCTATATATTTACCACTGTACTGCATTTAGGTGACTATACCATGTGACTGGGAACCTCTCTTCTCCAAGGTAATATCCAGTCCATTTATTAAATCAGACTGACTAGTAGTTTTTACACAGAATCAATATACTCTCAATCTTCCCAAAAAGGAAGCAGCAGAGCAATAAATTCAGAAAAGTGATTGCCCAAGAGCACGCAATTTAAGGCTGGGATTAAAAACTTCTCCTGCTGGTTCCACATTTCCAACTAGCCGACCAGACCACAACTGGGGTGTCAATGATTCTGATAGCAAGACAAAGGGGCTGCCCCTCCCAGGGAATTGTTGCTTTGTTATGGACCCTGCCCAGCTTTAGAACACAGTGTTTATTTCTATCATAAAGCTGAGATTAGTTGTCAAATATACATGGCTAATATCCTGGTCCAGTGTAACCACTGGACCAGGTCCTGTGGCAGAGGGTACTTACTGGACTTTATGCGTGGTAGCTATTTACCACTAGTGTTTCAAACCTAGAGACTATTTTATTTTAATTGGATACCAGAGTTTATTTTCCAAACTCAAAATTTGCAACAGCGAGCAGTCAAGGCTTACTCCAGGAGGTGGTAAAGGGATTAGAACTCAAGTATAGTATGAAGATAATCAAGCTTGATAAACTCAATCTCCAGCTGAGTTATCTTTCAACAGGGCCTGCTTTAGAGGGAGGGATTTAGAATAAAAACCCCAAAATCCACTGTGTGCCTCATAGTACCCCTATTTCCCAATGCACATCTTCTGATGCCTCTACACACGCAATATGCCTCCACACCTGCATTGTGTCTCCAAAGGCAAAAACTGATCTGTGAAGTGATAATGGAAAATTGACCACCTTACTTGGCCCTCACAGCGATGGCTGGGGACTAAGACTGCGAGGCCCCGGGAAGGGGACTCCCCTCTTCTGGGCCTTGCAGCACCAAACCATGGATTTGATGTCAGGGGCAGTAGACCAAATCCCATGGGCCTTGAAGCACTAGACCATAGCTGAAAGGTCAAGGGGATGGAACCACCCTCCCCTTGGCCTTACCGCTCGGGCTCATGGTGGGGTGATCCACATCTTGAAGCCATGGTGTAGCACTGAAAGGCCTTGCAGAGGGCCCCTCTCCCCTGGGCCTCATAGCCATGGTTCAGTGCTGGTAGGCCCATGGGTCTATCCTAATCCTCTCAATGCTACACCATGACTGAGAGGCACAGGAGAGGGGAGCGTGTTGTGTGGGCCCCCACCCCTGGGTCCAATTACATTTTTCTCACAGTGCTGGACCCTGGCCCTGTGCATGTGTCTCTAACAGGGGAATAGCAATCAGTAGTGCAGCAGGTGCTGTGGCACCAGGCTCAGGCATATTAAGAGTCCAATGTTCCCATATTATGGCTTTACTGTACTGTGCAGCCAGTGGACGAGGGTGAGGGATGCTTTCACTTTGCACCATTGCTGTACTATGTCCCTCTCTTTCATTGGGCCTCACAGCCATGTTCCAGAGCTGTGAGGCCTGCGAGAGGCCCTCCCTCCCCTGGGCATCACAGCCATGGTTGGACACACAGAGGAGGAGGCACCCACCTATGAGCTTAGCAACACTGGAACATGGCTATGAGGCCCATGGATCCTCTCTCAGGGGTTGTAGCTAACAATAGTGCAGCAGGTGCAGTGGCACCAGGGCTCAAGTCTGTTAGGGACCCAATGCACCCAAATTATGGCTGCATTTTACCGTCTGGTGTCATTTTCTTGCATCAGGGTCCATGGTAACATTACTATGTCACTGGTTCCTTCTCCCATGCACCGCACAGCCATGATCCAGAGCTGCTGTGCAGCTCACGCAAGGCCCACCCTCCCCTAGGCCTCACTGTCATCGTCCAATGCTGAGAGGCCCAAGGGAGGGAGTCTGCTGCCCTGGGCTTTGCAGCACAGATTCATGAATTCCATGCTCAGGGCCAGAGGCGACATCTGAAGGCATAGCTATCAATAGTGTAGGAAGTGCAATGGTACCATGGTCTTGTGGGGTTGTGTGTCCAATGCACCCAAATTATGGCTGTATTTTACTGTCCAGTCAGTGACCAGAGGGTAGTGGGGAGTCACAATTTACCTTGCTTGCACCATGGCTGGCCTGCTCTCCTACACCTTGCAGCCACGATCCTGTTCTGCGAGGTCCAAGCATCATTCTCTCCCTTGGACCTTACGACCATGATCCAGTGCTCTGAGGCCTTCCAAAGTAGGGAGGCAGGGTGTAGTATTGTTCTTCATTTTAGATATTTGTCCTGCATCCAGCAGACAGCTCCTGTTGGTGCCAAATGTCCAACTTTTTTTGGTTGCCAAGGGACTGATGTAGGCAAACATACTAATCAATTGTGCGTGCAAACAAATAGTTTAGCTGGCAAGGCTGAAGCAGATCATCCCAGTAGGATGTCACAACACTGTCTCTGGGAACAATCACTGTACAGAAGTGGCCAGCATTTGCTAACATGACAACTGGGAGGCAAGACTTGTACAACAGCACTAGTATAATATATTTCTATGTAGGAGAACTTTAAGAAATATATACTTATTTTATTAGTTTTAATATTTATGTTTTTTTGTTTTATTGATATCTGCACCAAAAAAGTTGCTTCTTGCAAAGCAGTTCAACAGTAGTCAATTGATGGCACTTCCTGTGATGTCCTTTCAGGTGATTTCATGCTGTATGCAAATTAGAGGGGCCCCACACATTCCCTTTCTGCCCGGTACCCCAAAAATCCAAGGACCGGCCCTGTATACACAAACTATATTTTATGGTGTTTTTAAATTTGTGCTAATTGGCGCCAGTGGCGTAGCAAGGTGTGGGAGGTCTGCCTGTCATGCACGCTCCCATCTCCCCTATTAGATTAGTGTGTGTGACAGGCCTCGACATTTTATTTTTGGCAGTTTTACATAGCGCACACAATACAGAGTTTAGAACTTTGTTTTTGTTTGCGTTATTACACTGCCAAAAATAAAATGCTGATTGTCTGTCGCCATACATACCAATAGACCCGATTCAGGCAGATTCTGCTTCACAATATGTCAATGGGGAAACTACATTCTCATGACTATTTTTTTTAGGTCTCGCTGAGCCAGCGCATGCGCTGTCCTGCGAGAAATTTGGTGAGTGGCTTTTGAAAGTGCTACCACAGGCTTTTCCTGGCCTCAAGCTTTCGTTCACGCGAGCGTGCATGCGCGCAGCCGCCATGTGTGTTTCTGTCAAGGCTCATTAAGCCTTGCGTGCCTCTCTCCGCCTTGCTTGCTTGCGCTTCAATTCCCTCCCCCTCCCCCACCACAGATCGCGTCACTCTGCTGGCCTCCACTCCCCCCCCCACCCCTGCCTCTCTATACTGCAGCATGCCACTCTCTCCTTTTCCCTGTTAAACTTTTTGCTTCTTTATTCTTCTTTCTATCTTTATTTCTGTTTTTCTTTCATACACTTTCTCTCATACAGCTTTTCCTTCTCTCTAATGACTCACGTTCTTTCTCTTCCACAAATCGATAAACCAGTCAAATAGATACTGTTTTTCAAATTCATAAACATGATATTCATATCCAGTTTCATTAAACAACGCGGGGGGAAATTCTAATTTCATATTTTTTGAGATGTAAGCTTAAGAGCAAACGTGTTTAACTCACGTGCAGGAAAATTATACAGTTTCATCGATTTTCACTCCAAATACATTTCCCGTTTTTTGCCACTGACTCGAGTCTGTACTCCTTCCCACTACTCTCACCCATTTGTAGCAGCGTCAAAAGGCACTTTAGGAGCTGGAAGCTGCGCCAGGGGCTTGCAGCCAGAACATGATTCCCAGCGCCTTCCAATACCACGCTGCATTCCCAGCAGTGACACTGACCTTGTCCCAAAACGCTGGAGACATTTCAATCTCTCTGTTCACTGAGTCGACACGCTGCGCATTGTGTTTAATGATGCACAGCATTTAATGCACTGGAGGGAAGGCTGCTTGGCGACGGCTTGAGAGCCACCGAGGTCAACAAACTCACTTTTTTTTTTTATTCAATATTTACATTTCATATAATTTGAAGTGTGTGCTGTGTGCACCTTTATTAAACACTGTAGGTAAAATAATTGCACATTTTCATAAAAGAGCGACGAGTGATTCGATAGAAACTTGCCTCCACGCCCCTCACGTTATGATTTCCTAAAGTGACAGCTGAGACATTAGTCATCTTTCAAATCCTTGAATCTGACAGAATAGTCACATCTGAGAAGGGGACAGGCTTCTGTCCCGGGCCTTTGATGGCTTCAGATTACTGTTCAGAGGCTCGGAATATGCTTCATGCTAAGACTCTTATTTCCATAGAGAATGCCACAGTATCAACATTAAGCAATGCTGTTTAAAGATAGGCTTGTCACTTTAATTGATCTTGAGTCACTGCTTCCACTGTCAGAGCTGTCTGTCTACTTACCCATAATCCTCATCACTTTGATTGACTCTCTGAATCAGGGGGCTGGCCTGGCTTCGCCTTCCTGAAATCGTACTGGGAAATTGTCAGTTCACGTTCAGTGGCGATAATCTTCATGGGAGATCGAAGCCTCGGGCCAAGGGGCTTGGTTTCTTGAGAGCTAAACTGTGACCGTCCACCAGGATGCTGGTCCTGCACAATACTTTCTATAGTGAAGAATATGTTGTATTGATTTATCCAATAATTATTCGCCTCACACCCGACTGTCGGTGGTGCACGGTGCCCTTAGACGATTTCAAACTACCTGTCTCTTAAGGTTACCTTTTATCCTCTGAGTACGCTTTTGACTAATGGTGCCTTATGCAAGTGTTGCTTTACTCTGTCGTCATACACATCTTGTGTGCTTGTACGCTGGTTATTTGTAAACGTTCATGAGGCACAGGGTCAGACTGATTTGCATATGGCCATGTCTGAACTGGGGTGGTGGAGTGAGCTAAAGAATGATGATGGATTAAACCCAGATCAGTTGACTGGGGGTGAGTGTTTGATTGGCTCAAGCGTTCCGTCCATCATCCCTTTTTGTATCGCTTTGGTCGCCCTAAGTTGGCGGGGGTATGCCCAGACGTGGGTCCCTTGCTCACTTTGCCACTGGATTCAAGCAAGCCTGGCTGATGACGGCTGAAATGCCAGAAACCGGTCCTAGGATGCTTGTTTCCGGTCCAGGGAAGACATGGCTTGGCAGTTCGGGCTGGACTGTTCCCATGAGGCACAGGGTCAGACTGATTTGCATATGGCCATGTCTGAACTGGGGTGGTGGAGTGAGCTAAAGAATGATGATGGATTAAACCCAGATCAGTTGACTGGGGGTGAGTGTTTGATTGGCTCAAGCGTTCCGTCCATCATCCCTTTTTGTATCGCTTTGGTCGCCCTAAGTTGGCGGGGGTATGCCCAGACGTGGGTCCCTTGCTCACTTTGCCACTGGATTCAAGCAAGCCTGGCTGATGACGGCTGAAATGCCAGAAACCGGTCCTAGGATGCTTGTTTCCGGTCCAGGGAAGACATGGCTTGGCAGTTCGGGCTGGACTGTTCCCATGAGGCACAGGGTCAGACTGATTTGCATATGGCCATGTCTGAACTGGGGTGGTGGAGTGAGCTAAAGAATGATGATGGATTAAACCCAGATCAGTTGACTGGGGGTGAGTGTTTGATTGGCTCAAGCGTTCCGTCCATCATCCCTTTTGTATCGCTTTGGTCGCCCTAAGTTGGCGGGGGTATGCCCAGACGTGGGTCCCTTGCTCACTTTGCCACTGGATTCAAGCAAGCCTGGCTGATGACGGCTGAAATGCCAGAAACCGGTCCTAGGATGCTTGTTTCCGGTCCAGGGAAGACATGGCTTGGCAGTTCGGGCTGGACTGTTCCCATGAGGCACAGGGTCAGACTGATTTGCATATGGCCATGTCTGAACTGGGGTGGTGGAGTGAGCTAAAGAATGATGATGGATTAAACCCAGATCAGTTGACTGGGGGTGAGTGTTTGATTGGCTCAAGCGTTCCGTCCATCATCCCTTTTTGTATCGCTTTGGTCGCCCTAAGTTGGCGGGGGTATGCCCAGACGTGGGTCCCTTGCTCACTTTGCCACTGGATTCAAGCAAGCCTGGCTGATGACGGCTGAAATGCCAGAAACCGGTCCTAGGATGCTTGTTTCCGGTCCAGGGAAGACATGGCTTGGCAGTTCGGGCTGGACTGTTCCCATGAGGCACAGGGTCAGACTGATTTGCATATGGCCATGTCTGAACTGGGGTGGTGGAGTGAGCTAAAGAATGATGATGGATTAAACCCAGATCAGTTGACTGGGGGTGAGTGTTTGATTGGCTCAAGCGTTCCGTCCATCATCCCTTTTTGTATCGCTTTGGTCGCCCCTAAGTTGGCGGGGGTATGCCCAGACGTGGGTCCCTTGCTCACTTTGCCACTGGATTCAAGCAAGCCTGGCTGATGACGGCTGAAATGCCAGAAACCGGTCCTAGGATGCTTGTTTCCGGTCCAGGGAAGACATGGCTTGGCAGTTCGGGCTGGACTGTTCCCATGAGGCACAGGGTCAGACTGATTTGCATATGGCCATGTCTGAACTGGGGTGGTGGAGTGAGCTAAAGAATGATGATGGATTAAACCCAGATCAGTTGACTGGGGGTGAGTGTTTGATTGGCTCAAGCGTTCCGTCCATCATCCCTTTTTGTATCGCTTTGGTCGCCCTAAGTTGGCGGGGGTATGCCCAGACGTGGGTCCCTTGCTCACTTTGCCACTGGATTCAAGCAAGCCTGGCTGATGACGGCTGAAATGCCAGAAACCGGTCCTAGGATGCTTGTTTCCGGTCCAGGGAAGACATGGCTTGGCAGTTCGGGCTGGACTGTTCCCATGAGGCACAGGGTCAGACTGATTTGCATATGGCCATGTCTGAACTGGGGTGGTGGAGTGAGCTAAAGAATGATGATGGATTAAACCCAGATCAGTTGACTGGGGGTGAGTGTTTGATTGGCTCAAGCGTTCCGTCCATCATCCCTTTTGTATCGCTTTGGTCGCCCTAAGTTGGCGGGGGTATGCCCAGACGTGGGTCCCTTGCTCACTTTGCCACTGGATTCAAGCAAGCCTGGCTGATGACGGCTGAAATGCCAGAAACCGGTCCTAGGATGCTTGTTTCCGGTCCAGGGAAGACATGGCTTGGCAGTTCGGGCTGGACTGTTCCCATGAGGCACAGGGTCAGACTGATTTGCATATGGCCATGTCTGAACTGGGGTGGTGGAGTGAGCTAAAGAATGATGATGGATTAAACCCAGATCAGTTGACTGGGGGTGAGTGTTTGATTGGCTCAAGCGTTCCGTCCATCATCCCTTTTTGTATCGCTTTGGTCGCCCTAAGTTGGCGGGGGTATGCCCAGACGTGGGTCCCTTGCTCACTTTGCCACTGGATTCAAGCAAGCCTGGCTGATGACGGCTGAAATGCCAGAAACCGGTCCTAGGATGCTTGTTTCCGGTCCAGGGAAGACATGGCTTGGCAGTTCGGGCTGGACTGTTCCCATGAGGCACAGGGTCAGACTGATTTGCATATGGCCATGTCTGAACTGGGGTGGTGGAGTGAGCTAAAGAATGATGATGGATTAAACCCAGATCAGTTGACTGGGGGTGAGTGTTTGATTGGCTCAAGCGTTCCGTCCATCATCCCTTTTTGTATCGCTTTGGTCGCCCTAAGTTGGCGGGGGTATGCCCAGACGTGGGTCCCTTGCTCACTTTGCCACTGGATTCAAGCAAGCCTGGCTGATGACGGCTGAAATGCCAGAAACCGGTCCTAGGATGCTTGTTTCCGGTCCAGGGAAGACATGGCTTGGCAGTTCGGGCTGGACTGTTCCCATGAGGCACAGGGTCAGACTGATTTGCATATGGCCATGTCTGAACTGGGGTGGTGGAGTGAGCTAAAGAATGATGATGGATTAAACCCAGATCAGTTGACTGGGGGTGAGTGTTTGATTGGCTCAAGCGTTCCGTCCATCATCCCTTTTTGTATCGCTTTGGTCGCCCTAAGTTGGCGGGGGTATGCCCAGACGTGGGTCCCTTGCTCACTTTGCCACTGGATTCAAGCAAGCCTGGCTGATGACGGCTGAAATGCCAGAAACCGGTCCTAGGATGCTTGTTTCCGGTCCAGGGAAGACATGGCTTGGCAGTTCGGGCTGGACTGTTCCCATGAGGCACAGGGTCAGACTGATTTGCATATGGCCATGTCTGAACTGGGGTGGTGGAGTGAGCTAAAGAATGATGATGGATTAAACCCAGATCAGTTGACTGGGGGTGAGTGTTTGATTGGCTCAAGCGTTCCGTCCATCATCCCTTTTTGTATCGCTTTGGTCGCCCTAAGTTGGCGGGGGTATGCCCAGACGTGGGTCCCTTGCTCACTTTGCCACTGGATTCAAGCAAGCCTGGCTGATGACGGCTGAAATGCCAGAAACCGGTCCTAGGATGCTTGTTTCCGGTCCAGGGAAGACATGGCTTGGCAGTTCGGGCTGGACTGTTCCCATGAGGCACAGGGTCAGACTGATTTGCATATGGCCATGTCTGAACTGGGGTGGTGGAGTGAGCTAAAGAATGATGATGGATTAAACCCAGATCAGTTGACTGGGGGTGAGTGTTTGATTGGCTCAAGCGTTCCGTCCATCATCCCTTTTTGTATCGCTTTGGTCGCCCTAAGTTGGCGGGGGTATGCCCAGACGTGGGTCCCTTGCTCACTTTGCCACTGGATTCAAGCAAGCCTGGCTGATGACGGCTGAAATGCCAGAAACCGGTCCTAGGATGCTTGTTTCCGGTCCAGGGAAGACATGGCTTGGCAGTTCGGGCTGGACTGTTCCCATGAGGCACAGGGTCAGACTGATTTGCATATGGCCATGTCTGAACTGGGGTGGTGGAGTGAGCTAAAGAATGATGATGGATTAAACCCAGATCAGTTGACTGGGGGTGAGTGTTTGATTGGCTCAAGCGTTCCGTCCATCATCCCTTTTTGTATCGCTTTGGTCGCCCTAAGTTGGCGGGGGTATGCCCAGACGTGGGTCCCTTGCTCACTTTGCCACTGGATTCAAGCAAGCCTGGCTGATGACGGCTGAAATGCCAGAAACCGGTCCTAGGATGCTTGTTTCCGGTCCAGGGAAGACATGGCTTGGCAGTTCGGGCTGGACTGTTCCCATGAGGCACAGGGTCAGACTGATTTGCATATGGCCATGTCTGAACTGGGGTGGTGGAGTGAGCTAAAGAATGATGATGGATTAAACCCAGATCAGTTGACTGGGGGTGAGTGTTTGATTGGCTCAAGCGTTCCGTCCATCATCCCTTTTTGTATCGCTTTGGTCGCCCTAAGTTGGCGGGGGTATGCCCAGACGTGGGTCCCTTGCTCACTTTGCCACTGGATTCAAGCAAGCCTGGCTGATGACGGCTGAAATGCCAGAAACCGGTCCTAGGATGCTTGTTTCCGGTCCAGGGAAGACATGGCTTGGCAGTTCGGGCTGGACTGTTCCCATGAGGCACAGGGTCAGACTGATTTGCATATGGCCATGTCTGAACTGGGGTGGTGGAGTGAGCTAAAGAATGATGATGGATTAAACCCAGATCAGTTGACTGGGGGTGAGTGTTTGATTGGCTCAAGCGTTCCGTCCATCATCCCTTTTTGTATCGCTTTGGTCGCCCTAAGTTGGCGGGGGTATGCCCAGACGTGGGTCCCTTGCTCACTTTGCCACTGGATTCAAGCAAGCCTGGCTGATGACGGCTGAAATGCCAGAAACCGGTCCTAGGATGCTTGTTTCCGGTCCAGGGAAGACATGGCTTGGCAGTTCGGGCTGGACTGTTCCCATGAGGCACAGGGTCAGACTGATTTGCATATGGCCATGTCTGAACTGGGGTGGTGGAGTGAGCTAAAGAATGATGATGGATTAAACCCAGATCAGTTGACTGGGGGTGAGTGTTTGATTGGCTCAAGCGTTCCGTCCATCATCCCTTTTTGTATCGCTTTGGTCGCCCTAAGTTGGCGGGGGTATGCCCAGACGTGGGTCCCTTGCTCACTTTGCCACTGGATTCAAGCAAGCCTGGCTGATGACGGCTGAAATGCCAGAAACCGGTCCTAGGATGCTTGTTTCCGGTCCAGGGAAGACATGGCTTGGCAGTTCGGGCTGGACTGTTCCCATGAGGCACAGGGTCAGACTGATTTGCATATGGCCATGTCTGAACTGGGGTGGTGGAGTGAGCTAAAGAATGATGATGGATTAAACCCAGATCAGTTGACTGGGGGTGAGTGTTTGATTGGCTCAAGCGTTCCGTCCATCATCCCTTTTTGTATCGCTTTGGTCGCCCTAAGTTGGCGGGGGTATGCCCAGACGTGGGTCCCTTGCTCACTTTGCCACTGGATTCAAGCAAGCCTGGCTGATGACGGCTGAAATGCCAGAAACCGGTCCTAGGATGCTTGTTTCCGGTCCAGGGAAGACATGGCTTGGCAGTTCGGGCTGGACTGTTCCCATGAGGCACAGGGTCAGACTGATTTGCATATGGCCATGTCTGAACTGGGGTGGTGGAGTGAGCTAAAGAATGATGATGGATTAAACCCAGATCAGTTGACTGGGGGTGAGTGTTTGATTGGCTCAAGCGTTCCGTCCATCATCCCTTTTTGTATCGCAACGCTCATTGGGCTCCAAGGGCTTCATCCCCCCCCCCCTCCCGTCGTGTGGCAGCCCGGGCTGAGTCAGTTTCTCGGGCACACACACAGCCGCACCCGAGTACTTCACAGGTCTTTAAGACCATTTGCCTGTTAATGAGGCTTTGTTGTGTTTTTCACGCCTTCCTAGAGCCCCTCCATCCCCATTCGGCCTATTGCTGGGAGAATTACCCCCCCCCCCCCCGACATTTTTTCTTAGCTGCATTCTTTCCTTGGATCATGTTACTAATGACAGCGCAGTCGCTTGGCTTTCACTTTTGCGGTCGCGTTTTTTTGTTTGTTTTTGTTTCCAAGTTTTAAGTTGCATTCCTAGTGGGCTATTTCAAGTTGCATATAACAGTGCCACCTACCGGCCGCATGTCTCTGGTCGCTCCAGCTGATTCACTCACTCAAGGGCAACTTTCAGGAAACAACAGTGAATATAGTTGGAAAAAAGTGTCAGTTTTCAAGACTGTAATACACCTTTCGAGTCAACATTCCTTTAGAATATACCTGCCAAGGACTCCTTTCACAAGCAGGAAAGAGAAACTGACGGACAAAATCCACGAAGAGGTGGAAGCTCAAATTCCTTCTCCAGCTGGTAACAAGCACTTTAAGTTCTCCATTTTTATTTATTTGCGATGCAGCCTCTTGGTTTTTGTCGGCATTTTCAGATGGATTTACACAGCGCAATTAAAATACTAGGAAATCTAGTTGTTTCG
Organism: Calotriton arnoldi; assembly: GCA_963921515.1. Classification (NCBI taxonomy): domain Eukaryota; kingdom Metazoa; phylum Chordata; class Amphibia; order Caudata; family Salamandridae; genus Calotriton; species Calotriton arnoldi. The sequence goes on from CAWUFW010005201.1 coordinate 531,613, forward strand.
TATCTGTAACCACCTCTTTATGCGCGCGCTTTGTATGCGCTCGTATATGGCAATTGTTAACACGTAGTTGAAAATACCACCATTAGGACACACTCATTGTTTGCTGGCTAAGCCTTCTTTCCTCATCGAACTCCTTACAAAACAAGCATTTGAAATGCAATAGGTCTCACATTTACGCAAGTTTGACCTATTGACATTGCAAATAACAATGCCTTTTATTTTTGTTTTTAAAACATAAATAAACAAGCATTGGCATAGCCAATAGGTCTCGCCTTTGGGACCTTATAAGTGGACCTTATTAATCTTCCTCTCGTGTCTGCCCTCAAAGGCATGTATGCTTTATTAAATAGGCATACATGCCAACATTTTAGAACAGTAAAGTAGGAGATTTTGAAAAAAAAATGGGGAAATATATTTTCCCCTTCGACTTCTATTGTAGCTTGGGCTATTTCAAGAGGCTAAAATAAAGCAACTTTTGGCTTTAAAATCGTGAGTTTCCCGCCTGAATCGGGTCAACTGGCATTTATGAATAGGTCGGTTTACAATATACCATTCCATTCACATAGCTGCCAAGGTTTCAGATTGCTATGTGTGACGTTTTCATAATTTTAGTGTAATTATGAGTGACATTTCAACCACCATGAGTGACACTTTTTCGGAAGCAAAATCAAGCAATGAAGACTAGGAAAACATAAATATCAGCAATTGCACCCAGGTGTTAAAACTGCTGGAAAGCACCAGAAACTGGAAGCACCTACTTCTCTTCTAAGCTGATCGTCCTGTTAAAAATAAAACGAGGAGTCAGATCTGCACCTCTCTCATTGATAGTGCGCGCCACGCCACTGCAAATAAAAGAACGTTTCTGTACATTTCAGCAAAGCCAGTTATTGTAGTAGGGTCAGGGCTTTAAGTGGGCCGGGTCTGTCCGGGTCTGAGCACCGGCAGTTATTTTCAGGGGGCCTGGAAACGGGTCTCTCTCGGGCTCTATTTTCGGGCCTCTCAAAGGTAGTCCGTTTTCTTTTTTTAGGTCGAGCCTATAGCGCGGGAATGCTACTGAGAGGAAGCACGACCGGCACGTAGGCTTGCGCTTTGCTTGTCTCCACACCTCACCTCATCACATAGGCAGGGGAGTTGTGCCACAGAAGCAGAATTGGTGCCATAAATATATAAACGTGCTCGCGCTGCATAATGTTAAAGTCCACAACATGCGAGCCTCACTAATTCTGTGCTATAAGTGCTCTGGTTCAAGTAAAAAAAAAAATGCTTAATTATAGCACTATCGTCAATGACCACACTGGTGCAGTCCAACTTTCAGCTAGGGTGACCAACCGTCCCTAAATTTCACGGACCGTCCGTAATTTGGACCTCACGTCCGTTGTCCGTGAGGATCCCTTTTACGGACGCCTTTTGTCCGTAATTTTGGGCATTGCAGGGAACAGCACTGTTCCCTGCATGAAGCCTCAGCCCCCTGATGAGGCCGCCTCGCACTCCTCCTCGAGCACAAGAGCAGCCCCTCCCGCCCATTGTCATTCTGTATGCGCTGATTGCCACATACAGAATGACAATGGGCCAGTCTGGGCTGCAAAGCATGTGGTGGCCGGCCTCCTACAACCTCTGTCAAGGGCAGGGCATTCTGTCAGACAGAAGACTGCCTGAGGGGGGTGGGGGGAGTGGTTTCTTGGCGTTTCCAGGAGAATTTTGTTTTCACTCAGGAGGCCTCTCAGGCTGCCAGCTAGTTTGAGAAGATTATAGAGGTAAATCGGAGAGTTAGTTTGGATTGTGTTGTAGGCAGGAGCGCTCAGTTTCACTTTTATTCTAGACAGAAGACAATGTAACTAGATGAGGCTTGCAGTGACATTACTGAATTTAATTGAAAATGGGATAAGTGGAGTGTAGAGCAGTTTTGAGTGGGAGGAGTTTGGATTGGGTGATGCCCCAATAGAGTGCCCCCTTAATTATCTAAATGGACACGTTGCTGAATAAACTTGTAATCATTATTGGCATCTCGGGTTTAATCCTCTGCAGTGAACGCATCTAATCCAGCGGTTCATGCACTTGTTCTCACCTTTAGAAAAACGACAGATTCTGATGAGACTCAATGGAATGATGAAAATTTTTTAATAGTTCAAATGTCTAGGAACTGCCATGTGATGTGTGTTTTTGGCCCTTCGACGATAGATTTTACCATGATAAAGTTTCTGGAAGGAACAAAACGTGTTGGCAAGCCTGATTCCTTTTTGTTTGTTTTTTAATATATTGAGTCTATCGAATAAAGCATTATACTATTGAATGATGATTGGTTTCTGCATAATTTGTGAATCCAAGGAGAGTTATTGATTATCTCTTCTCCTTAACATTTCACTGAATGCCGAGGACTTATAGTACATTGTGAAGTTTTGAGTATGCCACCCTACTAGAATATTTTATTCTGAGCCATCCAGGTTTGACTGTTTACAAGTACAGAATGGAGCCAGGTCAAGCAGTGATGAGATTTTTACGGTGTATTTAGGTTGCTCTGGAAATCGTCTAGCGCCCTGGAACATTAGTCCATGTATTGACCAGTTCTGTTACCAGCATTTGCCCCCTTCTACCATTTGTGGTGCACTGTACTTCTTTAGGGTCGCACTATTCTTTCAATACAGTTGTGGAATTTTGACCGATGCGTTGTGTTAGTAAAACTTTGTTTGTCCAGTCTCTTGTGTAATCATTTTTTATATTGGTTAGCGTGAAAAATAAAAGGTGAGACGGGGGCTTTCTGGTGCACTATGTGCATGGTTGAACGTGCCAAAGGATACTTTTATTTCATTCCACTGGGGTCAAAGGCTATTAGGGTGACAGTCTCGCCATTTTAGAACTGATGCATTTTCAATATTAAAGGAAGCCATGATTGCTGCTTTTTTATTTTATGCAACTAACAACCATTGACAAAACCAATAGTTCTGGCTTGTTGCAGGTGTAACGTTACTTGTTGTGTTATATGGATACAATGACAGAAGACGCAAAATACCAGTCAGGCAGTACACTATACTAAGCACTGATTTTTAGCGTAGGTGTTTAAAGCTGCGCCCTTAATTACATCAAACATCCACTTTGGAGAAACCCCCCAGTTTTTTCATCCCACTTAAAGCCCTGGAAACAACACCATGTCACAGTCACCTCATGGCCTGGTACTGTGCATCATGCATGACTCATGATTCAGATTGCCTGTGTGCAAGGGCATAGTGAACCCTTACCCGCCCCCCCCTTGCTTTAGGAACTAGAGCAAGGGTGACGTTCTTGATGGGCCTCTTCTGTCTGCAACTCTGCAGACAAAGGCTCAGTTCATAATTAAAATGAAAAGGTGGGTGAGTGAGTAAGTGAAGGGATGGGTGGATGGCTGGATAGATTAGTGAAAGAGTGAATGGATGAATGAGAGGGTGAATGGATGGATAATGAAAGGATGGATGGATGAGTGAGTGGAAGGATGGATAAGACAAAATGTAAAAAGATAGATGTATGGGTGGAAGGGTGGAAGGGTAGAAGGATGGGTAAAAGGGTGGATGGATGAGTGAAAGGATGGAGGGATGAGTTAAAGGGTGGATGATGGGCGAGTGAATGGGTGGATGGATGAGTAAAATGATGGATGGATTGATGAATTGATAAGTGAAAGGATGGGCCGATGAGTGAAAGGGTGGATGTAAGGATGGATGAGTGAGTGAAAGGGAGGGTAGATGGACAAAAGGATGGATAGATGAGTGAAGGAGTGAAAGGGTGGATGGATGACTGATAGGGTCAATGGATGGATTCATGAGTGGATGAGTAGATGGATGGCTGGAAGGAAGGATGGCTAAGTGAAAGGGTCGATGGAGAGAGAAAGGGAGGTTGGATGGATGACTGAAAGTGTGAATGGGGGGGAAGGATGAGTGACTGGGTGGATGGATGAGTAAGTGAAAGGATGGCTGGATGGGTGAAAGGCTAAAAGGCTGGATGGATGAGTGAATGGATGGATGGGTGGAAGAGTAGATGGATGAGTGTACCGATGGATAGGGTGAAAGGGTGGATGGATGGATAATGAATGGATCAGTGAAAGGTTAGATGGTGGGATGGATGAGTGAAATGATGGATGGAAGGGTACATGATGGATAGGTTTGCAAATGGTTGAATAAGTTTGGATATGGATGGGCTTAATTTTATACTATTGCGCGACCTCCTCTGATGTGTCTGTAAAACTTAACTTTTATCCCGAAGTTCTGACATGAATTTATGTCCAGAATTTTGACCCTTTGTCCTGAATTTTTACACTCACCGTCCTTAATTTGGACCCATGCCAGTTGGTCACCCTACTTTCAGCACGGCGGCAGTGGTGTCACTTAGGTAAGAGCCTGATGTTTTTTAAACATCTACTTTTATTGAGATGGCAGCGTGCACGAATGGCTTCTAAACGTGCCATCCCAACAGTCAGTGGTATATGAAGTGGAGTTCTGCCTGTGTCGGGAAGCTGTAGGCAGGTGACGCACAAGCACAATCTCACATAGCACAACACTGGGTGAGAGACCGTGGGTTAGAGACCGACTTTGGGGTGGCCCTTTTCTCAGAAAAATAAACATTCCGGCGTTTCTGATTGAACCAAGAAATTATACATAAAAAATAGCATGTGCGATTCTTCAGTATTCCTTTTTAATCTGGAAATTCAACCTCCAATTATTAATAATTTATATAGCTCTAAAATGCTTTTCACTTGTTTCCATTTTGTATGTGTCGCTATTATCTTATATTTCAAAGGGGGAAATCCCAATATTGATGATCTTAACGTTTTGTTTTTTTATTTTACCTTTCTTGCTATAAAAATATCAGACAGACCGGTAACTACTACTCATGTGTCAACCCTAATGATTGCACCAGTTCACGTGCCTTCTCACTGATGAGTCCACACCCTGCTCCCTTAAACTGGCAAGGTGCACACATGGCGCATCATACAATGTGGGGCATCTTCAAACACTTCGAGCTTTTGAGCTCACAGAGGTCGCCAGCTGTCATGTATAGACTTTTACATGTGGTAGGGCCAAAACAGCAAGCCTCACAATACAGAATATATTATATGATATGTTGACCCACCCCCGTCAGACAGCTATAAAATGCCATTCCCTTCTAGATTTCTCTCTGCTCTGATCCAGCAAGCATAGGTGTCCACCATTTCCAAATAAATATCGAATATCAGGCTTAGATTTACTTCAGCCTAATTCAGATTCGTTTTCAATTACTTTTTGCCATACTCCCATGCCAAATAAGTAGCTGAATCCAGCATCCACGTGGGCATAAGGAAAAGTAACACAACAAAATGTGTATTTGTAAAGTGCATGTTCACCCTGAAGGGTATTGTAGGGATGGCAAATGATTACTTGTAGTTTGTCCTCCTTTTAATGTTTATAAATCGTTCTTTAATTTTAGGTTGGGAATGTTGTCATGGCCCATGGGCCAGGAGGCCACTGATCTGTGAAGCGAGATAACTCATAGTAGTTTGTTTCATCAAGCCAAGGTCACTAACCCAACCCAGGAGGTGCTCCATAATTGTCTAGATTGATTGTGCAGGACCTCGACTCCCTCTAGTGAATGATTGTTGGTGAATAGCGTTTTTATAACTGATTGCCTATGTTCTATGGAGCGCAGACAAACAATTTGTGCAATGGCGAGGGTTGATGGGTCCCTGTTAGAGGACCTCACTAGCATTGCTTGATCTCCAGTACATCTTCAGCTCTAGTCAGTCAGTAAAGGAACCATACGGAAGCTTTTTTTACGTCTCGCCTCGGCAGCGCTAGCACTGTCTCTTCTACATATGCTGGATATAGGCATAAAGCTCCACCCACTTTTCGCCCACCTTTTTAATTCACTCCAGTCACAGTCCTTTGTAAATGGCTGCTTTTCATTAGTCAATACGCTTAATAGTCCCTCCTTAGTACCGCATTTTCTCTTCTTGTAACCTCCCATGAGGACACTCTGTTACATGTCACTTGATACGTTTTTATTACATCCTCGGAGCACTCTTTTCTTAAATGTCTACACGCATTCTTTTCCTGTTTGTTTACTTTTGCTACAATCGCGGCACCCTCAATTTAGCTTTAAACATCTTAAGCTAAAGCACGGATGTGCAATGGCTTCAAAAGTAAAGACAGATTTTTTTTTTTAATCTTTTGGTTTACCTTTGAAGCTCTGGCATTACTGAAAGTTTGAGCTATTGGCGTTGCATTAATATTAGCAACGCCAATAGCTCAAACCTTCACTCATGCGAGACCTATTGCATTACAAATGCTTGTTTTTTATTGGACTGCAGTGAGAGCATGCACATCGATGTGCGCATGCTCATTTTGCTCACTACTGAGAAGTGGAGGTTCGAGGCATGACGTCATAACGTCATGCCAGGTGAGCCGCGTTGTAGGAGGAAGGAAAATCCTTTTTAAAGAGAGCCATTTTCTCTCAGGATTTCCTTCTCTTTTTGCAGCGCAGGAGCAACCTCGTCGTGGTGCCAGCCTTGACATCGTGGGATGATTAGGAGAGAGACGACCACAGGCTGCCTGCTCCAGCACGACCCTGCTCTGACCTTTCACACTGAGCGTCAAGGCTGCAGTGTAATCCAGCAACAAGTGAAGCGCAGAGAGAGGAACTAGTCTGCGTGATCCTACCCCAGCCCTAACAGCACCAGGAAGTTAAAAAGTTGAAATCGATCTCCTGTTACTACATTAAAGTAATACAAGCATATACTTGATTCCCAAAATTAATGAATTTGTGCCTTTATAAAACAAGCATTGGTAAATGCAAAAAAAAAAAAAGTTGAAATTGACCTACTTTTGGGAAATCCTGCAATAGATTTCTCAGTAATGTAAATAATTTTTACATGTTTTTTAAAGTGTTTGGTATTTTTATGGCTTTTACTTAATAAATATACCTTTTTGCCTATTTTATTATCCTTTGCTGGTTGCGACTTTATTATTTTCTTAAGCACACAATGCTAGTTATCTTGATTTAGACCACGCCCCCTACTTGGATAGGCCACACCCCTTTAAGAGGTTTGCCCCGCCCCTTTTAGAGCACCCCCCGTTCCCCCCCCCCCCCCACTTAAAGCCCTGAGTAGGGTCAAACTATCTGTTTAGAAAACCGGCACAGTGTGCCTGCCACGTGCTCACCTCGAGTAGAATAAAATAATGACTGCAATAATGGGGTGGGGGGAATAAACCCAGAAGGAGGCGGCGAGGGCCATCACAACTGCAGACAGCAGCCCGGCCCCGGCCCCGGCTCCCCCCCCCCGCGTAGGGTCGGGCCCGAGTCTGTTGAATGGTGAGCAGCAGCTCTCTCTGCTTCAGGGCGGCAGCAGGCCCACAAGGGCGAGTCAGCAGCCACCAAGGCTGGCGGGCCGGGTGACCTCAGAGATGCTGCGGTGGTGCGAGCGGCGGCGTGCTCGTCACCTCAGCTACCCCGACCGGACCTCTTGAACAATAATCTGCTATTCTGCTCCTGCCTCTGCCGTGACTGTGGGGCCCGCCTCACCGTCCAGTTACCGCCGGATCCAGGAGGCACCTGTAGTGAACATAATGACTGCGGCGTGACGGGCCCAGCAAACTAAAACACATACCTGCCAGTCGCCCTCCATGCGCTCAGCGAGTTATGGCTACTCCGGTTGTTGCAATTACATGATACACCAGGTCACGTGAACGCCAGCCCCAGCAGCTATACTAATAACGAACGCTCTTTGCTGCAGCTAGCGCAGCAATCAGCCACTGGTGGTCGGCGTCACACTCCTGACATGCCATTCACAATAGAGTTCGCACACTTGACACTACTGCAAGACACTCTGCCAGAGCAGCAGGCGGTCCCCGCTGCCTGCTCATCAGCAGTGTTTGGCCAGGGCGGCCATTTCTGTCCCGATTGTCTCTTCCTCTGCACCGGCGGTGGTGTCACATAGCAACCGAGGATCTGTACGACATAGGCCCCTCCCTTCCAGTGCTCGCTCTAGCAGCCTTCCCATGAGGCAGCGCGCGCCTTCGGGCGGGATTGGGTGTTTTCGAAAAGAGCTAGAGTGGCGAAGCTACAGCTGCTGAGCCCCACGGTGTTGCCCACCTGAAAGTAAGTTTCTTCATACTTGGGTGGGGGTAGACCCTTTTACGACGTACCAACACTTTTGATGATTATCTCTATTTAGACAGCCATGCCTATCCCTCAGGTTTCAGGTAGTCCTGGTAGTGTGCGCTATCTTGGATGTCAACCCTTCCGCTTTTGTCGATCTGCTGATTGACATTGGCGGATTTGCCGAGTGGGGCCGGGGCCCGCGGGGACTGCAAGGTGACTGACTGCACAGCTGTCGCCTTGCACGCCGGGTGACCTAACACACGCCCAGTTGAGTTAGCCCCACTCTCTTCACGCTGCCTATCCTTCAGAAGAGGCTGGCTGTAGTTTAGATGGCGTGCTCTGGTGCTTGAGGTATGGTCCCCTTACTTCAAGATGAAGAACGCCACAAAGTTGATAAGCTTTTTTTATTTTGTTTTACAAGTGCGTTTTCTACAATTATGCAATATTCCTCGTCTCCTTAAATTTGGAAAATTATATTTGGTGGGTCTATACTCCTCTTCGTTACCAAGCAGCGATATTAAACGCCTGGTTTCATGATTTACTTACTATCAGGTTTAAGCTCTTCTTGGTATAATTAGCATGAATCTCCCAGGGACATCTTATCAGAAGTTGAATCATTTCTGTTAAAAGACCGTGCGCCTCGTATCGCCTTTCTGTTCTCTAGTGGTGTCAGTTGTATTCTCGGTGTCAGAGACTTTCTTATTTCGCAGCTTAACTATCACTTACTTCTCTGTACTAAACGACTACGGGGAAAATTGTATTTGGGATTAGGCCATTAGGAGTGCCATAATTGATGAAGCGCTGTTATTGTTGACGTCTGCCTTGCCAAAACAAATGTATTCGGGGTCAAACCCCATAAAACAAATGTATTCGGGGTCAAACCCCATAAAGCATAAACACGTGAATTTTGCAGTATAACAAGAACACATCATAATAAATGTATCAATCAATCAACTGAAATAATACAAAGTTCCAAGATAATTTCAAACACTAAACTATCTATACAAATCAACTCTACTATAAAAAAAAAAAATATCCTTATACATTATATATAAAAATTGTGGCTGTACGATCTAAAGTGCTTTGTGAATAGTTCAAACAGCAATTACGCAAAAAAATCCCTCTCTAGCAGTTATCAAGGATAAAGAAGGTTTAGTAACAATGTTTACCATTTCTGTTACACAATTTCTTCTGTCTGGTATCACATGGACAGAGGGAACCCTGGATATGCCAAATACGTATACCTCTCCAGTATCCGCCCTCAAAACCCTTAAGGACGATGGGTAGTGTCTGGCATTTACTATGTTGGATGTTATACGCTATGCAAAAAAAAACAGGATATGTTCAATGGTTTCACCTGTTGCACTACACCCTTTACATATATCATTATCAGACAGATGAAGAATCCCATTTTGTGCAGAATCCCTCTTGAGGGAGAATGCTGTATCTGAATGTAACATTTTTTTTTAAAACATAGTTTTATTGTTTTTCAAAGGTACATCATATTATGGGTGCAGTGCATTTACATCGTCCACATTCGGGGTACATTTGCTACAAAACATTGCACAACAAATTATAATATCCTAGACATATAACGAGTGTAAAATGACTTTTAGGGGATAATCACCTATGCGTTCACAACTCCGTCAAATTAGTGTGTTTGGTGACAATCCCATAATTATTACACCTCGTGGGAAGTCCTATCCCATGTACGATTTCCTCTTCCGGTACCGCTATAATAGACAATAAAACCAAACTGTTCCCAAACATCTCCCACCCCCCACCCTCTAGTCCTATGCATGCCCAGATATTCAATAGATACGTCATATGTAACAGTTTAAGGCTCTTGTTATCGCTACGCACTTTATAAAACACATCTCAGTTCGTGGCTTTCGGGAAGTGACCCTCTTATTGTATGTTCTATTGTTTGCAGTTAAGGGTATTGTACTGGTTTATGTCCACTGCTTTTAGTGCCTCTAACATAACATCCCAGTCTAATGCTATTGGGATTTGGCGTAAGCCTCTGAGCTCCTCTCGACGTAAGGCAGCACTCTCTGCACTGCCCCAACGGAGTAGTTCGCTATACCAGGCATGTTCAGTAGGTGGCTTCCTCGATTTCCATCGCATAGTGATGGCACGTATCGCTAATATGCGCGCCAAATCAACAAAGCGGTAATGTACCTTATGCTTGGACACGTGTTTGTGTAGGCCCAATATACATTCCTCCACAGTATTTTGTATCTCGCGATGTGCGGCCATACTAATAATGTGTCTGACAGCATCCCAGAACCCTCGTAATTTTGGACATGCCCATACCATGTGTAGGAGGCCAGCCCCTTCCAATAAGCATCTCGGGCAGTAGTGCTGCGTCTGTGGGAACATTTTGTCTAATCTATGGGGGGTGAGATAAGCCCTGTGAAGAATCATGGTTTGAATAAATTTAAATTTTGCATTCCTGGTTACCTTTCTGGGGTGCTCTACAATAACTGCCCATTCCTTATCCACCAAGGCTCTCCCCATGTCCCCTACCCATGCCGCTCGCAATGAATCTAGGCCCACCTCAGTATGTGAACGTATCCCTGTGTATAGCCACTTAATAAGGTGTCTTCCTCTGCCCATATAATAAAGCAGCTTGACCAGTTCATGTGTGGGAGGCTCCTGTCTCTGCGGGGCCCATTTGAGTTTTATATATTGTAACAGTGCGGCATGCAATAAATATAATTGCTCCGGAGCTCCCGTCTCGTTAACGAAAGTATCATGGTCTAACAGTTTCCCACCTCCAAACAGGTCAGCCACCGTACTGATCCCTACCTCCAGCCACGGTGTTATCCTTCGTTTAGTACTGTGGCCATCTGTCAGCGGAATTCCCAGCAATGGGATGTTACCTGCATAAGCAGGGGATGCACATGTATATTGCAGCGCTGTGCGCAGTAAAAGGGGGAGACATTTTGGGATCCTGCTATTGGGCAACAACAGGGCATGTAAGGTGCCGCGATCTATATCTTGTTCCGTAAACCCTATCTCTTGTAAGTTACGCCCAGCAGCCCAAAAGGACAGCCATTGTAATTGGCATGCATAATAGTATGCCGTAGGTCAGGAACACCCAACCCTCCTCTACGTGTACCCAACTGCAGTTTCCCAAGACTGATGCGTCGTCTACCAGACCCCCACATGAGGTCCACAAGTAGGGTATTCATCAGCTTAAATGTAGTATGGGGGATCATAAGAGGTAAGTTAGTAAAATAATAAATCAGGCGCGGAAGGACCACCATTTTCGCTAGGGCCGCTCTACCCATAACTGACAACGGTAATGTAGTCCAGAAAGCAACACTGGAGCGCAAGGCTCTAAGCGCTCTATGTAAGTTACCATCCAGCATATCCATATGTGTCCGGTAAATCTGAATACCCAAGTATTTAAATGTATGCTGTGCAACCTGGAGCCTGGTATCTCCAAACTCAATGTCAGTGGGCCTGGCCTGGTCTGTGAAGAAAAATACATGTGATTTCGCTGCATTAATGGCAAGGCCTGAGATTAATTCAAAGTGATGGAACACCTCATAAAGCGGGTCCAGGGGCGAGCGGAGATCACTAAGGTATAGAATAATATCGTCCGCGTATGCGGAGAAAAGATGCGTCGTGTTCCCTAGTTTTATACCCATATCAGTTAGGTCCTTACACACTTTGAGTGCCAATGGTTCCAGGGCCAGTATGAATATGAGGGGCGATAAGGGGCATCCCTGCCTTGTTCCTCTATATATCGGGTATGCCGCCGAAATATTACCGCCGGTACGAGCACGCGCCGTAGGAGCATCATATAATAGGCGTAACCAGTTTATGTATCCTGCTGGGATCCCAATTTTCTCCAGCGCACGGAACATATAGTCCCAGTTAATAGAGTCGAACGCTTGACGCAGATCCAAGGATATACAGCCTGTGTGTTCGTATCGACTCGGGGCTTCCGTCAGGAGATAGTGGAGCTTCCTGGTGTTCAGTGATGTGCTGCGGGCAGGTAGAAAGCCCGTCTGGTCTATATGGATCAGTTTATTCAGGAGGGCAATAATCTATTGGCTAACACCTTACTGAGTATTTTATACTCAGTAGTCAGCAATGATAACGGGCGATAGCTGGCCATATCTGTGGGGTCTCTTCCTGCTTTCGGGAGTGATACCACTAGCGCCTGTGCTGTAGTAAGGGGTAAAGAACCCTTTTTCAGCGCTGTGTTGTATAATATTTCCAATTGGGGCACAAGGGAAGCAGCATACGTGGCATAAAATTCAACAAATATGTATCGCCCTTGCTTATCTATCCTCTGCTCCAGCGCTAAAAATGGCACTCCATGTCTAACCCAAATCGTGACCCCTCGTGCAAAGCTGGAGTATGTAGTGGAAAAAATCTGACCTCTCCATTTCTTACGGAGCTTTACCACTTCACTGTCCACCATATGGGACTCCTGCAGGTACACTATCTGCTTTACGATGCTGCAACTGTGCGTGTATCCTGTGTCGCTTCTGCACAGAGCCCAATCCCCGAACATTCCACGTCAGTATGATGTACTTACTAAGTGTGTGCATTGCGGTACAACCTTCACCCGCGTAACAGCAGGTATAGCTTCTAGGCAACCGAGCCCAATCAACCCGACATCTGCAATAGGACCGTACCCCCCCTTAGAAACCCCAATACTCGGTCCGGTCGAAGAACTATACCGGACCATACAACTAACCTGAACATAGAAAAACATTCTAAGTACATGAAGCGCTTTCGCCGTGTGGGGGGCGCTGCCAACACTTCGCATGTGGTGTGATCACCATCTCCAGGGTACGCTTAAGCTCCTCCAGGGCCATGAAAAAAACCCACTATTAAACAGCACGATCACATATGTACGTAAATCTTACAGAACATAGTACATTTCCAGATATATTATAAGATGGTACCAAATTAACCAAAGAATTCATCAACTGTCTGCGGAGTCACAGTGGGGAACAGGGCCACACTTCCCTCTGAGTCCGTGTCATGCGTATGTTCTTCAGAGGAGGTCTTGTCTTCCATTCTTGCGGTGTGCGTAAAGGTGGCCGCTGCGAGAATCGCCTGTGACTTGTTCTGCTGCATCTGCTGCGGCGCGAGGAACTTCCTTATTGTTTTCCTGCGTGAACGCCTACCAGTGCGGGTACCAGGTACTCCTGTGCCGTTCGCACTTTTATTGGTGCTGCAAGAGGCAGACGTTACAGTCTTAGTCGGCTCCATCACCTCCAGCCAGTCCTCCACATCACCGGGGCTCTCAAAGAAATAGGCTTTTTGGTCATGTAGAATTTTTAACCTGGCCGGATAAAGGAGTGCATACTTGAAATTCAGATCTCTGTTTCCTTTTGACTGCCAGGAAAGAAGATCGTTGCTTTTGCACCATGACCGTGTAATCGGGATATAGCGATATCCTGGCGTTTTCGAAGTTTATCTGGGGCAGTTCACAAGCCTTTTGCAGTATGGTGTCCCTATCTCGAAAGTTCAACAACTTTACTATAAGGGGACGCGGAGGGGCCCCTGGTTTTGGACGCCCTGTGGGTATCCTGTGCGCTCGTTCAATACAGTATTGTGTGGATAGCCCTTCAGTTGTGACATGGTCCCTGAACCACTGTTCCATATAGTGCGTTGCGTCACCGCCTTCACTTCTCTCTGGCAGGCCAATAACGCGAATGTTGTTCCTCCTGGCTCTTCCCTCTGCGTCTTCCACTCTGTCCAGCAGGGTGGCAACTTGGTCCTGCAGTTGTTTAATGTGGGCTGTGTTCTGGGCCTGTTGTGGTGTCAGCACCTCCAGTGTCACAGTATTCTCCTTGACCTTATCTGTGAGCTTCGCATGGTCTGCCCGGAGCAGCGTAAGGCCGGTCGTTAGGGTCCCAATCTGGAGCTCGATGGCCTTCCTGGAGTCCCGCACCTCCTGCAAAATTAGGTCCAATTTGTCCACAGGTTCGGTCACGGCAGTAGGCGGGACGCAGCTGAGCGTCAACGTGGCATCAGTGCGTTCCGCGGTGTCCGGACGTGGTCGGGGCCTCCGCCCGGTTCCTGCTGCTTCCCCCTAGGGCGCCCCATCACGATAATGAGCCGATAATCCTCTCAGCGACGGGCAACGTTCTCGGTCGCCCTAGTACCGTGTCAGCGTCTGCCCACCACAGGGACCCAGCGACCCCAACCGCTCTTCCTCACTTTTGTTTCAGCGCCCTATGTCCCTGTATTCGCCTTGTGCCACGGTCCCGCTGATCACAGCGGCATTTTTCACCTCAGCACCTCCACACAATTTCAAGGTTGGGCCTGCCCTGCAACAGTCCAGTGCGCCAGTGAGGTCGCAAATACCGGGCAATCCAGTCACACAGCACAGCGTCCTCACCCCCGGCACACCGATACCGGCTGGCACCAGTCGCCACCCTCAGCAGCTTGCTCAAGATCCCAGCGCAGGAAAGAATACCCCAGGTAGGCTGCAATTAGGGTCCACCAGACAATCCACCCCGTCTGAAATGCGCTCTACGTGCTGCGAAGCCCCGCCGGTGAGCCGAGTCCACGCGACAGAGCACGCCCCCTTGCTCACTGTGCTCACCGAGAGCAGGTATTCCTCTGCTGCCGCCGCTGTCCCCGACGGTGAGCCACCAATCAGTGCAGTGGATGTAGGCCGCACCGCATCCCCGAGTCCTGCGTAGGTGCGTCTCCCGGGCTCGGAGCCGCCTCCGCACTCTCACAGCGGTTCGCAGGACACATCCCCAGGAGCGCTGCGAGCCCCGCCAGCAGGGAACTCACTTCAGCGCGGCCTCACTGCTCTCCCAAGGCTAGGGATGGCATCCGGGGCGTTGCGTACCTCGTTTGCTCGGATCTCCCCGCTCAGGGCCTGTGACGCCGCTCCGCCGCACTTCCCACAGGCAGGTGCCGAAGTAGGACTCTTCCCGTACGCCGGTGCTCCGCTGCTGGAAGGTCTCTCCGAGGCTCAGCGCCGCTTCAGGCAAACTGTCTACGCCTCGGTAGACTCCGTTCTATCGTGTGCTGTAGATGAATGTCAGGATATTGCCGCCCAGGTCCGGAGCTCGTCTAAAAGACGACCGCCATGTTCGGCTGTTAGCCACGCCCCCATCTGAATGTAACATAAAGGTGTATGTGGTTTGGCAAAATCAAGAAAAGGCTCCAAGACTATTGTGGACTTAAGGTCTAAGAATGATGAAGTTAGAGCACCACAACTACTTGTGCCTAAGTTGTTCCCTAGAACATAAGACTAGTATCTCTCTTTCTTAATGCTTTAACTGATACTTGTAGCCTACAAGGGCGATTCCCACAGTGATTCCAAACCGATTTTCTTCGGTGCCAATTGCACATCTGGTATAGCAAAGATTTATCTTTGTCTTCAGATACGTTCTTCAATCCCATATCCAGCTGTAGAGGCACAGAGGGAGTGCTCTGTGGCAAACTAACCGGTGACTTAAGAAAGCTCTGCTGTTCGGGTCACTTGTCCGAAGGATTTTTATGTTTTGGGATTCTGCAAGGTTTAGGCTACAGGTAGCAAACCTTGTCTAGTGGTGGCTAGGAGTGTTAGAGGCCTACCAGAAGGCTAGTGTAATAATATGTCTACTGAACACAATGAGCTGATACTATACATGTTTTGGTATTATTGAATGGTGTAAGTGTGCTGATCTTTCCTTATGTAGGCAAAAGCCTGCTGCAGCAGCTGTAATTGTAATGAAGACTTCATAACATAAATGGGCTAAAGAGAACCCTCAAGTTTCTAGCTGCCAGGGTGAATTTCGGGAAGTCAGGAGTAACAAAGATCCAGTTAGTAAGATGCTACAATGCAGAAGTGGAAGAAAACCTACAAGACCCCAGTTTTCGAGAAATTCAGCATGCAGGACTGTTGTGCCATCCACTAATGGATGGCTGTGAGCCAGTTACAATAGTGTGACTAGAGTTGGAATGTAAAGTTGGAAAGGAAAAGATGTGGGTATGATATGGTGGTAGGTTTGTGTTAAGGCAATAAATTGAATATCACCTTCTGATACGCTAGTTAAAGACGCCTTGCTGACGGTTCTCCTACTCCTTACTGTTCCTGTTTGTTGTCTGGCAATGCCCCTTCCTCGACTCCTCGTTAAAAACAGCCCTCTCTGCTACTTCACACACTCGCCACCATTATAGTAAACACCGCTACCAACATCATTAACACCACTACCAATATTGCCATCTGTTTTTTTCATACCTGGGGTTCCATGCTTTATCACATGAAAACCGGACTTTTCTCTGTCAATGCTTATTAACAACTGAAGCTGTAATGGAGCCTAATTCCCTTTTGTGACATATTCATTGTGAAGACCTTTTTCCATGTTGAGTCCACACCCTCACTCAGGTTTGGTTTACTTAAAATCATTGCAATATATACAGAAGTAAGGAAAAGAAAACCACATTAAAACTATTATGCTATACAGAATTAAACGCACTGCTATATACTAAAAAAACGACTGTACATATTCCGGTTGCAACCATAAACCTTGAATGGGCTACAATTACCGAAGATCAGCACTGTTGCAAAATGTGGGTAAAAGTGAGATTCTTTGATCGTTCTTGTCTCTTAGAAGTAGGGATTGTATGGCTGGAGGGATGGTGGTCTGTGTGTGTTAAGTCGTGCATTATTTCAGCTATTTGAATATGTACTGTTAAAGTTACTGGAGATGCCCGTCACAATACAGACCTATGATTTTAGATGGGGCTAGAAAGAGAGAAGCAAATGTCACATGCTTGGTCCCACCAAGGTCAATATTTAATTAAAGTCATGCTACTTATTTGACTGTTCTGGGTACTTTTTAGGGTGACGGCCTCAGTCTGTTGATCTTCATTTTAGTGAGCCACCTGAGCTCTTGCATCCTCCAGCTGTTGAATATTACCATGAAGGGTTAAAAAAAAAAACAAGTGCTGATGGATGATTGATTCTCCAGGATTAGGTGTTTACGTTGTGGAGAGGGAAACTATCATCTTAATTTACTTCTTGTGACATCTTAATGTGTTGCTTGAGTTAGAATCCTTAGAAAAACAGAAGACAAGAGGCGTTTGGCAAAACAGGACCAGTTTGTTTAGTTGAACAGTTTAGGCACTAGGTCTAGGACTGTCTCAATTTACATTTGGTTTGTGTCTTTCTTGTGTACAAAATACAGCAAGTCATTAAAGTTTTCTGCGTACCATATATGGTGAGGAATGTTGGTTGCTGCCTTTAGAGTCATAAATTAATGGTCAAATGGTTACTACTGGTGGGTCTCGACCTCGCGTGGACACAGTGTGACCAGTGGTGAACTTGTCCAGATGTCTGCCGTGGGGAGCGTGTGATCACGCTGTGTGCTAGGTCCTGATTGGCTATGTGTTCCTAACTCATGTGGCATCTTACTTTATGGTGTTTTTAAGAGCGCGCATACTCCCTCTGGCCATGTGTGCTTTATTGGGGCAATCTCCCCTGACCATTGTAATGTCGCTGCGCCTATCTGTGGCATTGATC
The DNA here is from genome assembly GCA_963921515.1 of Calotriton arnoldi. Classification (NCBI taxonomy): domain Eukaryota; kingdom Metazoa; phylum Chordata; class Amphibia; order Caudata; family Salamandridae; genus Calotriton; species Calotriton arnoldi. The sequence goes on from CAWUFW010005201.1 coordinate 549,212, forward strand.
AAGAGTTTCCTGCGTGAGTGTTTGCCTGCCAGCTATGCACCCTCCCCACCTGTGACCTGTCAATCAGCAATTCACGGGCCTAGGTCTCAGGGCCTACCTAACTACATATTTGCAAGTCGAGGTTGATTTAGAGTTCACAATTGGCGATTTTACGATATTTCATTTTCATCGATGTATGCATCGATTTACATATTAACATCCCCCCTCTAGTTGATTTTTCAACTACACTACCTGACTCATGCATTTCAACAATTACTGTACTTGGGGCCTCTTGTTCCTTAAGTTCGCTATGGCCAAACACTACCTTCATATTTACTTGCATTCTACCCAGTTTGAGGACTTTTGTTTTTACAGCAGGTGATCCCCAATTATATAACCCCGCCTACCAATAGAAACACCATGATAACTGGCAACAGTGATTTACATAAACCGGATATCCATCATGGGAGCCAGTAGGACCAATTCGAAAACCACTCTTTGTAGATTATGCAGTGCTTGATTGGCAAGCGTCAGTGTTCCATTGTCCATGTCGTTCCCTGGGATGAACATGCAGCCGGTGGCGCTGATATTGGCACAGACCCCTCCCTCCATTGCGGTCAATATGTCCAGTACATAACGTTGCTGCATTACCATGAGGCGGATGGCTCGCATCTCTTCCTTGACTAAATTGAGGCCAAGCTCAGTGCTGTTCATCGTTTGGTGCATTTCCCACTGGGTTATTTGCAGCCAGCAGGCGTTGACTTTTGTTTTCAGAGTGAAGAAGGGTATCGACCCCCCCCCCCCTTCCCCCCATGCCCCCAGCTGTGCTTCTTTGAACCGACTAAATTGTTCTGGAATGTCTTTGAACAGAGCGCAGCTAAAATAGTCTGCCACTCTCCTTTTCCGAGCTTGGTGCAGCAAGGTTTTTTTTTCCTTATCGGGTGCTGATACAAGTCTGTTAGCTCTTCTCCAGGAATGACCAGGGTCGGAGTGTACAGTGTGACCAGGGAACACAATTCTCTCCTCCTGGGAATCAGCTGAGTATAGGCATACTTGCCGCACTGCCAATAAAAATCTATAAGCGGGGAGGTGCCCCATGGCCCATCAGAAGCATTCCTTTTCCTCTGAAAACATAAGGAGTGCAGTGTAAGTTTCCGTACATTTAGGGGTTGACCTTTCCCTTTTATCCAAGTGTATCCACCCTCCACGGCGTCCCAGATTTCCTGACAAGGGTTAGTCATACTTTCCTTAAACCCTCTCCCATGCGATCCATTCCCTTTTTTTAATCCCCGAGTCTGACGGCCCTACACAGGAATTCCATGTCAGGAGACCACTTGTTTAAAAAGGCTGTTCCGGATACACTGAGCGCCACTCTGTCCATAGGTGGATGCTGGAGAGGACGTGTTTGTGCACTGAGTTGGGGGCATTGCAACCTCCAAAAATCTCTTCTCTGGGAAGTCTCGGGGTGCCAAGTGATAGTTTTCCTATGCATCCTGTCCAGCTCGGTTTTGATATCAGTGGGTTCAGTGGAGAAGTCTAGAGCTGTTGGGTTGGTGTTGTATCAGGTCGGGTTTACAACTACCCTGTGTAGTTCTATCTTGTTGGGTTGGATCTTGGCCCTTATTATACATAGGTAGAGGTGTATGAGGCATTTTGTTTTCTCGAGAGCAACGTCTTGGAAAAAGTACAGTCTATCTGGGCCTACTACGTGTGGGATCAATGAGCAGACATAACGTGACCTAGCTGATGCTTGGGAGCTGACTGTGGTCATGTGCTGGTACGGTGTGTTATGTAAAAGGGTGCTGTGCAGTGCATGTGGGATGCTGGTGTTCTGTTTAGTGTAATTGTAGGTCACGTATGAGAGGTCCCTATGTAGACGCTGTAGTTCCCCATTAGTGAATCGTTTGACTTCGGCAGTTGCTCTGTAGTACTCAAGTGTGGACTAGCCATAGTAGGCAGATCTTACATAATCACAGAAATATAGATAACTTCTGTCGTGATACTGTAGTTTGAGGTATTGGTCCCCTGGGAGTCATATGTGCCCCTCCAGTGGCTTTTTTTTCTTCTGACCAGTTCAAAAATGTTCGCAGTATTTAGTTCAAGGGTGTCATCGCCATGGAAGGGTTCAACTGTACGTTGGAATGGTGCACCCACGCGGGTGTTAAGCAGACCCCTCGCCGAGGGCCCGTGGGTTTTTCCTCCTTCCATTGGCGTAAGTTTGGAAATGTCCTTTTTCCCTTTGGATATTGGGGGCTGATGGAAAAATTGGCCCTTGTTGTTTTTGTTACCTGTTTCGAAAGAACTGTGCTGTTTGTTAACTCAACTGGTCACAAATGCTCTGTTATTGGTTTCGGAGACCCTGTATTTTACCACAGAGTTGTAATCCCGTCCACCTACTAGTCTCGATCTAGTGAGGTATCGGAAGTAAACCCCTGTTAGAAACGTCTTGTAGTGTTTTGGGGAGTGAAAGTGATTATTATTCTCTATACATATCTTATTTTTATAAGCCGTTGAGCCCCCGTCCCAATCCTACTTGGGTGGTTTGCCGAGCTTCGACATTACAATTCTGAGTGATCAGATCGGTGTTGGGTATGTTTGTGAGGTGGTCTCATTAGTACAGGAAGGGATAGAATTGTGGCTTTTAGCAGGAGTCCTACCGGTGACATTAGTTTTTCCAAGGGCGCTTCGCCCGGTGCTTGCCTAAGAGCGAGGTTGCTGTGCGGCCCCTTCCCCGAGGATATTTTCCTGCTGGGGGCTACTCCTTTTGGATATCACCCCCAGTTGCTCTTGCTATGCATTTGTAGTTCAGTATCACCATATATGCGTAAAAATGTGGGACGAGGGGGCGTGTTGCCTTTTGGTGTTCCTTGTGTTTGCCACATGAATACATTTTGGTGCTTGTGCACCTCCCTGTTCCTGGCACGTGGTGTGCAACATGGCCCTCCCTCGTGGCCTCAGTTACCTCGTTTTGCTGATCTCGACCTCAGCCTTTTATCAGGAATCTTCCTTTTGAGCTGATTTTGGGCGTTTTTCTAATTTTAGTTTAGTTTGGGCGTTTCCCTGAATCGCAAACTTCATTGTTTCCTTTGCCCCGCGGAGAGAGGGTCAGAGGTTGCTCAGTGGTGCTTTCCTGCCCATGCGCCCCAGTGGGGTCTGAATTCAGGGCTGACTCTTGTCCTGGGTTGCTTGCAAGGTTGGAACAACGTGAGCAGACTATGCTTGGAAGGGGGTCAAATCTGTAAAGGGGTGCACCCAGTGCCGAGCGGGGTTAGAGACTTGGAAGCCTCTGCCCCTGGCACCCCCTCTCCCTTGGCCCCACCCCGCCTTGAAAGGTTCAGTGAATCCCCGTCTGGAGTCTTGAGCTCGTCATTATGCTGAGGTAAGGTGACCAAATTTCTAAAGCCAAAAAATCTAGACTTTTAACAAAATTAGGAGTAGGACTAACTAAGGCTATTATACAGATGATAAAGACTGGCACCTATTCCCACATCAATACTCATGAAGACTAGTTCAGTGGGGTCTCTCTAAAAACCTGAGAAGTGCTTGATCCACTGAAATCTGCTGGGACAGATAATTAAATGAGGCTGTCCTGGCAAATCCCGGGTGTCTGGTCACCCTACACCGAGGCCTCTTGGCTTATTGACTCTTGCATGTGGGGGCTGTGGAGTTTTGGGGGTCTTACCATGCCGGGCACAAGAAGAACATTGGTTCCTGCCACCAGGGATGGCTTCGTTCATAACTGAAAGGGAGGCCTCCGTGTTTTTTTGGATTCTTTTGGAGCATTTGGGGGCGCTGTTGGTACTTCATGCCATGAAGAAATTGTTGTGCGAAAATTGGGACCTTTTGACTTGGTGATTGGAGTGCGTCCCATAAGACTTTTGGCTGCAGGACCTGGGTGTTGGGTTTTTAACCAGTTTTTTTTTTTCCAGCCCCCTTGTTAGACTGCCCTGCCCCTGGGGTGTGGCCAGTGAACCCCGCCCTGGGGGATCAGCAGCAGAGTGGGGCCTAGTTTCTGTAGGTGCTTTAGGCAACCTGATTATTCTGTGCTCCCATGGAATTACCATGGATGCTGGACTTAGTGTGGACAGAGCTCGACACAGCCCACAGCAACCCTGAATTCCTGGAAGCAAGTAAAAACGTTTTGGACCCCCAATGCTGTCTGTAGTCCTTTCTGTTCAGAAAAAGGGGGATGCATTTTGTCTTTACCATTGGAGGTGAACTACTGGGGGTTCAGTTGTTGGGATTATTATTTTCTGTCTTTATTTACTGAGGGGGGCCTATTTTACTGTGGATTTTGGGTTTGTGATTTGCCTGAAGGCGCTACCCTTGGGTTTGTGGCCCAGGTCCCTGCTGAGCTGGTTTATTTGTCTGTGGCTGCTGCTGCCACATGCCCGCCCAAGTGCTTGATCCCTGCTGCGGTTGTTTGACGACCGGCGGACCTCCCTGCGACTGAGTGTATGGTACGTTCTGATTACCCAGCGCTTGGTACGGAGGAAGGATGTTCGTGGGGTTTTGTTGTGGCTGGCCATGCCTCACTAACCTCTGCTGCTTTTGCTGCTCATGGTATGCCTTTATCTGGCACCTCGCTACCACGTGACCTCGCCTACGGCAATAGATTCACTCTCTAGGGTCTGGTTGTGACCAGCCTTCCTGGCCTTCACTAATATAACCTCTTCGTGCTCCTGGATTGCCTGTTTGGAACCCTCTTTTGCATTGGAGCCCCCATTGTGAGTGGTGCCATTTGCACAGTTGTGGCCATCGCTGTCCCCTGTAGGGCAATATTTTTCAACTTATGAGGTGTAACATGTCGAGTGTGGATAACAGGGAGTCGAGCTTTTGGGCACCTTCCCGTGGAACTTGGGCTGTGCTGGAGGTATCTGGGCTTGTTTGCTTTTGGATTTCTCGTTCTTGGGCCTGACTGACCTTCTTTCGGTGGGTGGCTCGTCTGCTTCTACTTTTATTGGGTTTGAATATCCTTATGCAGGGAGAGCTGGTTTGAGTACACCCATCCTGCATATGATGGGGGAGGTGCCAACTCCTTGCTCGCTATCGGCATCGTGGGGTTATCTGATTGAACATCTTCAAAGATAGCCCACAATTCTAACACTGACTCCCTTTTGTCTCTCTTCTGCATATTTATTTTTTATGTGTGTTTTAGTATGTTCAATTCTATTTGAGTCCAATGTTCCCTTGGGCCAGGCAAATGTGTGAGCCTGTGTGTGTAAATGCCACTCTTGGCAAAGCGTATTCTTTTTATCTGCCTAGGAAACCTAGTTTCCATATGTTTTACTAGGGAATCCATGACACTTCTAGTAATTTGGAAGAATACAATTCAAATTACATTTTTCAAGTTTTGTTTGTCTACTCATAGGGGCAATTGTACATAGCGCACTCATAAAAAGTACGTACTGTGAGCTCAGCGCTTAGAATTTTCACATCAAACAGTTTGAACGAGCATTTAAAAAAAAAAAAAAAGATAAGACTGCATATGTAGTATTGCAACATAGGGCGAATATGAGATGTTGGAATAGCACCTGCACTATCATCTTTTCACACAATACAGTTTTCAAAAACAATCAATACAGTATCACATACAATACATTTCAATAATGGTTGACAGAAAAAATTACTTAGCAAAAAATAAAATGAGTATGCTCATCACATACCCTCTAGCAAGAACAAGCATTGGCATAGCCAATAGGTCTCTCCTTTGTGACTTTATAAGCGTTTAGGTATGAAGCACATTGTCCTATGTATTGTGTTGCTAGGTATTGAATAGCTGTACAATTACTATATATTGGGTTATGCAGTGTGATTTATAACAAAATGCTTGCCTCTTCTATGTGCTTCTTAATGCGGCGCGAAATTCTCCCTTTCACATTTGCATGCATGTAAACTGTAAACGTATGTGGATGTTGGGGGTGTGAGCAGAGTAACAAGAGTGCTTTGGTTTATTGTATTCCTTCCGTCCTGCCACCCTCGCTACTTTCCCAGAGTCACTTGGCCTCGCAGTCTCGAAGAGCTTGGCCCATATGTCCGGGTTGAATAACTCTGTGGTGAAGCCGGGTGCAAAGTCAACATAAGTTGCCCCTGGGGCACAGCATTGTTTCCTGACGTTTATGTACTCCGGCTTGTGCTCGCCTGCCCAGTTCCACCAAAACCATTCGGAGCCGAAGTAAGGCACTGAGAAGACTCACTAGTGCAGGAATATCCCGAACTTGGCGTCATCGAACCAGGCTGGCAACAGGCGCGCGTCCAGGGACCGCCAGTTAGGGTGTGGCGAGCCCAAAGTGTTGGGATGCCAAGCAAGAAGAACACACGAAAAAACAGTGACATCTTGAGCCCGACTGACCAGCAGGGCAATTGGCAGTGGTACATGGCAAGGGTGAGGATGTGGCGTAACATCCAGAGCTGCCCACTGGGGAGCAGGGGAACCAGGTTTGATGCAAATGGAGTGACGATGGGAGTAAGAAATTGCATAAAATGTGGAAATTAGGTGTTTGTGCTGATGTGGACAGTAGCAAAAGAAACAATTGATGGACGGAATGCTGGACAATGCAAACATTCACCCCCAGTCACAAGGATCTGGGTTAAATCCATCATTCTTTTGCTCACCACACCACCCCAGTTTGGACCCAGCCATATGCAAATCAGTCTTGACCCTGTTCCTTGTGGGAACAGTCCAGCCCGAACTGCCAAACCAGGTCCTCCCTGGACCGGAAACAAGCATCCTAGGACCGGTTTCAGGGCATCACCCTTCTTCAGCCAGGCTAGCTTGAATCCAGTGGTGTAGTGAGCACGGGACCCACGTCTGGGCATACCCTTCCCACTTAGGGCGACAAATGCAAAAGAAACAATTGATGGACGGAATGCTGGACAATGCAAACATTCACCCCCAGTCACAAGGATCTGGGTTAAATCCATCATTCTTTTGCTCACCACACCACCCCAGTTTGGACCCAGCCATATGCAAATCAGTCTTGACCCTGTTCCTTGTGGGAACAGTCCAGCCCGAACTGCCAAGCCAGGTCCTCCTGGACCGGAAACAAGCATCCTAGAACCGGTTTCAGGGCATCACCCTTCTTCAGCCAGGCTAGCTTGAATCCAGTGGTGTAGTGAGCACGGGACCCACGTCTGGGCATACCCTTCCCACTTAGGGCGACAAATGCAAAAGAAACAATTGATGGACGGAATGCTGGACAATGCAAACATTCACCCCCAGTCACAAGGATCTTGGTTAAATCCATCATTCTTTTGCTCACCACACCACCCCAGTTTGGACCCAGCCATATGCAAATCAGTCTTGACCCTGTTCCTTGTGGGAACAGTCCAGCCCGAACTGCCAAGCCAGGTCATCCCTGGACCGGAAACAAGCATCCTAGGACCGGTTTCAGGGCATCACCCTTCTTCAGCCAGGCTAGCTTGAATCCAGTGGTGTAGTGAGCACGGGACCCACGTCTGGGCATACCCTTCCCACTTAGGGCGACAAATGCAAAAGAAACAATTGATGGACGGAATGCTGGACAATGCAAACATTCACCCCCAGTCACAAGGATCTGGGTTAAATCCATCATTCTTTTGCTCACCACACCACCCCAGTTTGGACCCAGCCATATGCAAATCAGTCTTGACCCTGTTCCTTGTGGGAACAGTCCAGCTCGAACTGCCAAGCCAGGTCCTCCCTGGACCGGAAACAAGCATCCTAGGACCGGTTTCAGGGCATCACCCTTCTTCAGCCAGGCTAGCTTGAATCCAGTGGTGTAGTGAGCACGGGACCCACGTCTGGGCATACCCTTCCCACTTAGGGCGACAAATGCAAAAGAAACAATTGATGGACGGAATGCTGGACAATGCAAACATTCACCCCCAGTCACAAGGATCTGGGTTAAATCCATCATTCTTTTGCTCACCACACCACCCCAGTTTGGACCCAGCCATATGCAAATCAGTCTTGACCCTGTCCAGCCCGAACTGCCAAGCCAGGTCCTCCCTGGACCGGAAACAAGCATCCTAGGACCGGTTTCAGGGCATCACCCTTCTTCAGCCAGGCTAGCTTGAATCCAGTGGTGTAGTGAGCACGGGACCCACGTCTGGGCATACCCTTCCCACTTAGGGCGACAAATGCAAAAGAAACAATTGATGGACGGAATGCTGGACAATGCAAACATTCACCCCCAGTCACAAGGATCTGGGTTAAATCCATCATTCTTTTGCTCACCACACCACCCCAGTTTGGACCCAGCCATATGCAAATCAGTCTTGACCCTGTTCCTTGTGGGAACAGTCCAGCCCGAACTGCCAAGCCAGGTCCTCCCTGGACCGGAAACAAGCATCCTAGGACCGGTTTCAGGGCATCACCCTTCTTCAGCCAGGCTAGCTTGAATCCAGTGGTGTAGTGAGCACGGGACCCACGTCTGGGCATACCCTTCCCACTTAGGGCGACAAATGCAAAAGAAACAATTGATGGACGGAATGCTGGACAATGCAAACATTCACCCCCAGTCACAAGGATCTGGGTTAAATCCATCATTCTTTTGCTCACCACACCACCCCAGTTTGGACCCAGCCATATGCAAATCAGTCTTGACCCTGTTCCTTGTGGGAACAGTCCAGCCCGAACTGCCAAGCCAGGTCCTCCCTGGACCGGAAACAAGCATCCTAGGACCGGTTTCAGGGCATCACCCTTCTTCAGCCAGGCTAGCTTGAATCCAGTGGTGTAGTGAGCACGGGACCCACGTCTGGGCATACCCTTCCCACTTAGGGCGACAAATGCAAAAGAAACAATTGATGGACGGAATGCTGGACAATGCAAACATTCACCCCCAGTCACAAGGATCTGGGTTAAATCCATCATTCTTTTGCTCACCACACCACCCCAGTTTGGACCCAGCCATATGCAAATCAGTCTTGACCCTGTTACTTGTGGGAACAGTCCAGCCCGAACTGCCAAGCCAGGTCCTCCCTGGACCGGAAACACGCATCCTAGTACCGGTTTCAGGGCATCACCACTGGAATCAAGCTATCCTGGCTGAAGAGGGGTGAAACCCCGAAACCGGTCCTAGGATGCTTGTTTCCAGTCCAGTTTCCAGTGCAGGGAGGACCTGGCTTGGCAGTTCGGGCTGGACTGTTCCCATGAGGCACAGGGTCAAGACTGATTTGCATATGGCTGGGTTCAAACTGCAATGGCATGGTGAGCAAAAAAACGATGGATTTAGGCCAGATTTAGGCCCAGATCTCTGTACTGGGGTGAATGTATGACATTGTTCTGCATTCTGTCCATCAACTGTTGTTTTTGCAGATGTGGACAGTAGAGCAAAACGTGACCAGGTATGAGCTATAACGGATAGGGTGAGCAGCAGTGAGTTGTGAAGAGATGATATTTTGTTCAGGGGATGAGAATATGATCGGCAGTGAGATGGAGTCAGTTGAGAGAAGCTCCTGAGATCATGTGGAATGGGCAGCCATCTCTTCAGCTGAGAACTGCACGAGTGCAACAAAATTATTTGTACTTTTTTGGGGGAGGGCTGCTGTCTTGCTGTGAGGAGAGAGGTCACATGACGAGAGCCAGAGACACAAAGGGCTGTCCGAGAATCCAAGGAGGGAGGGAAAGGGGCTGGCAAAGGTGCAGGCAGAAATCACGCTTCTCTCTGCTGCTTGCTTCGGAGTTATCAACACCGCAGCACGTGACCAGCTCAATATTTGATTATATCTTCAGCACCAGACAGGTGTCTGTGAGAATTCACCTGTAGAAATAAATAAAACATAGGTAAACGCTCCTCCGGATGAGTTGGCAGTAAAATGTCTCAGAACTTCGTGCATTTGTTAACTGACTTCCTGCACTGAGGGGTAGTTTGTGCGGCGGAAGCAAAAAGGTGTAAGTGTTCACCGAAAGTTGAAATTTTGCACTTCAGTAGGAAGCCTGCATTTATAAACATGGAGGGAAGTTCTTAGCAAACTCAAAGATGCATACTTTCCTCCATCCGTAACAATACACGAGGCAAAGAGAAACTAAAACAGTGACCATTTAATTCAGTGCAGTGTGAGTAACTAGAGGGGAAAAGGCACTCTTTTCTTAAGAAGCCGTCCCCACAACAATTTCTGTATAACACTACAGGAACACGATGCACAAAGCCGGTCTCTCTTAAGCAGGATGCGCAGCCCCTTCCTCCCCGTCACTGACAGCGTCCAGCACCGTGTCTGTCAAGCACCAGACCCGGTGACCACCCCACCCCAACCCAGCCCCGAACCTTCCTTGCCTTCATCGGATGACCTGCTTCTGATGTGTTGGAAAACCAAAACTCCAAGGTGACGAGTGAGTGTTTACCGATGGCTACATAAGCTGCGGAGCCAGAACATAACGTGGACACAATATCTACTGCCACAACCTGTCTCCACATTCAAACACACCGAGCAGCGGGTGGCGCGCAAATCCCGGGACTGGAATCCCGGAATGGAGCCAGGACGACACAGCTGGCTGGCTGACTGCAGCCTGCCGCACGACTCCTCGTCCCCTGCCCTTCCCAAACCGAGTGCCCCCCACAATGCAGATCAAGGGCAGCTCGACGGGCATTTGGCAAATTCTCACACTCTGTGAAGCTGGTGGAAGATTTATAGCTATTTGTCTGCTAATACTTTTTATTTTATTGCCAACAAGGAGTCTGTCGCTGAAGCTAGCTTTTGCAAATTGAGGTGGGTTTGGTGCGTAAATCTTTTTTTGCACAGTTACACGAGGAATGAACCCAGGCTGAGTGTAGCCTTTACCGTTACACCTGAAACAGACGAATGGCAGAAAGCGGGAAATAAACAAGGAGGCACTGCAGCTGCCGCCCTGCACGCCGCTGCTCGCTCCTGAGGCAAACGCCGTGGGAGTGAACATTTCAAAAGAGGTGGGACATGCACCCACCTTTAGCCATTTGCATGCTTTCATTATAGAAAGACACACGCAAAAGCCAATCCAATGTGTGGGAGGAGTCAGACCCACACAGAATAGATACAAGAACCTCGCAGGTCAGCGCATGCGCGCTGCTAGGCTCGACCTAAAAACTAGCATGGAATACGTTCCTAAGTGAACTGGATAGTCTTCCACTGTCTCCTCCTAGACAAAGGTGGTGATCACAGAATCCATTTAGTAAGAACTCTGGAATCACCGGCCCCTCTTGACCTCACTTGAGTTACGTCCAGTTTCCTGGGTCCAAGTTTTCTCTATCCAAATTCCACCCTGTAATGCCCAGGGTCAAGCTAGATCCAGCTCCCACACACCTTACACGTACTGCAGGTGTTAAGAAACCTATTTAGCACTGGGAAAGCGTTGAACTAAAAAAACTGAGTCTGAGGTGTCAACTCCGCCCAATCAGGATAGCTATGTCACAAAAATGAGCGTCCTGCGAGTTAAGGGCTACATGCACAACATACACTATATTCACCTTAGCTAGCGTCGGCTATCGAAGTAAGGTGACTTCTGCGGGAGCGCCTCTGAGGCGGCCTTACGACTGATAGTTAGGACATAGAAAATGGGTAATATGCCAGACCCTGTCAGAGCAGGGTGCTCAAGTTATCTTTTCATGCTTCTTGCTAGTTTTCCATATTCCAAATTTGTTTGTTTTAGGTTCGGATATAGTCTCTTACCCTTTGTGACTGCTGCCTCAGGACGGACCCCTGCCCCAGTGATTCAGCAGAACTTCCAATCAATTTCTGTGTCTGCCCACCTTTCTCATTGTGCAAATATGGATCTGTCTGGGCGGTGTCACTTCCTTTGGCTGCAGTCTGGTACGAGGTCCCAATTCTACTAGGGTGGCTCGCCAAAAGGTTGTTTGATTTAGAATCTTTAGAGAAAACCGAAGACATGAGGCTTTTGGCAAAACAGGAACAGCTTGTTTAATTAAACAGTTCGGCCGGGAGAACAGTTATAGGCACACGGTCTGAGGACAGTCTCAATTTACCTTTGGTTTGTCCTTATATACAAAATACAACAAGTCATAAGTTTCCAGCGTACCACATATGGTGAGGAATGTTGGTTGCTGTTTTGGTGTCATAAGTTAATGGCCAAATGGATACTACAGATGGGTCTCGACCTCGCGTGGACACAGTGTGGCCAGTGTTGAAAGTGTCCAGATGTCCGGCATGGAGAGTGCGTGATCACTACGTGTGCTAGGTCCTGATTGGCTGTGGGTTCCTAACTCACGTGGTGTCTGACTAAATGTTTTTTTTTTAGGTGCACGCATACCCCCTCTGGCCATGTGTGCTTTATTGGGGCAATCTCCCCTGACCATTGTAATGTCGCTGCTCCTATCTGTGGGATTAATCAAGTTTCCTGCCCGAGTGTTAGTCTGCCAGCTATGCACCCTCCCACCTGTGACATATCAATCAGCCATTCCTGGGTCCAGGTTTCGGGCCTGTCTAACTACATATTTGCGAGTCGCAGTTGATGTAGAGTTCACAACGGGCGATTCTGTTAATAAAGAAGATATATAATTTTCATCGATGTATGTACCGATTTTCCATATTAACAAATGTTTATCACATGGATAAAAAGGTGCAAGAAATGGCAATTTAATGGTTGCTGAACTCGCTAAGGCATTATATGTAACGTGTGAGATGCATTAAGGACCACCACTTCTATCTAGAAAAGGGGTAGGTTGCAATTATTTTTCGGTACAACATGAAGTGGTTTTTCGCATAAAGCCAGCAAGATGGGCTCATTGAGTTGAATGCTCGCCACCAAAAAATGTTGATTTGCATGTAATGATTATGGTACCAGGGCTGACTCCACCTTTCATCCCTCTGAGGTTAGTACATTGAGTACCATTAAATTGGGTAATAGTAACATCTATTATTTACAGAGCTTAGAATGAAATGTAGTATGTAGTGTAGTACGAAACACAATATAAAAGGCAAATTGTCAATACAACACGTTTTCTACACCTAGGTAATAACACAGATATGATGCGCAATAAAGGATAATCTAGCACAGTGTCTGTAGACCTATTCCAGGAATACCAGAGAGAAAAGAGGAAGCAGCAGCACCCATTTACAGAAATGCTTGCTTAAAATACTCTGGCAGTACAACGGGGCTAGGATGCAAGCATACCTCTTACAGTTGATAGGTGAATTCATGAGTTAAAATATTTGTATTGCATGCTTGTGTGGTTTTATTGCACAAAACGAAGTAGTGCTACTTTTCAGAGACCCATCTAGTGTGAAAACTATTTAAAGAGTTCCTGTAGAACATGGGTTTCTTAATCACAATCACAGCCCCAAAACATTGGACAGCTTTACATTTGTCTATTGTTGGTTACAACTTACAAAGGATTGTATCCCTCATCTACAGTCTGAAGTTCTTTTTTTTTTTTTTTTTTCTTCTCCAAAATAAAGGTTTTTTTCTGAAATACTACATCCGTAACTACATAATTATTGTTCTCATGAAACAGTAAGTACTGTTGTTCATGTGATGTTTTCAATAAACATTTCCCGGCTTGAAAATAAATATGCAATATACAAATGTGAAATATGGTCCTGTATTTCCATCTCATGTTTTGCTAATTCTTACAAACCACTCTGCCTTTGACTGCCTGTTTTATGACAGCACTGGAACCTCTCGATGGGGATAAAGGATGAGATCATGTGGTTGCCCTTTTTGTGCCCTTATGCACATAATTGATTACATTGTCTACTCAGGAACTGGTAATCTACTGAAGCTCCATACTAACTCTGTAAAGAAGTTTGACTGCCCATTTCTCTCATGGGTGTCTTGGTGTTCTCCAATTGTGTATGCAGAAGTACATTTTAAGTTTTCAACAAGCAAATTGGAACTGGTTGAATTATGTGCTCCTAACAAGCAACAACTTGAAAGCTCTATATGTATATCACAGAAGAGAGCTGAGGAATTACATGAAGGGAGGTGGAAAAGTGGGCTGGACACAGTTCTTAAGTTGGTGACTGAAATACCCCCACCCACCCAGTAACACTGAATTTCCTGTGGTAGAAGAAACTGTGATAGAAAGACAAAGACGGAAGACCTTGTACAGCATGAGACCTACTGGAAAACCAGAATGAATGATGTCCACCACCCGTCTTCTCCTTTATTACTGACATCCACCCACTACGGTTTCCTAGTCCCAATTTGTCAGTATTGCAACCAGTGCTGTCACTGTACTCGAGGCTGGTACTGAGCTCAGGCCTTGCCTCCAACTCCGGATATCACCAACCACATTCAGTGAGTCACCGTGCCAATTACCCACCCAGAAAAGTGCATGTAGAATTTGTCAACCTCCCACATTTCATAAGCTCCCTCATGGGGTGCTGTAAGTGGTGCAGGAAATCGACAAGCCATATTTCACACATTTTGACAGCCTATAGACCAGCAGAAGGGGGCAATGGTTTCTTTTATCCATGCGGAGATCTTGACCGGACACAAATAACTTCTTTCCTGTTCGGTGGAGAACGCCAAGCTAGACAGGATTTTTATTCCCTTATGGCAATATCCAGTATTCTTGAACGTTTTTTAATTGGTGATACGTGCAACGTGACAACACTGGGCTGCTGGGATAGGCTAGATTGAGCATGATTGCAGTTCACTGTAAATGAAACACTAACACACACAATCCCTCAAGACCTAAAGCTACCACACAACCCCTCAAGACCTAAAGCTACCACATTTGCATCGGACACCAAATTCTGCATCACACCCAGTGCATATTTGCAAATGCATGGTTCCTGTGGGTTGGTGCAGTGTGCCCATGCCTGCAGATAGCGTATCTAGCATCACATGCCCTGTTTTGTGCCCATTTTGGGGCACCACACATCGCATTGCTTAGTAATATACTTGTTGGATGGCTAAGCCATCTAACCTAGTGTTTGGAAGGAACACATCCCTGTAGAAATGCTCAAATATGTATTCCTCAGTATCAAGTCACACACCACAGCCCAGCCCCCCTATCGTATAGTCACATTGCTGTACTTGGAAAAATGTCATCTACCTTTGAGTTTAGCAGTTTAACAGATTCTCTCATTAGAGATCAATTGGCCAGATGTACAAATGATAAAAAAAATCCCAGAGAAACTATTAGCGGAAAGTCCAGAATTGCCAGAAGCATGTAATATGGCTAAAAGTATTGAACATACGGTCATTTGCATTAAGGATATAGGGGGAACCACACTATGTACATGACTGTTGGAAAAAGTTGAGGAAATTCTAAACAATAAGGAGGTTTGTGAAGTTGCTGTACCTGAAATGTAAAAACATAAAGCTTATCAGAAGAGCTTGCAAATAATCCTAAATGTCCAGCAAAAAATGTGGTTTGCAGGAAGTTTTTCAAGAAGGGGCAGTTTGCTAAAGTTTGCAAGGATGTCTGAAGCAAAAGTGTACACATGGTCAAAGATGATCCGAAGATGAGCCAGGTCTGCTGGCTTAGTGGACTAATGCGTCCAATGTAGGGACCTGTGTTTGACCTAATGGACACAGGTTCAAATCCCAGCAGGTTCACTCAGCCTTTCATCCTTCTGAGGTTGATAAAATGAGTACCATTGAGTTGGGTAACATAAACATCTGTTATTCAGCGCCATGATACCATCGGCTGAACGTGTGCTTTACAAATGCCTGTTATGCTTTGATGAGGTCGAGAAAAGTAAATTTGTGTTCTAAATAGGTGACTGAGAAAGACACCAAGGTAAATTATCCCACATATGACATGACCTTATATGGCATTCCTTTCAGTGTTTTTGCTGACTCTCGTTCCCCATATACTCTTCTAAATAAAACAACTTTTCAGGAGAAATGTCAGGACAAGGAGTACAAGTTAGAATTGCCAGACAAAGCCAGGAGGTTGTAACAAAGATCCCATTTCCTTGGTAGGAGGAATGCTCAAAATACACATTAGCTTCAAAGGGCATGTGATTGTTGGCAAGGTTTACATCACTGAATGTGGTTCTAATCTCCTGGTTTGGAAGCACCAAAAAAGGATTGGAGATAAAACCTGATCCTAGTGGTGTAGAGCAGGTTCTGCTGGTGGACCGATCTGTGGCTGGAAAGGATGCGTGTGAAGAATTTTCATGTTTTTTAGCGAGAGGTTGGGTTTGCTCAGTTTTCTCACAAAATTAAATTAAAGTCTAATGCCACCCCAATAGTGTAATAATCGAGATCCATTCCTCTGATGATGCGAGAACCATTGTTTTTTTTAAGGATCTTTTGATTAGAATCATGCCAAGCATTTAAAAGACAATTATACGACACAGCATCATACACGGACATGGCATAAGTACAGATTGCACATCATTAAATATTACTCGTATTCCCTCCCTCCTGTCCCCCTGCGTCACAAACCTTGCCATTTGAATTGGAAGCATTAGAAAACAATGCAGCAGTGCCAGCTAGAATGAGGGGAGTGCAGAGACCCCACTCCCACTCCCCACCTGCATTAATTCCATTTGCCCCAGAGAGGACCATTATTGAAAGAATTTGAAAAACTAGAATCTCAAGGTGTTATTGAGAAAATAGAAGCTCCAAGTGGTAGGCTCCCCCCCCCATAGTTATTGCGTCTAAGGACGGGGGCAACAGCATTTGGTTGTGTGTTGACCTCAGAGACTTAAATGCCAACATATGGGTTGATGGAGACCCCTTCCCAAAGATAAATGAAATTTTAAGTCTTGTTAACAATGCCATATTTAGCTTTCTTGAGCTATCATTAGGCAGCACTTCACCCTGATTATTCATCACTCCTTTTGGGGCTTACCAATTCTTCTGAATGCCATTTGGATTCGCCTGATACTTAGTTATTATCTTTGACTGGAATGATGGGTGCAAGGTAGCATTCCAAAACATAAAGGAAGCTATTGTCCGCTCCCCATACTATAGGAAATTTTGATGTCAACTCCAAAACCTTCCTTACTACTTATGCCAGCAATAAACGCGCAGGAGCTATGTTATCCCAAATTTCAGAAGGCAAGGAAGGGGTCATTACTTTCGCCTCCATGGCTCTTAATAATGTGGAATGCAATTTTTAAGCGGTAGAAAAAGAGGCGCTGGCATGCTGTTGGACCACTGGTCATTTCAGATGTTACTTGTGAGGCTTACCGTTCACCCTTAGAACGGACTCCAAGCCCTTAGTGTTTGTATTCTCTACCAGTGGCATAGAAATAACTATACCGAGAATTTCAAAGTGGGTTTTAGGACTGCAAGGTTTCAATTTCCGGGTTGAATATGTATCAAGTACAAAACACCAAATAGCAGACTTCCTGCCCTGTTTGCGATTAAGTAACACGGACACATTAACTAACAGACTCTATGAAGTTGTCTTAGCTGTGAACATTCCAGCTTTGATAAAAGATGAATGGTATCTTTGCATGGGAAAAGACAAGACATTAATGCAAGTCAAGGACAACATTTGAAATGGTTGGCCTGAGAAGTGTAAACATTAACCTGATGACATCCAACCTTATTGGAATGCCAAAAGTGAACGATCTATAATTGACAAGATCTGTAAAGTAGATAAGATAATCCCTCCGATGGAAATGAGGGAACGCATTGTAGATATTGCCCATGAAACTCATCTGGGTAAAAGTATAATGAAAAATAAAATCTGGGTGGAATATTGGTTCCTAATGTTGATTTTTCTATTGGAGCACAAGGTAAAAGACAGTGCTGCCTGTAGTGCAAATGACAAGTTGAAGTCTACATGTAAAGCTCCCCTTTCCCCAGTGAAAGTCCCTACTAAGCCATGGGATAAACTAGGACTTGATATAATTGGTCCATTGAATTTGAACAGAATTCTTCATAAGTTCATGTTTGTCATGGTAGACTATCATTCTTATTGGATCACAACCTGCTTTGTGAATAATACCAATACAAATACTCTAACTGATTTCTTAACTGAAATGTTTGCCAGTGAGGGAATACCCAACACCCTCCTCACTGACAATGGGTTCAGTTGATCTCTGAAGAGATCAACAAGCTCTTGCAAGATTTATCCATATGCCATATTAAGACTCCCCTCTACTGTCCTAAAGCTAACGGTTTAGTGGAGAGTCAACCGAATGATTAAAAAAACTATTCAACTGTCCAATACCATTGGGTATGCAGTAGAGAAATGCCGGAATCTTTTTGTTTATTGATTTACTCCAGTCATTCTCTGTGGAGATATCTTATTAAATATGCCTATTAATAATAAAAAAAAAAAAAATATATATATATATATATATATATATATATATATTTATCTCTATATATCCATCCTTCGGGAAAAATCACTCGTAGCGCGCTCTCAGTCAAGAAGAAGCTGTGCAAATCAAAATCACCGCTGTTTATTCACAACGCGTTTCGCCTACCGAAAGGCTTGATCACGTGAAAAGTGCAACCAATGTCGGCAGATTAAGTAAGAGGGATGGTAAACACAATAAAGGGGACTTAAATAATGGCAGACATCTTGGAGTGGTAAATGGACCTCATACATCTAATATGTGAATACGTTTCATGTGAATTCGTTCGAACGAGGGGCAAGATAAACCAGTTAAACATTATGCCCAAACACATAATTGATATGAAATAATTAATGTAAAACATGCTTAATATATTGCATATATTGCATTACTCACCAAACAATGTTGCGCCTTAAAGGAAACTTACATGTTAAAATTTGGCGGACATCTTATCAAGGTAAAATACCTCTCACTGTGACAAGACCAGCAACATATTACGGCTGAGACATTTAAAAGCCGTTGACGAAATATTGTGCAAATATTGTGAGCCCAATGACCCCTTACAAACGTTCAAAAGAGGGGGAGTGTAACTGGATCGCGGAGCTGTAGACCATGTCTACGAAAGTGACAAACGCTATGAAATAAGGCCAAAGGCCTGTATCGGCAAGTGCCCAATCTCAAAATTAGCAACATGTCCCTCTGGGTTACCCACCCCACCTAGTAATGCCCCAAAGTGTGTTGGTAGGTAAAGAATTCATTCATCAGTGCGTTAAACTCTCACAATTGTCCATGAATGGTGTCCCCCATCCACATCTCACCAATCGATGCCGTAGAGAATCAAAGTGCTCCAGTGCCCATAAGGAGTGAGAAAGGGTAGGCAGCCCGTGCTAGTGAATGCTGGTGGTTGGGCCCCTTCCTTTCCTCCTGGGAGTGAAAACAAAAGAAGAAAACCGTGATTAAAAACAAGGTTACTGAGACCTTTCAAAAAAAGTATATTATGGCATAAACGTCTAACAAGGTCTCACAATAGGTAACACATTGGGTGAGGAGAGGAATCATTAAAAACACCTGAAAGAATGACATAGTACAATTCTTCATTCTCAGTGAAGTGTGATTTCTTCCACACTTGTGAGTTACTCTCTGTTGTTGTGGTTCATGATGCAGAATATGTCTATCCTTTCCTTGTTTTTAATGATTCCTCTCCTCACCCAATGCATATGGCTGGGTCCAAACTGGGGTGGTGTGGTGAGCAAAAGAATGATGGATTTAACCCAGATCCTTGTGACTGGGGGTGAATGTTTGCATTGTCCAGCATTCCGTCCATCAATTGTTTCTTTTGCATTTGTCGCCCTAAGTGGGAAGGGTATGCCCAGACGTGGGTCCCGTGCTCACTACACCACTGGATTCAAGCTAGCCTGGCTGAAGAAGGGTGATGCCCTGAAACCGGTCCTAGGATGCTTGTTTCCGGTCCAGGGAGGACCTGGCTTGGCAGTTCGGGCTGGACTGTTCCCACAAGGAACAGGGTCAAGACTGATTTGCATATGGCTGGGTCCAAACTGGGGTGGTGTGGTGAGCAAAAGAATGATGGATTTAACCCAGATCCTTGTGACTGGGGGTGAATGTTTGCATTGTCCAGCATTCCGTCCATCAATTGTTTCTTTTGCATTTGTCGCCCTAAGTGGGAAGGGTATGCCCAGACGTGGGTCCCGTGCTCACTACACCACTGGATTCAAGCTAGCCTGGCTGAAGAAGGGTGATGCCCTGAAACCGGTCCTAGGATGCTTGTTTCCGGTCCAGGGAGGACCTGGCTTGGCAGTTCGGGCTGGACTGTTCCCACAAGGAACAGGGTCAAGACTGATTTGCATATGGCTGATGAATGAATTCTTTACCTACCAACACACTTTGGGGCATTACTAGGTGGGGTGGGTAACCCAGAGGGACATGTTGCTAATTTTGAGATTGGGCACTTGCCGATACAGGCCTTTGGCCTTATTTCATAGCGTTTGTCACTTTCGTAGACCTGGTCTACAGCTCCGCGATCCAGTTACACTCCCCCCCCCCCCTCTTTTGAACGTTTGTAAGGGGGTCATTGGGCTCACAATATTTGCACAATATTTCGTCAACGGCTTTTAAATGTCTCAGCCGTAATATGTTGCTGGTCTTGTCACAGTGAGAGGTATTTTACCTTGATAAGATGTCCGCCAAATTTTAACATGTCGGTTTCCTTTAAGGCGCAACATTGTTTTGTGAGTAATGCAATATATGCAATATATTAAGCATGTTTTACATTAATTATTTCATATCAATTATGTGTTTGGGCATAATGTTTAACTGGTTTATCTTGCCCCTCGTTCGAACGAATTCACATGAAACTTATTCACATATTACATGTATGAGGTCCATTTACCACTCCAAGATGTCTGCCATTATTTTGTGTAAGTCCCCTTTATTGTGTTTACCATCCCTCTTACTTAATCTGCCGACATTGGTTGCACTTTTCACGTGATCAAGCCTTTCGGTAGGCGAAACGCGTTGTGAATAAACAGAGGTGATTTTGATTTGCACAGCGTCTTCTTGACTGAGAGCGCGCTACGAGTGATTTTTCCCGAAGGATTCTGTATGCCGGTGTGCTCCGCCGGCGTGCGCGCCACTCTTCGTGGGTCCACTGTGCTTCAGAAGGAGCAAGCAAGTTTTGAGATATTTATTTATTTATTACACTTGCCGCCCATACTCCGGATTGATCCAAGAAACACACGGACCACTTCAGGTGTTTATTTGGATGCCGCCATAACGCGTTTCAACTCACAAGGAGCCTTGATCACATGACAGCATTACGGAAAGTTTTTTTCTTTTTAAAGTGACAGTGTGCTTACTGTGAACTACGTAAAAGTGAGACAGTCAATGGAAATAGAGAAAATACTTAATTCAGTAGTTTTAAAATGTGTTGGAGAACATAATGTATAAAGCAATCTGCTAAAATATCACATAGGCCAAAATAATTATAAAATTGATGGTAAAGTTGATAATTCAATGAAACAATAAAATTAGTCAATTTTTCTAGTGGTTCAAATTTAAAATTAGAATTAAATTTAAAACCTATAATCTCGAATGTCGAGCAACATTCATTAATGTAGGTACATAAATGTAAAATCAATCGTATTGCTCACATAGACATTCTAAAAATACAAGATGCATATCTTTGATCTTGGCTGTTTCCTAAATGAAAACCTATTGCACCTCCTAAATTGCCACTCAAGACAGTGTATATATAACAATATTATTTATAGTTACCTATGTGCAAATATTGCAAACTCAATCATCTAAGCTCATCACATACAAATTGATTTTTAACTATTAATCAATTCTCAAGACTGTCAAAAAAGTGCTCAATGTGCAAAAATGTGCAAGAATTTTTTTTTGTTAAAAAGACATTAGTATCAAATGACTGAGCACTACAACAAATGGCAAAACTGGCCTGTGTTGGTGATTAACCGCTCATCGGCAAAAGTAAAATATCAATTCTTTTTTGTCCAAGTACCAATTCAAACAATCATGTGTTGTGTATTGTATTCTCTCATCACATGTGTTCGATTGATGAGTCACAATATGGATATCACGATGGCTCTCAGAGCTTTCTGTTGTCTTGATAGTGGGTTATTTCAATTTAATTTAATGAAAAAAACTTTTTATATATATGTATAATATCTACATATATATATTTTGACATGTTAGTGCTAGAGAAAATATATATATTCGTAAAACGCTTTGTTTGTCTACTAGTCGATTGTTTGGATGTTGCTAGTGGCTATTTTGTACTGCAGATAGAGTACAGATAGTGAAAACACCCGTGAATGGCAATACAATGGGGAAGTGATTAACAGAAATATGCAAAATGAACTGGTGATTTTTTACATTTGAAGTGCTTTTTGGGAACTGTAGTATTGAAGGACCACGCAAAGAGGGCGTGTTCAAAGGCGTATAAAACAGGAAACCACGCCACAGAATCCCTGTATGCAGCTCACCTGTGAACAAGACTACTCACGTAGTTGAAACGTGTTAGGACTTTGAACGAGGCTGTTATTTTGTTGAATAAAGAGTGCCAGTTAATCCCTGGAGTCTGGTCAGGCGCACTTCTTTTCTGGTGAATTGGAGATGTTTTGGATTTGAATGGAGGTTGTTCGCCCCCAGCGCCCTGACCGCCCGGAAGCTGTCCATGCTCCTTGCGAACAAATTTGACTTGGTATATATATATATATATATATATATATATATATATATATATATATATATATATATATATATATATATATATATATAACCAACTTTATTGAATTTGAAATATTACAGCATTTACATGACATTCCTGGAAGCAGCATAAAAGTTAGCGTAAGACTGTCCCAAGATGTGCTTTAACAGTATGAGAAAAATTCCAATAATACAGCACATAAATTAGCATATCCTGGTATTATCACAACGTATATAAAGCAGGTAACATATTTGTATTGTCAAGATTATAAATTGTACATAGTGGTTACTAACAGTGACCCCTTCCCTTACCCCAACTAGTCTTCTGCTTATAGAGTATCTTATTGAGAAATAGCTACTTGTGGGCCCCCGGAGAGGGGGGGAAGAGGGAGAGGCCTAAGGTATACAAGATAGTCTCTGGTCGTCTCTGATGAAAACTGGATGTAGTTGCCCTGATCTGTGCTTCGGGTTGAGGAGTGAAGGAGATGGGTAAGGGTCCAGGAGAGGGAAAACTGCATCTATTGGATCGATCTTGTACATTTGTTACCTATTAATCGCTATCCGTTTAGGATTTATATGCTTCTAAGAACCCATCCCACACAGATGCAATAGTTTGCTTACGCAGTTCCCAATACTCCTCTCTCTGCAGTGCGTATGCCTATAAAATATTTTAAATCTCTCATAAAAGTTGTCATGTTAACAGCATAGCTTGAACTAAAGCATAAGTCTCTTTTTAATACTTTTTCCAGATCAGTCACTGTAATCGTGGTCTCATGTTTGGTTGTGTGCTTGGTGGGAAGATTTGCCTGGATTCAACCTAATTTCATTTTACTTATCTTTTTTTTTAATGCGTAGATGTCACTATTCACTTCTCTGCCCCATATTGCAAATATTTGCATTGTGTATATATAAAAAAAATCTTATGTAGGATCACAGGCAAAATCAAAATTCTTGAACTTAACACTTCAGGAGATCAGAGTGCCACCTGCTCTCTTTACATACTAATCCACTAATTTACAATATGTGGATAAGAATGAGAAACACTGTGCATGCAGAATAAAGAGGCTTCAAATATTTGATGTGTAAGTTGCAGATGCATTAATTTTTGTGCGAACGCTTTTAATAGAGATTTGTCATAACAAAAATACAATTACTGCACAAACAGCAATTTTATCCCCATTTATACACAAACTGCATTGTGCACTGGCTTTGGTATTATTAATCGTGATATTCCTTATTGGTACCCGCACTGTCAGACCCAGTATAGGGGTGTAGAGGGCACAGGGCAAGCAGAGGTTACTTGGCCTCAGTCATGGGATTGAGGCAGTTTACCTGTGTGCCCTAAAATGGCTCTGCAAACTGGGCCAAGTAGAACCACTAATGTACTCTGGTCTCGGTGGTAATGATAGTGAGCAGTCACAGGCTTTTCAGGGAGGTAGTGTGGGTTTGCTCAGAGCTTAACAATTGCACAACAAAAGAACTAAATGTCCAACCCAGTGCTTATCTTTATAAGAAAGAGAAGTACTTTATTACACAATAGAACAAATTATCACACTATCAGAATATAATTTAGTGTTTCTAGGCGCTATCTACACAGTGCTGTGCCTCCATCTGCTATTTCCCTGCCCCCTGATCAAGATCTCCAACCCGCCACCCCTGCTCTGTCCTCTCATCCCACCAGTCCCCAAGTCTCTATAGTATAAGGCAGCAGCCTGAATATAGTTAATGTGTAGTCTGTATCACTTCCAAATAGGTGCTCACAGTTCAGTATTACCACTAGAAGTGGATCAGTCCCTGATGGAGCGGTTCAACCGCCCAGCTTTTTGGTGAAGGAGAGTTTACCTGCCGGTCTGCAGCATTTTGCAGGTTCCTGCTTGGTCTGCTGAGCTAAAACTTGCCAGTATGCCCCGCAAAAGCGGGGCGGCAGACCTGAATCAACGTAGTCCTACTCAGACCAACAGTGATGGTGAAGGGTTCATGCTGGAACCCCCTATCCTTGCGGGACCCCTGATTGGACCAGATGACCCTTGTAGGTGGAGCATCTTCTGACTTGTCACAATGTCTGCAGATGTAGCCGTGGGTCGGCCGGCCGAAACAGGTGGATGCAGCTTCTGCATAGGCTTATCAGTTTGGGCAGTCAAAGCTACGAATAAGCTGCTAACCCTGGGCAAGTGCTTCCATGACAGGCCCATGGTGATGTGTGGCATTAGCGGCCACTGTGGACCCATTGACACCTAGGTCCTCGGGTCGGTCTCCTCAGTTTCTCTCTTTTGAGTGCCCCACAGACACCTGGAAGTCACTCCACCTTGCTCCTTCTATACCGACACTCCTGCAGAGTGGCAGGCTCCTTCCCTCTCAGCGGGCAGGCAGGCAGGCATTTGGGCTCTTCAGGACACGTATCCAGCTCTTCCAGCAAGAGATCCAGACTCTGATGTCTCCGTACCTCTAAGAGACTAGTTGTCATGCAGACACAAGTTTTGGTTTGCTCAGCAGACCTCTGAGAGCTCTGCTGAGCTCTCTTTTTTTGGCCATAGAAGACTTGGAACTGCTCAATTAGTGGGGTCCCACTTTTGCACACCAAAAAGGAAATGTGTATCCACTATCTGATATTGTAGACCCAGTCTAAGGTGGTTACCTTCTTTCCAGGCTGTTCTACAGACATAGCCTTTGTGTAGAGTGATGCATCTCACATAACAGTAGTCTCCAGCATAGAGTACCCGCAGCGGAGGCACAAAGAGGTGCAAGTTTTCTGCATCAGGCTCTCTCCAGCCAGCTGAAGGAGTAATCAGGCAGAGGAAAAAAGGCCAGGCCTCACCTGCAGGTTTCCTCACCTCTGCACAAGTCTGCAGTCCCACCCCTCTCTTGTACCATCCTCACAAATGCCAGTATTCAGAAAGACTAATAGGCTGCTTTTTGATAGCAAAAAATCCTAATCGAATGTCTAAAGGAGCCCTGTCTCCTTTCCCCTCACAGTAGTATCTAGGTCTCCTCCCTCCAGCATCAGACATGTGAGCAACACACTTCCACTATCTGCGAAAACAACCTCACCTCTGTCTTGTGCAAAGGCCACATCAAGACCCTGAGCCACGCCCATGACCTACTGTTTAGGGTCAAGGACATGTTTTCATTTTGTACTTCGGACAAGTAGGCCCAAACCCCTGCAGCACAAATTCTTTGGCTGCCAGTTTACAGTACCACATTATGGATCAGGGAAGGACAATGTCTGTAGTTAAAGTAATATTTGTGTCCATATATTAATGCTGTTTGAACTTCTACTTATGGGCCATTAATTCAAAGCCTGTATTATTAGGGTGAGCGCTCTAAGGAATTGTTGTAAGCTCGGACTGCAGTACTGACAATGTTTCAATAAAAAAAGTGTACATACGTTTGCAAAGTTTAAGGATATGAGGCTACGTATAATGCTCCCAGAATGCTTGCTCTCGGATTAGATGCAAATATTTGCAGAAGCTGGAAAGCAAGATTGATGGGTCTTTGCTTTTAAAATAAAATGTTCACAAAAAAATGTAACTAGGAATTTTTTTTTTCCTTAGCTACTGTGAAATATTGGGTACCATTTCTTTGAAGCATCATTTAGTACAGTGTGGTGATGCATGCTAGTATTTCCAAACAAGCATTTGCAATGCAATAGGTCTCGCATTTACAAGAGTTTGAGCTATTGGCATTGTAAATGACAGTAGCTTAAATTCTCGCAAATGCGAGACCTATTGCATTGCAAATGATTTTTGTTTACAAGCGTCCCATGCTGTGCTTTGCTGCGCCCTTTTCTTTAGACGAGCGTCTAAAGAAAGGTCC
The DNA here is from genome assembly GCA_963921515.1 of Calotriton arnoldi. Lineage (NCBI taxonomy): Eukaryota > Metazoa > Chordata > Amphibia > Caudata > Salamandridae > Calotriton > Calotriton arnoldi. Next base: position 575,438 of record CAWUFW010005201.1, read on the forward strand.
TCGGCCGCCGTCGCGGTATGCGACGCTTTTACAAAAAAGCATTTGTTTGACAATTTTTTTTTTTTGTAAAAGCGCCCCATACTGCGCTTTCACTTTAATAGCGGCCGAGGACCTTTCTTTAGACGCTCGTCTAAAGAAAGGGGTGCAGCATCTATTAAAGTGAAAGCGCAGCATGGGACGCTTGTAAATGACAAAAAAAGGTGACTAAATAGTAAAAAAAAAAACATGCAGCTGCGTTCGGCGCCGCAAATGAACCAAAGGCGTGGCTGCCACTGTGGCGTACTGTGCTATTGTTGTGTTGGGAGAGAGCGTATCTTGCCTGCAACAGGTGAAAACAATTTAAGGAAATAGTACTCAGCTGCTGTAATTAAAGCCTACTAAGTAACAACACATGTAAGGGGGCCAGTCCTTATGGGAGGTTACAAGATGAGACAAGGATTTTTGCTGGCTAATAGCACAAGATTTGTATGCATATATGTGGTCAATTACGGACTGAATATGCAGTGTTTAGTGGGGTAAGGGGGTACATTCTACAACATCTCAAGTGCACTGAAATTGTAAGGAAATGCAACAGACTAATTCAAAGGTCACAAAGGAATATTGAAACTGATTAGGCATGAACCATTGGGCAGCAATGGGTGATTCTGAGGAGTAAGGGAGCACACATCAGACCTGAACTGGCATCAGAGCCATGGCATCAGAGCCATGGCTTGCAAAATTTACATGGAAAGTTAATGCGATTCTCATCACAGATCACTTCTGGCCTCAATGATTTTCACAAAATGGGTACTAATTAAAACTGGTGTGTTCTGGCATCCACTTACCAGAAAAAGATATCCGGGAGCGCAAGGGGGCTATTCTGTAAGATGTAGGAAAACCTTGGTAACGCAATAATCTTAAACAGCGCTGCCCTCCCCATGAGGGAGATCAGTAGGGCCCTTCAGTGTTTTACACCCATCTCGAAACTTCGTCAACAGGGGACCTATATTGTCCGCATAATGCATAGTACTCTCTGGAAATCAAGATGCCCAGGTATTTAAAGTGCAAATGTTCCACCTTCAGAGGTAGGGGCAACCTTGCCCCCGCAGCCCACATTCCTAATGAGAAATGCAGGGATTTCTTCCAATTAATCCTGTAGTCTCCAAAAATAATATCCTTGCTCAGCCCTTGGTAGCCGGCTGCAAGCAGGCAGACTTTACTTAGACAGGTGTCTAAAGCATTTAAAAACACCAATACACTAAGTAAGACAACACACAAAAATTCAACACCAATTTATAACAATAGGAAATATTTTTTTGATTAAAATGACACCAAAGGACAAAAATCCAATGTAGGGAACCGGAGATATGATTTTTTAAAGATTAAATGTTTTCTAGTGCTTAAAAACCATTAGTGCCAATTTGGGACATTTGGTTGCGCTAGACCGGGACAAAGTCAAGGTTTCAGGCCGACCGTGATGGAGCCCGGGCTGGATATCATGAGCGATAGGGCCCAGTCAAGTTTTACCTTCTGACTTGGTCACTTTTTTGGAGCTTTTTCTCTAGACGTCAAGTGGGTCTCCCAGGCTGGCCGGTTTTGGGTTCAGCAACTTGCTTCAGCGGGATGCCTCGGTTGATTCGTGGAAGTCTTGTCTGCGATGAACAGCTACGGAACTTCAGCGGGGAAAACCTGAATTTCAGGCCTGGTCGCAGTTTGACGTTGCTGGCTTGACTCTCGACAACGGATTGGTCAACTTATGGAGCTTTTTGGTCAAAATGCTCCAAATGATGTCAAATTCTGGAGATGCCTCTAGAAGGTCCATTTGGGTTCTTGATTGGTCCACAACACTAGCCAAGGTTCCAGAGCTCTGAGTTGCTCCTTGGAGAGTTGGGACTACAGTTCCCACAATGCACCTGGCCAAATCCTTTAAAGTCCAGCTCAAGGTAGTCAGCTGGTTTCACATTGGTGGTGATGATGCAGGTGGGGCTCATTTAACCTGTTCCTTTCAGGGAGTCCGCTTCTTAGACTTTTAGTGCCAGGCAAAGTCCTTCTTTTGCCGTAGTTCCAAAGTGTGCAGCAGGTGCAGTCATTCAGTTTGCAGTCCTCTTGGTGCAGGCTAGGGGCTCCAGCAGGACAGCCCTTATTCTTGTTTCTTCAGGCAGGGATCTGAGTTGCTGGGCAGCTTGGTCATATTTATCCAGGTGTCTGGGCTTGCAAGCGGGAGGGGGGGGGGGTCCCCCTGAGCAATGGGCTGCAAGGTGCCATCCTCTGTGATGACCACTTCCCCTGAAGTGTGGCAAATTCTTGTCCCAGAAAGCGCTATTCTTTAACAAACAAAATGGAGAAAATCTGTCCTGGAGCTTAATGTCTGGCTAACACAACCTACAGGTGTGGCTAACTTTCCCTAACACTTCCCTTCCATCCCTCTTGCTATCCAATAACAGGGACTCCCATCTTGCTGGGGATGCAGGAAGTGGGGGTGTGTCTTTCCCTCTTTGAAGACCAGTTTGGCTACTCTGCCTCCTTTCTGCCTTTTGCTCTGCAGCTGCAGATATCCTCCCACCAGATGTCTTAGTTTCCTTTCAGGCCACTTCAGAACTCATCAGAGCAGTTTGGCTCAGCCTGTCAAAGGCTGGCCAGTCAGGAGAGGCTACTCTAGAGCTGGATTCAGGTACATCAGAAAAGATAGTTCTGTAACTTCCTTTCTGTCATAGTTATAATAAATCCAACCTGGGCAAGTTGTTGGGTTTATTCTAACTATTATTGTGACACTTTGAAATGTCATTTTAGCTGACTCCTATCAATAGTTAGACTTTATTAAAGTTTAATAAAGCCTTCTCATGTTAGCCTATAGAGCTAATGTACTACAATGGGGAAAAACGAAATTGGCAGTTTTCCCCTCACCAGGGAGTATAAAAACTATTTTATATGTCCCTGCTTATAGCTACAAGGCACCCTACCACTGGGGCACCCAGGGGGAGACCTTAGAGGTGACGTATATGTAAAAATAAGGTAGTTTAAGATTTTGGAAGTACATTTAATTCCAAAGTCGAATTTGCATGTACTTTAATTTAAAAAGCAACCTGCAGGACTGACATTTAAAATGACAGGCCACACAGCAGTGCACACATAAGTCAGTAAGTCTGCTGGGCCTCTAAACATAAATGCCTTTCCATATACTAGGGGCTTACAGGTAGGTTGTCGTACCAATTGTAATTACACCTAATTACCATATACCTTTTAAACAGAGCACTGGCCCTGGTTCGCAAAGCCCAAGTCATAATCCAAGTCAGTAATCACCATTATCAGTCAAAATGGGGGTGATCAGGGGAAAAAGGATGACGTGCTCACACCATCCCTTCACAAATTTACTGGGGATGGCAAGGGAGGCTTAACAGAGTGCTTACCACCTTCTCCTTCGTTTGTTTTTGCCTGCTATGTGTTTACACTGTAATTCCTATGTCTGTGCCAGAGGCTTTGAACCCTAACTTTTAAAAATCTTTCCTTCCATGGTATCTTGGGTTTCCTCACACACCAGCAGTTGTATAATGGATGTTTTTACTTACATGACAGTTCTTCCCCCTAAACCAACATGGCATTTACGTGTCATACAATGTCATATATAGTTGATATCATCTTTGCTGACTCTTTGTACACCATGGAACTACGAACCAAGGTTTTTGAATATCTTTCAGTCCATTGGGAATTAAGGTCCGAAAGTCCCCAAAAGTCAAAATTAAACTAAGCCATTATAACTGAGAAGGGGACCAATTACTGGGGAGCCTGTGAAGGGCCAGGTAAAGCTTGTGAGATGGTTTTTCTCAGTAAACAATTAGCAGGGTTTTAGACTTTCCTGCCTTACAGCCCAAGTAGATACTGTTGCACAGTTTGTGTGAAGTGGTGAAGCCACTCACAGCTGATTTCCTGCAAGCAAATCTAGTATTGGCAAAGCCAACAAGTCTTGCCTTGGAGAACTTTTGGCTTTGTCAGTGGCTTTTAGCAATGCTGTCAACATGGCTAAATAAGAGGGGGGAAAATGGATGGCAAAGAAGGAGGGCACTTGTGTGGGAAGCAACGTGGTGGGCAGGTGGACCGAGGCCACATGATTGGCGGTAAGAATAAACCACAGGCAAGAGCAACGTCTAGCATATGGGGGAGAAGCACTTGGGTCCTCCTGTTGAGGAGGACCCGAGATTGAGCGCAACATGGAAGGGGAGGGGAGAAGCATAAAGGTGACATTGAACAACAGAAGCTGCTGGTGATGGAGACAGCTGGAAAACAGATGCGATCCTGTGGAGTGCTTAACCAAAATGAAAAAAAATAGTGTTTGAAAAGTAGTCAGGGAATCAAAAGCCAGCCAACCAAAAGAGATGGTAAAGAGGATATTCTCCATGGGAGGGACAAATGCAAGATTGTCAAGCAGGGGGTACGAATATGAAGCAGGCAAATTAGTGAGAGGATAGCCAACCAGTGGGTGGTCAACAAGCCTCTGTATATTCTTGGTAAGCCTGCAATATGTTTGCAACCAGACATCTGTGCAGTATGGTTGGCTTTGATCTATTGAGGGAAACTATTCGATGGAAGTGGGTGTTTATGCTGGAACTTGCGGTAGGGCAAGGGCCCTTTAAAGGATGCCAAAAATGTTTGCTGAAAGGTAAAGGGGCCTTTACCTATGTGCAGGACCTATTTTAGTCTTGGCGGATTTAGTTTCAGCCATTAGGCGCATGTTGTTATGTTATGTTAATAGGAACTTTTATAGCGCTCGTTCACCAACGGTTTCTTGGCGCTGGAGGAGTTACTTTCCTAAAGGAGTTACTGGTACGGATGGTCCTGGTCTAACTGTAAGCTTGGGTGAAGAGCCAGGTCTTCAACATCTTCCTAAAATGAAAGAGGTCTGACTCAAGTCTCAATGGGGGCGGAAGGGCGTTCCAGAGTTTGGGTCCTAATATTGAGACGCGTGAGCCTACTGTTCTTTTGCGTCTACAAACTGGGACCTCTAAGTAGTTCATGTGCATAGATCTTAAAGTACGGTGGGGGATGTACTTGTGAATTTTTGATGAAATGTACTTGGGGCCGGTCCCATGCAAGGCTTTAAAAAGAATACAACCGGCTTTAAACTTGGAGCGTTGCTCCACTGGAAGCCAGTGCAACTCTTTTAGCAACAGCTTGATGTGACAACGTCTGCCTTGTTGGAATATAATTCTGGTTGCCTGATTTTGTATTAGCTGTAGACGATGTATCTGATTGCGCTGAAGACCTAGGTATATAGAGTTAGCATAATCAATTCTTGACATAATCAAAGAGATGACAATTTGGATACATGCCTCTCTACTGAAGAATCTTCTAATTTTCCTCAGTTTCCGCAGTTGGAGGAAGCAAGTGGAGGTAACTGCTCCAATCTGCGTGTTCATGTTTAGGTCTGAGTCAATGTGTATGCCTAGGCTTTTTATCGAGTTTTTTAATGCCGGAGGCGGGCCTAACTCGGAGGGTCAGTGGGCGGGGGTCCAATGCTGGAGTTTATTGTTGGGGATGATGATTTCTGTTTTTTCGGCATTTAGTTTTAATTGATTTTTGTTCATCCATTTCATGATGCACAGCATGGATTTTTTAAGAAATTCCTGAGACTCTATAGATTCATTGATGGGGAAGACTAGCTGCATATCATCAGCATAGTTGTAGATTTGCACTCCCATCTGTCGTAACGCAACGATAAGAGGACGGATATATATATATATTGAAAAGATGTGGGGATAGGGATGAGCCCTGTGCCACTCCACACTTCAGATTTACTGTGCCCGATTTGTACGGAGAGAGCCAAACTGACTGTTTTCTATCTGCAAGAAATGATTGAAACCATTTTGGGGCCGTGCCACTGAGACCTGCTGCAGCCAGACGGTCCACCAAGATGTTGTGGTTGACGGTGTCAAAGGCTGCAGACAGGTCCAGGAAAATCGGTGCTTGAGTGCGGTCGACATCTGCCTTTCCCTTTAGGTCATCCATTACAGACAGAATAATGGACTCGTGGAGTGGGCTGCGCGGAAACCAGCCTGATGTGGGTCTAGGAAGTTTGTTTTTTCAATGAAGGAGCTGAGAGTCTTTGCTATGTGTTTCTCCAACATCTTAGCCGAAAAGGGGAGTAGAGATATTGGCCTATAATTGTCCAGCCTCTGGGGATCAACTCCCTGCTTTTTCTGAAGTGGAATAATCTCTGCTTCTTTGAAAGCTTGTGGGACTGTCCCTTGAGTTAAGGATAGATTCAAAAGGGAGAGGGTGATCTTAGGGAATGCTTTGAAAATGGATTTTTGTACTTCAGGTGGACAGACATCATTTGGGGAGCCCGATTTTATTATGTTTAGGTACTCCAAGAATAGATCTTGGTCTATGCACGGAAAAGTAGTCAGGATATCAGTGTTGGTATTTACAACCCAATTTTCCATCTCCTGATGTTTGGTATCTATAGATTCCTGAATTTTCTCTATTTTTTCAATGAAGAAATTGCTTAGGTCATTGCAAAGTTTCTGAGTAGCGGGAATTGGTGGAGAGACACGATCAGGGTTAGATAATTCCCTTACTGTGTTAAAAATATCTTTGGCTTTATTAGTTGAGTTCAACACCTTGTTGGAGAAGAAGCATATCAAAGTGTGAACCTCCTGTAAACTGAAGGAATGCCTCTCACCTGGTTGGTTCTTACTTTGTGTTTTATGTTAAACATGAGAAGTACAAAATCTTCTAAGTTTTATACTAAAGCTCTTTTTAAGGAGTTGTTGGCCAGCAGCACTACGCATCACAGTTTTGAAAACTTGCCAGACCAATCTTCCTTTTCAAAGACTGGCTTTGCGAGAGAAACGTGTGCTGCACTTCTAAGAAAACAAGCATTGACAAATCCAATAGGTCTCGCCGATGTGAGAGCTATTGGCTTTGTCAATATCTTTTAGCCATGTTCTACAGCAGCATGGCTGCTGTTGTGCATAGCTGAAAGAAAAAAGAAAGCGGTGTAACGTGGCTTTTTTCATAGAGCTATAATTGGTATTGGTATTGATATATATATATTTGTAAAGTGCAACAAATGCCCAGGGGCTTCTTGGTGTAGACTTCTGTAAGGAACTGTACTGTGATTACAAGATTAATGGAAGCTAAAGAGGGAAAGAGTTGAGCCAGGATTTGAGATGTTTCCTGAAAAGGCTCAAATTGGAGTGACATCTCGGATGCAGCACAATATTATTTTTAAATATTTTTCAGTCATGCCACTGGGCTAAAAGTTATGAGGAAAGCTTTTTGACGGCAAGGTTGGAGGGAGTAAAGCAGCATGAAAAGGTGGGCAGTAGGGGTGAAAAGCCTTTCATGTCATTATAGATGCAGACCTCAAAATCCAATCGCTATGGCGAGTCAGATTTAGCCAGGGTAAGATTTTTTTTTTATGGCCTACTAGCCCGTTCTGGTGAGCTGACAATTAACAGCTGTTCTCTTCACTCACAAAGTGAATGAGCAATAAAGATGCCTTTAAATCTTGTTTTTATCTTGTCACATTTTCTCAGCATTCAGAGACAGATGTCAACTCAGTTTTTCTTACATGTCCTTTTTTTCTTTGACATCAAAGTTAGAAGATTTTGTAAAGTGCACTGTCGGACAATTGCACTGTGCAAAGCATGTGAAATGAAAGGCTGTAAGATGTCAGGCTTTTTCTAACACAACATTTAAACAGCAAATAAGTGAACTGCATGAACATTTCAAAATGTATTTCATTAGTGACAAAAGCACTTTTTTGTAATTCTGTGTGGTAAAAAAAGATTTTATAGGATGAAAACATTTACTTTACTTGGTGATGTGCAAATGATAAATGCTTTTGCTGAAACCCAATTCCCAAACATTGTTTATGTGCTAAATAGTTTTATCAGTAGAACTGCATGTTAGTGAGAACATTTGTGGCCATTTCAATGTGCTGTAAATGGCAGTGCGCTACCACATCATGCTTTAGTAATTTATTTATTAAAATTAAGTTTTTAAACATGAAATGAGAAATATTCGTTCCTCCGCCCACCCTGATGACAATGCTATTAGTGAACTAAGAGGCACGTCAAGGGTCACGTGTTCCCAATATGTGGACCAGATTCGTATTATACATGGAGGAAACGTTTAGTCTACTAAAGCAAAAAAGTTTTTTTTGTACAGCAGAAATGCAGAGCTTGCATATTTTAAGGTCGTCTTACATGTGATAATGAAGATCAAGGCGGCTCCATAAAATATTTGCCTAGGATCACACAATTTGAGACCGGTTTACGGGTCAAGTACATTGCAGTTAGGCCGAGTACATTATTCAAGTTACTAGACCTGCAGGTCTAGTAACATTTTATGATTTATCGAGGCCTGAGATGTCTGTAGCGTGCATCATCACTGTGCCAAATGTCAGTTATGTTGTGTGAACTACAGAACTTAATCATTCCGGTGGAAAACACAAAAAAACGTTTGTGCCGTTTACCAGTCACAGCCCAGTCTGATAATAATCCTTGTAACGTAGCGAGCTTAGCTAGCCCTCGCCTCCCCAAAACTCGCTCTTCACTTTTATTGTTGCACCTCATGTTTTGGGACGCCAGTGTTGCCATTTTATTTGAGATTGCTTTCAGTAGAATTCCAGTAGATGGCGATGTTACCCTTCTCAGCGAACTTTAGTTGCCTGCCGGCCGTAAATCGACATTCTACAGCACAGTTGATTGTTTAGTAAATACTTCATGTGGACATGTCGCTATCGTGTCCTGTAGGGGCAACACATTACTTATGAAAATATACTGTAAAATGAAGTTGCACATATACGTTGCGACTGTGAGCACTCAAATAGTGTAAAATGAAGTTGGATATATACGTAGTGAGCACTCTGTGAGGTGTATTGTCTTAGCGCTTTTTTCATAGCGCTATAACAGCAGCACATCGCTACTTTTTCATAGCTTTAAGTCATGCAACCGGCCTAAAAGTTTTGGGAAAAGCGCTAAGACGGTGGGTTTGGGAGGGGTAAAGAAACATGGAAAATGGAAAGAGTAACTGAATTACAGTGTGATTAGCGGAGGGACATTAAGGTAAATAAAGCTGTACTCGGTCCATGCTCCACAAAACAACAGGAAGTGACGCTAAAGCACTCCCTAATGAATTTGGAGGAAGCAAAGAGTGGCAATTAAGCCAACCAAAGTCCAGCAGTGGGCGGGCCACAAGCCCCTTATTGTACACGAGTCTCGCAAGCAAGAGCACTGGGTGAGCACTGGGTACTCACACAGGCTCGACTTTAAAAATGACTTTGGAATCGAATATAAAGATTCTGGACACTAGTGAAAGAAAGGTCTTTATGGGAGAAATATGGGAACGCGATTGTTTATAGGCTATGTCTTGCATAGTACCTAAAAGATACTTCCACAATTCTAAGTCAGTGGCTGCTCAGGGATGATTTATGATGAATTTAAATGCACTAGAATTAATGAGCTTGCATGTGTATTTTAGGAAAGTAATTTGGTTTGTCCATTTTTGTGACGTGATATCCTAATGTTGTTTTTTTAAATTTCATTTTGTTATTCGTTGTCTTGGTGTCTCGGATATAATTTGTTCTTCACTTTTATTGCAGCTATGGAGTCCCTGGACGATCTGGCAGCACATTGCAGACCTTCTTTTATCGAAGCTGATGACGCTCCCAAAAGATTTGAACCAGCATATGTAGATGACATTAAAGCAAACCTTTCAGAAAAATTTGCTTTCGTTGCCTCCAGTTCAGACTTAAACCCAGTAAGTAACTTAACTTTTAGTTTGCCTTTAATTTTCTTTCAACATCCAACGGTTAGTTCGATGTATGCAAATGAGACCATAATCGTCTTAATATTTTTCCTTGATCATACTGCAAGGATATCGGACACTGCTTTTTATCCAGCCATTTTTATTTGAGTAAAATGTATATAGGCAGTGAATATAAATTATGAACTTGGTGTTTTACTTTATCAGTGCTACTCATACGTATTTTTTCATAAAAAATTCGGAACCATGCCACAGAGCTTCCGAATCTTCTACTGAAAAATGTGTGGAGTAGCGTGTGACACGTGACTGACTGTTGCAGCCCTATCAACCTTTCAGTGCACTGGGCTTTTGGAAATCATGAGTTATCAAATGGGCTACTCCAGCATTGGGCTCCAAGATATATTTTGTGGTAGCTCACCAACCGTCTTGTACATATGTTTACGCTCCTGTCTCAAAACTAAGGAGCCCCCATATTATTGTGCTACTCGAAGTAAGAACTGCTTCTTTGTGTAAAGCTTGGCCCTGGATGGACATGGCTCTTTATTGTTAGGCATTACTGTGCTTTTCAGTGTCTGAGCACCAAACGTGCCATCACCTTCTGGTATAAACCTTGAGTACTTTGCTCAAGCTACTGTTGGAGAGTCAGGATTACTTGGTTGTCCCAGTCTGAGCTCATCTGTATCGAGGTCCTGCAACACTAGTGGTAAATAACAGGACGTACCATGGATGTGGTCCACAAACGTCTGGCTGCCCTGAAACCAACCAGGGTAAAAGCACTCATCTCTCAATCTACCACTTATTCCTATTTTCTTATCCCATTCCCACCTCCAGCAAGGTTTGTGCCTCACTCATGCTCTAGCTGGCTTTTGTACTCTTCTTACCGACCCAAAATGGATCATCTGACTTGCTCTTTTCCTCCACTTCTTTATTAATGGATTTTAACATGTTGCCATCTCTAGACTCCTACAGGTTTTGGTCGATGGGCTGCCCTCACCCAGTTATCAAAGCGGTAAATGGGTAGAAGACATTTGTTCGGAGGAGGGCAAGAGTTCTGCAGAGGGAGGAATAGCGGTCTGTAAAGAGCTGTGGATGGAGGTTGCACCAAGAAAACTAGCACTGGCAGTACCAATAGGTGTGATGATGTTCGAATGGTGCATGCCTAAAGACACGCAAATCCAGGCACACATGGACCTAAATCGCACATCAAGGAATATCTGCAAATACCGTAAATATGAATAACTGTGCACACAGGGCTCCTGGCACCCATGGAAACAGCCCCCAGGCATTAATTGGCACCATAATGAGTGTTAATGGCCCAAAGCAGTAACAAGCCACGTTAGAAGGCAATGTAGTTGTAGAGTTGGAACAAATTGCTTATGTAGTACGTAGAAGCAGTGTTCAGAAGTAGTATATAAGTAGAACAGTTGCATCACTGGATGGGGAGGTAGTGCAATATGGGGTGGGGGTGAGTAAAACCACCAGAGCTCTACGGCTACATATCGGTGACAAAACAATTATAGAACTTCACCAAAGGCTTTTAGTTTAAGTAGGACATTTAGATATGTTCTGATGGTCTATAATAAAATCAAAGTTATTCCATGTTATTTGATCCACGAGATCCCGTGTCAGCCCAAAGTGGCTTCAAAGCACTGCAAGAGAATAAGAGACAGAAGGAGGAACAAGCAAGCATTGAAAACAAGAGAAACCAGGAGGTAGAGGCGAGCGAAGGGAACTTGATTGTGAAGCAGTTATGCTTCACGGTCACTGTTTTAAAGCGCTGAGGGAAAACAGTTTATTTAGCACCTGGTACGAACCAAAGCTCTTACCTGGGCCTGGAATGCAATTCATTTTAAGCTAAGAATGACTTTTAATATCTTGAGGAGTGTGATGCCTCAAGTTTGGGTAAAGGATGCATGTCTTTTCTGCTACTGTTTACTGTTGCTCTTGCCTGTTGGGTCAGTAGGATATAGGTTTGCATAGAACACCTGATACTCAGCAAGGTAATATTTTTCATTATATACACTTGAAACCAGCTGGTACTTATTCTACAGAGATAGTTGGGTTAATTCTTGTTCTTCATAGTCCGTCTTAAAGCATTCTGCTGCGGAACAGGAATTTGACGTTTCCTTTGCACGTGAGAGTGTGCAGGTGCGTGGTTTAGTCGCTGATCTGATGGATCTTTTTAAGTTGACTGAGACACAAAGGGAGTCCGCAATAATAAAACAATTCAGCTTTTGTGAAGCCCATTTGGCCGCACAATAAGGACCAGGAATCAAAGGATGAAGTTAAGTAGTTTTATTACTAATTAAAAATCAGACTAGTATATCTGCTTAGTAAGAGAATATTGACACTATGGAAGATTACAGCTGGCAAGCTGAAATATCGCCATCGGTTCAGAAGCTGTAGAATAAGTTATGAAATAATCACAGCAATACAAAAGCTGAGGATAGGAATAGGTGTTGCTTAAAAACTCAGATTCTCTCTCCTAAACATGAATAAGTTCTAAAGTCAACTAATCAAGCATCTAAGTCTAGAATAAGGATAGTTCGTGGAATAGGGTCTCATGGAAATTCAGAAGTGCGAGAAGGTGTCAGCATAGTAAAGACTCCAGTAGAAGTCTTCCAAAATTGAAACAAGTGTTCAGGATGAAGCTTCAAACTTGCAAGAATAAAGGAAGCAGAGAGGCTGATACCCCTCAAAGTCTAAGGGAATCTACCTTAACTTCTAAAACGGTGTGAGCACTAATTAAAACCAGTAAAACTTCAACAACAATCGTATCTCTTCCCACACCACCAGGAACCATTCAGTTGTCTTCCTGTGCTATGTAACTGCAACATTACCAGCCCTTCCCATCCCCCAGAACTTGGACAGTTACTTCAACATTACACGTTCTCTGTTCCTGATGCGCAAAGAATAGGAGGCTTCATCTGCTCATTAGATCTTCTTGATTTTTGCTAAAATGTCTGTTCTGAGGCTTTCCTGTCAAACTAGTACAGACAACAAAGCTCCTTTTCTCTAGCTAATGAAAGCTGGAGAATGCACCAGCAAAGGAAAAGAGCAAGCCAAACCAAGCAAAATACTTTTCAAAATTAAGGCCTTTAGTCAGGTCAGCTTTAATTATACATTAAAACATGCACTTCAAATTAATGATTGTACTTGTGCACATGTAGCTCAAGAACATATGCAGTACATGAGTAAAAGCATACATGATTACACTTCAGATATGACTTTCAGAACATATGCAAATGGGACTTAAAGTATAAATGCCAACTTGAATACAGAATACATTGTCGTGTTTAAGCTGAACATTAGTGCACCCGTTTGTAAAACTCTAGTTTCTACAACAAATAAATTTCCTTAGTGCGTTTAAATGTTCACACACAAAGTTTGGCACACAGTAAATAGTGTCACATGTAGATACATAACGGCATTTCTGTGACGTGTAAGGATAGTCTAAATTGTGCTACTCCACATGTTAACTGTTGAATTCCATATCTTGAGTCCTTTTGAAAAGTGACATTGTAATTTTTGTTTGCTTTTCGTAGAGAACCACTTTGGATCCGAAAGACCATCTTAAAGTGTTCCTCCGTGTTAGGCCCTTCACTGCTGCAGAAATTAAGCAAAACGACTCGCAGGTATGGAATAAAGTGACACATTTGTTTCTTATTGCAGTTTTTTTTCCAAGTAGGCAGTACCGAATTAGTTGTCATTTGTTGATGATTTTCCTAGATCTTGAAGTTGTAGTAAAATGGTGAGCTATATGGTGGTGATGCTTGAGATATTTATTGACCATTGGTAAAGCAGTTTCAAGAAAGAACTCAATGATTGACATGTAGTGCTTTTTGACCGCTTGCTCCTGTACTGTGCAGCCTTTTCGACAAATCATAAAAATCCCTTGCTTGAGCTTGGTTGAAAAGGGAAATTACTTTATCTTCTGGATAACAACAAAAAGATAAAAAAATATTTTGTTGTGTAGAGATGGAAAGACCACGTTCTCTGGGATAGTTCCCTCCACAGCCCTTTGTCATGTGTATTCAGCCCTGAATGGCGGCTGGTATATGATACATCTTTACTTTAGAGCATGGGTACTTCGCAACATTTACCCATGGGCCACAAAGTATTGTCTGTGGTGTGACCAATGGGCGCACTGATGCCAGCAGGGTGGCGATAGGAGGTCTGGGTGGATCAGGGTTTCTGTAAAGAGGTCTAAAAGTTAAATAAACGGGCAAGCATTTATTTGCAGGTTAACTAAAGTTAAGTGATACATGACACCACTGTAATTAATTCATAACTTCATTAAACCTGCAAATAAATGCTTGCCCGTTTATTTAAAAAAAAAATCTGAATATTAGTACTCAGCAAGTAAACAGCAGCTCGTGCTGCTGTTCACCAGTGGGGCTGCATGTAAAAGTCAGGCGGGCCCCCAGCGGCCCCCAGGCCATACTTTGAGTTTCACTGCTTTAGAGCATGGGTACTTGCAAACATTTTCCCAGAAGCTAAAAAGTAATATCTGTGGTGTGCCCCAAGGCCGCATTGACGTCAGCAGGGTGGGAGTGGGGCATTTGCGGGGTGTAAGATGAGTGTAGGGGAAGCAAAGCTTGTACATGGTGTGGACAGTGAGTTATTTTGAGGTTTTCATTCCAGACGGCCTCTAAATGAAGCCCTATCTCTAGAAGAGTCATAAGTTTGACAATACTGTGTTATGCTGTATCTGAATTGCAATCCCTCCTTCGCACCTTGAGCTAAGCCTTCTCTGCTTGCTATCACTACTTTGGAAGATTCAACTGTTAAAAGGAAGTAACTTGATTATTGCATTGGAATGAAATAGATTTGCACAATGTGAAACCAGAAAACCTGGGATCAGTCCTGGCTTTCCCATTTGTCCAAATTGTGTTATCCGAGGCAATTGTTTAATTTCAGTTTGCCTCCTCTTTCTTCATTATCACATAAAAGAGCACCTTGAAATGCATTAGTTTAGGATGTGCACTGTACAAAACCTTCTCTTGTGTTTGATATAATAAATTATAATGTTGTTCATGTATAGGTAAAACCCAGGCTGCCTGTAGGGGTCCAAATGACAACTGATGTGCCTCTAGTTCACTATTGACGTTGTTGTTAGGGTGGAAAGATGTATGAACGCTTAAAAGTTCATTTTTGAAAACTCACTTTAAAAAAAAAAAAAAGAAATACTTTTCAATGCACTGATATAAGCTGATGCACTGAGGTGTATTGCTTCTTCATGTTACTGAGATACATATTTTTGGATTTTTGTAGAGACTTGCTCACATTTTTACATTTGTTACAAGATGTCTTTAAAAATGAATGTGTTCCTAAAGTTAAGTGGTGCAGGACACATTATTTACTACTTTTCTTTTACTGCAGTTAGCGTGTAAATAAAGGCTTACCTGTTTAACAGCTTCCTGAATATTAGTGGTCGCTCCAATAAACAGTAGCCCAGTGCTGTTCTTCACCTGGGGCTGCATGTAAAGGTCAGGAGGGCCACAAGCTGCCCCTGGGCCGTACTTTGAATATCACTGCTGGTGAGAATAACTTTGTTGCTTCACTAATTCTAAAAAGCTCCAGTGTCCTACTATCTGGTAGATTGCCACTTCGTTTTGATAGCCTGTATGTGAACAATTCATAAAAATAAGTGTGATCTATATGTATTCATAACTCTTCAAATATGAACTTTAAAGGCACTGTTGATAACATGAAAAACCTACTCTTGGACTGTTTTCTAATAGGCCATCACACTTTGACAGTTGCTGCTGGGCTGTTTTAAATTTCTATCCACTAAACATTCTTATTTGCTGAACCTCCTTAAATCAAATTGGTCAATAAATGTGTGGTCCTTAATCTTTCTCCAAACTTGCAGATAAGGTTTTGCCTTTAATTTTAATTCATGTATTATGTTTTTTTAAAATAACTGTTAACCACCTTCTGATCACCTCCAAGCACTTTGAGGTGTGGCTATGTATTGCGATTTGCAGGCAGGAGGATAGTGCTTTACAGTACTGGTGATATAGAAACTGTATTTCATCTGGCAAGGGTGGAGTGTACCGATAACTTTCAGTATTGATGTATATCCCAAATATGAAAGTCTAATAATAAAATATTCCTGAAAGCCATTGTTGAAAGAGGCTTACTGGTCTATGGTGTCTGACCGTGGTTTCGAGGACCATCGGAGGAGACTTGAAGAGGATTGGATTATCCAAATGTCAGGAAGAATATGCAAGTCTTTAAGAATTTTCTAAAATGTACAAAATCATTGTCAAATCAAGCTGTAGTGGTAGGGAGATTCACCGGGACTATCCCTGAATATGAAAAGTCTCACCGGGTAGCCAAGAGATTTAAGCTAGCAGACCTGATGCTTCTGATTGGTAAGTAAGGGATGAACTGTTGCGTAAGGTAGTCTAATGATGGACAGTGGGGTCCCCTAGTACTGGACCAAGTTTTAACTAACTGTGTGTATTGGCACATAACCATCAAAAGGTGCTG
This sequence comes from Calotriton arnoldi, assembly GCA_963921515.1. Classification (NCBI taxonomy): domain Eukaryota; kingdom Metazoa; phylum Chordata; class Amphibia; order Caudata; family Salamandridae; genus Calotriton; species Calotriton arnoldi. The sequence continues at coordinate 591,683 of CAWUFW010005201.1, forward strand.
CACATGTCAGCAAATTTAAAACATCAAAACATCATAACTCCTACAATATCACATGAAGCACCAGACTTGTATAAGTCCAGCTCTGACATCGATCTAGGTTCAGTGGGGGAGGTGTTGGAGAAGTAGGAGGGGCAAGCAAAACATGTTGCTCAACAAAATCAGTGTTACAAGCTCAGGCATTTTTCATTTCCGTACATAATAACGCTCCATAATAACTCCACTTCTCTCAGCCCTAAATCATCACTAGCTCATTTTTGTATGGAACAGGTAAGAGCATGACCACTCCCATTTCCCGGGAATAAACTAATCTGTCATGAGATGTAGTCATCCACCTTTCTCTCCCAGGCAAACACTACAGTCTTAGAAGTCTGGCCAATATCCGCAATGTGTCTTTAGGCCTCCTGTCTGAGTAATGATCGTGAGTCCCCCTCTCAACAGATCACCTTCTTATAGAGCCAAGGCACATTTTTCTGGGATTTGTGTAAGTCATAAGTATGGGCGGTCAGCCACATTAAGCAGAGTGGCACATCCCCACAGTAAAGAAGTAGTGCCTCCGGGGTGTGGCTGGGGTGGAAATTTCTGCTCTTTGGGAAAGGACCCCAAGGCATCTCTAAATAGCTGTTGCGTGGAACATCACTATCTTCTGTGTACTGTCAAGAGTAAATCTTCTTGAGCCCTGCTTTACTGCGCCTCTTGAAAGTTCTATCTTTATCCTTCTCCACAGGCTCATTCCCAATACTCCGGCTGGCTCTCACAGCTGCCAATTGCAATACTCCGACTACAACACATTGTGCATGTGGTCTGTCAAACTTGCATAACGTTTCTCATGTGACTGTCTAGATCAGTCTGTACACATGTACATGGGAGAATAATTCGATTGGGGCATTTTATACAAAGTGTCTTATACCTTGGCAATTTAGCCATCTTTCACGAAGTTACCTGGTACCACAATGATGATGGACTAAAACAAAGCATGTGGAACTCCCAAAAATGCCTCTGCATTCAATGTTTTCATATGGAGAAGCATATCCTGCCCATTCACAGTTCTGTCCTGATCTTATATTTTACCCCTACAGGGTGTTGTTTTTGCTATTCCTATTCTTTGCTGGACCTTCATAAGGTATAGTGAAACCTTCTTCAAATCCAGCCATGAATGTTCTTCTCTGTTAACCCACAATAAACATTTAGGTACAGTCTGAGCTAAAGCAGATTTAGTTGTTCCTTTCCCAGTCAGGCCTCGGAAAATCATAGAAATGTTACTAGACCTGCAGGTCGAGTGACTTAAAAAATCTACTCAAACAAATTGTAATGCTCTTGACTCATAAACTGGTTTCGAGTTATGTGATCCAGGGCAAATATTTTAATTCACTGAGCTGCCATTTTCTACTCTATCACATTTGAGAGCACCTTCAAATACGCGAGTTCAGCATGTCTGCTGTACAAAACGTTTGTTTGATTTAACAGACTAAACCTTTGCTCCATATAGAATACAAATTTAGCCACATATAGGATAGACATGACCACTGACTTGCCTCTGAGTTCATTAACCGCATTGTCATCAGGGCGGGGGCAGGAATGTTTCTCAAATCATATTTAATAACTATCACTTAATAAATTCATGCATGAAGTGGTAGCACTCTTATTTGCAATCAGCAGATATTGCATTGAAATGGTCAAAACATTTCCCACTGATGTGGTTTTACTGATAAAACTATATACTGTATAATGTTTTTAAATAAAGTTTGTGCAAATAATTGTCATTTGCACATCACCAGGTAAAGTGTTCTGATTTGTTTTCCTCCTGTTTAAGACTTTGTTTGCATCACACTTTTGAATAAAAATTATTTTTTCGTAATTCCGTATATATTTTGGAATACTATTCATTTACAAGCTGTGAAAATGTTGCGTTAGGAAAAAAAACCCTAACTTCTTACAGCCTTTTGATTCACAATGATTGTCAGACAGCTCCCTTGACAAAAACCTCTAACTGTCATAAGAGAAAAGTAAACATCGTTTTCAAGGATAAGATGAGAAACAGTTAGTAAAAAGACAAACTGACATTTGATCGCTGTCCTTGAACAGACAGCAAATGTGTCAAGATAAAACAAGATTTAAAGGTATCTATTGCTCATTCACTTTCTGAATGAACAGAACACCTATTCCTCACAGCTTAAGTTCACTCGCCAGACAGACGAGTAGGTGCTAAAAATAGCTTGACCTGATACATTCTGACTCTCCATAGCGAGTGGGCGAGTAGATTTTGGGACTGTGTGCGTTGTAAAAGTTTGTTAGCTGTTGTGTCATGAGCCGCAGGGATGTTTGGTATCTCATTTCTTATTATGTTCCTTCTTTCCTGTGTTTCCTTTACCTTGGTTACGTTCTGCAGCAGGGATGTGTGACATAGGTGCTTAAATTTGCCTGATAGGTCCCCAGGAGCATTCCCTGTTGTCGTACTGTCAGCATATATCATTGCCACCTCTTGTTCTGTTGTAACCCTTCAGTTCCCAGGGTCTCTCTGCTCGCTGTACTCTGTACATTTTACTTGCTGGCTTTTGTGCTGTGGATGAAACTACTGTTCTGGCCTGCTAATCCCTTTTATTTCCTCCACTTTTTTATGCATATACCTCAACACATATTCATGGTCCCATTCCAGGTAGGCCATGCCTTCATCTTTAAACAAAATCCCTGGCCTTATTGCAACCATGCTTCACCCCCATACATTCCATGCCTCATAAATTTAGAATTCATATAGCCATAGATCAGAAGCACATTGTGGGAGCTTTTCAAGGAGTACGCATGCCAGTACATAAAATGCATCCAACCAGTTTCCAATATTCCTCTTTCCTCACCCTCTTTCTTTCTTTTTTCTTCACTTAAGCAAATCAGACCTTCCAGCTGCACTTCCAAAAGCAAAAAGAAGTCCATTTCATTTAGCTGTGTCCTCTCTTTTACTGACTTGGGTATCAGGCTTTTAACCCTGTACACTGCTGTGGATGGTTGCCCTGGTGAAGCCCTCCTATATTGTGTTCCTTAAAATGCTGTGTTGGTTGTGCCTGGGTCTGTGTTTGCCAATGTGCTAACTGGCGAATCCTGTTCTTCCTAAAAGATTGTTGCTGCTGGCGTGGAAGTTGGTAATCCACCCTGAGGCAGGCTGTCATGAGGTTTACTGCTGGTTGCCTGTTATGACACTCCATGCTGTGTCCCAGTTTGCCGTGTGATTTGCTGTTGTCATGGGAGTTTGCCCTCGAGCCATCATTTCAGCCCCAGCTGGTTGTTGGCATCGGCTTAACCACACAATGTTTAGTAACAAAGGGTATAGGTTAGTCTGCGTAGTATAGAAGCGCACATTCCAAAATAGATTATTCTGAGAACATTAAATACAAGATAGATTTATTTTTCATTTTATGTTGTAGTGGTTTATTAGTTTTGTAATTCTTGGTGATCGTCCAACATTTATTAAATTGTTACAATAATTAGAGAATTGTGACAAGCTGAAAAGTGTTTAGCCCATGCGCAGCACAGGCCTCTGTCTTTTTCAAGGAGAGAAACCAAGTTCCTGATAGAGCACCATTTTGACTGCCCCCTTTGTCCCTGGGCCCTTCACCAGGTTATGGCTCTGACCTCTTATGGTATGTTTCTCATGGTGAGGTTCTGCAGAAGTCTATAAATGCCTTGGTATCTTCTGCACTTGCAAAAGGTAAGCTTAGAGCCTTACTCCCTGCCAAAGTCACACAACCTTTGAGCTTGCTCTGCATCTTATTTTGCTAAGAAGTCTTCAAACCCTTTATATAGTTGTTTTGCTTTTTCCAGAATCACGCGAAAAGGCGTATTTTTATTAGATTTGGAAATTAGATGAGGTCACCATGGTAATTGGCTTCAACTCTGATCAATTCTGACACTCATCTGTTTGCCTTGGAGTGACCTTGTAGTTTCTAGCCCCTAAGTGTGCGAAGAATCCAACTCCAGCATTTTGTAACCTGTCTATTATTTTTTGTTATTAGATGGGTGCCCTAACTTTAATCCCATGGGCAGGCAAGAAGAGAGTTTGGCTCTCTTCATTCTTCGACCATCTGTGGCAGCACAAGAACTATGCACAAGGCCAATTCCATGCCCACTATGTGAAGTGTCAACCGACCATTAATGCCCAACGTATGTCTGTGTATAAGGGATTCAGTGTCCGGAGTCTGTCGGAAGGGAACAGTAGTGTTGAATGAAACTGCTAGTTGCAGACTGCTTTGAGTCCGTTTCTGATGATTTGCTAGGACACTTGACGGCTCTGAACTATTGGTTGTTGTGGGAAATTACCTCATGGCTAACACACTTGTGCCAACATTTTCAAAAAACCTTAGGTGGCATTGTGTTAATAACCCATCGGGAAACTCTTCTACGTTTTGATATAGTTTATTGCAAACGCTTGGCTAAACGTGTGGTGACACTGTGCCACTGATTGCTAAGTTCAGGAGAAGACTAATGTCACTAACTCGAAGAATCACCTTTGGGTTGGAAATTAAGCTCTATGCTCTTGGCCAGCCACTTGCTACCTCTTTTGAGAGCTGAGCCAGGAACTGTGATTGTACAGAGCTGTTGATTGTGGAGGAATAGGTGGTCACTTCAGTGGGGAAAGAAAGATTCCGCTGTAGAAACTGGTAAGCGCAGTAAGGCTTAATGTTGGGCATGTGATCATTTAATTGGAAACACTTTACACCACACCCAGTTACTTTTATTTTGCCTACTTCTCCCAGGATTGTGTGCAGATTGAAGACTCCACCAGTGTTCTGCTAAAAGCACCCAGTAACTCATTGGCAATCCGATTGAGCGACAAGGGTTATACGCAGATGGTTCAAAAGTTCACGTTTTCCCGCGTAAGTAAAGTTCTTGCACTTTAAGCAGACTGCATGCAACCATTTATATTTATTTCTGTTGTCTTGGAAAAATGTCTTACTCCTGATTTGTTCACACATAATTCAATCAAAATGATCCTAGATTGTAATGACTATACTTCATTCTGAATATTAAAATTTCTAATTGCACATCGTAATGAACTTTGTGTGACAGGCTTAATGACTGCCTCAGCTCATCCCAGGCGTTTACCTTTTAGCCCCTACATTGTTTAAATCTTTGGAAGGAAGCAGTTCTTGCTCAAAATTTCTAATGGATATTTCTCACCTTTCGAATCTGCCAGGCATCAGACTGGATCTGGAAATAACCCTTTCAATAGCTCCTGCATGCTGGCAGGTGGCACCATTGGTCTCCCCCCAATGCTCCAGCTTGTCTGTCGCTGACAGGACACGTGGCTGTGTATACGTGCCACCCATGCACACCTGATGTCATTTCCTTTTCCCCCATCCTCTTCAACACCAGTTATGGCAGAGCTCCGATCAATTTCAGTACTTTACAAATAATTCAGAATTTAGGATTGTAATATTTTGTGGCGGTGTGTGTAAGATTCCGCCACCAAAAACTATAGAGTTTGAATTGTCTCATGCATAGATGCACTCAACTGAATTTTCAAAAGACATATTCTTTGCTGGAAATGCGCTTTGTTAGTGATTGGCTCTTTGCCTGTCAATGCTGCAACTTCTTTAATTTAATGTTTTTTTTTTTTAACATGTGTGACCAGTGGGGGATTAGACTTTGCATTTTGTCTCACTGGCGTTCGATCATCTCAGACCAGTGGGTTTTCAAAATGTTCAAGTTGGTTATGCTGTACCCTTACTGGATGCTGCATCTAATGTACCCTCAGTTCTCGCACATGTTTCTGAAGGGCACGCTTAAATCCTCTCCAGGGAGGTGTTGATTTTACTTGCTGAGGGGTGGCTCTAATTATAGCCCTTGATGCAGTGGGATGTTGAGTGTTTCTTCTGTTACTTTCCAGTTCCCAAGAAATGTGGGGCTTGCAACCGATTCTGGGTCTCAGAATCTTGTAATCTTCCTCTGAAAAAATAAGTTCAAAATGTTGACAAGTGTGCAGGTTCTGCAGCCCTGGGATCATGATGATTGAATGGTGCCTCTGGATCAGTAGGTCACAAACAGTCCTGTACCTCTCCTGTGGTCTTACTGGCATTATCTGCATTTTGTGGTGGGTTCAACTCTTTCAGTTCACTGTCCTGCTGTATGGCCTTACATTGGCCCTTTGGTCTTTTCAAAGGTCATGTTGGTGGTTGTGGCCCATGTTTGCAGATTGTGGTTATGTGGGTTCCTCTAGCTTGATGAGTAGCTCCTAAAAACTGGCCAATGCAAGTAGACTCTGACCACATGCAGAGCACAACGTCGTTACTGTGCAAATTGAGGTTCTTTGATTCTAGATGCCGCTTGTAATCTACCCAGAAGCTACACTTCATTTGGGCCATCTTGGACACAATAACTTTACAAACCTTTTGCCTCTACAGCAAGTCAGGGACGTTTAGGCTGTGATCCTGATATTTCAGATTCTCCAGCTTTGTGAGGTTATAGGCTGATAGAGCTGTTAAACTGCTGCATCCTGTTGATGCCCTACACTTGGTGGTACATAAGGTTACATCAGTGTAACCTGCGCCTGCAATGGGCCCTGCATTGGGATCTCTGTCAGACAAGATCTGCATCTCTTTTTTCTGTTTAGGGGTTTTCTTTGTGCAATTTTTTTGTAGCACTAACTAGATCCAAGGTATTGGAGCACTTGACATGAGCAACTGTTACATTACACAAGATCACATGCTTTTTTTTGTTTTAGGCACAGGGAGATTAAGTGATTTTCCTAAAATCACAGGATGTCGAGCTGATGCAGAGACTCAAAGCTGGTTCCCTAGTTCCAAAGTCGGCAGCTCTGGCTGTTACATCACATCTTTTAGGAAGCATCTTTGGACTTGCAAAGGTCTCTGTAGTAAGCTGCTCTGCTTTCCACTTCCAGAGGCCACAGTGGTGACCATGCTTTGTCCGTTGACTGGGAAAGGTGTCTGGACAAAGTAGAGACCGGGTCTTTGGTTCCCATTGGAGAATCGCAACTACATAAGATTGCAGGACCTATGTGCTGTTTTCCTGGCCCTTAAGCAATTTCAGCTATTAATCTGATCCAGGCCAATTCAGGTTCTCTGAAACACCACAACCTCCACGTGGTACTGCAGCAAGCAAGTCCCACACAGTCTTGTATCTCTTTTCTCTGCAGGTGTTGAGGCCGAGGCATAGGCTTGAGTTCAACAGGATTTCACTTATGGTGAGTCATCTAGTGAGGTCTCTAAATATCAGGACAGACTCATTTGGCAGATTTGGTGGTTTGTCCTCTGTATGCTACCATCGTTCCTGACAAACTGGTACTTATGACACATGCATCTTTTCTACCTGATGTAGTCTCACCTTTCCATGTGGAGCAGTCCAATACACTTTCCCCATTCTTCTCTGCAGCACACCTATCTAAGGTGGAGTAGAGAATATACCGTTTGAAGCCATGCCGAGCCCTTATTTCTATATTGATAGACCTAAGGAGGGCCACATTGATGATCAGTGGTTCGCTTATTGAAGAAGGGATAAGAGATCCAGTAGCGAACCGCATTCATACAGATTGTCCTCTGAATCAAACTGCTGTGCCTTATTCATTTTGCTGTTTACTTTTACTATAGTTTTACTGGCACATGATTACATGTGTGCAATCTTATGCACTATCCGCCAAGTGAATCAGGGGTGTGGAATTTTATGAAAAATATATTTGTCTTGGAGAGGGGATGCTTCAGAAATATTCTTGTCCAGTATAAATATCCTCTTGTTCTATTTGATGCCTTGCTGTGAGGAGAGAAATTATGGCAGCATTCTCATTCGGCATTTTCATTCTGTCCAATCTCTCATAATACCCTCTCTGATCCCACCAGAGCTCGTTTCATGGTTTGGACTGGACACTAGCAAGGCTGTGATTATAATTTCTGAATATCTTGGTCTATAAACATTCCAGGTTCTATTTGTCGCATCTTTGAATATTTACTGGCTTTGATCATAAAAGTGCTCTGTTTAGGCTAATGTTTTGATTACAGGAGGGCTCTGAACATGCCAGCACTTTGTTATTCTGAATATAGCACATATGCCACTGTTCTAATTGCACTGCTGTTTTGATCTCACTTTAATTTCTAACAAAGTGTCTTGAGAATTGCTCAGACAAATGTACTTCTCATCATTTGTTTGATTTCATGATGTTGATGTAAGTAAACCTAGACTGTTTATAGTCCAAGGGAATCAAAGACACTGTTTACAATGTCACCTTCTCTTATCTAAACCGCTTCATCTCACAGTGCTTCATTTCCATCGTTTGTGAAAATTATAAGCACATACCAAGGACTGGTTCAATGAATGATTAA